>OX940893.1:11291484-12491484 GCA_954871355.1 Cabera pusaria
TATCTAACTGAAATATTAAAGTGAAACGAGTTGGGAGCGACGGAGTCGGCAGTCGCAGCGTCGTCGAGTGAAGGCAGCGACGCAGCAAGTCGGCACCTGCACCAGGGACAACGACCCGCGATGCTCTGCCACCCACTGCACCCGTACACACCACGAGCTCCACTCCCAGCCACTGAAATATTTAACAGAAATATTTAACCGAAATATTTAACCGAAATATTTAACTGTAATTACTGCCTATAGAAAATATTTTCACATCACTACATATTATAAGCAAAGTCCCCCGCAGTGTCTGTTTATCGGTATGTTCGCGATAAACTAAAAAATTACTGAAAGGATTTTCATGCGGTGTTCACCAATAGATATAGTGATTCATGACGAAGGTTAAGGTATATAATTCGTTACAAGTTTTGTGTAAATTAGTTAAAATATGACGATGATTATTAAAGATGTTAAGGTATACTCGACGCAACAAGCTGATGCAAAAATTGTAGGCATATAGGCTCTACCCGTGCAAAGCAGGGCGGGTCGCTAGTAACTAAAATTTATTTATTTTAATTTATGCTAGCTTACTATAAGATACCTATATATTCACTCTCGACTTGAAGACCCCTAAGTCGTATCTAATCGGAAACTCAGACTCAGGCAAGGAGTTCCATTCCTTAGCAGTACGGATGATGAAAGAGGAAGCAAATCGCTTTGTACGGGTAAATGGTATATCTACCACTACCTGTGCCCCGCGGATTCGCCCGCGTTCCTGAAGTATCCTATAGGCTCTAGCTTAATCCATAGTACTGGCTATCCCTATTAAAAATATCAGCTAAATCAGTTCAGCCGTTTGACCGTGAAGAAGTCCCAAAAAACAAACTGACTTTCGCATTCATAATATTGGCGTTGATAAAGCGATGTCGCCTCTAAGTATCCCTGGTTGTTCGATTATAGAATGGGGGATGGCGTTATCAAATTATTCATTATTTATAATTATCGAGATACCTTTGATTCTATTGATATGTATATCTACGACATATAGATCAGTGTCATGTTGGCTAGTAATAAATATAAAAAAAACTAAAAAGCCTACTTTACATGCTGCGCGAGTCAGTTTCAGCAGCAAGCAAGTTTGAGATATTAATCTCGATATCTCATAAGATACTTGTCCACTTGTCGTTATAATGGGACCACCGTGGGGATGAACTTTACCCATGATGAATAGAATCATTCGAATCAGAGTAGTTAACTAGTTAATCGCGTAACAAACATACAGACGAATTAAGAACATCGTTGTTTTTGCAAGTCGGCTAAAAATTGTTTCGTTGGTGTTAATTAAATGAACATATAAACAAATAATTAAGATGCCCCGCGACTCAATTTCAGTAGCAAGTTTGAGACGAGTCGCGCGCGCAACTTGACGGCGAGCACACGTAACTCGGTTGACGTCTATTACCGCGGCACTTTTTATTATCTACCCTCCAGTTTTCGCGAAATATGGGTGAGGTTGCAGAACCTCGACCCGATTGTGAAATGAATACGAGTTTAACATATGAATTAGAAGAATTCGAAATGCACGAATCTAGTGTAAATAATGATGTTGAGATACAATCATCGAGACCAGAGAAGAGAGTACGAAACCAAAGTGATGAAAGTGAAGAGAATAATGAAAATGATTTCCAACTACCCACCGGTAGAAAGTACAAAAAGTTTGCAAGAAAAAACCTGAAATCTGATGAAAATGAACAGTCGTGAAGTAATGACAACTACAGCAAGAATGACGAGAATATTGAGGATTTAAATTCAATCGAAGTTTGTGTGTCATCTAATGAAAAGTTGCCCAAACAAATTGGTTTGGCAAAGCTGCTGAAGTCCGAAAATATATTGAACATCATACAGATTAAATACAAAACACCGTACAAAGTAATGATGATGTTTGAAAATAAAACTGATGCTGAAAATTTAGTAAATAACGGCAAATTTAAAGATATGAGTTACAGATGTCGCTTTACCAATGAAGTCAGTTCAACGTACGGTGTTGTCAAATACATTGAACTAGAAGTGAAGGAGGAGGAATTAGCTGAATCCTTCAAATGTGAGGCGGAAATCATTTCTGTTAAAAGATTGATGCGTCAGAATGAAAATGGAACATGGAGTAATAGTGAAACTGTACGATTCTGCTTTAGAGGTGCGAAACTGCCCACGTATGTGTATGGCTATGAATGCCGTTTCAAGGTGGAGCCATACACATTCCCAGTCAGTCAATGTGCCACATGCTGGAAGTTCGGACACCGAGCTCGTACCTGCCCTGCGAAGAAACAAATTTGTGCCTCATGTAGCGGTGAGCATGATAACTGTGACACAACTAATTATAAATGTGCAAATTGTTCGGGAAACCATACAACATTCAACAGAAGCTGTCCCATATTTTTGAAAGAGAAGCTGATCAGAGAGATAATGTGCAGACAAAATTGCACAAATAAGGTAGCATTGGCAGAATATAGGATGACACAAAATCTTTATGAAGACACTGACATTACTGCAAAACACATCTGTATTGACCATGAAAATCCATCTGTTGACATTATCACAGCGTTAGCCTCGATACATAACATCAACGCGCAAGAAAAGGTTAGTCATTTTTATTATAAAAACTCACGTTCATTTTAAACTTATAGATTTAAAAACGGGAATTTAACGTGACTTACGCGATGTCGATATAGCGATCGACATATGTTTCAGCCTCATCCGGAGGCCTTCTTCAGGATCTTGAGTGCGGGGCGCTCGCCGACGCGACGAGTGCGAGGCTGAACGCGTCGGCGAGCGCCCCGCACTCAAGATCCTGAAGAAGGCCTCCGGATGAGGCCGAAACATATGTCGATCGCTATATCGACATCAGTAATGAAACAAGTACCTTAATGAGATGGACCGGAAAAGGACTCGCGCAAGGGGATCCTATGTCCCCCCTCTTATTTAATATAATAACGTCAAAAATATGTCAAGAAAATACAAATAGTATCGTAAAGAGTTTACAATATGCTGATGATTTTGTTTTCTATGTACAACACAATTAGCTTTTTTTGTTTCAGTTCTATGTATAGGATGCCTCCCCTTAAACTTTTATATTTTTTATTTTTGTATAAAAATCGGAAAGCGGTTCACAGAATACATCTGCCTACCAAGTTTCAATTCTGTAGTCCTAACAGTTTCGGAATAAAATGGCTGTGACGTACGGACGGACAGACAGACAGGCAGACATGACGATTCTATAAGGGTTCCGTTTTTTGCCATTCGGCTACGGAACCCTAAAAACTACCCCAATACATGTAATGGAGTATGAACTCTGCCTACCCCCACTTTATTTGAGGAGACAATACCTGGCTACACGATACTGCCTTAAGTCACAATCGTGGACTAATAGAGTCACTGTCGATGCGCTAAATACTCTTTTAAATGTGGTTTTAAGTCAAGCGTCATACTTTAGCAGAAATAAATAAATTGGCCAAGTGCAAGTCGGACTTGCACTCGTAGGGTTCCGATTCCGTACCACACTACAATATTTTATAAAATCGAGCAAAAAATGCTGAAAGAAATCACGTTTCTTGTAATAAATTGACAAATCGATCTAGCTAGGTTTTCATTTTCAGAAAAAGTTGATTTATCCCTGTTTTCAGGTAATGATAAACTCCTACAATATAATTAGAATATGAAGGTAAATTTCGCCATTGCTACATTGTTACGATAGCTCGGTGGGAGATCGTTCGGATGGCGATCTAAAGGATCCCGGTTCGAGTCCAGATGTGATGATTAATTTTTCCAAGTTTGTTCTATTGTAAGTTGTTTTTTTTTGTTGCCAAAAAATTACAAAAAAAAATTGCTAGCAAAGCTCGGCCATCCAGATATTATTATATTATATTACCGTGTCAAATCCAAACAATTATTAAAACAGGAGCCGCGTCCTTATTCAGTACAACGCCATCTTACGAACACTAACGCCAACTAAGACCTGATTTCACCAAAGTAGAATAACTCTTCTCGTCTCGAAGATACGATTATCGAAGGAATATAAAGAAGATTATATGTCTAAACATTCAAACCTCTCGCTCTTCCACTCTGGCCACAATTGACTCGCAATAGAATATTGATAGTGTCGGTCTAATCATAATTTTCTCGTATTTCGATTCTCGCACTCAAAACCGTTCAATCCGATTTGTACGATACTCGTATGAACTTGAAAAATGTCATACGAGTTTGACTTTATTATACAAGTCGAGACTCTCATCAAGAATCTGCTTACTATACTTTTGTTGTGTAAACAAACTTAGGCAATTATCGCCTAGCGATAAGTCATATGCGAATCTCGTATGACATAATCGTAGGCGAGATTTTAGTTCTTGCCTGTATGTAAACATTTTGATACGATTGTGTTATAGCGATTAGTGCTTGTGATAGTAGCGTATGGTTTCTCGTAAGGAAACGTACGAAAAACTCTCCCCGTCTTAATGGGCCTTAATTGCTTTACTGACACAGTACTTCTACTCGCCAATAGATGTCGGGGAGTCATATTTTAAGTTGATTATCAATAAAGTTGATTATTGAAAACACGAATAAAACAAAATTTTCTGAAAATGACTCCTAGCTAGATCGATTTATCGCCCCCGAAATCCCCTGTAGGTGTACTAAATTTTATTTAATCGTTGGAGCCGCTTCCGAGATTCAGATTAAGGTAACGACGATAGCGCCATCCTTGATGCTAGGTAGATGGCGCTGCGCTATCGTAAAAAACTTTTTTTTTACTTTTCTTTAATTTTTAACTTTGTTCTGTTCTTAGTATTTGTTGTTATAGCGGCAACAGAAATACATCATCTGTGAAAATTTCAACCGTCTAACTATCACGGTTCATGAGATGTACAGCCTGGTGACAGACGGACAGACAGACAGACAGACAGACGGACAGCGGAGTCTCAGTAATAGGGTTCCGTTGGTACCCTTTGGGTTCGGAACCCTAAAAACCATTACTTGCATCTGTGTATAGTGATACACACATTGAAAAAGTTAATAGGAGTAATCCTCTCAATATGTATACTTTAAATACTTGGATGTCAAATATAAATATGGACTTTATTTGTACTAAAGTAGAAGTGTGTATTAACCGAAACGGAAGTGTGACCCGATAATTTTAAAATATAACTCTTTATTTATGTTGAATAACAAATACAATGATTGGTGTAAAATATACACTGATGGATCACAGACGGAAGGTGGTCGCAGGGCTGCATATTATAATCCCAGTCGCAATGTAAAAGAAGGTTTCAAATTTGTTAATGTGTCCGAGCACTCCATTATGTATGTACTCTTTGCGGTGTCGGAGGCGCTCTCTCATGTCATCAGTGCGGGACTCAAAAAGGCGGTCATTTTGTGTGACAGCAAAAGCGCCTTACAACACGTGGCTCGGTGTTCCTCTGGCCGCAGAGGAGCATCGATAGCTTACACAATTTTAGACAAAGTCCTGGCGCTGGTGGCCGGCGGGGCGACTCTGATGCTGCAATGGATTCCATCGCATGTTGGCATACGTGGTAATGAGGAGATAGATGCACTAGCGAGAGATGCCATCTCCAATGGAACAGAAGTACATTTCAATCAAGAATAGACAGAAGCTCTTTTAAGGCATAAAAATTGTATTAAAGTACAGTGGAAAGAATACTTCGATAAGACATCTAAGGAAAAAGGTATATGGTATCAAACGTTACAAGCTGAACCTCCTCATGTACCATGGTGTGCCAATGTGAAGATGAGTAGACATCTTGTCGTTGTTGCTCATAGATTGCGTTCTGGGCATATGCCTTTGAACAAATTTAAATTTATGAAGAGAAAAATAGATAGCCCTAACTGTGATGTGTGTAGCGATAGCGTCGAGGATGTTTACCATTTGTTGTCAGAGTGTAGGCGAAGCGTAACTATGAGGCAGGACCTATGTAAAGAGTTTAACTTCAACTGGCTTGATGTGGGACTGTTCCAGAGCATATTGTCTGCGCAAACTTCAAGCGCGGCCAAGATACTCTATCAGTACACTTACAGGTTTGTAAAAGATAGTACATAAACAACCTATTGTGTATACGCTGGGACTGAAATAGTCGCTGCGCGACCAAAGTCCCTAAATTAAAATAGAATTTTAAAAAAAAGTTTGAGTCGTTTATTGTCATATCTCTGGAGAAACTTATCAGATTAAAAAAATAATCATTCGAAACGGATTACAATTGACGGAGTAATCGCGTAACATACATAAAAAAAAAAATAATTAGTTAATGACCCGAGAATGTAATTGAATATAATAAAAAATAAACTGGCCAAGTGCAAGTCGGACTCGCACTCGTAGGGTTCCGTACCACACTACAGTATTTTATAAGATCGAGCAAAAAATACCACTAGCATTTTTCGCCAGCAAAAAATAATAATAAATAAACATTTTATTTCTTATAACGCTATCTAACTTCTAATAAAGATATTAGGGATTAAAGAGTTATCTCTAGGGATCGACATTTCAATATAACGCCATCTATGCGACGTTTACCTAACTAAGCGTTCATAGATGGCGTTATATTGAAATGCCGAAAAAAACACGTTTCTTGTATGGGGACCCTCTATTATTTTTAACTTTATTCTGTTTTTTAGTATTTGTTGTTATAATGGCAACAGAAATACATCATCTGTGAAAATTTCAACTGTCTAACTATCATGGTTCATGAGATACAGCCCGGTGACAGACGGACAGACAGACAGACAGACGGACAGCGGAGTCTTAGTAATAGGGTCCCGTTTTACCCTTTGGGTACGGAACCCTAAAAACATACAGACGAATTGAGAACCTCCTTCATTTTGGAAGTTGGATGATTAAAAAAAAATATCGTTTATTGGTTGCATTTTACAATGTTGGTACCACGGATTAGACAAAGGAGGTTGGATTGGCAATAATCACACTTTTGTTTGAAAACCAGCGTCGCCGCGTTACTCCCACCAAACGATTCCACAACATAAACAATACAAATAGATACACGAATTACGCAAACTAATAAACAAATTACACATAGAACACGGGGCTGCAATTGCTTCGCACACTACTGCAATTGTTACGCACATTACTTCGAGACTCTATAAGTTACACACAATCACACGCGGCCGACCGGCCGGCGACCGACGCGAACGTGAATATAACGAGTCGGAGAGGCGTGGTGATTTCGCTCGCTTTGCAATCCATTGCGCGTAAACTGCGTCTCGAGGTAGAAATATTCGTACTTTACCAGCAATGTATAGTTATCTGTTCTCTGGGTATGTTGTCGTTTGAACAAAGAATTTCATAATTAAAAATAGTTTTTGGACAAAAATATCTATAATACGAAGATTTTATGCTTACCGATGAAAAGAAATTCCTCCTTGTTTAATACTTGATGTCTGACTCTTTAATTTACACGTAATAATCGCACAACACGGCATTTTGAGACGATTTTAGCGCACCTCCGCGCTGCGACGCAAACCACGAGCCACTAAAAAGTATGATCGCGTGGTTCTATGAATCTATGATTGTCTAATCATACTAGTGGCGCGCCTGCCCCGCCCACATTGCCAATCCAACCTCCTTTGTCTAATCCGTGGTTGGTACAGATACATTTCAAGGCACTTACGTCTGTATAAGCTATGGGTACCTTTGTTTTTTTGCCCTGCACTAGGTCTATTGAGCCTGTGTTGCTGGGTCAAAACGACTCCCTTCCGTTACACTTCGCGTGAATATGTAGACAATTTGGCGATAAAAACGGCCAAGTGTGAGTTGAGCTCTGGTCCGCATTCCTTTGTTTTTCCATATTTTTTAAAACAAATAAACTGGCTAAGTGGAAGTCGGGCTCGCACCTGTAGGGTTCCGTACCACACTTTGTTTTTCATAGTGTTTGTATGAAGGACAAAGTTATATTTGCAGTTTTGAATGTGCTATATCTCAAAACTGCTGAATATATCTCGTTCAAACCTATTTTCGTTAAAAAATTTTATTGAAATTTACAGCATACATTTTTTTATATTTATAACTGTCTTATTTCAAAAGTTAGAGGGGGACACGCATTTTACCACTTTATTTATAAGGTTCTATCAGTGGCGTAGCGTGGGGGGGGGGAGGCCGGGGGGGGCCATGGCCCCGGGCGGCACATGTAAAGGGGCGGCAGCAAGCCGCGATTTATGTTGATATGAAATATATATTTTTTTAAATCTCATACTCTAAATCGCGCTTCGCGCTGACACAAGCCGGAAGGCGCAGGCGTTTTGGGCGTCGGCAACGTTTTCAGTGATCAGATTCAGTTGTTTTCTTACCATTAATCAAACGCAAAATAGCTTTTTCGCGTGACTTTCGTTTTAGCTTAGTTATGAAAAATTTCGCGCTCGCTTCGCTCGCATACTACTATATTTTATTATACATATATATATATTTATACAAATAGTCAGTCATTTTACTGCACAGCGTAAAAATGTTTTACTTTTTGGTTCTTTACGTGATTTTACGTGAAATTTCGTGCTCACTACGCTCGCAAACTGAATTAACTTTACTTTATCATCTGTTGCTGACTAATTGACTAATTAATTTGGTTGAGGTAGTTTGTAAAACAATTTTATAATCTCTGGTGGAAGGTAGTTCAGTGTGGCTTACTAATTTCATTTTGGGGCTTTGTTTTACAAATTACAATTACGTGTAGAATCAAAACTTTTCCTTCTAATCTGTTCTGTTTACAAAATTGACTTTACTTACCACAGATTACTATACGACTGACTTGACAAGTTGACACTGACATCTCTATTATATCACTGTTGTTTTCAATACTTTTATTGACTACACACGTTGTGAGTATTCAGCCAGTGATATAGCCAAGATATTTTATTTACTTTCCATCGTACTTAATTTTTATTACCGATCTAAGCGTAAATTTCCTTCGATAATTACTTTATAGTTAATCTACAAAACGTTTAGTTATTGCAGTTAGGGAGTAAGTTAACCCAGTCGGACCAAATATAATTTAAGTTTTTGCCTAGTGTTCTTTTTTTTTTATATATATATATTTTATTTGTAACTTTGTTTTGTTGTTACACGACTTTTTTTCTCGTTATTTTATTGTATTTAGTAAATTAGTACAAGTAGTGTAAAGTCTTGACTTGATTAAGTAATATTTTATTAAACGAATCTCTTAAACCGCACAGCTGGCAGGTGGACAGGTGTTTTGATAGTTAAATAAATACCTATATATAATATATATATATTTATAATTATTGTTATTATATCTATATAACAAGATATTTTTATAGTTGTATTTTCAGTAGATCATTATTATGAGTGATAATAGTGAATATTATAGCGAGTGTGATGAGTTTGTTTCGCCATATTCTACTTTGTCTAATAGTAGTTGTGACAGCTTCAGTAGTTTTCCAAGTCTATCGCATACGATAGACTCACTGCTATTGGATGCTTCAAAAAAATTTAATGTATTCCATATTAACGCCCAAAGCATTCCGGCTCATTTTACTGATATGTTGGCATCGTTTGAGCATAATAGTATACACGCTATTTTAGTCTCAGAATCCTGGTTAAAGCCCTGTCTCCCTTCGACGCTGTATTCTCTTCCAGGGTTCGAATTAATTCGTAATGATCGTACTGGTAGTGGTGGTGGCGGTGTTGCCATATATCTCCGATCACACTTACAATACTCCGTGCTTAATATGTCAACTCAGCCTCCTCCCCTGAATGCTGGTGAACATATTTTCCTTGAGGTTACTTTATCTCACTCTAAACTTCTTCTCGGCGTGTATTACTGTCCCTCTCTTCGCATCAATTTTTTTAGCTCTCTTGAAAATCTTTTAGAAAATTATTGTCCTTCTTATGAGCATACTATAATTATGGGTGACTTCAATACCTGTTTGCTCAAAAAAGACACCCGGGCATCTTGTTTTGAATCCACTATTATTTCAAATAATCTGACCATACTTCCATTAAACGCTACACATAACTTTCCTAACTCCTCACCTTCTCTACTTGACTTAATTCTAGTTTCTTCACCATCTCATGTCAGCGGACATGGTCAGTGTGCGGCTGATATCTTTTCTTTCCATGATATGATCTACCTCTCATATAATATTCGTCCACCCAAAACAAAGCCCAAGATTCTTTTACAGCGTAACTTTAGTGGTATAAAATTGGAAAACTTACGAAGCTATGCTCGTGATATTGATTGGTCAGATGTAGTAAGTGCGACTAATATTGATTTAAAAGTAAATTGTTTCAATCGTATAATAACACACTTTTATGACACACATGCTCCATTGAGACCTGTCAGAATGAAACATCTGCCTGCTCCTTGGCTCACAGCAGATATCCGTAAATCTATAAATAAGAAGATGACAGCCAAGGCGCGGTATAAATGTAAGCCTACAGAAGATAATAAAAATAGGTATTATAAGCATCGTAACAACTGTAATAAGGTGTGTAGAGACGCACAACGCCGGCACATTCACAAAAACTTAGAAAATGAAAACCCCGCGAAAGTGTGGAAATTCCTACGGTCATTAGGAGTTGGTAAGTCACGACAAAATAGCATCCCTAATAATTTAAATATTGATATTCTCAACCAGCACTTCTCTTCGTCTGCCAATTTTGATGGCCCTACAAAAGCTACTACTTTACTTCACCTATCTAGAATACCAACTCCGGACCATGATCCTTTTGTTGTTAACGAATTTACCGATCGTGATGTTAAGGCGAGCATACAGTCGATATCGTCAGATGCAGTTGGCTGCGATGCTATTAGTCGGAAAATGATTGTACCTATCTTAGATGAGATTGTGCCTGTGATCAAATACATCCTTAATGAATCCTTGTCTAGTGGCGTGTTTCCTTCCATATGGAAGGAAGCCCAGATAACCCCACTCCCTAAAAAAAGCAATCCCTCTTCACTATCTGACTATCGCCCTATTTCTATTCTTCCTTTCCTGTCTAAAATCCTTGAACGCCTTGTTCATCAGCAACTTACCTCTTTCCTCATCCGAAATAATCTAGTAAACCCTTTCCAATCCGGATTCCGTCCTGGTCACAGCACAGTCTCAGCTCTAGTCAATATAACAGACGATATCCGACAAGGTATGGACGATGGACAGCTAACAGTTCTATCGCTGTTAGACTTTAGTAATGCGTTCAACAACGTTGATTTCGATATACTGTTGGAACTGCTGCGCTCCCTTAATATATCTCCGACGGTAATTTCGTGGTTTCGCAGTTACCTGTATGGACGTCGCCAACGTGTTCGTGTCGATGATACTTATTCTTCGTGGTGTGATACGACGGCGGGCGTCCCTCAGGGCGGCGTTCTATCCCCTCTTCTCTTTTCAATCTTTATAAATACAATTTCACTTCAACTCTCTTCGTCCTACCACCTTTACGCAGACGATCTGCAAATTTACACGCAAGCTTCTCTCTTACAATTATCTGATGCAATCCAGACCACAAACTCTGATCTACAGAAAATCTCCAACTGGAGTAAATCCTATGGTCTGACGGTTAATCCGACTAAGACACAATGTATTGTTATAGGCAGCTCGAGATTAATATCGAAAATTGATTGGTTTCACCTTCCACAAGTCATTTTTGATGGGACAATTGTAAAAATTAGTGACACTGTAAAAAACCTTGGTATTTGTATTGATCGCAAATTATCCTGGATACCACAAATCGCAGAAACCAGTCGCAAGATGTTTGCTTCCGCCTCTTCCCTCAGAAGACTCCGGAATGTTTTACCTATAACCACTAAAGTTGCGCTTGCACAATCTCTATTACTTCCAATACTCGATTATGCCGATGCCTCATATCCAGACTTAACCGAGGAACAGCTCAATAAACTAGAACGCCTTCAAAATTTCTGTATCCGCTTCATATATGGTCTGCGAAAATTCGACCACATTTCCGAATTTCGAAAAAAGCTGAACTGGTTACCCATTCGTCTGCGCCGGAATGCTCACATCCTTTCTTTATTATACTCTGTCCTTTTCATTCCTTCTACTCCTCCTTACCTTAAACTACGTTTTCAATTCTTGCATAACTCACACTCCCTATCCTTACGCTCCGCTGAAAACTTAGTTTTAAAGATTCCTTTTCATTCTTCTGAATATTTTGCCAATTCCTTTGCAGTACAAGCTGCACGACTCTGGAACGACTTACCTTTGGACATACGAAAAGCCAAATCATTAGCAATTTTTAAAAACAAGTTGAAAACTCATTATCTCTCACTTGTGTAACTATACATAAACTGGCATTTAAACTATTGAAAGTATAATGTATTATTATTTATTTATTGGTATGTATTGTAATGTATGTATTGTATTGATATAGAGTATGTTTTATATGTGTAGTATATATGTTTGAGTTATTTATATTATTCTACCATTTAATGTTGTACATATACTTATTATTGTACACCACCGTCTTATTCTTCTTGTATATCTGTCCATACAAAGGTTGTCTGGTAGAGATCGCTAATAGCGATAAGACCGCCCATTGTAATACCACATAGACATAATTTTTTTATTTTTGTAATAGATATGTACCTAATTGGTTTGCAATAAAGAGTTTTTGTATTGTATTGTATTGTAATTGTTGTTGATATACGGGAAATCGTTGCCTTACATTATACATTTTTTTTTAATACTTTATAGGCTAGCGTTTGACCACTATCTCACCTGTTGGTAAGTGGTGATGCGGTCGAAGATGGTAAGCACACTAGGCCTAGAATGGGAACTGGCTCTCAAGGATAGCTGCCGAAACATTAGATGTTTGGTGACAGATTTTCTAACTTGAGGGTGGTAGCTGGCCAGGCGGACACTAGATAGTGTCCTACCACCATGCGGGGGTTGTTGGTTTCTTATCGATGTTTTCCTTCACCGGAGGGCCACTGTGAGAAGCGCACATACATTTTTCGATAGACCCAGATCACCAATGGATTTTGGTGCACGGCGGTTTGAACTCGGTACCACGGCATCAAAGCCGACCGTTCCCCTGATTACGCCACCGGTCCCTCAACATATGTTATCTAGCATGATTTTTTGTATGTATCACTTGTAACTGTAACAAATTGAATTTTGTTGAAAATTTAATGTAAGCTTTTTAATTTTCACACCTAAACTAGAAGTGTCCCGCGGCTTCGCTCGCGTTAAGAACTTCTTTCATTTACTTAAAACTTTTCTTTCGTAAAAACCTTACTATCATAAAAACACAAAAAAAGCATAATTCAAATTGGTTTACTCGTTTTCAAGTTATCGCGTGAATAAGAGAAAAAGAGATTTATTTTTATAAAATTTTAAACACCATGTTGATTTTTACCTTTGTTACCCCATTTCACCCTATTAGGGATGGAATTTCGAAAAATCCTGCAACACGTCTAAGTTACTCATATATTTACAGAAGTACTTATGTAAAGTTTCGAATAAAACAAACTATTTAATCTTGTTTCTCAATACTACCTTTGAACCCCCGTTCCATCCACTTAAGGAATTAATCTTAGAAAATCCTTTCTTAGCTGATACTAACGTCGTAATAACTATCTGCATGCCAAATTTTAGCGCAATCCGAAACAATATTGATTTTCAAACTTTGTTACCCCATTTCAACCTTTTAGGAGTGGAATTTCGAAAAAGCCTGAAACACATATTTACTTATTTATGTGGGGTGGGTGGGGTAGAGCTTGCTGTCCAGTAAAAGGCTGTTTTGCAGAAGCTTTTTCACTTTATTTCAGTAATTCTTAATATTTAACGATACAATTCCGTACACACACGTTCTTTCTTCGTCGTGAAAAAATGAGAGAGAGAGCAACTAGATTTTCTTACTCGCTTACACTTTTGATGTTCCACGTACAAATAAAACAGGCTTTGGATGTAAAGCATAAAAACGTTCCAAAGATTACACAGATAATATATCTTCGTCTACAAATTAGTGTTGCTATCTATCGAAATGAAAAATCCTACAACTCGGCCTTCCTGCAATATAGTCTGGCCTCAGACTGCTTCTACGTTAAGTTAAACAAAAACAAATTTAGCTCTCATATGACTCTACGTTACAATATTACAAATTTCTCTTCGCTTTACAATTTAAACAAAACTCTTATACTGATCTTCATAAAATACACAAAACTATTAACTGATGCTTAACTTCGACACAATATTGACTCTTAACATAAACTATTCTGCATTAAAACTTACATCTTAAATAACTTAATAACTGGTGCCAATGTACTTATTATAAATTAATAATCTACTTTCTTACAGCTTATTTTAACTTGAAACCCTTTTTTACACAATACACTATTTGAAACTAATCTCTTATTATTTCTTACCCATAACCATATCCTTAACAATTATTAATTAACAAACGACTTAAACATAACTTCTATTCTTTTAACTAACTTCTCATTAAAACATACATAGGTTATTTTAAAATTATGCAACTAGGTAGTAAGGTTTAGGTTTTAACTATAAGTAGTAAATATACAATCTTATCTTAACATGCATCTTATTTAAATAGATTAGAAAACATACATTATTTTAGGTTTACATACAAATTACATCTGTGAAACATAATTCTTCATTTACATAGAACAAATAAGTACATACTATTTGTTATGAGCTTCTTTGCCCTTATGTGTTGTTACAATCACAACTCTTACTACATACATTGTTTCAATATGTAGTATAATTATACAGAATTCAATAACAATTTTGTTGTTTCTTCATGAATTTAAGTTATAACAATAATGAGATTAGAGATGAGATGAGATGAGATAGAGTGCCATGCCCAATATGCTTTCAAGTATTTTAAAATAAATTTTAATGTAAAGTAGATGACTTTATACAGGTAAGTTTGAACTAAGGCCACCGCTTCATGTAGTCTACTCCGGATGTGGTCTTTGTCGGTCCTTCCTTACCTCGGTCTAGCTTTTCGACCTCATATCTATCCTTTCCTAGCTCCTTTGTGATTTTGTATGGTCCGTAGAATTTTGGTTTTAATTTTAAAGTATTTCCAAATTGCGTCCTTTGTATGGCTACTATATCGCCTATTTTGTACTTTTCTCCGTCTTTCCGGTTTTTATTATAGGTTTTTCTATTTTCCTCTTGAATCTTTAATATTTGAGCTTTTGCTTGCTTTCTTAATTCTTCTCTTCTCTCTGTAAATTCTTTGATATTTTCTTCTTCTAAGTATTCTAAAATTTTGACGTCTTCATTTAGTCTTAACTTGGTTCCCATTAACAGTTCAAATGGTGATGTTTTGATAGATCGCTGGTATGTACTGTTGATAACTCTCTGAAGTTTGCTGACATACTTGTACCAATGTCCTGGTTCTTCTATACACATTTTAGCCAGTACAGATATAATAATTTGGTTCATCCTTTCTACCTGACCGTTACCACGTGGGATTCCTGTTGTTATGGTAAGGTGTTCAATTTCTTCTTCTAAACAATACTGCTGAAATTCATTTCCTGTAAAAGCTGTACCTCGATCAGTTATTATTCGTCTTGGGTTGCCATAATCTTTTTGATGTTGTTTAATTTTGTCTACGGTTTCTTTAGCTGTCACCGTTTTTACTGGATAAATCCAAACAAATTTTGTATATCCGTCAATCACCGTTAGTATATAATTATATAACTTCTTGGTTGCATCTAATGGTCCTAAATGATCACAATGCAAAGTATATAATGGTAAATCTCCTTTTTCTATAGGGTTTAAAAGTCCTTCTTTCTTTCCTGCTTTTCGGCTTGCCAGTAAACATGGTACACATGTTGATATAACTTTTTCAGTTTTACTATCCAACTGGTTTATGTAATAATCTCGTTCTATTATATCTTTGATTTTCTTCTTCCCAAAATGTCCTCCTCCGTGCACTCTTCTGATCATTTCTAAGTCCATCATCTCTGGTAACACCAACTTCTTCTGTACTCCTTTATAAATTACATCATTTTCTAAAAAATAATCTTCATATTCACTCTTCTTGAGAACTTCTTTAATTGCTTTTAAGCTGTTGTCTCCATCTTGAGCTTTCTTTATTCTAGCATGTAGTTCTGTATTCACCACACATATATTTCTGCTAAGCGCATCGACATGTTGCATTTTATCACCTTTTCTATGCTCAATAATGTAGTTGAAATCTTGTAGGAACAATATCCATCTAGCTACTTTAGCTGATACATCTTTTTTGTAAAGTGTTTTCTGAAATGCTTCACAATCTGTTACAATCTTAAATGGAATTCCAATTAGATATCTTCGAAATTTCTTCACCGCTTCTATAACAGCCATTGCTTCTAGTTCATAGCTACTATATTTTTGCTGAGACTCTGTCGTCTTTCTGCTCATGTAATGAACTGGATGCATACTACAATCTACCGGATCTTTTTGAATTAAAATGCCTGCATATCCATGCTTAGATGCGTCCGTGTCAAGTTCTGTCTCTAGCTGCACATCAAAAATTTTAAGAACAGGTTCACAACATAATTTACCTTTTAATTTTTCAAATGCACATCTTTGTTCTTGATCAAAATAGAATTCTCCTCGTTTTAGTAAATCACTCAGTGGCTTAGCAATCGTAGCATAATCTTGAATAAATTTTCTGAAATAGGATGTCAATCCGATGAAACTATGTACTTCTTTTAAACTCTTTGGCTCTGGAAATCTCATAACTGCGTTAGTCTTCTCTGATGATGGTTTAACCGTTCCATTTGAAACAATGTGTCCTAGGTATTCGACTGATTGCTGTAGTATTTGTGTCTTCTTCCAGTTGATTTCAAGACCATATTCAGCTGCAACTTTCAAGACATCTTGGAGTCTCTGAACTGCTTGATCTTCGTCTTCTGCTAATATAATTATATCATCGATGAAAATTAAAATAATTCCTTTTCTTATAAAATCTGAGAATATAATGTTTATAAACCGTGTAAAATATTTTGGACATATTGAGAGTCCAAATGGTGCTCTTAGGAACTCATATTGACCTTCAGGGTTGTTGGTCACAAACGCTGTGTATTTTATCGAGTCTTCTTCAATCGGCAAATGAAAAAATCCATTTTTGAGATCTATCGTACTAAATACTCGAGCCTTGCTCAACTTATCTATCTGATCATCAATAATCGGTAAAGGATATTCATCCTTAACCATCTTCTGGTTAATTTTTCTGAAATCAACACAAACTCGGTTGGTTCCATCTTTCTTCTTTACTAATACAAGTGGACTTGCATATTCTGAATAACTGGGGCGTATAATGCCTTTTTCTAACCACTCATCAATCTGATGCTTCACAACTTCTTCTTCAGTCAGAGCGAGTCGTCTTGGTCGCTGTGTGACAGGTATATCGTCTTTTAAAATTATCTTCATCTTTATAGGGGCTTCTTTAGTTTGTATCGGCCTATAATTTTTTATTATATCCTGAACGATAGGTTTTTCGCTGGAAATAGCTATATCTTCTTCTGAAGAAAGCACACACATCAGGTATGAACTATCATAAAACTGTGGCCTTACTTCAATTTCACCTTTATCAATTACTGTAATTGTATTCATCAAAAAAGGTTGACCTAATATCACCGTATACGGAATAACATTAGTTGGAACAATGTAAAACATAACATCATAGCTGTGGCCATCTATCTTCATTTGAATATTGAATTTACCAATCGAATAAACTTTACATGAACCCAGTCCCGTCATTAACATCTCTTCAGCATCATACTTAGTTACATTTAATTTACTAAATAAATCCAACGTTAACAAATTTAACTCGCTACCTGTATCTATTAAACAGTTATCTACAGTTATGTTTTTAATCTGAATACTCTTAACGCTCTGATTTAAATTTGAACACTTTCCGACATTAAGAACATTTATATTTTGACTATGTGAACACTGACCGCATTGACTGACATTTAAATAGTCTGAACGCTCACCTGAAGCAATATCACATATTGATTTCTCAGTGTTTACCGTTCTTTCCGAGGACTCTTGTTGTATGAGCATCGAACGCTGGCCCATGGTTGACTTCTGACTCGTAGACGGTGGAATATCTCTCTGGATAACATTAGTACAATCTTTGCCTATATGACCATAGCCGTTACATCTGAAACATTTAATCTTATGAGAACATGTACTAGAAAGATGCCCTAACTCGCCACACTTGAAGCAGCGTTGTGTTGTTTTTCCATCTGCTTCTTTGACTTTGGTCGGTTTCATAATTGTCCGCTGACTCTTTAATTCTTGTTTTTTACTCTTTTCTTTGAATGTTTCATAAAGAGATAGTTTCTCTTTGAGGAGTGTATACGTCGTCACCCCATAGAACATAATTTTGTTTATCTCAGTATCCATGATGCCATCTATAATGTACTGCACCGCAACATAATCGGGGAATTTTGCTCGTTTACCAAGTTCTTTCATAGTTAATAAATATTGGTAGTAAGTTTCTCCAGCACGCTTTTTTCGGCTGCTCATTATCTCGTGCATACGCTTACTATCGATGACCTCAGGAAATTCACGCAGCAGTGCCGCCTTTAATTCATCGTATGTTTTAAAAGTTCTTTCAGTCTTCAACCATAATTCAGCTGTTCCTTTAAGCGATCTACGAGCTATTATCAGCTTCTGTTGCGCTGACCATCCAAAGATCTCCGCATTATCTTCTAGATCTTGCGTCCATTTTGTGGACGTATAGGTTAAGTCGTCTCCGGTGTATGTTGGAACTGCATCCATCGTCGTAAAACATTTTGCGTCGTTGTGCGTATTTTTGCCGTCTGCCGCTTCCGCCATCGTTGTTTTTCTTCGTCTTATTGTGGTAAAAGAGCCGGCCAGCCACGTCTTACAGCTGCCTTCTTTGCCACGTTTTTGTCGTCGTCACACCCAAACTTTTTTCTCGGAATAATCCCGGGCGAGAGTTGTGGGGTGGGTGGGGTAGAGCTTGCTGTCCAGTAAAAGGCTGTTTTGCAGAAGCTTTTTCACTTTATTTCAGTAATTCTTAATATTTAACGATACAATTCCGTACACACACGTTCTTTCTTCGTCGTGAAAAAATGAGAGAGAGAGCAACTAGATTTTCTTACTCGCTTACACTTTTGATGTTCCACGTACAAATAAAACAGGCTTTGGATGTAAAGCATAAAAACGTTCCAAAGATTACACAGATAATATATCTTCGTCTACAAATTAGTGTTGCTATCTATCGAAATGAAAAATCCTACATTTATATACATAAGTACTAATATAAAGTTTCAAATAAAACCGACTATATAATCTTGTTACTCCATACTAACTTTAAACCCCCATTCCATTCCCCTAAGGGGTTAATTTTGGAAAATTATTTCTTAGTACACCGTTACGTACTAAGAAAAATATACCCTCGAAATTGCAAGTCTCTATCGTCTCTACGACCAGTGGTTTAGGCTGTGCGTTGTCTCTTAGTCAGTCAGGACAAGATTCTTATAGTATTGGACTAAAAGTGCATCGCGGCTTCGCCCGCGTTAAAAACGTATTTTATTTACTTAAAACTTTTCTTTTCTAAAAACCTTTCTATCATAAAAGACATCAAAAAAAAATTAGCAACATCTGTTCACCCGATTCCATTGCGTGACTAAGGGAAATAGGGATTCATATTTATAAAGCCCGAAAAACCACATTGTATTTCAGTCTTTGTTACCTACCCAATTTTGTATTCTTGCAACACGTATTTACTTATTTATTTACAGAAATACTTATGTAAAGTTTCGAATAAAACAGACTATCTCATCTTGTTTCGCCATACATACTTTGAATCTCCGTTCCGTCTCTTTAAGGGGTGAATTTTTAGAAAATCCTGTCCCAGTGGATATTTACGACATAATAACTAACTGCATTCTAAATTTCAGCTCAATCCGAAACAATATTGATTTGCAGACATTGTCACCTCATGAGTAAAGAACTTTACTCATGTGTTGTCACCCTACTTCACCTTCCTAGGGGTGGCATTTTGAAAAAGCCTGAAACTCGTTTTTACCTATTTATTTACAAAAGCACTTGTGTGAAGTTTCGAATAAAACGACTATCCAAACTTTGAACCCCCGCTCCATCCCCTTAAAGAGTGAATTTTGAAAATGTCTTTCTTAGCAGATACATACGTCAAAATAACTATCTGCATACTAAATTTCAGCGCAATTCAAAACAATATTGATTTTCGCACTTTGTTACCCCATTTCACTCTCTTAGGGGTTGAATTTTGAAAAAGCCTGAAACACGTATTTACTTATTTATTTTCTTAAGCAATTGTGTGAAGTTTCGAATAGAAAAGACTATCTAATCTTATTTCTCCAAACAAACTTTGAACCCCCGTTTCATCCCCTTTAGGGATGAATTTAAAAAAATAATTTCTCAGACGGAAATAACGTCTAAAATTTTACACGCAAATATCTGCGTGTAAAATGTTAGCGCAATCCGAATCAATATAGATTTTTAGACTTTGTTACCCCATAACACTCAGGGGAGGAATTTCGAAAAGCCTAAAACACGTATTAACTTTTTTAGCACTTGTGTGAAGTTTCGAATAAAAAATACTATCTAATCTTGTTTTTCCATAAAAACTTTGAATTTTATCCCCATAAGGGGTGAATTTTAGAAAATCCTGTCTCAGTACACCTTTACGTATTAAGACAAATATACCGTCCAAATTACAAGTCTCTACGACCAGTGGTTTAGGCTGTGCGTTGTCTGTCAGTCAGTATGTCAGGACAAAGATTCTTATAGTATTAGATAAGGGGGCGGCAAAATTTGCCTCAGCCCCGGGCGGCACAATCCCACGATACGCCACTGGGTTCTATCCAAGGATAAAGACAGAAGGATAGGAAAATGACGTCTTAAAAAGTTCTTTTACCTATGGATATTCTACCGTCCATTGATATTTTTCTAAACAAATAAATTTTGTTACTGTTGTTTAAAAGCGAAAATTGCGTTACGCGAGTGTTTACAAAAGTTCTATATTAAATAGCAGAATACTGTTACAGCGCAACTTATATTTAATTAAGTGGAGAATATTTCTAAAGTTTTTATTAAAAAGTAACATTTTATTATGGCCTTTTATTTACCTATATACTAAGATTAGGAAGGTATTGTAGGTAACTATTAGGGTGCGGCCTACAGGCCTAGATTAAATATTTCTACACGCCGAATGCAACTTCAAAATGTATGGGAATTATATTTTCCACTACAAATGTAATTCCCATACATTTTGAAGTTAAAATAAACCGGAATGCTAACGTAAATTTATTTTGTCTAGTCTTTTTCAGTCCTCAATCGGGAGAACGGTCGGCTTTGATGCCGTGGTACCGACCCAACGGGGTTCAAACCCCGTCGTGCACCAATGGATTTTTCTATCGAAAAAATTATGTGCGCTTCTCACAGTGGCCCTCCGGTGAAGGAAAAACATCGTTAAGAAACCAACAACCCCCGCATGGTGCTAGGACACTATCTAGTGTCCGCCTGGCCAGCTACCACCCTCAAGTTAGAAGATCTTTCGCCAAACATCTAATGTGTTCCGGCAGCTATCCTTGAAAGCCAGTTCCCATTCTAGGCCTAGCGTGCTTACCATCTTCGACCACATCATCACTTATCAACAGGTGAGATAGTGGTCAAACGCTAGCCTATAAGTTATAAAAAAAAAACATCGAGCAAAAGCTTACATTAAGTACTTTCAGTGTTTTTAACCCCCGACGCAAAAAGAAGGGGTGTAATCAGTTTGACGTGTGTCTCTCTGTCTGCCTGTGGCATCGTAACACGCCGAAACGGCTGAACTGATTTTAATTTTTTTTTTGTGTGATAGATGTCTTAATCGAGAGTGTTATTAGCTTTGATTCATAAAAATCCGTTCAGCCGTATTAAGACTGAGCTGTTTTCTAGTTGCTGGCGTTATGAAATAAATTTTCATAGGTCTAATCTTATTGATTAGACTCTAATCAATTCAAAATTCGGTATCCTCTAACTTTAACGATATTGTAAGAACATGGTAGCATTGACCTGATGCTGCGACATCTCCTGGAATCTGCAGAATAGGTACTCAATTCCTCGCCCACTTACACCAGATATGTTGTGTTTGGGCACATTGGAATTATCTAAATTAACAGATTATACATTAGGGTAGATCAGTCGGGAGTGGTTTTAAATTTTGAATTTAATATAAGTATTATCTAATATTATAAGAATCTTTGTCCTGACATACTGACTGACTGACTAACAGAAAACGCACAGCCTTAACCGCTGGTCGTAGAGACTTGAAATTTGGAGGGTATATTTGTCTTAGTACGTAAGGGTGTACTAAGAAAGGATTTTCCAAAATTCACTCCTTAAGGGGATGAAATGGGGGTTCAACGTTTGTACGGAGAAAAAAGATTAGATAGTCTTTTCTATTAGAAACCTCACACAACTGCTTCAGTAAAAAAATAAGTAAATACGTGTTTCAGGCTTTTTTAAAATGCCACCCCTAAGAGGGTGAAATGGGGTAACAAAGTTATTTTGACGTAGGTATCCGCTAAGAAAGGATTTTTCAAAATTCACTTTTCAAAGAGATGAAGCGGGAGTTCAAAGTTTGAATAGGTAGTTATTTTATTCGACATTTCACACAAGTACTTCTGTATATAAATAAGTAAATACGAGTTTCAGACTTTTTCAAAATGCCACCCTAAGAGTTTTTATGACGTAGGTATCAGCTTAGAAAGGAATTTCAAAAAATTCCTCCCGAATACGGAACGGGGATTCAAAGTTTGTATGGCGAAACAAGATGAGATAGTCTGTTTTATTTGAATCTTTACACATAAGTACTTCTGTAAATAAATAAGTAAGTAGGTACGTGTTGTAGGATTTTTCGAAATGGGGTAGGTAAAAATGTATGAAAATTTGGGTCTTTCGGGTTTTATAAATATGAATCCCGATTTGCCTTAGTCACGCAATAACATGAAAACGGGTAAACCGATTTGGCTAATTCATATTTGATGTCTATTAAAGACATAGATAGAATCGTTTTTACAAAAGAAACGTTTTAAGTAAATAAAAGGAGTTTTTAACGCGGGTGAAACCGCGGGACACTTCTAGTCTATTATACATTATATTAAGTATAAGTATTATCTACTACTACTACTACTATCACACTTCACAGATCACACTTCACTACGTTAAACGTAGTGAAATCCTAGATCTGTGACTACTAAGTATATAGGTAAGCTAATCGGGTGGCTCAATTTGTCTTTGGTGCAAATGGTATGCTAAATGGCAGACCCATCTTGTTTGTGCCGCTGAGTGCCTTCATTCTTAGATGAAAAAAAATATTAGGTACAGTCGCACATGCTCCGCTTGCACATAAATTCACTATAGTTTCAGTATTATTTCTTAAGAGAACTAGAATAAATTAATAACGTAAAATAGGGCGATCAGTTCGTTCATGACATGCTACATGGCCGTTGCTGTTATTCTGTTACGACTGCGACTGACTCCGACTGTTATTGATTTTCTCTTGTACATCCAGGAAGACCCGTATTCATAGAGATATAAGTTAAGTTCTGTACCACTATCATCTGTGTTTTGTACGTACGTACGTTCGTGTGGAATGTGGATACTTGTACAGATCGCGCGGCGAGAGTTTGGCTTTGACCGTTATTGCGCAGAAATCAGAAATTGGGTATCAACGGGCAATTAGCGGGGTGCGGGGCGGGTGTGTAGGCGCACGCGGTGCTCTGATTGGCGCTCCAATCGTTCCCATGCGCAGTAATCCCCTCCACCCGAAGGTCAAAGCCAAACTCTCGCCGCGCGATCTGTACTTTGTATCAGTCTACCGAAACTGCAGTACAAAAAAAAAGATCTATGAAAACTAATGAAAAGGGGGGCGCGTCCGATGGAAGTCTATATTCGTCTCACTCACTATTTCTTACTTTGACGTCGTTACTTCTCGTTTTGACATTTCGCTATTTGGTCAGTTTGCTCTATGGGAGTCCCGACTCTTCTTAACGTAGTGGTTATATTCTCTTTGCTTTGTATGATTTTTCTCTGTGGTGAGGATCGTCAGATGATGCGTTGCGTGAAAGCGTCTCGTCTTTGAGTATACAGGCCTTATTTATTTGAGGGCCTCATCGATACATCTCTGACCTAAAAAAATCTTGGGTCAGAGATACAAGATAGGTACTTATTTGTGTGGTGGTCTATCAATTTGTAATAATAGTATATTATAATTTTTAAGCTACAAGTATTTGGCCAAAATTGATCTGATATTATAAAGTGATGATTCGGTTTTAGATTTAAAATGTAGTTAGGTAAGTTTATTGAAGTGGAAGACGGCACCGAGACGAGACGAGGCTCTAGACAGCCGACATTTTGTCCAATCAAATGTTATTTAGCGATGTTTGCACATCTTGTGATTGTTTCCTATTTAAATATGTACTGGGAATCCAAGATACAGGTCTAGAGACTAGTTTGGATTTACCATCGAGGTACACGATTAATATCGATGGATTTCACAGAATTTTCAATTTTATATTTGTAGTAACACACAGTAAGTATACTGAGTTGTTTGGACGTGTTTTGTTGTCTGTTAATAAATACTGTTTTGGCAATAAATAACTATTCTAGAACTATCCTAACCCGTCTCATGAACTGGTACCAAACATTATACCGTCACTCGGAAAATCTATTGATGGTGGGAGGTTCCAGCCTCGGCTGAAGCACATTACCATTGGCAACCCAGGGATTACGTGTCGGAAGAAGGACTAAGTCTACGGACGCCGTAGGTATACAGACATATTCCACACACATGAGGGTCATTGATTACCACAATGGTCTCGTGGTTGGTTGGCAATCATACTCATACTGACCTTAATTCCTACATCAAATCGTAAGATTCGTTTAAGTAAGTTACCAAGTCATATTAATACTAGTTCAAAATATATTTAGGTACCTACTCATAGGTACTTCGTACTTCCCTACATAAATTAGATAGGTATTTTAGTACATACCTTTATACCCAAGCAAGGTTCATCTACCTTCAAATAGTTTCTATTTTACCCAGTATCACAGAAGAGATAGGTACTAGTCCTCCAATATTTAAAGATTACCTAGGTAGGTATACTACTTATGTAAGCTCAACTCTCGTACAACCTATGAATAGGGCTTTATCGTATATACGCAGAATCAACAGGGTTCCAATCCAATCTACGTTTGCACATAGCTATAGGTAGGTACTACGAATACCTACTATGATTCTATGATATGCGTTTGTATAAAGTACATATAGTACAATTTATTTACAATAGATCATAGATGTCTGGGCAGGGTGTTTGCAGTTGGATAGACTTGTGTGTGTTTAATGAGTATATGTGTAAGCTTCCAGATAAGTTTAAAAAATCTACACCTTGTGCGAATAAAGTAAAGTTTAATGAGTGCCTTTGTTTGTTTTACCGCGGACAGACGTCTTTGCTAACGTAAAAAGGAAAGGCGCTTATTACATTTTGACATTACGAAATGGAAATGTCAAAGTTCATTCGCGGACTTGTCAGACTTTTGGTGTGGTGGTGAATTAGTTTTTAATAAAATCAATTAAAATCTCGACTAATTGATTAAGAAATGAGTAAAAAGTGGTGTTCATCGACATGTTAATAAGACAAAGAAAGGTACGTTCTATTTTAAACTAAGATACTACCCAGTTTCACTCAGTAAAATAATCGAGTGTTTTGATTGAATTGTTAGCTGTATGGAATTTACTTTGATTAAATCATGGCAGGTGTTACGTGTAGTGTAAATTTGGTCGACAAATATACCGCTTGCATGAAGCCACTAATCATTTTTGATTGCGTTATGGCACAAAATTAAGAAACCATACCTAGGTACACCCTAGCCATTTATTGTTTTAATTTTTTCATTTAAATTATTACATTTATGAAATAAATGCTAATTCTGTATGAAACAAATCAAGATTAAGTACCTAAGTACTTTCTTATGTCATACATAGAGAGAGGCTCACAATTGCCTCCTCCTTTTACTCCTACCTGTTAAAATGTATGTAGTATTTTAAGTAGGTAATACCTATTTGTAGATACTTGTTTGCTTACATTAAAAATGTATGCTTAAATAAGATTTATAGATATGAAAAGTCATCCAAGGCAAATAGTAGGATACATTCTGCAAGTCTCTGTAACCAATTTACCATCGCATCTTGTTATGACATGACCCATCTCATGTTTTGCTGGTTTTCATTTCCATAGTCTGTGTAACCATATTTGTGTTTTGCAAAGTTGTATTTGTCAAATTAATTCACACCTGTGCTGTGTAAATGATAAAATTCCTGACAAGCGGTTCCACTATTTTGACAAGTTTGTACCGAAGCCTCGGTGAGCAAGTTCGACTCGCACTTTGCCAGTTTTTTTTATCTCTGCTCGGGTAATGGTACATATATATGCATTCATATAGTCTGACGTAAACGATTGGATGACAGCTGAATGGTTCATTACTTTTTTTTTCTAATTCAAAGCGTTAAATTCTGCTTTTGCTATGTTTACTTGATAATTGGTTATGATTTATGATTTTGACGTGTATATGTGCGTATATTTATACTGCCTACATACTGAATAGATGCTTTGATTCTTTGATTCTTCTTTGACATGCTTGAGGTTGTATTGTCAATTTACTGATTTAAATGCTAACACTGACTCACTAACTGACAGACTATGCATAGTATTCACTACTAGCTTAGAAAAATTAAATCTTAATAAATAGGGTGCTGTTAAATAAAGTTTTAATATTCTTATCTTTTACTTGTTTAGGCTTGTGTATAAATAACTAGCTGTGCCACGCGGTTTCGCCCACGTTAAAAAGTATCCTATAGCCTTATTCATAATACTGGCTATCCCTGTGCAAAATTTCAGCTGAATCGGTCCAGCCGTTTGACCTTGAAGAAATCCCAAACAAACAAACAATTATACAAACTGACTTTTGCATTTATAATATTGATGTTAAAATACAGGATGGGTGGTCTAATTTGGCATGGAAATAATAGATCCTATACTGAAGCCCTTCTTGGTCCTTGTATTATACATTATAACCTAACAGTGATTAACCAAATCTAGGTACCCTAATAGACGTCGGGGCGGGGGTGCACATGCTTTCCCTCCTG
The DNA here is from genome assembly GCA_954871355.1 of Cabera pusaria. Taxonomy (NCBI): domain Eukaryota; kingdom Metazoa; phylum Arthropoda; class Insecta; order Lepidoptera; family Geometridae; genus Cabera; species Cabera pusaria. The sequence continues at coordinate 11,318,681 of OX940893.1, forward strand.
CCATGAAAGAAAACACAGATAAACGCTGTACAGTATTTTTGTTGTCACAGTGTAAATAAAAATAATTTAGTGAGCTCCTCTACTCTGTTTCTGTGAACTCAGACCGCTAAATCTCATGTTTGTTCATACAAAGACTATGGCTATCTTTCGAATGTACCCAACGGTGGACTGCTGAAAATAATCTTGGTCAGTGAAAGTGTAAACAAAAGATTGGGTCAGTGGTAAAACTGTGCGACCTAAAACACCCATCCATTAGTTAAAAAAATATTTTTATATACACTCCATAAAAACTCACAAGCCATTATCTCAACCGCTTAATCATACATTTCTAAATCATCCTCAGTGCTCACCTGTTAAGAGTTAACCATTGTGTAAAACTGCCTTAGGAGTAGGAGATACATTGTAATACTTTCTTGTGCACGCTATGCTAATGTTAGTCAAAAGATCTCATCTACATGTATATGAAACTCCTGTGCAACTCTTTTTGTTTTTAGCTAGACATTGTACATAGTATAGACTGCAAGCACATTCTGCATATCCTGCCATATAGCCAGTGCTTAGTAATCTCTTATATGTATCTCTTATAGCAATTGATTAAAATAAGTTTTGTTAGTTAAAATATTGTATGTAGCAGCCTGTATGTACAGTACAGTAGAGTTACTTAAAATATGTCTCAACTCATATTAATTTAGTATATTCAAGGTTTTACTAAAGCAAGTTAGTTTCTGTTTTAACTACATAGATTAGATAAAACACAAACTTCAGGGTTTTTCTGTACTTAGCATATGCTATTATATACTTATTAACTTAATGTATTATTCAATCAATTTATAAAGTAGTGAATGTAGTATATAGTAGTAGTATAGTAGTGCAAATAGAGGGACATAGAGTGAATTATTAACTACATATATTAAATAAATGTTTGCTTCACTTCACATAGATAATCTTTTGTTTACTTCCATCAGAGAAAAATATGTTTGCTTACCTGCCATTCATTCAATTTGTATGCCAAGAAAAATAAATAGGTATCCCTTTCTTTGTTACAGTATGCTGCTTCAGCCTGAACATTAACATGGTATTGTTTTCAACAATGAAACAGTGAATTCAAGATGCTGATCAAAGAGTACAGGATCCCTCTGCCGCTGACGGTAGAGGAATACCGAATTGCACAGCTGTATATGATAGCAAAGAAGAGTAGAGAAGAAAGTTCTGGTGAAGGCAGTGGCGTCGAAATTCTAGTCAATGAGCCATATGAAGATGGGCCTGGAGGAAAAGGTCAGTATACACAAAAAATATACCATGTTGGAAGCCATCTACCTGGGTGGTTCAAAAGTCTCTTACCAAAATCAGCACTCACTGTCTCTGAAGAAGCTTGGAATGCTTATCCTTATACTAAAACTAGATATACCTGTCCATTTGTTGAGAAATTTTCACTAGAGATAGAAACTTACTACTATGGAGACAATGGCCATCAAGACAATGTATTCAATCTCTCAGGCAGTGACATGAAGAATAGAATAGTTGATGTCATAGATGTAGTCAAAGATCAACTGTATGGTGCAGATTATGTTAAAGAGGAGGATCCTAAATTATTCATATCTGAAAAATGCAATAGAGGTCCACTCTCCGAAAACTGGCTTGATGAGTATTGGAGGGAAGTGCAGGGAAAATCCCAACCTTTACCAAATGGAAAATCTTTAATGTGTGCTTACAAACTCTGCAGAGTAGAATTTAGGTACTGGGGTATGCAAACAAAATTAGAAAAATTTATTCATGATGTTGCATTAAGAAAAACCATGCTTAGAGCTCACCGACAGGCTTGGGCTTGGCAAGACGAATGGCACGGACTCACTATGGAAGATATTAGAGAAATTGAAAAGCAGACACAATTAGCATTGCAAAAAAAGATGGCTGGAGATACCTGTGATGAACAAGACCTGTCAGAAGAAAACTCCAAATCACTTGCAGCTACTATGAGCAGTTTAGAAAAGAATGAGGATGTCGCAAGTCCTATTGTGATCAAGAAGAGTAATACTGAGAAACGAATCCAAAAGCATTTGACACCTGAAGGAACTCCACCTTTAGAGCATAAGACATCCTCTAAAACAAATCTAAGGTCCACCTCTTCTGGTTCCATAAAAAGCTTACAGGCTCAAGCACAAGCTGCGAATTGGAGAATGGAAACCTTAGTTAGAGAATCTGAAACTGAAACTGGTTCAGAGGATGAGTTCTATGACTGTGAATCGTCTTTTAACAAATGGTCTTCTATGTGTTCCCTTGATGAAGCTGACATTGATATATCGCCAACTCAAGGTGAAAGCCAAGATGACAGCATATTCAATCCTACATTCTTGAAGAGAGTTACATCTGAAAGAGGCTCTCGTAGATTGGTCGCTTTACATAGTCATCACAGCATCGATGGATGTCCCGAGACTCTCGTCAATAATTCTTGTCAAACTACAGTTCTCATACTTGTGTTCCATGCCGGCAGTGTATTAGATGCCAATGTAGACATGACTGCAAAAAAATCTGATGTAACAACTTTCAAAGGTGCTTTCGAATCAGTTATGCGTCAACATTATCCAACTCTGGTAGGTCACGTAGCCATAAAATTAGTCTCATGTCCATCTATTTGCACTGAAGCATTAGGCGTTCTGTCGACTTTAAGTCCATACAGCTTTGATTGCTCACCATCTACTATTGAAACCCCTTCCCTCACTAATGATCTGATACCAATAGGTGCTATACCGTTAATTGCTACATCAACTCCAGACTACGCGGAATCCGTTGCGAAAACTATCGGTTGTGCTAATGCTGTATACTCCGAATTTCTTAAATCGGATGATGGAAAAGGATTCAATGGCCAAGTTTGTATAGTAGGGGATAGTATGGGCTCTGTGTTGGCTTACGATGCATTGAATCGCACTCTACAATACCAATCACGTCATGACAGTGAGAATAGCATTTTGGATACAGAAATTACCATTCCAAATGACCCGACAGAACCAAGCTATCTTAATAAGTCTCATTTACAAGCCCCTACACCGAGAAGAAGATCTTCTTCTACGAGCGAAAACCATGTTAAATTGGAATTTGAAGTGAATGATTTCTTTACATTTGGTAGCCCACTTTCGCTCATTCTAGCTTCAAGAAAAATATCGGATGACAAAAGTAAAGATATTATGAGACCACCCGTGCAGCAAGTCTATAACTTGTTTCATCCTACAGATCCAGTAGCTTCCAGGTTGGAACCGTTATTGTCTGCTAGATTTACAAATCTGCCACCCATTAATGTGGCTAGATATACTAAATATCCATTAGGCAACGGCCAGCCTTATCATTTGATGGAATTGATACAAAGTCATCCCCAGCTTTTTGGCGATCATCTTCAAATGCCGCCTACACCAGTTTTAAGACGGCTATCTGAAGTATCCGTTGTTAGTACTGTCAGTGGTCTCGCTGATAATATTCCTCTTATAACTATGAACGCTTTACAACATAAATGGTGGGGAGCCAAAAGGTTAGATTATGCACTATACTGCCCGGAAGGATTAACGAACTTTCCCACTAATGCTTTACCCCATTTGTTTCACGCTAGTTACTGGGAAAGCTCTGATGTTATCGCATTCATACTACGCCAAATAGGCCATTTCGATTTGGCTCTTTACGGTCATTCGGATGATAAAGAATGTCCGATGTTCAAACCTGGACAGGAACGGGAAAAGTGGATGAGAAAAAGAACGTCAGTGAAATTAAAAAATGTAGCAGCCAATCACAGAGCCAACGATCTTATCGTAAAGGAAGGCAATCCTCAGACTTTCTCGGCTCGATTCATGTACGGGCCGCTAGATATGATTACCTTAACTGGCGAGAAAGTGGACATTTACATAATGAAAGATCCACCCGCCGGTGAATGGACAATGCTCTCTACCGTAGTTACTGATAAAACTGGTAGAGTCACATACACTTTGTCCGACAGACAGAGCGTCGGATGTGGCATCTATCCGCTCAGAGCCGTTGTGCGAGGTGACCACACTCATTGCAATTTTCATCTTGCTGTGGTACCTCCTCAGACCGAATGCGTGGTGTTTAGTATCGATGGTTCATTTACTGCTAGTGTATCGGTCACCGGCCGGGATCCTAAAGTCAGAGCAGGTGCCGTAGACGTTGTTCGTTTTTGGCAGGATTTGGGTTATCTCATACTATACATCACCGGTCGACCTGACATGCAGCAGAGAAAAGTCATATCGTGGCTTGCGGAACATAATTTTCCTCATGGGCTCGTATTTTTCTCAGACGGTTTCTCAACCGATCCTTTGGGACATAAGGCGGCCCACTTGAACAGTCTGATAAACGAGCACGGCGTTATTTTACACGCCGCGTACGGTTCTGGCAAAGATATAAGTGTTTATCATAACTGTGGACTTTCTCCGCGGCAGATATATGCTATTGGGCGTATAAGTAAAAAGTATGGTAATATGGCGACAACGTTAAATGATGGATACGCTCTCCATCTGGCAGAGTTGAAGCAGCCTGGTGCTGTTAGACCGGCTCGAGGCAACGCTCGCCTACTTGTTCCCCGGAGGCTCCTCGCGCCAGTGAACACCGCTTCCGCAAATCGTGGCCGACGCTAAAACATTGCCAAAGCTAGTTGCCAACACTTATAGAATTTCTTGATGAAGCGCTTAATCTTTTATAGATTAGATGGTGTTTGTGATAGTAATATGTTAGTGCTTATTCTGCCATAGGATGTCGTCCTTTCTAAATAATTAGTCTTGGCGCGTTTTTATCGTTTGTATATTACTTTCAAATAATAACAGTCTTCTGTTTCGGTGAGAAAAACGCGCGGTCACGATGCGGACATAGAACAAATTTATATATAACTACGTTCTACAAAAACTTAATAACTTATCTTAATATACTTACTAAGAGTTTTGTTTTCGGACTAACGACGTTTATCCGGAAATTCCATTTTTTACATCATTTCTCGTTAAAACTCAGATCTCGTCAGACACGCTTCGTTTTTGTAAAGATATTATTGACTATTGATAATTAGAAAGTATATAAAGTATATTGTCACTGTGTACCTTTATAAAAACTATTTTAAACGACTGTTTTATGTAAGACAGTCACGAATGTTGTTATATATATATACTATTACAGTAAAAAACTATAATTTAAAGATTACTATATGAATAAAAATATTTATTGTTACGAACGAGGGTTGGGGAGTCAGAATCTCAAAATGCACATGAAAAGTAAATAAACAGTGTTCTATTCTAGTCGATTTGTAACCTATCTGAGCGATACACCCGTAAAACAAAAAGATATGTCATAGATATACGAGTATATTATCTGGAAACAAAAAATTAGAACTGCAATTGTTGGCCCATATTTGGATGTTTTCTTCATACCGGGCGACGCGACGTAGGGGATTCATGTCTTCTTGTGTGTTTGTATAAACTTTTTATGTATTTGATAAGGCTTTTGCGTAATCGTCTTTTAAAAAGTAAAATGTAAGAAAAATAAATTCTAAACTTGATTACTTAAATTAAAACATTACGATATTTAAGATACTATTCATGTAAAATTTAAATGCTTAAGAAATCCGAAGTTTTGATTATATTTATTGTAAGGAAAGGTATGTGCTTAGATCGGATTTAAGATCTTGCACTCTATAACTGTTAACTGTGTAGTTGATATTAAAAACATTGATCACTTATTTTATTATGGTAATTATATTATTATTAAAAAAAACTATTGATGGATATGGTATTAAGTATTATTTTAAAAAAATGCAACTCGAATGTATTTATTGACTAATAAATTAATTAAAAATTATTATGACATAATTATTATTGTGCAAGATTCGACAGAATTTCTTGTTTTAAATTTGAACTTTATATAACGTGTTTGTATATAACTTTTGAAACTTAAATACATAGAACATAGTTGTAAATGTAGTACAGTGTTTCAGCCTACTAAATTATTCTAAAGGATAAAACTACAAATTCTTACAAAAAATATAGTTTTATATTTTACTGCGTAATACTATATTAAAGCGCATTTCAGCAGACTACGCTATTCTGCTATTTATTGTACAGCATTACAAACAAGCCAGCAAATAAGCTAAATGTGAACGTGTTCTAAATACATTTATGGTGAGCGATATTGTTGTGCTATAACTATATGCTCTTATAGTATAGAGCGTAGTCTGAAATGCACTTCAAATAGGTACAGAATTGAATATATAATTAGTAGTTGTTGCTAAATTAATACAAAGTACATAAAAGTATTTAAATATAGAGTACATTTACAATTATTTTTTATAAAGAACTTAAATATCGTTACCTACTTACAAAAATGTGGTTCATATTGTTCTATTCATCTTGAGACTGCTCAAGTCTAACGTTTAATATATTTATTTAATTAGAAAAATTTTATGTCTGACAATTATTATTATTTATTCATTTTTCTTAAGTTTAGGATTTTTACAATATTTCATATAAAAATAATAAAGAAAACTATTATAAAAACATAAGACATTATAAAAAACAATTATTATTATGGCAATATCAACGTGCAATTGTATAATTCATATTAGTAATTTATATAAAGTACCTATTTAATGATAGATATGTATCTCAAATAGAACATTATTTTTATATATTGCCATTTATGTTCATAGTGAACACAGTTAATTATTTAATATATAAATATTCTTTGTACATTCCTATTTCAAGTTATATATTATTATATAATTGAGACAAATATTAACTCTAGGTATTGTTGTAATTCATTCTTTTAAAAAAGTATTTAAAATGTTTTGTCTTGCATAATACTAATCGATTAATTGTTGTGATTATGTATTTGTATATTCTAAATAATTACAAATCATTAAAAAGTTATGTATATTGTATGTAAGTTAGTAAAGATAGATTACTGTGGATAATTAAAAAGAAATCTTTTATTAATATAAGAATAACTGCACGATAGAACTTGATAAAGGATCTATAATCATGATTTTTTGTACAAATATATGTACCTATACATTTAGACAAATATAAGATATATCTATGTGCAATATCACAATATGCATTAAGAGGGAACGCGGGTTGTACTTTTCCATACAAATGTATTCCCCCGTTTCCTCCCTGGAAAATGCTTCTAGAGAAAAAAATGTTTCTACAAAAAATCAAGGACCGCTACGCCCCCCTATAAATTTCTTTTTTTTGACAAATCAATTGCAAATAGAAATATGACCCTTCAAAAATCTAAAAGAGGAGATTAGAAGGCTTATATTTGTAGAAACAAATTTTGTTCTAGAAGCATTTTCCAGGGAGGAAACGGGGTAATACATTTGTATGGAAAAGTGCACCCCGTGTGTTCCCTCTTGAGTATGTTGCTTAATTGTACCATATTAAATCCTAACCATCAGAAGTCGGCATAGCTATATGTATGTAATCTACTCACTAAGTCATGTAGGTACCTAACATTTAAATTATGTAATCACTGAATCACTAACGTTACTTTGGCTTAATGGTATTCTCAATAGGTGTGCCCCGGCACCATTCTTGCTAATTGACTCCTATTAGGTGAACAGTGTAGGTACTCTGACTTATTTTTGTAGACTGCTAGGTATGTCCAGAATCAAAATATACTCTTCAGTCTGAATAGGTACCAAATAATAGTGCTGCATTTTAACTAGAAGGGCCAGTTTCACAGGTTCCTGGTAAAAATCCAGATAGTAACCTGACGTATACGACGCCATAAAAAATATGTAAAAAACCCGGCAGATAAGTTCCTTTTAGGGCTATCAGGAACAGGTGAAACTGGGCCTTAATGATGGAATTGCGCGATCAGATGGCTGCAGTACCATACAAAGGTCGATTTCGAATTGTCATGATTTCACATTATGTTTAGGTACAATATTGAGTCATATTACCTATACCTATCATTTATAATTGAACATTACATCCTAATGTAAAAAATCTTTAGAATTATGTTGTGTTATTCAATGGAAAAATATAATCGCCGTAGGATTTCGATTTTAATCTCATATCACATTGTTGCGCTATCAAAGGCTACTCAAATAAATTAGTTTTTTTACGATTTAGTGTTCGTGATGGCTCTGTATCAATGCGTATAAAAGTACGTTACAAGTTCCTTGAGATATTTGAATTTTCTCCTATCTATCATGGGTCAGTACCAAAATTAGTCTAAAAACCACGCACGCCGAACACTTAAAATAATGAACTACAATCAATACCAATCTAATACTATAAGAATCAAGCGTCAAGCAAACAAAACGTAATTGACGCCTGGCCTTCTCCGAACCTCTTTTACACGAGTTTATTTCTATGGCTCTTAAAAAGCTATATTAATGTACATATGATGTTTTAATTTTAACATTATTTGCGTTAGTAAAAATATAACGTGTAGATTACGTCATAACGACATTATTTGTTTTGTTGTTCCATGTGCAGACTTATGATTTCGTTGAATTGAGATTAGACTTAGGTAAACAGTAAAATAATATTCATAGCTTTAAATGAAATTGTACTGTACGAGTTTAGTAATCTACTTGTTCAGATAGTGTTCGCGTAGTTACTAAATAAAGGCGAGGCATGTTACCCTGAATAGTGGATATAACTGCAACATGTAAGCACATTGTTGCTTTTGTTTGGCTTCCTCGAGGTCGGTTCTCTGCCAGTCTAAATTTATCCTATTGGCAGCCTGAAGCCATGGGTTTGATGATACGATTGTTTATCATAAAAAGCTATAAAATTGTACCTAAATAGACTATTGACGTGCCTCTTGTTTATTAATCGTTGCATATCTACGCACATGCCCATTTAGATATAAGTATTTCTGCGAAGAGAAAATTCAATTTTTTTTCTTGTTGGCGGTCAACGTTCAATGCGCATAAACAACTTAGCATTTACCCTATTATCCCTCTGGATACAATAAACTCGCCTAGTGCGAGTCGGATTCGCATATGAAGGATCCCATACCACCGTACAAAATTTAATAATATCGGAAACACGTCGAAAATCCACGTTCCATGTATCCCTCAGCGATATTTATTTTAATGCATATTTATTGATACAGCGGCCATATAAAAGCACACTCTGTGAAAATATCAAGTGTCTATGCTATCTAACGGTTCAAAAGATATAGCACGCTGAATAAAATACGTTTCTTGTACGGGTCCTTTAATTTTCAATTTTACTTTCATCTATTAATTGTTAAAGCATCCGTGTAGTAATGCATCCTTTATGAAAATTTCAAGTGTCTACTTATTACGGATTAGAAGATCAGCCTGTGACAAACGGACATTGGAGTCTCAGCAATAGGGTCCCTTTAGCATACTTTGGCTACGAAACCCTAAAACATTTTTATCTTGCCTCGTATCCCAATTTACCTATATTGGTCCTATATGGTGGTTGGCACAACTAATATTAGAACATTCCCCCACATTAAAAACTATTTTTAACATTATAAAGGGCAATGTTCATTTAATTTAGGCTTACTGAGCCTGATGGCACATGCAAAGTTGGCGTTGTTATTAGTATTTTAGTGATAGTACTTTTTTTCATAAAAAAATAATTTAATAAAATTTTACGTTCTAACAATTTATTTAGTATGAACCGGTGTCAATGCTACGTAGGTATAATATACTAACCTACAAGAACTTTGCATAATATCTGAAATTTGAGTAGGGTTTAGACACATAATTTAGGACTCTACCTGTTTCTGTTTTGTCACCGATTCCTTTGATATGGCTCGTGTCGTGTCTGATTGTCCGTTATAATATACTAATGTAGCCGTAGTAGACATTTAGGCATACAATAGTGAATTTACAGGGCATGTGAGACTCGATCTTTATATCTCAAGGTAACAGGTGCAGTGCAGTGACATCTCTCTGCACCATCAGGCGAGCGTATAGCTTGTCCTGTTACCTTTTACCACTAAAAAAACAATAGGGCCTGATTACACTGCTCATATGGGCACAGTGTATAAATGGTTTAGGGTTTTTAGTCCAAACAAAAATTACCAATGGAAACATCCATCGGCTACCCAAACGACCCTCCCCCTGTATTTTCTGCGAAAATTTAGTTTTCGTGAAAATTGCATTAACTCTGAAGCAGTGCAGTCTCGTAGAAACGATATCAACATACACCTACCAATCATTCAATGGGCGGACCGGTTCTAATTGGTTAGCCAGGTTAGTGAAGCGCTGCCTACAGTAGGTAGTAGGAATGTATTGTCTGTAATCTGTAATGTATAGAACCCTGGTATCAGTATAATCATAGCATCTAAAATCTAATGTATCCTGTTGGATAAGGAAATAAGTGTTTCATTTTGTTAGTTACCCTACTAGGTACACGTTTTTTTTTAAGTTTAGGTATTACTTAGTTACTTCTACATACACAGTCATGTATACCTAAAAGTACGATTCTACATTTGAGATGAGATTTGACATTACGATTCTAAATTACCAAAGCAAAAATTATTTATTTTAATATTATACTTAAATTAAGAAAAAAATCGTTCCTGAACTTTATTGAGTAAGCAATCTTACAATTTTATCGTCAAATAAAAATATAGGTATACTTACCTACTTTAGATCTACAATCAAATCGGAAATCCTTTTAATTTGAAATATGTACCTATCCTACTTATCTTATGTGATGCAATTCTTAACAATATGTAGTTATAGCTAGGTTACTTCATAGTTTTGTGTTTTCGTAATCTGACTGAAGCGAATTCATATACCTACCTACCTTATTGGATTTAAACGTAGGTATTCAGAATACTGAATACCTACATCAGGTTTTTTTTACTTTTTTGATAAAGGTACCTACTTATGTCTTTTGCCTTATAATACCTTCACTGGTCCTTCACATTGTTTCGATATTAATCGATTTCATTTAAGGTATTCAGCGTCAATATAGGTTTTAGAATGTTGGCTATCTAACTATGTATCCTATAGTACATATGGCGCGCAGACTCTAAAGTCTGTATAATATAGGCAATCGTCATCGCTTAATATCAGGCGAGCTTCTTGTTAAAGAAAAGTAGGTTTCGCTATCAACTGCTAAATAAATAAATATCACTTTGATAGGATGTCAATCCTATGACTTCAAACCTATTGATTTTGAATAAATTAAATTATATGTAAATGTGCCAGTCTATGGTATTTCCTATCATTATAAATGTATATATTCTTAGTTATAATATAATATTCTCCAAAGCCTAAAATAAATTTTCTACATGGTACCTACAAGTAGGTATGTGTCGCTCTAATTTGACTCAGAACTCTGCAGCTAATATTGACATACGAGTATATACCTAGAGTATTTATTTAATTCATTCCAAAGCCCATTATTTATTTATTAAAGTCATACGAATTACATGATATTGTATGTTATAATAGCTATTTGTGTAGATCATGTGAGATTTTCGAATACTTAGTAGGTACTTATGTATCAGTATTTTTACTACCTAAGTATATTTCTTTTATTAAATGTTACTAGAACTCATAGTCAGTTAAATGTGTGAATTAAATACGACTGGTATCTTTGTTGTATCTTGCTAGTCTAGTTAAAATATTTGATCAGTACTTTACTGTTATAAAATTGTTAAAAACTCCCTAAGTGCTGTGCTAGCTTCATTCTTTTGTATTTATGTACTATCTATGTGTGTGAGAAAATAAATTATTGTTGTTGGCAACTAATATTTTTATTTAACAACTTATGTCTTGTCTCAATTCAGAGGTCCCAGTGGTGTAGTTGGAGATGGTAGGCTTTGACGCCAGAGGTACCGAGTTCAATCCCCGCCGTGCACCAATGGATTTTTCTATCTAAAAATGTATGTGCGCTTTTCACAGTGGCCCTCAGGTGAAGGAAAAAACATCGTTAAGAAACCAACAACCCCCGCATGATGGTAAAAGACTATCTAGTGTCCGCCTGACCAGCTACCACTCTTAAGTTGAAAATCTGTCTCCAAACATCTAATGTTTTCCGGCAGCTATCCTTGAGAGTCAGTTCCCATTCTAGGCCTAGCGTGCTACGATCCTCGATCTTTATTTTTAGGAATTTTTCCTTTACTTGTTCTATAAGACCTTACTTTTAATCAAAATTGACAATTCTAGATCAACCGGAAGTACCCGGTCAGTTTTGGGTCGAAAACCTATAGGGTACTTCCTGTTGACCTAGAATCATAATATTTGGCAAGAAGCAAGGTCTTATAGCACAAATAAAGGAAAAATTACAAAATATAAAAAAGTTGAAAATTAAAGGGTGTCCCCATACATACATAGTATCAACCAGTTAAGATAGGCCTCTGAGTTACATGAGCGCTCATACAATTTAGAGGTTAAGCTTAATTGGTATCTACCAACGTTGGTACGGAAGCCTCGTTGGGCGAATCCAACGTAAAGTCCTCCTCAAGACGAATCAATCGAGCCCAAACTCGGTGGGGTTATGTTGTTTTATAACCGAGATGCCGTTGCCACCTTCCAGCTTCATCATCAGACCCTGGATAATATCATCTAGGTGTATAGTCCTCAATTCGAATCAATAAAGCCTACACTCGGTGGGGTTATGTTGTTTTATCGAAGAGATGCCGTGGCCACGTTCCGGCTTCATCATCAGACCCTGGATCTAGGTGTTAAGTCCTCTTCAAGACAAATCAATCGAGCCCAAACTCGGTTGGGTTAATTTGTTTTATCACAGAGATGCCGTGGCCACCTTGCGTCTCCATCATCAGACCACACAAGTTTCATTACAAGTTAAAAATAATAGCTTGTAATTTATTATATTATAATACCTAATATTTGTTCAGTTTTAGAATGTTAGGGCGAGAGGTACGCTCAAAATTCGGCATGGACCATACGTCTGATCGAGACGACTGCTTGGCCAGTTAGTATATATTATGTTACTCTTTGGCTTGGCCGCCACTGAGGAATTTTTCACGCGAGTCTTGTTTATAAACTGCATTTTTTAGTTTTTCTCCATGTTATTATTATTTAAGTAATAATTGAATACGAGTGCTAATTTTTACATTGTCATTGAATTAAATCATAGGCATTTTAAAACATAATATTTTACGTAAATGCGTCACATTATTATCAAGAAAAAAACAGTTTAAAAAACAACGAAATCTTAAAAATTTTATGATTTTGTAAAATTTGAGTTAAGAATATGATAGATATTAAGAAAAATCTATCCAGGATATATAAAAAAAAAGATGTTTTTCAATATATGTCCAGCAAAGTTTTGCCGTTTCTTTATTTATTTCCATATACTAGGTATTCAAACCTAACCCGAAATGGTGTTAGGCACGGCAGAGTCCTGTTTAGCGTTTGATTTACCAACCATAATACTTCGTGATGATCCTTAAAAAAATATGTAGCGATAACTTATGTCCAGAATATTTCTGTACATCAATTTTTATTTGTTCATATTAAGTGGCTTTGCTTTAAAAAAATAACGCTGCACGAATATTTTGCCGCGAGTCAATTTTCCAAGACAGTGGCCTTAACAAGACTACTAGTAATGTGCAACCTACATTGCTAGTAACTTGGATTTGGATCTAGGTCAACTTAACCGGTTAAGTGTAAATGACACTGGAAACATATTTAATTTTTAGTCTAAGTGCTTAAAGGTACCTAGTTACCGTACCGTACACGAATAGGTTTTTTTTTACACTGAACTGGATAGCCCTTGACCACTATCTCGCCGATGATGGAGCCTGCTTATGCCTACCCAGAAGATACACTCGCGATTTGAAGACCCCCATATTGTACTTAGCCAGGGTATTCCATTCCTTGGCGGTTAGTGTGATGAACGAAGCAGCAAATCTATTCGTTTGGGCAAGTGGTATATCCACCATAAATCGGTGGCGCCTTTTAGTATCTCTGGATGTCCGATTATGACATGGTGATGGCGGAATCAAATCATGCAGTTCAATTGCACTCTCCGAAATGTATTAATAGGTGCCATAAGTTGACGCTAATTGTTACAAGTTTTGTAACAAAACAGTCAGGATAATAAAAACATTTACCTCTCCAATGGTTATAATAACTCTTATGGGTAATTGCAACAATCTCCATACATGAAAAAGTGTCCGTCAAAGTTTAGGTGGCGCTAATCCTCATCATAAACAGCCAGTATTAGTCCGCTGCTGGACATACGCTTCTCCTAAGACACGACTCTGAGTCCGATCTTCGGCTCATCTTTTCCAGTCACTGCCCACTGCTTTGAGAATGTCGCTCCACCTGGTCACAGCAATTTATGACGTCACTTATCTCTGGTACAGGTAAGTAAAATGAAAAACCCTTTCATAGATAACACTAGAAAATTTTATTTACATTAATTTATCATTCACAGCTACAGATGCTTACATTTACATATGTAAATAATAGGTACATAGAACATCTACACAACATTTATTCTTTTGCTCATAAAATCACCTTGAATACTTTTTATATAATTGACGCATTACAGCTAATCATCATTTGCTATACCATCACATCTTGACGCTCATGAATATTGTATATATAAAAAAAGGACAAACTACAAGGGGTAACTTACATTTTGTACTGAATTTTAGAGCCTTATGTTTATGAGCAAAAGATACACAAGTAATACATAAATAGATAACAAAATATACACATACTTGGTACATTTAAAAAGATGAACGCTGATTCGAATTTAAAATACTGATAGAATAATTTAAGATCGTTTAAGAAACTAAAAAACGGCTTCAAATGCCGCGCCACTAATTTTTACAAATAATGTATGGAAATAGATTTGGTCTGAGACATGGTTAGGACTAAGCCTTAGCTGTGAGTTAGCTCAATCCAGAATTTTGCATGCCGCTGTATATGTAATAGATAGACGTCATCGCTTACCATCAGGCGAGCATCGTGCTTTTCCTGTTACCTTAAAAAATAAGATAAATCTTAAACAATCATATCCAAAAGTAGCTCAACCACCAGCTTACATTATTGTTTAAAATGTCGGCTATACTAAGGCTAAGTTGTCGGCTATACCTTTACTATAACGATAACCGGTGTTTTTTGTATAGAGTTTGACGTTTGTCATAATTAATGTTAGATGGTGCAACCCAGCCTATATGTGTTATTTGATTTCAAAATATAATATTAACGAGCCGTATTCCTTTATTTACCTACTATCCACTGTGTAAATTTAGTCTGAACAATTGCCAATGTTGTGTCGTTTTAAACACTTCAATAAATGTCGTATAAAATCAACTCAGAAGGAAGCTGTGACCTGTGACTAACATGTAAGCAGAGATTTGAAAGGCCATTTTATTTTCTTTGGCGTCACGATCTTGCTTTTCAATTATTTCGAACAAGATTGTTTCATTTGTTATTTATTAGATTGGATTATATTTAACAAAGAATTATGTTTATTTGAAATGTCTCACACTTTATATGTTTAACAATTAACAAAGAATTGTCATATTAAATGCCAGCCTGAGCTTATACCACGAGGTCTTAAAGGCTTTACAAGCGTATAGGTGCATCTCACTCACTCACTCCGACAAAGTAAGCATAAAGCAAGAATGTTTCAAGTCGGATCCACGCTTACTTAACCTAAAGTACCCGTTACAATCAATACAATACAATCCAACCTGTGGATGAGGTGTTCGACTTGATGTGTAGATTAAATGCCAAAAGTTTGTAATGGGTTAAAAATTGTGGCAAGTGCCAAGCGTCTTGATCCAACATTAGACATCGTCATATTCCCTCAAGATTGGCATAGAATAATAAACGTTTTAAATTTAATTTACAAACTTTAATCATAAATAACAAAAACATACATACATACAATCACGCCTTTTTCCCGTTGGGATAGGCAGAGACTACTTCTTTCCACATGCTACGATCCTGATGTAATTTCAATTAAATCACAAATAAAGGAAGTAAATAAAATATATAAGTAGGTACCATGTGATTATTTCAACATAAAACTCGAAACATATTGGCATAAGAAACAATTAAATCTAACGCATGTGATTCTTTACAACAATAATAATAATAAAAAAATATGAATACAAAAATATGTGAGAAAGATATCATGACATACATAATAGTTAAAATATCAAATTACTAAAATGCCGAGATCTAGAAATTGTACTTTTACATAAAAAAAATAACATACTTAATTAATTAGTAACGAATTAAAGACAGATTTTTTCATACTTGAATTAAAATAAGAACCAGTTACCAAAATAAAGCGGGTGCAATCACTTCTGACACTGTTTACGGGCACTGTTCAATTACATATCAATCACAACGAGTATAAAATGAGATGTAACTTCATAGACGTAATATAAAAGGACGGTGCACTTCAGATGTTTTGACAAATTAAATTTAATCCGTATACTTTAGCAATAAGGTTGTAATTGCTTTGTAGAACAAAACGGCCCAATTGAGAGACACCAGGGTGGGAGTGTGTCCTTGTCTAACAGCCTGCTAGTCCCATATATATGTTCTATACTATATGTATGGTAAATATATAAGTTGTCCATACAAAAGAAAGGAACAAACTCCGTTCAAGGTCGGTCCCATGGAGGCCGGTGTACGCGATCTAGTTTAATATGTAGCAGGTCTGTGTGTAATTTGCTACTTGACAGACAGCAAACCAAATGTTGTACGATTTGTAAGTTGGATAATAAATGACTGTAGCTTTAGATTCTTGTTGAATTATCACGAGAGAATTGGTTTATTCTAATGAAGCTTGCTTTACCGCGGAACGCATGATCACCTTCACTTAACTTCGAGTGAGATAATGGCCAAACGCTTGCATATTAAGCATACAAAATATTTGTTGAATAAGGTGATGAATATAATATCTTTATTGAAGACATAGAAGCAGTGGACAAAAGGTAAGCACAGTTTTCTAATGCGCTTTATCCACCAGTATTTTTATATATCCTGTTTAGGTGTAGGCAGAGTTCACAAAATAAAATTTTATAAATAAGTAAAACTAAAAAGCCAATGTATAAATATACATAGATTAGCTTTAAAATGTAAATATATGCCATTCTTTAAAGCTTACTTATCCATAATATGTAAACAAATATTTCACTTAAAATTGGTTGTAAAAATGTATTTACAGAACAAATGGCCTTATCACTAAACAGCTATTATTTCCATGCAACCGTGCTATCGACGACTATCGTTGCTTTGCCAGAGCAAAAAAAAAAAGCGTTTTCTAAAAAAATCGTTCCTGGAGACTCAACAGATGGCGTACATGACAATAAATCAAATAAGATACACATATATGACAATCCTCATTCGTTTTCGATTGAGGTCTAAACCGCTTTTATATATTTTACATTTGTAATCTTTGCTTTAGTAAACAATAAATATTTTTTCGCTAAAAATGAATAAAAATAACTAAAACGATTCCGTAGGCTCGACACAAGTTCCGGTATCAAACGCTTATGCTTGCATAATAATATCGTTTAAAAACTAAAAAAGAACCGACTTCAATGTTCATTTTCAGTACCAATTTTGAGATGTTTATCTCAATATCTCTGGAGATACTTATCAGACCTCGATAAAATTACCATGGTACCACACTTGGAATATCTCCTTTCGAACAAAAAAAGAATAATCAAAATCGGTGCATAAATGACGAAGTTATCCCCGAACAAACATAAAAAAAAAAAAAAAAAAAAAAAAAAAAATATACGGTCGAATTGAGAAACGCAACTAGCGAGTGTAGTCAAACTATTTTTTGAAAACGGCTCTAGTTCAAAAGGGCATAAGTTCACTGTACGTACACAATAATATTAGTTAATGTACTATAATTACGACATTTACACAATTCACTTTTACAAATACGAATAATCTTACAGACATCCTTCAGATAAGTAACAGTACTATAGATTTTGTTCATATTATGTTGGCACAAACTTCTTTACATATATTCATACCTGTGATATTAAAACTAACTTTCTTGGTCAAAATAAAACTAGGTAACCATGTGGTATATAAAATCGATCATCTACTTAAACTAGTTGTAATTTATTATACACCATAATTAACTGTATCTATTAGGCGACAAATATTACAAATCGAGTTTAGAAAAAAAAAACTATCCGAAATAGTCGGCTAATATCGGATTTGTCGAGCGCCTTTCCGACTAAAGTCCGGACTCCACCAAAGCGAAGACGAGACGAGAGGAAAGGAGATGTTTTATACAACGAATAGAACTTCGTTATTCACACTTTACTAAGGTTCAGTGGATACCACCGAGCGGAGATGTATCATAATTTGTATAGCGCGATCGAAGCAGAGATGTAACTGTACCTCGCAAGCTGGTATCGACACGCAGCGGAGACGAGAAGAAATGTGAGTGGCCGTGCGTGCATTAAGCGGCGCCGCTAGTTTGCACATCTCCGCTTTAGCCAGCACACATCTGCGCTTCAGTCTATAGCCAGTACGCATCTCTGCACAGCTTCGGTGGTTCCCCCCCTGAAAACATAACTTCTCGTCTCCGCTATGGACATGTCCGCTTAGGTGGGAGTCCGGGCCTAACGACTAATAATAAGACTCAATTCACACTAAAATGGAAACGGCCGGTAACGTCTAGCTCGGCAAGTAGAGAAGTGAGACGCTTATACTCTCTTTCCCGCGCGTCCTTTTACTAGCTCTCAAGTCTCAGTGATGCTTTGTATTTTAATTTTTTTTTTTAATTTATTTTACACAAACTTGCTAGCCGCTTTGCTGTCGGCCGCTGTCATCACGGTGTGAATGGAGCTTAACGCTCTATTAAGATTTAAGTCCGTAAGGTGAAGGTATTGACGATATATTATTTTAAGCTAGATGTGTAATATTCACAGTATTCCACTGTATCGCACGAGTTAAAACCTACGTTAAAAGTATCTGTACAATAATATTTTTTACTGTAAACAAATCATAAGATAGGTACTTTACTTATACAATCTAAAAAAACAGTAATTTTATTTCTGTAGAAATACCACTGGTTGATAACAGTGTGTTATCAACCAGAAAATTACTATCAAAATACCTTAATATTTTGACGATTTTTGAAACAGACATAGGAAGTGCTTGGGATTTCAAAACCAGTATTCTCTGAAGTCATTCAATGTAAAATGAACACTGTTTTCAAGACAAGACAGTTACGGGGATACCTCGTAATTATGCCGACACTACGATCAAACTGACAGAAATCAAACAACTTTTAGTCTATCTACCCTGGATCTGTTTCAAAAATTCGATAAAAAAATGTGACATGTAACATTCAGTACCTACACGCAAACTATAAAATCGAGACAGCGTGTCTGTAACCAAAAAACATATTCTAGTGAAATACTAGCTGGACTATAATGGTCGATGCTTTTGTGCTATCAAGTGATAATAAGAACTCACTAGCATATACATTAAGGCGCAAGTTACTTGCATAGCTTCAAAATAAACTATTAAGAATATGTAAAATAATATATAAAGTGCCGTTTATATGCTAGTGAATTAGTTCCAGTATAATTTTATTTTCGTAAAGCGTTTTTGTGTCACAATAATGGCAATACTAGGAACTATTTCAGACATTCATATTGACCTCGAGCACAGATTATACAATAGCTATGCCTCGAGGCTATACATTACGTCTAAAGGCGAGATTGTACATTGACAGAAACTCTAAAGATTGGATGGAAAGTCTCCAAAATCTGGTTTGACGTGATCAACTAAATTAGGTATCTCCTTTTTGAAATAAAAGATGTAAAAGACGTTGACCCTTAGGGTCAGTTCACACAGCAACGCGACGTGACGATGCTTTTGGTTTCGCGCGGCGCAGCAAAACGCGCGACGCCATCAAATTATCTCAATGCAATGTGTATCTTATTGTGTAGTTAATAAAGTTCAATTGTTTATC
The DNA here is from genome assembly GCA_954871355.1 of Cabera pusaria. NCBI lineage: Eukaryota > Metazoa > Arthropoda > Insecta > Lepidoptera > Geometridae > Cabera > Cabera pusaria. The sequence goes on from OX940893.1 coordinate 11,338,621, forward strand.
ACGCGGCTTCCCGCTGCACCGCGCGGCGCAGCCTGAAGCCACCGTACTAATTCAATGAAATGTGTATTTTTTTGTGTAGTAAATAAAGTTATTTTTTGTTTCACTCAATTAATATGTGCGCGCCGCGTCGCGGTCTAAGCTGACCCTTAGACAGTATTATTTTTTCCATTCTGCATCTTTGGCATTGATGTTATGTATCTACCTTTGTATTGCTGAAAGAGCGAGCCTACTGACGAAAATCAATCGTGAAGTGAGAGACATGCAGTTATAAACCAGGAAGCCAACTCCGAAATGGTAATCCGAAGTATCGGCCGACATTATCGGGCGATTTCTCTACTAGGTACGAATTTTATTCGGTTCGGTCGGTCGGCTTAGGTTATCATTCGGTCTCACCAATGTAAAGGAGCACAAATACCACCTCAGTGCTCCCAGCCAACCTCACCTGCCCATGGTGCTGACAAACCAACGAGGCTCTGGCGACCGACAAATGGCGGTATAACCATTTCAAAATTATGGCGTAGCTAAATACTACAGGTGACGGGAAGCAGCGTCACCGGTGCGAGGAGCTATGTCCTGCGATCGCCAACCCGCCTGCCCAGCGTGGCTAATAGGACATATCCTTTCCAATGAGCCGAAGATCGGGCCCTCAGTGGCGTATCTTGGGATATGCCTACGTCCAGCAGTGGACTGACACTGGCTGATATGATGAAAGTTCGATCGCAACGAATGACGATATTAACAACAAATGTCAAATGAAGTTCGGTCACCGATCTAATAAGTTATTAGAATCTGTTTATAATTCGATTGAGTCTTATAAGAAATTAAAACAGTGAAGCTACGAGTACATGCGAGAGTAGTGTAAAAATATATAGTGGGTTGGTTGAATGTGATTTCATACTTTATCGAGACCTCTGTGGTCTAGTGGTTGGATCGTCCTAAAAATTTTATACATATAAATCAAGGCAAGACTATCCTGTAAGGTAAAACTGTCAACATATAATCCCGCCATAAGTAAAGACATTAATGTATTATATTGGCTACACTCTTATATTTATCTCCCTGACTTCAGTTTTTGCGGAATCAAAAGATTCAAAGTCACACCCACAGCCTCGTATTTACGTTTCCACGAAATTTGTTACAGGGTTACTTTGTAAAGAAAGTTGACTCCTAATTGGCTTTTTTTAACTCTCAGTCCCTCGACTCGAATGCGTTACGGAATAACGTAAGGCTAATAAATATAACGTAAGAATTTCGCTCAAAAAAGGTAAAATTTATGTAAAAAAAAGTATAAACATTTTTAGAACACTTCATATTAAATTGCAGCTCTAACAAAGGATCGAAAGAATGAAAGAGCAAAACACTTACATTTTGTATTATGTATCTATCTCAGTCTCACATAATTCATATTAGAAAAGAGACCTCCTTTCTTTTAGGTAAGGACCACGATATTTTTTTTTGTGTGACGCTTTTGATAAGAATATACACGCGACGCGATTAAGGAAAGACAAAGAACAAACGAAGAAGATAGACACAGAAATATTATGACGCTATTATTAAATTTAAAAGCAATTTTTCACGTAAAGTTGAAAGAAACTTTGGAAATCAGCTTCCATTACAAAATCACCCGAACACTGTATTTGTATAAGTCTTTTTTTATTAAAATCGTCAAAATTTTAACTAACAATTAGTAAATATTATATTATCAATATTCGAATTTTATATTTAGGAATTTTATATTCGCAATGTAGGCGAAAAATCGATAGAATTATAGTACTTAAATGTACATAGATCTTAAGAGTTCCGCCATTGCAAATAATATAGAAAAAAGTAATAAATATAATAATACGGAAATTGTTTGAGATTTTTAATAAAATTCGAACATAATAAGGGTAGTTTATATAACTGCTTTTCTATAGTATTGCTGCAATGCGCTTTAATAACTTAGGGCGCAACTTGTATCGAAATAGACTCAAAAGTCTTTAACCACTGCTGACGCCAGAAAATTGTGACTCAGCAAGTACGACCTAATAAATCAATAGAATAAGGTCCTCTATCCAATAACATCTCAAGCCTTCGAGATCTTATCGAATTATTCTCAAATTGACTTTACACCTTCGCCGTCTGTATTAAGGTTCACTATCGTAGAACCGTTTGTCTGCTATGAGTAAGCGTTACCGTTTTTGTGGGGAGCTCTTGTGAATATAACTTCTTCGTCGTCTGCGTTTATGCTTTCAGCCGTGGTCAACGCCACAGTGTCGCTGTGTACTACGTGCGGGGATTCGTTGAATTCGTCGAGCTCTTCTATTCCCGCTGTAAACAAATATATATAGATATAGATAAACTAGCTGCCTTGTTAAGTGTCATTTAGGCTTCAGCGGCCGCCTATTCGATTGGTTCGGTCCGCCATATGTCAAATTTATTTGCTAGTATGGGCTTAGTTTGGCTTTAGTCGCCAAACATCTAATGTGTTTCGGCAGCTATCCTTGAGAGCCAGTTCCCATTCTAGGCCTAGCGTGCTACCATCCTCGACCGCATCATCACTTATCAACAGGTTAGATTGTGGTTAAACGATAGCCTATCTTATGTGACATATAATAAAAAAAATGTTATCTCATAATCGCCAGGCTTAAATTTTACGCGAATTTTCGCTACCAGCCACGGCTTTAGAGAGTGCCTTTCCAAAAGACTAGAAACTATTTTTTATTTATTTAAAAGCGCGACTCTTTTAAATAAATAAAAAATAGTTTCTAGTAGTAGAAAGATTTGTGCAGCGAGGCTGAGAAACTGTATTAGCATTTCCAATAGAGAATGTTTAATGAGCGGAGGGAGAATGTATAACGGAGCTGGGAAACGATGTGCAGGTAGCGGACTCTTTTCCGATATGTAGCGTTGTGGACGCGGGACACCGCGATCATCAGCTTAATCAACACCAATATTATAAATGTAAAAGTCAGTTTGTATATTTGTTTGTTAGTTTCCTCTTTATTTTCTTCCCTTTCTTTTGAACTGAATAGTAGTACTAGACAAATAATCGAAATAGTTACGAAGAAGCCGCTATTTTGACTCCAGAGAGGAGCGAAGCATTCCTAAGAGTATTCAAATTCTAAATTTTCTGATGTTAACGTTGAATGTATGAATTGATAATGTGATAATGTAATTAATTTTAAATAAAATACTGATGTTCATAAGTGTACAGTGTACCCAAATGAAATAAATGAATTATGAATGGACGCGATGGATTCAAAGTACTTCAGCCGAAGGGACTTATCGAGGAACCAATCAATGTTTTTCGAATAGATTCTGTGAAATGTAAGTAACAAACATTCAAACTAGTTTACTTACCTGTGTAGTCAGATGGCGCCAGCAGTAAGTATTGTTCGGACCGGGTCGGCCATAGCAGGTGCGCCATTATGCAGAATGCCAAGCAATCCGCTGAGTATGTTATTCCTGAAATATATAAAGAATGCATTCAATCTGTTAGTAATATATCTATAAATGTTATATCTGAAGAGTGAGTTCTTTCTAACACACAATAATTTTATTGAAGACCAGCACTTTACATGTTTAACATGTTTATGAAGCACGATTTCATCTTAGACCCCATCATCACTAAACTTTAAGTGATACAGAAGAGACAGAAATAAGAAGTAATATAAAAAAAAAACCTTTTTAAACACTAGCTTTGACATAACCTAGGACCACAGTAAGTTAAGACAAAATACAACGAGCTTTTATACAGGGTATAACATGTGTAGTTTTGGAGTTCTTTTGGCCAACTTCCAGCTCCATCATCAGATCAACACCATGTCATCATAATATTGTATTGTCACGTCACGTGATTTACACATGCATGCAAAATTTCAGCTCAATCGGTAACCGGGAAGTGGATCAAATTGAATTTGCAAGATTTTATGACAAACATCGGGACAGCTTCCAGCTCCATCATCAGATCATCAATTCAGCACCATGTAACATAATATTGCATTGTCACGCGATTTACACATGTATGCAAAATTTCAGCACAATCGGTAATCGAGAAGTGGATCAAATTATATTTGCAAGATTTTATGACAAATATCGAGACAAGTTTAACTAAATAAAAGCTTGTAAAAAACAAAACTCACCAAGTAGAAACTTGAATCTCCAGAGCGGGCTGATCTGCAACGCAATCAGCGCTATAACCGGCAAGTACACGAACCAGACCAAACTGGAGGCTCCGAAATGCAGCAAGAAGTTCAACTTGGGCATATTGTGTTCATACATCATAGTGTTCCGCAGTTCTAACACGAACCAGGTCATGATGGCTACGCGGAGTGCTAGGATCAACCACCCCGGCCATGTTTGATATTCGTCTATCTCCTCTATGATGTCCACTTCAGTCTGAAAAACATACCCAGATAAACTTTAAAACATTCTTAAAAGGGTTCCTTGTTGTATTTTGCAGTACGATGCACAGACAGTTAATGCACCAACCGCAAATAATTACTTTGTTACAAATAATTACTTAATTGTAAAAGTGAATTCGCTCTTTTTTAGGGTTCCGTACCCAAAGGGTAAAACGGCATCCTATTACTAAGACTTCGCTGTCCGTCTGTCTGTCTATCTGTCTGTCCGTCTGTCACCAGGCTGTATCTCATGAACCGTGATAGTTAGACAGTTGAAATTTTCACTGATGATGTATTTCTGTTGGCGCTATAACAACAAATACTAAAAACAGAATAAAGATTTAAAAAAATAGAGGGTCCCCATACAAGAAACGTGTTTTCTTCGGCATTTCACGCCATCAATGAACGCTTAGTTAGGTAAACGTCCCATAGATGGCGTTATAAGAAATAAAATGTTTATTAATTATTATTTTTTGCTGGCGAAAAATGATAGTGGTATTTTTGCTCGATCTTATAAAATACTGTAGTGTGGTACGGAACCCTACTAGTGCGAGTCCAACTTGCACTTGGCCAGTTTATTGTTACTACATAATTAAGGTTTCCAGATGTTTTCCTTTATAAGTGCTGTAAGACCTGAAAACGATCGTAAACCCGAGTATTTGATACAAGTTTCATCTTGATACCTCGACGCGTTTCTGAGAAAAAAGGGTCTTGACAGACGGACAGGATGCCAGACAACAAAGTGATCATTATACGGATTATTTTTTTCATTTTGAGGTACGGAAACAAAAAAAGTAATTCTAGTTAGACATTTTAGGCGACGAAATAGTAGTACTATTATTTATTCTCGCTATACTGTATCGGCTTACATTGTTCCTATATCGTTGTCACTATATGCATGTTGATAAATTATATTAAAATGTATTATTTATTGGTAATAATAAATAAATGAAATAAATAAATGAAATTATCTGTGCAAATAGCTCACTAAGTAATTCAAATTGGGGATTTCGAATTCGAATGTATCCGATATACATTATAATATCTAGACATGCATAAAAATAAGGACTATGATAAGAAAACACACCAAAATCTATACAATAACCCATAACCTATCATAGTATAAAGTAAAAGTGTGCTGTACATCTCTCTCATTCCTTAGTATGTATCTAAAGTTGCTATGGAGCAGACGTTGCGTTTTATTTTAATGATAACATTTTGCAGTTTGTATATACGATGTAATATTTGTAGCCAAAGTGATATTATACATCTAAGACAAGGCAAATTACACGGAATTTACAATAGTTTAGATTTATATTGGACTTACTTTGGAATACCATATGCCGAATTTAGAGGAAGGTTTAAGGTAAATCCGGATAGAATATTATTATTTATTCATTAATCACATTTTTCGTTTATAATAAATTAATAATGGTCGTCATTAATAGAAGTTATTATAAAAATATAACTGGTTTAAAATAAACGAGTTATATTCTACGCCTACATTTTACTACTAGTATATTATAGTATTATATATGAGTTTCCTTAACGCGATTGATATGAATTATTTTGTCGTGACCTGTGTATGTTCGATAAATACCAGACTAGATAAAATGTACATGAAAAGTTTCAAGAGCACATATCACCTTATCACTGACATACAAATCCAGTTATATTTTATACTAGCGGATACCCGGCCGTGTGCTACTACGCTAAATAAAGAATTACATTTTGTTTTTGGGCGAAATTTTAATAATTTCTAAATTTGGCATTATTTGTGATGCGCACTGTTTTAAAACCATCTTCGCATTTCTGATAAAACCGGTTTTGGGCCATCAGTTGGAGTGTTTCAAAATCTATAGCGGATATAGGTAGAAACTTTTTTCGATATGTATATATGATTAATTAACAATATCTGGTTTACCGAGCATCGCTCGGTATTGTATGTATATTTTTTTTGTTAAATTTTTCGATTCGATTCGATTTTTTTCGATTTTCTTGGCTCCCATTAAATTATAGAAAACAAAAAAGTGAAAAATAGTCATCTCATCTGGTCTCAAACCAGGGACCTCCCGAACGCCAACCAATCGATCTTCCACCGAGCTATCATAACGTTGTCAAATGAGTCGAAATTACCTTTTGTATTCTAATGTTATTGTAGCAGTTTTTCAATGCCTAAAAACACGAATAAAACAACATTTTCTGAAAATGAATCCTAGCTAGATCGATTTATCGCCCCCGAATGAGGTATACAGTATACTTGTACAAGATATATATCTATACTAATATTATAAAGAGAGAACATTAAGTATTTTTGTATTTTTGTATGTTTGTAATGAGTAAGCTCAAAAACTACTAAACCGATTTAAAAAAATCTTTCACTAATACATAGAATGGACTTTCGGAATGAAAATAGGCTATATATTATCCCGTTTAAATCAAAGGTACATTCGTGGAGACCTAATTTGCAACCTAAGTCGGCAAATAAACGGTCGAAAAAACACGTTTCTTACGAACGCTGCTTAATTGAAAGTAGATAGAAGAATATTTTCTATGCAAGAGTTGTACAACTTAATAAGACCTACAAAAAAGTCCGCGACAGCATATGTCTATCTCTTAAGGTTGACTCACAGTAACCATTTTAATCTTAAAATGTTTGTTAAAAAATATATCATAACTTCCAAGGCTATTTTCAAGTACATAGTATTAATCCTTATCCAAATAATTACGATAATTAGCTTGGCCACATATTATAGATTAAAATTGTCCTTTACAGTATATAATTCAAATGAAAACTCTAGAAGATATCACGAATTTCACAAACACGCATCGCAAAATTAATAAAATATTTGCAGTGAAACCACAGATTAGGTCATAGTTACTACGAAAATATTATTATAGGCATAGTTATGCTGTAGATCCCCCCCGGTCACAATCAATTTGAAGTCAATATAGTATAATAATATGATCTATTGTATAAAATAATATTCATCTATATATATAATAATATAATATAATATTTTAAACCACCCCGACTGATCTATGGATAATAGCTTTTTCCAATGACTCTAAACACGACATTTAAAATCTGAGCTGTAAGTTGGTGAGGATTTGAGTATTCTGTAGAGTCCAGGAGGCTTCCATGTTCTTACAATATCGTTGAAGAAGAAGATTTTCGAATTGATCAGACCTATGAAAGTTGATTTCATAGCGCAATTAACTAGAAAAAAAGCTCATAATTTTGTAACGATTGAACGAATTTTCATGAATCAAAGCTAAGAAAACTCTCGATGAAGACATCTATCAAACAATAAAAAACTATCAATAATAAAAACAAAATCGGTTCATCCGGTTAGGTGCTAAGATGCTACAGACAGACACACAGATACACACGTTAAACGTATATTACCCCTACATTTTGCGTCGGGGAACGCCGTAAGGTTACGGCGGCAGATGTACTCCTTGGTGGTAAGCAACTTTTTAGTAGATTTAATGATTCCACTACCACTGTACGAAAACTCATGATTCATGAATGCACATAAAACTTTCATTGGTAGGTATATAGCTAGGATTAGAACCAACGATTGTCGGGTCAGAATCAGGGTAACTATCCTTTACGCCAAAGGGCCGTCCAATATCAATACGTAAGTATTATAAAACAAAGTTCATCACTGCGTCTGTCTGTCTGTTCGCAATAATCTCAATAGCTACTGAACGGATTATCATGCGGTTTTCACCAATAGCCAGAGTGTTTATGAGGAAGGTTTAGGTGCATAATTCGTTAAGGTTTTGTGTAAATTGGATGAAATATGACGATGGTTGTTAAATTTGTTCATATTTTGTTCATATATGTTCTACCCGTGCGAAGCCAGGGCGGGCTGCTAGTATATATATACTAGCTGGCCCGGCGAACTTCGTACCACCTAACAGACAATGAATGTCGTGTTACCTTTTAGATGAACTTAATTTAGGCTTTTATGAACGTAATACAATCAATACAATGGGTCGCCAGGTGGCGCTGCTAGGTGCAACACCGGCTCCTTTTTAAAATAAAATTTAAAATATTTCAAGAGAATGTTCGTATCTGAAAGTGTGTTTAAAACGTTCATAATACTTCAAATATCAAGTGAAAGTGTAGTTGACAATATTAATTTACTATAAACGTAATTAAATTGAAGTGAACTCGGCAATGTTATACTTGCTTATTATTGCAAATTGCGTGCATTAAAACTGTGAAGCAAACTTTATAGTGCTGTAATAAAACATGTGAATAAAGTAATTACATAAAAACAGTGATCTAAAAAGCTACAAATTAAAATATCTGGTCGTTGTGTTTACAATTTCAAATTTTGTACTTTGGACTCGTACGAACTTCAAACCGATCGACCTAACTAATAAAAATTATTCAAGCAAAGTGTGCTGCTTAAACCAATATACTATTTTGGCGCGCTCCATAACTGTCGATTTGGCGTGTTGGTGAACAGTGCGGATTATACTCAGAACCGCACTACTAGCATAGGTTCGATCCTCAACCACCGTAATATGTTTTTGCGCTCGAAAAATTTATAAAACTACTACTGTAAAATAACGTTCCGAGTATCTCATCTAGAAACCATGAATTTCCTAGAGAATATAACATTTCGTCGTAAGCGGACTAAGTCCGACTCAATAAATCAAACATGTAGCGAAATACTATCGCAAACTATAGACGAGACGACTACTAGCTTGCCTGATATATCGAACGACGACATAGATCAAACAAGAAAACTTAACCAACGTATCCAAAACTTGGAACTCGAACTTCAAACTGCACACAAGGAAATAGAAACACTTTCTTTGGAAAATAATGAGTTGAAACGAACAAATGCCGATTTATTAAAGAAAAATGACCTGCTTGTGACAATAACCAGTAGTCCAGCCAAATCTAAAATGACGCCAACTCGAGCCAAGGCAACTCGCCTTCGCATGGATATTCCGAAGCAGTGTACTACGCCATCTCAGGAGTCTAAGGACCAACAGAAACTGCGAAATAAGCTCTCTAAAGATTCAACTACGAGCAAGAATAATGCAAGAATCGAAAATATATCTGATCTAAACATTCATACTGAAAGAAAATCACCTAAGATATGCATATTAAGTTGTAATAAACACAATAAAGTGCTCTCGATAGCAGAAGACACACTTCATTCATCCAAAATGTGCCATTATTTAACACCGAATGGCAACATAAGAGAAATGATCAGAGGGATAGACATGAAAATATCAGACTTTACAATGGATGATTACTGCTTGATAATAATAGGAGAAGAAGATTTCAAAACAACTAGTGAATATTTAAATATAATTACAGACATAAAAACTAAACTAGAAAATATCACAAACACAAATATTATTATTTGCCTACCGACTATGAAACATGGAAACAAGACAAATATAATGTACAACTGCAGAGTTGAGACATTTAATAACTTATTATATCATGACATTTCAACGCATAGATATGCGCACATCTATGATCCAAATGAAGATTTAATCAAGAACCGATACCAGAACTTCCACAGACATTTTTGATCAGTTAGTAACCACGGAATTCGAACAATCTTTATAAATGTACAAAAGCAACTTTCGAATCTACTACATCTTAATGGAATTTACAAAGCCGTATCAAACATATCACGCCAAGAAGACGTCAGCGACGATGCCGAAAATGGAGACAATTCGAGCCAGTCATTGTTTTTTCGAGACTCAGTATATCCATATTCTACACCAAAACATTGCAGGTTTAATTAACAAAGCCGACTTACTAACAGTTTGCTTACAGGAACTTATTGTAGACAGAAACATTGATGTGGATGTGTTATGCGTAACAGAACATTTTGTAAAATCAGGTTACGAGCCTTACATTGAAATACCGAACTACTCTTTGGCGGCTTGTTTAGCCGTCGTAACAGCAAAAGAGGTGGGGCTTGTATCCTAGTGAAGAATCATCTCCAATGGAAAGAACTCCCAGAAATTAGCAAGTTATCGCTCACAAATGTTTTTGAGTGTTGTGCGATTGAATTGGTTCAATTTAAATTTGCTATTATTTGTTTATATAGAGTACCAAAACCCGATAATTTAGAGTCATTTTTTTATAAATTGGATAAAGCTTTGACATTACTAAGTAGAAATAACTATATCCACATTATCATTGCTGGCGATTTCAATATAGACGTACTTAAAGCCAACAATCTGACGCTTGATCTCGAATGCTTATTGTTAAATCACAATTTAAAATTAGCACTTAAACAGCCGACAAGATATCCTAGCCAGACATGTATCGATAACTTTGCTCATAATCACAGAAAGACATGTAGGACTGAAGTGTTAGAGTTTGCGCTCTCGGACCATACGGCACAACTAATAAAGTTCCCCGTTCAAAAACGATGCAAAATTTCATTTTGGAGAAAAAGCAACGTGATTATTCTCCAAATAACATTGCTAAGTTTATAATGTGCTTAAAAAGCCTTTCGTTTGAGGAACTCTATGAGTCAACTGACCCAAATGTAGCATATGACATCTTTATTGAAAATTTCAAACTGTATTATGATCTATGCTTTCCTGAAATATTGATTACCATACAAATTAATAGAAAACCTAAGTGGATATCTAACGGGATAAAAATCTGTAGTAAGCGTAAACGAAAACTTCTGTGGAAATCAAGGCTCAATCCATCAAAGTCAAATAAAACACAGTTTTTTAAATACAATAAGTTATTTTAAAAAATTATAAACTTAACCAAAAGAGCCCAAAATAATCACAAAATTACAACATCTGAAAATAAAATTAAAACAGCATGGCAAATTATTAATAAAATGAAATCGAACTTGCCCAAGGAACCGATTTCTAATATAAAACTAGATAACGTAGTTCTAACTGAGCCTGCCAAAATCGCGGACGCATTTAACAATTTTTCCTTGATAAAATTAAGCCAATACCGGGCGCAGGTAAGAATGTGACTTCGCAAATAAAGCCCTGTTCTAGTTCTATGTATATGTCGCCGAGCATACCACATGACATTGACGCTATAATTAAGAATTTAAAAAACACAAATAGTGTCGGAAATGATGGCATCTCAACGAAAATAGTAAAAGCTGTCAGTAAATACATAAGTCCTCATTTATGCTTTATATTAAATTTATGTATTTTAAATGGCACCTTTCCATCCGCTCTAAAGACTACAATAGTAAAACCGCTACACAAGAAAAATGATAAAAATCTGATGGAAAACTACAGGCCAATAGCGCTTTTATCAATATTTTCAAAGATTTTCGAAAAATATATATATATGGAAGTAAATAAATTCTACGAAAAAAATAATTTACTGTGTTCCGAACAAAAAGGTTTTAGAAAGCACAAAACAACAAAAAACATGGCAATTTTCGATTTTTTAAAACCTGTTATAGCAGAAGTTGACAAAACCTCCCCAATTTGTTCAATTTTATGTGATATGACTCAAGCCTTTGATTACGTGGATCATAAAATTTTATGTGAGAAATTGGAAGCGTATGGTCTAAGAGGGAATGTACTATCTTTGATTCAGTCTTACCTATCGATGAGGAAACAGATAACTCAGATTACAAACATAAATATAAAAACGAAAAAAGAAGTAATATTTTCCTCAAATGAACGATACGTGTCATACGGGATACCTCAGGGTAGTGTTTTGGGACCACTTTTGTTTATAATATACATAAATGACCTGCCAAAAGTAACAGACCAACAAATGACACTTTTTGCAGACGATAGTACAGTGACCATATCAAAAAATAAGAATAATAATGATTTTTATGGTAATGAGATACATAAAACACTGAAATCTATAATTTCGTGGCTTGACAATAATAATTTAAAAATTAATTTGACAAAAACCAATATAATGCATTTCAGCCAAAGAGCAAAAAATCCTTTTGACATACAATTAAATTACAATGATATTACAATTAATGATATTAACAATGCAAAGTTTTTAGGTTTAATAATTGACAATATTAAATTGGAAGGGACATATAGAACACATAAGTATAAAAATAAGTAGTTTAACATATGCTCTTTACAAGCTGTCCAAAACTTTAAATATGAACGCTCTGTTCACCGCCTATTATGGATTAATAGAATCTACTTTGAGATACGGGATAATATTCTGGGGGAACTCGACAAATAAAAACGTTGTTTTTAAAATGCAAAAACGCTGCATTAGAGCTATGTTTAACATACAGATGCGAGATAGTTGCAAACCGTATTTTCTAGAGCACAGAATTTTGACACTTCCGTCCTTGTATATTATGGAAATTGCTGTTTTTGTAAAGAATAATCCGAACCTCTTTCCAATGCTTTCTGAGACGGTAAAACGGAATAGACGAAATGATAGGATTCGGATAATTCCAGGCAAAACGACATTACTTCGCAAGAGTATACTTGGTATGGCGCCAACAGTTTTTAATAAGATTCCTAAATCTTTGAAGGACCTGGACAATATTATGTTTAAAAATAGGCATAAACAATATTTGATTCAGAAATGTTATTATAGTACTGACGAATTTTTAAATGACAAATTATAATGTATATATTTATGACATTACTATTTTCATGACATTGTATTGTATCCCGGTTTAATTTCAATGTAATATACAAGAATGACCAGTGAATAGCTAATTATTAATTTTAAATGTATATATAGCTGAGTAAAGCAGCGCCATCTGCAAAGTTTGCACGCCCGTTAAGGCAAAACATGACGATCCATTTATTATATTTGTCACAACCTTTTGTAATACGCATGTTTTACGCAAATAAAATATCTTTATCTTTATCTTTATCTTATCTTTACAAAAGAGATATAAGTTTAGTAATGGATTATGCAATACAGAACCAGAAACAGAATAAAATACAATAATCAAGCACCTACTTCTACCGCGTGTCAGCAAGACATGATGGAATTAAACAATGTTGTTCTTGTTATAGATAAGTTATTAACTGACATTAGTTCGATTGAGTTTAATTTTAATTGTAAAATATAATCACCAGTATTTAATTTTCATTCTGAATAAATATACTTAATTTATGAATAACTGTCTTATACTTTATTGCCTTGTGGATAAGACTGTATAAGGCACTCATAAATTGGCTATCACATTCTTGCATATCTCTATATTTACCTACATTCTGACAAAATATAAAATTTATTGCTTGTAAGCATCAAAGAGAATATAACCACTACACTACAAAAAAAAAATTATGGCTCCACACAATTAGTGTATACATACAGCCAGTGTCAAGTATTTAAATTGTTCAAGTTTTTGAGAATTCAAGTCGTAAAGATGGGTCAAAGTCACATGTCAGGTCAAGTTTCAAGTCTAGTCCAAGTCATACCCTCAGTAAAGATGTGGACTTTACTGAGTAAGCATACATTTCTGAGCGCACGCATATTTGACAATCAATAAATATGTCATACAATTGTCATTACTAACAGTATTTAACATTTATTAACATTTTTAAAATCTACATGACTTGAAATCACAAAAACTTGAAGAATTTTTATACTTGACACTGGCTAAATGCACGAACCGTGTGGAGCGATGACCCTTACTACTAATCATCCGAGGGGTTAATTTGCGGTTTACCGTATCGACGGAATAAACAATTGAACATCAAATGATCGGCAGTTTTGAAACCCAGGAACATTTTGGCAAAATATTTTATGCTATATAATTTTTTTAGGTCAATTATTCATTGTTTTTAATACATATTATCCTATTCCTGACAAAGACAATTCCAAAAATACAAAAGTCATTAAAATTGGGCCAGCCGTTCTTGAGTTATAAGTGTAGTAACTAACACGACTTTCTTTTATATAAATGTATAGATATGTAAATAACTCTAGATAATTTAGCTCCCTCCGATATACATATGTGTAATGTTACACAATAATACAACAGTATTTTACACCTTAATCTTCTTCGCGAATCATTCTAGGTATTCATTATTTAGAACTCTAAAAAATTCCGTACATTTTATTTTGCGATTATCGCGTTTAAACACACAGTTACGAGTTAGATGTGCGAGGTACTTTGTTTTATAGTATGTAGCAATGAAAATATTTTCTACAGGAAGCAGGCGAACCCCCATTATGGAGTGGCGTATTCAAGGCCAACCGCAGCCAATTATCTTGTACGCAATATTCCTCTAATGAAAAAACAACAACAGGCGATGAAGACTGTTTAAATCTTAATATCTACACGCCTACACCACCACGGAACACTGATGCAAAACTATTGCCTGTCATATTTTTTCTCTACGGCGGTGGATTTTACAAAGGCTCCAATAGTATTGACATGTACGACCCCAAATACTTAATCAAAAAAGATGTTGTAGTCGTCAATATAAATTATAGAGTTGCAGCATTTGGCTTCCTCTGTCTTCAAAATGAAAAAGCACCGGGTAATATGGGTTTAAAAGATCAGCTAGCAGCGTTAAAATGGGTCAAACACAACATAGCTTCTTTTGGTGGAGATCCTTCTAGCGTAACTATATTCGGCCAAAGTACTGGAGCATCTTGTACTGACTATTTAGTCCTGACACAAAGTGATAAAGGACTGTTTTCCAGAGCAATTATTCACAGTGGAACCGCGCTTACAACACAATCTTATGACCCCAATCCAATCTTGACTGCGAGTCAGGCTGCTTTCCGTTTAGGATACAATACCATGGACCCAGATGAACTTCTAAAAATATTTCTAAACGCTACAGCAGATGAAATAGCCAGAGTATCCTACAGAAACTTGAAAAATAACGCACTGGGGGCTTATATCTTCAAACCATGTATGGAAGATCCGAAATCAAGTGAAAAACCTTTCTTAACTTTAAGCCCTCGCGGATTACTGAAATCCGTAGGGAACATATCAAATATCAGTGTCATTATAGGTTACACTAGTCAGGAAGGTATCTTTTGGGCGAACAATTACGACGATAATGGCCTCAAGATGTTAGATCAAGATCTCTCATCAGTAATTCCTAACACATTTGTATATAAAAGTCCCGAGGACAAAGTGAAGTTGGTAAACGATATTAGAGAGTTTTACTTCAATAATTCATCTACAAATTACTACGGATTGATTGATTATTTTTCTGATATTATTATTGCGTCGCCATCGGTGGCTACAGTGGAGGCGTATTTAAGTAATCCTAAGATTACTTTGTACAACTTTTATTTTAACTACGAATCTTTGAGGAATTTAAGAAAGTTGCAGACGAAGTTTCCAGATGAACCAAAAGGAGCAAGTCACACTGATGAACTGTTTTATTTGTTCGACAATATAGAGTTGCGGAATACAAGTTTGATTCCTAGTGACCGAGATATAATTGATATAATGACCGATCTTTGGACTGAGTTTGCTAAAACTGGGTAAGCTACCTAATGTACCTAATGTAAATACCGTATTTGCAATTTTTAGGGTACCGTCCCATTAAATGAAAAAGGACCCTTCATCACTCCGAAATCTGAAAACCGTAAATATGTAGTTTAATAACAAAAAAAGCAAATGTACTTTCACAAACTTATTATTTGCGGTTGGTGCATAAACAGTGTCTAGGCATCGCATCGATCTAAGGATCAAACTGCAAAGTGAAGTTTGTACTTTAACCTCAAGTTCGACAAGTTTGCACGGAAGCCTAATTGGACGAGTCAAACTCGCACTTCACCGGTTTTTTATTTCTTCTGGCAAGTCTTTACCATGGTAAATTAATATAATATTCATGAATACTGACTTGCCTCCGCAACAATGTAATAGGTAATAACTCTTATGTATAATTTCAATTTTATTTTCAGAGTACCATTTACGGATAAAGGTATCTTATGGCAAAGGAGTGTTGATATGTTAAAATTCTTCAAAATTGATGAACAAATAAAAGAAATCAGCTTGCCAAACAAAGAAAGAATTGAATTCTGGAAAAGGTCATATGAAAAGTATTTAGAAATAAATTAAATTTATACAGGATATATTTTGGAGATGGGACTCTAGGGGAAGGTGCACCGTACCGTACCTCTACCGTTGTAGCAACAGTAAAACGTTCTTAAGAGACTGTTAATTATTTTTTATAACATTTTGACCTGCATTAACAGAATTTGTAATAAATGTACAGACAGCAAGAAAACCAGACGATGTTGTAGTAATTTGGAATCTTATTTCTATTTTTAAAATGTGTTTTCCTATTTCAGATATTCAATTTACAATACCATAAATTGTTTTGATCCTATAAGTAACTACATCAACTGGCATAAAAAAATATGTTTGCGAAAAATATTTGTACGCTAGCCTATAAGATTAAAAAAAGAACTGTCACACCTTCAGGGCATGGCCTTATCCCCGGGGGAAAGACAAAATTATTTCTCGTTTTTCGCCACTGACAGGAGATCAACACAACAATTTAAACGCTTGGTGAAGTTTAACCCCGAGTTTTGATTTTGTTTCGTATTAAAAAGTTAAAAAAAAGAATTGATTAAAAGTTAGCAGGCGTTTATAATTGTCAAAAAACTTTACTTATAATTTGCCTTCTCCACCAAACAAAACACGGATAGGTAGAAAGACAAAATAGTCCCCTTGCCCATGCTAGCCCTGCTGATATTAAGTGACAATGCAGTCAAAGAGAATCGTGATAGTCTGTAAATGGAAATGGCGAGATGACTTAGATTAATCCACATAGGTTTCACATTCTATCTGCCAAACTAGATGGACAGGAGTGGCCGAGGATTGTGCTCAGTGGCGTGCAAATGGAGAAGCTTTATCCAGCAGTAGAGTTTGTGCAAAAAGAGAACCGTCGTAGAAATTGAGGGCGCGCGAGTTGATGGTTCTAATTTACTGTTTTTGTTGCGTTGACCACATTGCTCTGTCATTACCAATACGACTAAAATGTTTAATACTTGGTACCTACTCTTATCATTATCGGGTAGTACTAGGTAGATACCTTGTATACCTTCCTTCCTTACCTTTGAATGTTAGTTCATCGTAAAGCCACGACGGTTCTCTTTTTGCAGACTCTAGTACTATTATATCCAGCTGATTAAGGGTGATAGACCAGCATATCTATGTCTCTTTAAACGTAGTTTCATATTCAGTTTAGTAATCCCTACTTTGCAATGCTTTAAATTAAAACTGATCTATACCGTTTTCTAATGAAGCACTTTATTACTTTTTTTATATATCTTATAGGCTAGTGTTTGACCACTATCTCACCTGTTGGTAAGTGACGATACAGTCGAGAATGGTATTACTCAAAGACAAGTTATTAAGGACAGTTGCTGAAACACATTAGAAGTGCACTCACTACCTCTAGAGTCAAAGCCGACCATTCCCCCACAGAACCACTGGGCCCTAGAAGCCTTTTTTTTTCTTATTGTATCTACAAAAAGAAAAAAAAGGGTAAAGATAGTGATCAAACGCTATCTCACCTGATGTTAAGTGAAGATGTGATTTACGATGTAGCACGCTTGCCTAGATGATACCTGTTCACTCGCGATTTAAAGACCCCAGGATTGTATTTAACAGGAAACAGACTCTGGCCGAAAATTCCATTCCTTTGCTGTGCGTATGATAAATTTTGATGCAATACTATTTGTGCGACAGAATGGAATATCTACCATGTATCAATGGCTTATACCTGTGCATCTGGTAGTACTGTTCAGGCGAACGCCTGTATATAATGTATTAGCAAGAGACAAGCTCGGAACAAACAATATAATATATAATCTGTAGTATTTTTCGCCTATATCGCGTCCGAGCTGTCAACCTTTTTTTCAATCTTTCTTGCCTTCGCTACACACTTCCCTTTTTTTCTTTGTAACATCGAGTCAAGCAAATCATTAAATCTATAATATCTCAAGAAAGGCATTTTATTTTGGCTCCAATATATCGTCAAAAGATATACATTGGTGGTCCATGAGGGGAAACAATCCGCGAAAACAAAGATCAAGAAAAAGGATTTTGAAGAGATTGCCACGCCAACGAACATGCCATTTTTGTCGGGTCACGAAGAGGAGCTTTGCAGTGGATGGACTAAAGCCACGGGTTCCTGCCATTGAAGACTGATGCCTGGACAAGCCAAGCAGCCAGCGATCGAGCAGTGATACAGCAAAAGTATCACATCGAGCAGTCGACGTGTCCGACCGACAGATAAGTGTTCTTCCTATCTCTTCCCGATTTAATCCAAACCTCTAATATTCCTTTTAACTATCCAGAATACTAATCCATATGTGTAAATCAAGTCATTTTAGTGCATTTTATCAGTGAAATTCCAAGTTTAAAACGGTATTGCATCATCTTTTGATATCTACCTACCTACTAAAAAAGATATTTTATTTCACGTTAATCATTAAATATTCTCATTAATTTTATAATTCTATTGCTTATCTTCAAAATTAAAGACCTGTCCATTAGTTTATTGCCTAGATCTACAAATAATTACACACTTAATCACCTTTCATTGTAAAATCTACCTACATATAAAAAAAGTGAACAAGAGTTCTCAGTTTCTCGACATTGTAACTCATTTAGTTCTCAATATTTATAGTATCTTGCCGACTATTTCAGCAAAATCGAGGCTTTGGCGCGTGTGACCTACACGAGATCGATCGTGATCAGCGGCTGCAATCTGATGATCAGCTGAGCGCGCGTCACCGGCTTCCTGTGTGCGGCAAGTAACACCAAGACGAGGAACGTGAGCCCTTTCATTTCATTTTAAATCAGTGAATTTCTTTGTATCAAATTAAATTCATTAAAAATGACTTCCGAAGATAAAGTTGAGCAGAAACAGCGCCTCAAAGAATTATTGACAATAAGTTATTTTTCAAAAAAAATAAAACAGACTTCATAATCACAAACAGGCACTCAAAAGCGAAAAATAAATACTTAAAATTATTATAAACGCTACCCACTTATCTATTTGAAGTCGGTGCCAGCCAAGTCTAATAGGTAGTAGATAGATAATACCTACATGTATCTACCTACTTACTGACCTACATGTACCTACTTACTACTACTACATACATAGTATCTATCTACTATCCAATAGACTTGGCTGGCACCGACTTCAAATAGATAAGTGGGTAGCGCTTATAATAATTTTAAGTAATTTATTTTTCGCTTTTGAGTGCCTGTTTGTGATTATGAAGTTGTTTTTTTTTTTTTTTTAAATAACTTATTTTACCCTTTTTAGTGCATAACAAGTTTTAATTAAATTACATGCATCTATTACATTTGGTGTCTGGGCCGTTATACACTGACGGGTATATACTTTTTGAAAATTTCAAGTATGTACCTATAACGGTTAAGAAGATACAGATTTGTAAAGTGCGCACATATGTATAGACACACGGACGGACGGACGAACGGACAACAAAGTCTCAGAAAGTGTTCATTTGGTACCCTTTGGGTTCGGAACCCTAAAAAAATTGACTTTAAATGCCTTGCACTTTATTATCACTTTAGATAATATTCACTAGTAATAATTATGTCATCAAGGTATCAAAGGACAATGTCCAAAATGGCCCTGTGCAATTAAAGCATCTGACACACACGATAATTAATTGTCTATTTTATTACAATAATTCCAAATACTTTTATAACACGGACTAGTTGTATTCCAAAATGAATATATAAAACTATTATTTGCGATTATTAACATTACTTGCCGCCATATGGCCAACAGAGTACTGAATCAGTCTACTACGTTATAAGAGGCACTTCCCTATATTGTTGAAACCCGAATTATGAAAGCACTGTGTAGCCAACCTAACAACGGAAAGTATTATTCACGTAGTAACTATTATATAATCTGTGGTATTATGCTTATAATTTTTTTTTGCAGTGTTGGTTGGTACAAAGTACGTTCATAATTCTTTAATAGAGTTATTTAATAATGTATGCAGTGTCGCGGGACTGAAATGGCCGCCATCTTCGGCAAACGTCATGTCATGTCAAAAAAATCTTAGGTATGTTTAAAAAAGTTTGCACCCTAACAAGACTTTGCCCGGTAGAACATTCCTGTGAAGACAAATTATTTATATTTATATATAATTATTTATTATAATTATTAATATATAATTATTTATTGCGGGCCCGGTGGCGTAATTGGGAGAACAGTCGGCATTGATGCCGTGGTACCGAGTTCAAACCGCCGTGCACCAATGAATTTTTCGATCGAAAAATATATGTGCGCTTCTCACAGTTGCCCTCCGGTGAAGGAAAACATCGTTAAGAAACCAACAACCCCCGCATGGTAGTAGGAAATATCTAGTGTCCGCCTGGCCAGCTACCACCCTCAAGTTAGAAAATCTGTCGCCAAACATCTAATGTGTTCAGGCAGCTATCCTTGAGAGCCAGTTCCCATTCTAGTCCACTTCTCTATCTTCGACCGCATCATCACTTAGCAACAGGTGAGATAGTGGTCACGCGCTAGCCTATAAGATATTTAAAAATATATATATTTATTATCCTCACCTTTATTTCTATCTCGCTCACAGTTACCGTAAGAATATCTGTCAAAAACCAAAATCAACGAGAAGAAAGATGTAAAAACATTATTCAAGGTCATATTTTTTAGTCTTCAAAAGTATATCCAATAGCAACCTCCATTGTGTATAATCTTCTTGGGACTCTTCTACTAAAACCAGTACATTCTCCTATGTTTGAGGTATTTATCTCCATATCTCTGGAGATACTTATCAGATCTCGATAAAATTAAAGTGGGAGCACCTCGGAAACGTATCCTACCTATTAAAAAAAGAATCATTTGGATCCGTTCACTATTGACGGAGAAATCGCGTAACATACACACAAAAAAAAAAAAAAAAAACATACAGACGAATTGAGAACCTCCTCCTTTTTTGTGAAGTCGGTTAAAAAGGGACACTCTTTTTGTTAATAATGCCAAAGGTCCAATAACTAAATTTAAAAATTATGAACTCCATTTCAAATAACTCAGAATTAGACAATATTCAATTAACATTTAAAGCTTACAAAATTTGAGGCACTGTCTGTCAGAGTTGATGACCTGCAGAGTGAGATAGAGGTTCTAATCCCGGAAAACATTTCGACAAAAATTGACGGACGTGACAGCATCGAAAGAGAAATCATCTATACTAATATTATAAAGAGAGAACATTTGTATTTTTGTATTTTTGTATGTTTGTAATGATTTGGCTCAAAAACTACTGAACCAATTTAAAAAATTCTTTAACTAATACATACAATGGCCTTTCGGTATGAAAACAGGCTATATATTATCCCATTTAAATCAAAGGTACATTCGTGGAGACCTAATTTGTAACCTAAGTCGGAAAAAAAACGTTCGGAAAACACGTTTCTTACGAACGCTGCTCAATTGAAAATAGATAGAAGAATATTTTCTATGGAAGAGTTATACAACTTAATAAGACCTACAAAAAAGTCCGCGACAGCATATGTCTATCTCTTAAGGTTGACTCACAGTAACCATTTTACTTTTAAATATTTTTTTAAAAAATAATACATAACTTCCAAGGCTATTTTCAAGTATATAGTATTAATCCTTATCCAAATAATTACGTTAATTAGCTTGGCCACATATTATAGATTAAAATTGCCCTTTGCAGTATATAATTCAAATGAAAACTCTTGAAGATATCACGAATTTCACATACACACATCGCAAAATTAATAAAATACTAGCAGCCCGCCCCGGCTTCGCACGGGTAGAACATATATGCCTACAAAAATTGCATCAGTTTGTTGCATCGAATATAAAATATGAACATATTTAACAATAATCGTCATATTTCATCCAATTTACACAAAACCTTAACGAATTATGCACCTAAACCTTCCTCATAAACACTCTGGCTATTGGTGAAAACAACATGATAATCCGTTCAGTAGCTATTGAGATTATTGCGAACAGACAGACAGACGCAGTGATGGACTTTATTTTATAATACTTACGTAATGATATTCGACGGCCCTTTAGCGTAAAGGATAGTTACCCTGATTCTGACCCGACGGTCGTTGGTTCTAATCCTAGCTATATACCTACCAATGAAAGTTTTATGTGCATTCATGAATCATGAGTTTTCGTACAGTGGTAGTGGGATCATTAAATCTACCAAAAAGGAGCTTACCACCAAGGAGCCCGGGCCCGGTGGCGTAATCGGGAGAACGGTCGACTTTGATGCCGTGGTACCGAGTTCAAACCTTACCGTGCACCAATGGATTTTTCCAGTTGCCTTAGTCACGCGATAACATGAAAACGGGTGAACCGATAGAATCGTTTTTACAAAACAAAAGTTTCAAGGAAACAAAAGAAGTTTTAAACGCGGGCGAAGCCGCGGGGCACTTCTAGTAATAAATATAGCCACTGCCAAAACTTTAGTCGAAAAGTTTTCTAAAAAACTGGACTGTGAACAACGACGCTATTCAGTTCATAATTCATCATGTTGTGTAGATGATCCTCAAACACATCATTCCGATGTAGGTCTAAAGCTGCCTCAAATACAAATAGCTAAGTTCGACGGCAAATATTTCCGTTGGTTAGAGTTCCGGGATACGTTTGAGAATTTAATTAACAAAAATGATAGAACCACAGACATACACAAATTTCATTATTTAAATTCATACTTAGAAGGCGACGCCGCTAGAATCATTTCAAATCTAGAAGTTTCTACAAATGATTATAAAGAAGCTTGGAAACTTCTTTGCAGTCGATACGACAACAAAAGAGTATTGATAAATCATCACCTAAATGCACTTTTTAACATCAAACAGCTTCCTAACGAGACGAGAGAGATAGCCAAACGTTATTAAAATGGGAGGAGTATCGTAAAACGTTAGTTCGAACCCAGTTGATCATGAAAAGGTCACAGTTCGAGCGCTCTTAGATTGCGGTAGTCAATCTTCATTCATAACTGAGTCCCTAAAGACCAGATTATCATTAATATTTCATCCAATAGAATGCCTTAATGTCATAGGTATAGGCAACAATGCAACCAGTGTCGCAAGAGAAAGTTGCAATGTAAAATTAATGTCAATTAATAGCAAGTTCAATGTAACATTACAATGTCTTGTATTAGACCAATTAACCGGTAGAATACCTAAATCACCTATAGATATCAAATCGTTAAATCTTCCTGAAAAGATTCAGTTAGCTGACCCCATGTTTCATAAACCAGGCCCCATAGATATCTTAATAGGCGCCGACCTATGTTGGGATATTCTAGGGAATGAGCAATGTTCCCTAGGCTCAAATCCAAAACTAAGAATATTCTAAATTTGGTTGGATTATATCCGGCCCATCCCGTCACTAAAGGCGAACAAAACAATCAATTGCAGTCATGGTATTATTACCCCAACGCACAGTGAACAATTTATTAGTTTAAAAAGACAGTTTACTAAAAATCCGATTCTAAAACATTACTATCATCATTATCCGGTACGGCTCACACACAATCAGCCGGTATCAGTCCAATGCTGGACATAGGCCTCTCTCAAGACTTCTAAATTAATTATTTATTTATTAATTTAATTACTTAATTTTAAAACATGAATACTCCGAATTTATCAATGAATATGCTCAATTAGGCCATTTATCGTTATGTAATAATAATTCTTTATCAGGTCCCTATTATCTACTAAAAATGAATCTGAATGGCCCGTATTAAATTTAAACAATAGTGATATCTTGCCAGAAACAAGGGCCCACTCAGCACAGTTATGTGAATCGATTATAAATTTTGATAAATATTCATCATTAAACAAATTACAAAGATGATTTGCGTATGTACGACGATTTATATTTAACATTAAAAACAAAAACAATAAACGCGTAGGCGCTTTGTCTGCTAATGAGTTGCATGAGTCATTGAACTGTATATGCGTTATCGCTCCAAATCAGTCGTTCCCTATTGAATACGGATTACTATCTAAATGCAAACCGTTAAGTAATAAAAGCCAGATCTTATCATTATCTCCGTGATAGTTGATAAAAAATTAATCAGAGTCGGTGGACGCATCGATGCTTCAGCCTGTACTCAGGAGAAGAAACATCCCATTTTATTACACATCTCGCATAGGCTAACTAGATTATATTTTGAAAGGTAACACGTAAACAACATGCATGCCGGCCCACAGTTGCTACTAGCAACCGTGAGAGAAAATATTTGGCCGATCAATGGGCGTCATCTCGCAAGACGAGTAGTCAACAATTGCGTGCGCTGCAGGCTTTTGCGCGGAGTGACTTGTCCTAAAATGGGCAGTTTACCTCCCCAACGGCTGCAGGCAATCTTTCCTTACTTATCAGTAGGTACAGATTTTTCCGGTCATTTTTTATATTAAATCGCAAAGAACGTGGAAGCAAATTAATTAAATGCTACCTTTGTTTATTTGTGTGTCTACGCTATAAGTGTGTGCATTTGGAAGCTGTCAGCGACTTGTCAAAAGACGCTTTTATAATGACTCTGAAACGGTTCATAGCCCGTCGCGGCAAACCAAATGAAATATTTTGCGATAATGGAAATAATTTCACTGCAGCTGCTAAAGAAATATGATCATTTATACAACAAGTGCAGGAACCAGTGTCTGAATTTGCAGGTCAACTATCGATTAAATTCTCTTTTATACAAGCTTACACTCCTCATTTTGGTGGCATATGGAAGGCCGGTGTAAAATCGGCTAAACATCATATTAAGCGAGTTATTGGCAATAGCCACCTCACTTTTGAAGAGATATCTACTTTATTTGCACAAGTGGAGGCTATTCTGAATAGTCGTCCCTTGTGCCCCCTATCTTCCAATCCTAACGATCTCCTCTCCCTCTCCCCAGGACACTTTATCGTTGGAAGGCCGCTGACTGCTCTGCCTTCTACGGATCTGGAAGACTTCAAGGACAGCCAACTGCGTCGCTATGAGCGCTTGGAGAAATTAAGACAACATTTTTGGCAAAGATGGCAGAAAGAATATTTGTCTGAACTGCAGCAGAGAACAAAATGGAAAACTAACAAGTCTCCTTTAAATATCGGAGACATGGTACTCTTGGCTGAAGACAACACTCCCACCTTAACGTGGAAGCTTGGTCGAGTTTTACGTCTCATTACTGGATCACAAGGAGTAACACGTGTCGCCGATGTCGCTACAAGCAGGGGCTGCGTACGGCGCTCTTTGGTTCGCCTCTGTAAACTTCCCACGGCTGAAGAGCTTCAATGGTGTTGCAATGATTTTCAACGGCCGGGAATATGTTCAGGCGAACGCCTGTATATAATGTATTAGCCAGAGACAAGCTCGGAACAAACAATATAATATATAATCTGTAGTATTTTTCGCCTATATCGCGTCCGAGCTGTCAACCTTTTTTTCACTCTTTCTTGCTTCTCGACGCCGGTCGCCTTCGCTACACACTTCCCTTTTTTTCTTTGTAACATCGAGTCAAGCAAATAATTAAATCTATAATATCTCAAGAAAGGCATTTTATTTTGGCTCCAATATATCGTCAAAAGATATACAAGTACAATGGAAAAACTAATTTCCAGCCCAGCCAGTTCCCATTCTAGACCTAGCGTGCTTGCCATGTTTGACCGCATCATCACTTACGAACAGGTGTGATAGTGGTCAAACGCTAGCCTATAAGACATACAAAATAATAATTATCATAATTTAGATATGATGTACACAGAGTACCGAATCACTCGTTACGTTATAAGAGTTGGCACTTCCCTACATTGCTGATGGCCGAATTATGAACGTACTGTGTAGCCAACCTAACAACGGAAAGTATTATTTACGTAGTAACTATTATATAATCTGTGGTATTATGTTTATAAATTTATTTTAAGTGTTGGTTGGTAAAAAGTACGTTCATAATTCTGAGTTATTTAATTATGTATGCAGTGTCGCTGGACTGATGTAACACTTACAGTATTCCAAACGTACAGCAATATGTGCACTATTCCATAGGCCAACCACACGCCAAACACAAGTGGCTTGTAAGACAACTCCAGTCTAGTCACCGCCCATCCTTTTGCTAATAACAATAGCAGCAGCATAAACAGTGTCTGTAATTAAAATAACATTGTTAATAATAACATCTAAAGTTTTTGTAAATTGCAAGCTTCATTACTTCGCGCGAGATCTATGGAACGAACTACACCAATATTATAATGCGAAAGTCAGTTTGTAAATTTGTTTGTTATCGGCTGGACACATTTTTAACCAACTTCACAAAAAAGGAGGAGGTTCTAAATTCAATTGTAATTTTTTTGTTTTTATTTGTATCCTACGAATAAATCATAAGTCAGGAACTCTAATTCAGAACAAATTCCACACAAAAGGTGGCGGCCCTCTTTCAAACCAAAACGACATAGATTCAAAATAAGAATCACTTTCGAAGTTCCAAATGACTGGCTTGGAGATTGATTTAAATTTGGAACGAAAGCAGGCATTGGTTTGCGCATGTGCTGCAATGTGCAATGTCAATGACCAATGACCCGCTGGACGACTTTTAACCCCGCCTGCTTGGGCCACGACTTTTGTTGGGTAATTTTTATACTTTTTTTTATATTTTATTTTATACGCAGTTACTTTTCCTGACTTATGATTTATTCGTAGTTGTTACCTCAGAATTTTGTCAAATCTTAACCGATTTGAAAAATTATTTTTTTGTTTCAGAGATTATTATTTCATATTATACCTCCCGTTTGGTCCCATTCATTCTTATAGGTTAGCGTTTGACCACTATATCACCTGCTGGTAAGTGACGATGCGGTCGAAGATGGTAAGCACGCTAGGCCTAGAATGGGAACCGGCTCTGGCGGAACACATTAGATGTTTTGGCGACAGATTTTCTAACTTGAGGGTGGTAGCTGATAATAAGGGCGGTAGTTGAGCACTAGATAGTGTCCTACCAGTTACCACCATGCCCCCGGGGGTGTCTTAACGACGTTTTACCTTCACCAAAGGGCCACTGTAAAAAGCGCAAATACATTTAAAAAAAAAAACATTGTAGCACGGCGAGGATTCTCGGTACCTCTATTAGTTCTCTATTATTAACAGTATTCTAAGCCCATATTGAAACATATATGTACCTTACAGACTAACATAGATATAATATAAATTTAGTATTTATTAGGACACGTTAATACTACGACGTGCGACGTATATCTATGGTGTCAGGTAGTCGACCTCTAAAGCGGCGAAACTTGACACCTCTCGGCCAGAATTCTTCAGCCATAAACGTGTTGAGAGACTGGGCCGGAACCCGCAGCACAAAGGAGTTGAAGCTCACGTTGACTCACGCGACTCCAGCTTCACGACCCTCAGCGTCAGCTTGGTCTTCAGTAGCACATACTCCGCCACCTCTTCTGCCGTGATGGAGTAGTGCACGCGAAACACGTACAACAGCGTCGTCGGTGTCTCTGGACGCAGTAGGTGGTTCGGGCCAGTCGGTGCGGTGCCACACTTGTTCTGGACTGACGGCTTCTTCTTCTTCTTATTTTAAACCTATTTGAAGCCGTCGTCGTTTCCATTGTCTTCAAGCCTGGGAGGAACGGACGAGCCAGCCTTTTTTTGAGGTTCAGGGTGACTCGTAACCCTCTCTTTGGCGGTGGCGATGGCGTGAGTACGTCGAGGGGTAGACGTATTTGCGTTAAACTTTCCCCCTGCTGTTGCGGAAGAGCGGGCGGCGGAGAGCGGGGCATCAGGTAGCGTGTCGACAACCGGTGATGCATTTAAATCCGCTGATTCGAAACTGCCGACGGATGTATTTTGCGCACCGCGGCGCGTGTTGATGTTCGCGTCGTCGGTTGACCTACATACTGAAGCGGTATTTTGTAGTTTCATCACTTCTGTACGTAGCTCCCCGATAGTATTTTCGGACGCTGCTAACTTGACCACGAGCTCAGCCACGGTGGTCTTAAGGGCTGTGATATCCTTGAGTAGCCTACAGCAGTCGAGATGTTCCCAGGTGACAGGCGGAACACGATCTAACCGCTTTGCGACGAAAACAGGCACGTCGTCGGGATCGGTCTCCTTCAGAAGGGTGATTATGTCCTGGAGACTCTTCTCGCCGCCATGCCTTCGGCGGGACGGCATCTGGTGGCTCTTCCCGAGCGTCTGAAACAGTAGCGTCTTGGCACTGCTCACCTCATCTTCGTAGAAGTTAGAGCTGCAAATTCGCACGATGGTAACTTCGTCGAAGGAGTCGATGGCGTGTTGTATAAACGCCAGACACTCGTTGGCAATATGTTGTTCTGAACTCATTGCTTCACGATAGCAGGCGGCGGCTAAAGCCGCGCGATGCGAGAATTGTGCAATTCTGTACGGTATAGCGTGGCACGTCCGTTACCGAGCGCGCACTGCACTACAATGAGTACATAAGTACACCAAATTTGAGTCCAATCGGACATCGGAAAGTGGGTCTAATTTAGCTTCCAAGATTCCACCCGAACATACATAGTTACATACATACATACATTGCAAGTGAAATAAGAGCTTGTAATAAAAATCCATTGGTGCATGGCGGGAATTTGAACCCGTTACTTTTGGCGTCAAAGTCAGCTTTTCTCCCATTGCGTCACTTAGCCGTAAAACGGTAGAATACAACATAAGATACTTATAAACTCTGGTCGCAGCTAGTTACAGTGCAACATAAAAGAGTAGAAATTAATTATTTAAGAACTAACTAGTCACTCTTACAGACAACACAAAAAAATGTGTATTTATTGCGCGACTACTGATTTTGATACTTGTTTTCACTCATTGAATAATGCAAGTACGAAATAAGCATAAAAATAAAGAAGAATTAGTATAGAAATAATATATATATATATATAAAATGTATATAGATACTATAAAATTTATATAGGTTTCCATTGAAATAAAAATTCATGTCATATTTGCAAAAAATAATACAAGTATCAAAAACGTTTGTTTCTAACTAACTGTGTTGCTACATACAAGATACGAAAGCAATAGTGGCGCCCTCATTTATTGTCAACTCTTCTATGTCGCACTGTAGCTATCATTCAAGAAATTCAGTTCAGCTGTTTGAAGATCATCTGCACTTTTCTAGTTCGTTAAGGGTTTTTTTACCCGACTGCGATAGAAGAGGGTTATGTTTTTCGAGTGTATGTACTCGTATGTATATTATATTTCTTTGGCACGCCCTAGAGCCTAAACGGCTTGTCGTATTTTTATGTGAGTGGTGTCAATAGATTCATCTTAGTCGTGAGAGTGACACTGGGTACATCCAAATTAAAAAAAAAAAACAAAATTAAGGTTATTTGGCGCGAAACTTTTAAATTTTTTGAAGGAAAAACAAGTCGCGCGTTGATGTCTTTTGTATCGCAAACTTGCAAATTGGGATAAGCAAAACAATAACACTAACAAAATATTAATGTTTTCAAAATACATCGAGTGTGTTATCAAAATTAAGAATTTTTAACAGTGATTACGAATAAATATATATAGACTTATATGTTTAATTGGAGTTTGGAATAGTTTATTAACTTAATTTTTATCACGCAGTCGGGTTTTTTGTTCCTTAACGAATTCACTTGTTTATTTAAATGTATGATACGCATTTAGCAAATGAAGTACTTACTCTACTCATAATATCGAGTATATCACCAGCCACAGAAAGGCCATTGAAACCGACCCCATCTGCTGCAAACTTCACTGTATGAAGTACATTGAAGCATAGAGCTATAAACTCTAGGAACAGGCTGAATGTGAACAGCTTGGTCACTGGGTGCTTTTGTGTTCTGTAATATTGAAACAATTATTATTACCTAGGTAACACAGAAAAATGTACAGTCAACGAAATCAAATAGGTAACACAGAATAATTCAATTATGTATGCAGTAATCTTTTGACCACTATCTCACCTGTTAGTAAGTGACTACCCTCCTCAAACATCCTAGACATCCTAGCTTGCTTTCCATCTTCGACTGCATCATCACTTACCAACAGGTGAGATAGTGGTCAAACCCTAGCCTATAAAATATAATAAGATTGTTTAACAAACTAAAAAGAACGGACTTCAATGCCGCGCTATTAATTTTCAGTACCAATTTTGAGATATTTATGTCCATATCTCTGGAGATACTAATCAGGCCTCGATAAAATTACCATGATACCACACTTGAGATATCTCCTTTCCAACAAAAAAAGAATAATCAAAATCGGTTCATAAACGACGAATTTATCCACGAACAATCATAAAAAATATATATATATATACGGTCAAATTGAGAAACCTCCTCCTTTTTATGAAGTTGGTTAAAAAAACTATGTGGTCTAGGATGGTAGCATGCTATACCAAGACCAAACTAAATCGAAGATCTATCCAAAATGTTATTAATAGCTGTTGGTATATTTCTTTATCGCATCAGATCTTACCTAAGCAAGTTGCATAAGCCTGACTTATTTAATTTGGGCTTATTTTGTTTTGATGTTTGATTTGTATATGCAAGAGTTTGACACTACTATTCCTAGGTAGGAACATTGCTGTTTATTCTGTTAAACACAAATTAAAATAAATAAACTAAAATAATTATCTTGCCATGTTGGAGCTAAACTTGAAAGACTGTTCTGACAGGATTGAAAATGTTGATAAACTTGGGCCAGTTTAGTTAGTTTAGTAGCTTAGTTAGTTCAGTGTATTTTAAAAAACAGAATATGAAAGAACTCACCTGACGGCATATATTTGCACCGGCAAAAGTACAATATAACTCAGCCAGAATACAAGATACAATTCCAGAGTGTTCTGTCTGTCAAATGAGAATTGATACAGCAGCGTATTGTAAAATGATAAGTTAGGGCTTCCATTGACCAGCCAGAAGTCATATTGGAGTGTCTGAGGCATGTCTGTTAGACTCTTGTTATCTTTACTAGGGGCTCCAGAGTAGTGATGCCATGAACATTTCTCTTCGTCCAGGTAGCATGCTACCATTGAAACATACCAAAATCTGTCAATTAAAAAGATGTTTGTCAATTGAAGTGATTTACTATGTTTGTTACTCTTTCACACTTAAATGTAGTGTTTACTGTCACTTAGTTGTAGTGGTAGGACTTCCGCTAGTCCGCCTGGGGCCACCACTTTACCAAATAAATTTTCAGCAGTGAAATAGGCATGTTTTTTGGTTGAAATGGCAAGGTGTCCAGTAAAATTACAGGGCATGTGATTCTCAACATCTATATGTCTCAAGTTAACAGGCATCGTGCAGTGACATGCCAAATTCTGGCAGTCCAGAATTTTGCATACTGCTATATCTGTAATATGTAGACAGCATTGCTTACCATCAGGCGAGCGTCGTGCTTATCCTGTTACCTTATATCAAAAACAAAAAGTCTAGACAGATCTTATTCACAGGCCCTATTCACAAGAGCTCACATAACCGGTTAATTACTAGTTGTACTCGCGGACCGAGACTTCCATCCAAACTTATCAAACTAGGTTAAAAAAATAATAATAAAAATAAAATGCCGATCGATGCCCAGAGACTGTTTATGTACCAATGGCAAATAATAAGTTTGTAATATTCTATGGTTAAACTACATCTTTACGGTTTCCAGATTTTTCCTTTTATAAGTGCTTTAAGACCTTGCTTCTTGCTAAATTTAATTATTCTAGGTCAACGGGAAGTACCCTATAGGTTTTGATTCCCTTGAGGTATAGGGAATATGCGTCTGACTTACATATGTCAAGTAATTTTTTTTCTAAAGTTTATTGCTTCAGAATGACTAGCATATAATTTTTTTTTTATGATTTCTATTTATATAAGAAAATATTTATTAAAATGTGCCAAAAATTTGCGGGCAATTCATGGTAGTTAAAACGCACCCTATTGGGCAGATAAAGAAGTGACCTCAATATCTACAATACCAGCTTTAAAATGTATGGAAAAATCCTCCATAGTTGATTATTATTATAGACCAGGGGTCGGCAACCTTTTGCTATAGCAGGGCCATATATTTTGCCAGAGTATCAGTGCGGGCCGTACTTATTTTTATATATTCGGACATGTATTTTTAATATTTGAAATAAAACGCATATATATTCATACAATCATATCTATTTAAATTGAACTACAATACTAACATAAAAATAACAACTAGTGAGATTTTAGCGGCTGCATTTGACTTGCAAGTTTTTTAACGTCTGCTTTCATTTTAGTCTTAGACACGCGCAGTATCGCGTCCAAATGTTGTAAATGTCTAAAAGTTAAGTATTGAAAAAGTCTGCTCACTCAAATATATCTGAGAGCCAGTTCTATGCCTAGCGTGCTCACCATCTTCGACCGCATCATCACTTACCAACAGGTGAGATGGTAGTCAAACGCTAGCCTATAAGTACATCATTAATATCAATTGCAAAAGAGTTTTGAAATATTTCCATGTTAAGGGAGATCTTTTTAATGTAGGCGAATTGATTTACCCATTGGGAGCGAGCTTTCAAGAATACTCTCATGGCTCAGCAGCATGGCCGTATTTATAAATTCTAGTGAATCTATATGGCCTTTTGCTTTGGTATTTTTTTCTTACGGACCTCAGGCTTGCGGGCCGCACCGAGATTGTCCACGGGCCACATGCGGACCGCGAGCCGCCGTTTGCCAACCTCTGTTATAGACTATGACGTCACACCAAGCGTGGCAACATAGTGGCGTTTAAAGTGTGTTATAGAAATATGGCATTCTTGTGTTGAACTGTAGATAAATAATATCATACAATATAGGGATGTGCCATTAATGTGCGTCCAAGAGAGATTATGTGTGACCAGAGCCAGTACTTAGGTTGAGATAAACATGTGAAAATATTGAGAGAAGCATCAGAAAAAAATTATGTTAGTATTAAATGTGCTTTTTGTATTTTTATGAATACTTCAATTCAATGCAGACACAAAATATAAACAGGGCTGTATTTCCGCCTAGGCCTACAAGGCCTAAGGGCCCAGGATCCAAGGGACCCTGCCTACATAGTTACTGCGACAGACTTTTTAAATCAATTTATTTTGATCCACAAGTCTATTGCTTAAGTATTGTATGTAAAGTATATACACAGTAAAATAGCTTCAGGATGTAGGGGGGAAGGGCCTCAAATGTAAAGTGCCTAGGGGCTCTAAATCTGGCCTTAAATATAAAGCTATTCTAGATATGACTAAAATAAATGCTCAATATAATCAAGAATAATAAACATACCTTGGTTGGCCAGAGTTCTGAATAACATAAGTAAATTGATTCTTCTTTATCACATTCCATGGTGTGTCTTCATCAACACACAATTCACCTTTTGGGCAGGGTACTCGTCTAAATAAGTCTTGACCATATACATTGCACTTTGGGTGATATGCTGTTGCATTCAAATCTTGAAACATCATCTGACATGCTATCTCTTTGTCAATGATATCTCGACTCTTATAATAATGAAGAAAATGCGCTCTATCAAGAACAGCAAACGTGATAGGATACTTAAACTGATCTTTAGACGTTATATTCCCGAAAATATAACCATATGTTTCCTTCTGGTAGTGAATGTCAGTTTTCTGGAAACCGAACTTTACTAGGAACTTGAAGAACTCTCCGGTGGTGAATTCCCCCGTGATATGCGTGGAGGACACATCAAGAATAAGGTAAGAAATTAATATTAACACTATCTTCGCACGCATCTTGAAACAAGTAATGTATTGGTATCGCACAAAAATATCATTTCAATGCATTTTAGGGTCACCTGTTTAATGTTTAAGACTGCTCATCAATCTGTGTTATATAATATACTGACATTATTTGCATTTATCGAAATTAAATGTTTACAATATTTTGTGAATATTTCTCCATTTATTTCCACATTTTTGACAATTGACAACCAAAAACCAAACCAAACCAATAGCACAGGGCTGCGTTCACGTCCTCCGGAGAAGCATTTTTGGTTGTTTTGCAACTCGCTCGAAGGTCCGGAACGACCACGGGTGTTTTTCACTCAAATTGTGACTTTGACATTTTGCGCAGACTCGAATTTCGAGGTTATGTTCATTTATTTTTCTTGTTCTGAATATTTTCCGTTTGTTTTTACGATTAATGTCTCGTCATGTTACGTCTTGGTCCCGACAATAACAATTTCTTCCGATCCCCTTAATCTGTAAAAAATTACTGCTTTTCCCGCCAAATTTACAGTCACAAACGTCAGAGCGTTTTTTAACCGTCGAATTTGATGGATAAAAAGTTGCAACCGGAGTGAAACAACCGAGGTCGTGAACGACACAGTACAACCGATTGCGACGCTCTGAGGTCATGAACGGGGTTAGATCGTCTGGGTGCACTCCGACCGTAGGTCGTGAATGCAGCCCAGGTCAGGTAGGGGCCCTTATCACGAAGTTTCATAGGGATTGAAATGAACGAACATAACAGAGATGGAGCTATACTATATTGCATTATGGAGAGCGAGGGGGGGGGGAGTTATAATCTTTTGGGACCTCCGGGAAAACTCCCGGGAAATCCCAATTACTTTTACGTGTGCCAACCCTATCTACTGCTACTTAAATACTGAGACAGGAATGGGATGGCACTTGCAGTCCCGGCGTTTTACGACTGAGGCGTAAGAGCCGGTGAAGAACAGAGAGGGGTCCTCTTCTAGATTAATAAGGAAAGTATAGGTACTTAGCTTTTATATCGACGGTCCCAGGAAGATATTATTCCGACGCGACCGTCAAGTGCTCGTTTTGTATGTGACAGATTCTCTTCAATAATTAATTCGTCTTGTGTGTTTTAATAATTTATTACTGGTTTAACATCAATCCTCACATGGACGGTTTTCTTTACAAAACGGTCTCATGTGATTTTAATCCTTTAATTGGAAAATAATATTGGTTTCCTTTAATAACCAAACATTGCAAGCAAAAATATATTAACTTGTCAAAAATAACATGTCGAAACCCTTGACGACCAATTCTACCATCGACATATGAAAACATTCAAATATATCGGATGAGAAAATTAAGCTGTCAACAAAGAGTTCGAACATCATAAAATAAGGCGAGGTCGCCACAATCTTATCTTAAATAAAGTTTATAAACTAAACTTGATAATTATTCGAATTTTAAATATCCAATTGAATGTATGCATAGTAAAAATATTATACATAAAATAGACACAGAAAATTGTCAAATTTCTATTTGTATTTCAAAATTCATAAAGATCCTTTAAATATGCCAAAATCTGCCACTTTTTGGATTCGTCAGCTTAATCTGCCAGAATTAAAATTTAGGCTCTAAATCTGCCACGAGTGGTCAAACTGGTGAAAATCCACACCACCCACAGATTACAGAGGGGATGAAAATCACAGATTACTATCTCGGAACAATGACTAAAGCATGGAAGCCGGGCTAAAATAAAAATCGAGTAAGCTATATTTTATTCATTTATGTCAATTAGCATGTCATAAGGTGTGAAAGAAACAAAACATGGCTGTTTGTTTCTATTATTTTTAAACGTGTCACAAAGCTTAAAATGGGAAATGTCAAATGGTCACCTTTGGTCATCTTATAATGCTAACAAATACAAAAGTTCTATCCAAGACGTCAAAATACTATATGTCAGCTATCAACTTAGTTTTGCAGTTTTAAGTTTTGTCGATACGTGTCACGGGTTTGACTAATTCACTGAGTGAAAAAAGCGATATAATTATTAATTTCTGTCTGAGAACGTGACCAGAAAGTAAAAGTATATACTTACGTGAGGTGTACAGTGCTTTGGACATGATGGCTTGTGTTGTTGAAAGGTGTATTACGGATTTACGCACCATTATCATACTATTTCTACATTACGATGCAACGCTTTTTTACAATTATACTGAGTGAAGAAGAAAATTTTCGCTAAATAACTAGGTTTTTTTATAATTTAAAAACCTAATCGGAATTAACTTTTTTCATTAAGATTGATTAATTGATATCATAGCCATTGATAATTTTTCGTGTGTTCCCAAAATCCTACTATTTTTTGCAAAAACCGTTTTATCAATAATACCTACGACATACACAACTCATATAATGAACAGTCTTGTATTTGGATTTTTTAATAAAATTAAATACATATTTGCTTTGATGACTGACATCGACACGATAATGTCGATGATAAGCCCATCACTAGCCAAAAATTAACTTGTGACAACCTGCATGATAACGAAACAGAACGGCATTATACGTCTCTTTCCTACGCACTATTAACATCGTAAGTAAAAAAAAGTAAACATACGTATTTCATTTCTTATTTTAGCCCGGCTTCCATGCTTTAGTCATTGTTCCGAGATTACTATATACATGTGGTGAAAAGGGTGAAAATGACGTGACTGACGGCAGCACTGTGACAGCCACAGATTACTACCACAGACTAAGTAAAGATTTTAGACAAAGAGAGAAATAGACCGCGGGTAGCTCCATTTCCTTCCCATACGAAGGGGATATAGTATGGATGGAGTTATCCTTTATAACGGAAAAGGATAAAGCTATGTCCGTCTCCCAGTGCGTGTTTTTTTTTCCATGGAGGTAGGAAATACATATAAACAAGGAGGCACCGCAATACATTTGCCATTATGGAAATAACATCAAAAAGGTATAATCGTACCTACACGTCATAATGGAAATAAAAATGGCTGCCATTGCTGAAGAAGATGGAAGAAACAGCTAGGCTATTCTGGAAGCTATCTCGATAGCGGAATCCGCGGTGAGATTCAAATTTCGTACTACGAAATTCAATCGTATTACGTTGGTATATTAGACAGCTTACCCGTGTCAGCGAAGCCATACGTAACGCGCTCAGGACGTATAGTCAAACCAGCGGTACGCTTCGCTTGAAGGGGGATCATGTGGCGGCGTACGATGAATGTGTCGGGTGGAGCATCCAGGGGAGAGCGCGCGTGGCGGCGGCTGCCGGCTAACTGCGGGCGCGCGGCGCACTCGCAGATATTTATGTACCGGGCCACTCGGCAACTCACCGTCCCGCGCGTACAGCATAATGTTTGGTGTTCGTAATATTGCGCCATATTGATATTGTAAATATAGGTAGATGTTTACTAGTTGGTAAAGTTATAAATATAATATAAGTAGGAGCATTAGCCAATAAATTTGTTTCTGGTTTCAAATGGTTTCTGTTGAGTTTTTGTACGTGTACATTCGTGTGAGAGTATCCCATCGCCTCCACGAATCTCCAGGAATCACAGCCTTCCCTGTACCCGCTGCTCCCCGGTGGCGCGGTTGAGTACTGACTCCCCCACTTCTCAGTGAGCAGCGCCCAGTGAAGACGCTTCCGCCGCTGTACGGCCGGACCCGACTAGCCGCCCGCGCTCCAGTAACCGCTGTTGAGCGCCGCGACTGGGGACCGCCGACAGTCAAGTGGTCGCAATCCCCTGCGCACCCCCGTCGGGCTGCTTGCCGCTGTCTGCGAAGACACGCGGTGTAGTGCCCCCGGAGAAGCGGAGAAGGATGCACGCTATCCGACTCCACATCTTATGCCGGCATAGAGTCCGTGCCAATGGACCAGGCACCAGTACCCTCACCTCCGTCACCTACACCAGAAGCTGCTGCGTCATACGCCGCAGCCCTAGCGTCTCTGCCGCCAGTACCTCAGAGCCCGCCTCCAACACGAGTGACAATGCCGAGGTCACCCAACGGCCAACAACCCGGCAACGCAGCACCTAGCAAGCAAGACCGCCCCACAACGAGCCACAGCAGTTAAAGGGTATCCACCGATAATGGTAGAAACCCTACCCAACTGGCCTGACCACCTCCGCGCCTTAAAAAATAGGATCGGCCATATCCCTGCTGCAAGACCATTCGGTGCAGGGATCAAGTTTACGCCTCGATTGCCGGAAGAGTACCGCGCAGTGCAGGCGTACCTGACCGAACAATCCGCAGCAGATCCCGGTATTTCATGGTACGCCTACTCAATGAAAGACGAAAGACCATTGAAACTAGCCCTGTGGGGTCTACCACGTGACACCCCAACAGAAGACATTGTTGCCGATCTGAGGAGAAAAGGATTCCCGGCGCGCTTTGCACGAGGTCTACCCACGCGCCGAGGAACAAACAAGTGCGTCTACCATGTCCAATTAGACGCACTTAATCCGGAACTCCTAACAGAAATCTATAAAATACATGAAGTGCTCAACATGCCAGGAGCCCACTTCGAAGCCTGGAAGGGAGCCCACACCATTCCTCAGTGTCATCGGTGCCAAGGATTTGGACACTCCTCGGCCAACTGCCACCGTCCACTGAAATGTGTGAAGTGCGCCGGACCACACCCAGGCTCAGAGTGCCCCTCAGACAAGAATACTCCATTGAACTGCGCTAACTGCAAGGGACAGCACGCAGCCAATCATCGCTCCTGCCCAGTGGTGAGACGAGAAGCTCGAAAGAGGGACATCCGGCTTCCTGGAGCACAACCGCCAACGACCGAAAGGCAAACCGCACAACCCGCAGTAGCGAGAGCAGACCCACGACAACCACGAACCAGAGCCCCACCAATGGCTCCATCACAACCGCCACAAATGACACCTGCATTCCCCCCATATGCAGCATACTTACCAGCGGCCCCAGCAGGCTGGACATGGCCTCAAGGAGTCCCAACACTACGACCACCAGCAAACGACCCAATCGCCCGAGGCGATCGCGGACAGTCAGCCCCATCCCGTGGACGACGAAGGAAGGGAAAAAGGAAGAGACCGGCAAGAAGAGGGAAGGGCATTGAGAGTGCTGCTCCAACAGCGGCATCCACACCAGTGCCCCAGCCAACTCACCTTGAAATACTCACCCAATTCGCACCAGTAACTCATCAGAGCTACGGCCCTCCAGGGCCATCCATGGCTCACTACCCCCCTAGAGGGGGGTAGTGAGCCTAGAACCGACAACCTCCAGGTCACGGTCAACCTCGAGGCCTCGCTCAAGAAGAGGGGCCACTCGACGACGGCAGAAACCCGGAACGTTGCCAACAGACGAACCAGAAGCCGAAACACCTCAACCTACTCAAGTGCAGGACACTGCACCACAGCAAGCCCAGAACGAACCCGTAGCAATAACTACCCAGCAGACGAGGCCCAGACCTGCATCACGCGTGCAGTTTGTGCCAGTCTACTAGGCAGCCACCAGCACCACCACCACGGCCCCGAAGGTAACAAGGCCCACTCCACGGATGGCCAGAGATGTACAAGGCCCTCCACTACGTTACGTCCAGTCAGGAACAAGCGCCTTCGCACCACCTCCGTCGTATCCTGGACCAAGAATTCCTTAAGGCCCATCACTACCACCACCACCACGAGGACTACCCTACTGGCCACCACGAGCACCCGCCTTCAACATATTTGCGGGAGTCCCCTGCCATTCGGCAGGTCAACAGAGAGCACCCGCGCAGGAACCCATCGCCGCACTGGTGGGAGCCCTGGCGGGACTGCTCTCAGCCATCGCAGCTGGAGAAGACCTCCGAATGGCCGCGATGCGCGGATTGGCCGTACTTTCTGGGTTCCGTTATGAATAAACACGACCTAAGGATAATATACTGGAACCCAGGCGGTATAAAGAAGAAGTCCGACAACCTACGGATGCTCGCCCAGTCGCAGGATGTACACATCATTCTCCTGGGCGAAACCAAATTGAAGAGTACGGAAATGCTAAAGATGCAAAACTTCTTCATATACCGGCACGATGACATCTCACCCCTAGGCAGGCCATATCGTGGGACGGCGGCCCTGGTTAGACGAGATGTCATTCACGAAGAAATCGAAGATCTCGGCACACATATCACCAAAGCCACGGGAGTGGTAGTACAAATGGGTGGGCAAGAAGTTAAAATCTACGGAGGATACCGTCCGCCCACTTCTACATTTGAAACTGGAGATATGCGGGAAATTTTCTCCAACAACACACCTACCTTACTAGCAGCGGACCTAAACGCGAAACACCCGGTGTGGGGTTCCCGCCAATCCAATTGGAAAACGACTCCAAGAGGACGCAGAAAGACATGGCTATGTGGTTATCGGCCCCAATTCGCCCACCCATGTACCCAACAACCCAAGACACCACGCGGACGTCATCGACGTGGTAGCGCACCAGAATATGCCAGCCCCAGTCCACATAGAGGTCCTGTATGACCTCGATGAGCAACACCTTCCACTGCTCATTACGGTCGGGACAGCGGCAGAGGCGACTCTCCCGCGAAGACTACGCAGGAGAACCGACTGGACAGCGTACCAGACACAGTTGAAGACCTTGTCCGTCGGCCGGCTGACCACCCCTGAGGACGTAGAAACGTGCGCAACCGAGCTTACATAGGCGATAAGAACGGCTAAAACCGAATCAACCACAATACAACACATAACAACCTGGAGAGAAGAGCTACCTCGAAATTTGCAGCGCATAAGGGCTAAGAAAAGAAAGCTCCGCAAACTCTGGGCTCGAACTCGCTGCCCTACCACCAAAGCGCAACTGAACCAACTGGCAGAAAACCTCTCCAACGAGGTAAAAAAGTGGAGAGGCAACACCTGGGATGAGCGTATAAGGAAGGTTACAGAAGACCAAACAAACCTATACACGCTCAACCGGCAGCTGCTCAGGGCAAAAGTTCCTATCTGCCCACTGGTGGACGCGACAGGCAAACGCCTATAAACCGCCGAGGAAAGGGCAGAATTGTTGGCAGACCACTTGGAGACACAATTCCAACTGCACCCCGTCCCCCAAAACGCCGACCCCGTCGTATCGACCCACCACGAAGATGTCGCTAAAGAGATAGCGGAACTCCTACGGACTCCTGCGCCACCACTAGAGGGAGAAATGTTCATCTCCCCAGCAGAAGTGGCACGAACTGTGAGAAGGTTACAAACCAAAAAAGCGCCTGGAATTGATGAGATATCAAACGCAGATCTCAAGCAGATGCCGTCATCTGCGTGATCTGCTTGAGGGGTCTGGTGTGTATAGCTAGACTCTTCAACGGCATCTTAAGAACCAAACACTTTCCCATGGATTCATCATGGAAGACCGGGAAAGTAATTGTGCTGCCGAAGCCGGGAAAAGACCGCCGCCAGCCATCCAGCTACCACCCCATAACCCTCTTGCCACACCTTGCCAAACTGTTCGAGCGTCTGCTGCTGCGGAGACTGAACCCCTACTTCACCCCACGAGAGGAGCAGTTCGGTTTCCGCACGCGCCACTCCACGACGCTCCAGTTGACAAGAGTATTGCATCATTTGGCAAACGAAACCAACCTCGGAAGAAGAAGCGTCGCAGTGTTCCTGGATATTGAAAAAGCCTTTGATAGAGTCTGGCATGAAGGTCTGCTCTTCAAACTATCCAGGACACCGACACCAGCGGCGCTGATCCAAATCATCGCATCATTCCTGACCAAGCGACAATTCTGCGTGTCTGTTGAGGACGTCGACTCCGGACTACGCCCAATTGCCGCGGGAGTCCCCCAGGGGAGTTGTCTGTCGCCGCATCTATATGCCGTGTATACAGACGACATACCCGTGCTGGGGGAAGAAGACCTGAAGCAAGGAGAGAGAGGAGCGACCCTTGCCTTGTTCGCCGACGATAGCGCGTACATCACGTCCTCCGTCAGAGCAAACATCGCCGCGAATAGGATGCAGAGAATGCTGGACCTCCTGCCCATTTGGCTGAACAAATGGCGTATGGCCGTTAATGTGGGGAAAACGGCCGCGCTGCTCACCGGCGCTCAACGCAACCTACCACCACCACCACTGCAACTTCGAGGACAAGACGTCGCGTGGGAAACGAGTACAAAGTACCTGGGCGTCTACATAGACCGGACGTTGAGGATGCGCCGGCACGTGGACCACGCGGTCCACCAGGCAAAAGCCGCCAGAGCCTTACTCCGTCCGGTCCTCCAGTCGAAGTTGCCATTACATACCAAAATTGGAATTTATAAAACGTACATCCGTACGAAATTAACATACGCCGCCCCAGCATGGTATGCCCAGAGAGGCAGCGGAAACGTCTGTAAATCATTCAAAACGTCACCCTGCGGATGTGCACGGGAGCCGGTCGAGCCGGTCGATACCGACGTACGCAATGATGTCATCGCCCGGGACGTAAAAATCGAAACGGTGAGGGAGTTCGTGGTCCGTATGGCGCGCCGTCAATATGACCGCGCTGACAACGGGCCACACCCTCACCTTAACAACATTGCGCCACATCACGCCCGGCCACCCGATGACGACGTATCGACCAGGCGTGCACTCCCACGAGACCTTGTCCTGGTGACGGACGAGAACGTTGAGAAGGAGTACCGGCATACCACACTTGTGGATCCACCATGCCAAGATGGCCAACACGACCACCACGCCCAGATAGGCCAACTAGACCCATCGAAACCGCCACAAAGGGCAAGCCCAAGAAATCCCTGGGGGCAGTAATCCCCAAATCCAAAATCCCCAGAGCCCAACCTGGGTAAGGAGGTTTTACCTCGAAGCCCACTTCGCGACACCCGTGAAGGGATACGCATGACCCGAGATGATGATGCCAATAAATTTGATTTTGTCGAGTTTTACACGTGTGTGAGTGTATCCCATCGACTCCACACCTCCAAGATCCACAGTCTTGTCGTCGCTCTGCTCATCGGTGGTGCGGT
The DNA here is from genome assembly GCA_954871355.1 of Cabera pusaria. Lineage (NCBI taxonomy): Eukaryota > Metazoa > Arthropoda > Insecta > Lepidoptera > Geometridae > Cabera > Cabera pusaria. Next base: position 11,381,676 of record OX940893.1, read on the forward strand.
CGAGGAAACTCCCGCACCCTCTACGAGCAAGCCCGGTAAGGCGCGTCCAACGCCCACGCCCGCTCAGGCAGTCGCAGCTCCGTCGACGACGTCGAGCCCGCGATAGCCGCCCTGCGAACGTGTGCTTCGAGACGAAAAACCGATAACCCCCCTGTAGGGACCGCAACCCAAAACTTTATAATACTTGTCAAATATTTCGCTGCACCTATCGTCCTACGAGAAACGGAACGCAGCAAAAACACCCGCCCGCGCGCCGCTGCCCGGCCGCGCCCGCCATTCTTCGAAGACGTTCGTCGTGAATCATCGCTCACCTCTGACCGCGATTGGTTACCGCGAAATTCACAAAAGAAGCGCCGGCGCCGCGGATCATTCAATCCAGTAAAACTATTACAATAAAGAAAAGTCGCGGGTGAAGTGATTTTAGACTACATTGGTGGAGTGTGATAAAAAGGTGTGAAGTACTTGAAAATCGCTACTATGAAAAGGACTTGACGGTGGGTGCTTATTTCGGTTATCTTATTTAATTTGTAGCTTCACTGAGCCATCGAGCCTACACCCCCAATACTGCGCGTCGAGCGGCGACTAGCTAGCTGTTTCTTTTGAAACGTGCAGCCTAGTAGGCCGCCGACGCCCCACCACTCTACGATGTCCAACCTCGACTCGGATGATTCTGACATTGAGTCACCACAGTTGCCACCGCCGCAAGTACAAGACCCGACCGACAGCGCCAACGTCGTCGTGTGCCGGGACCTGTTCAACCCGGAGCGATCGGTAATCGTTCCGCGATCCGCTATCGGCCTCCGCCCACCGGCGCCACGCCCACGCACCACGGTCGCCGCCGCGATCCCACCCGGTCGAACTGAGCTTCAATATGGGCAGTATTCGACGAGGAAACCGTCGGAGCGAGCCGCACCGCAGCGCAGGCGCGAACCGTCCTCAGGAGACGAAGAGCAGGACGAGAAAAGGCCGAAATTGAAAACTCCCACGCCACCAAGCCGACCTGCACCGAAGCCAACTGTCCGCATTGTCGACAGCTTCGCCGACGAACCACAGCCGCAACGCACATCGCCGAGAAGACGTTTGTCATCGCCGGCGCGAGCGTATACACCACCGCCGCAGATGATAGAGGCGTTCCCGTTACCGGAAGGTACCCGCGACGCTTCAAAATCTGCGCAGTCAGCATCGACATCCCGTAGCGAGCCAGCCTACGTTACCGACGATAGCTCTGCGTCCGACTACTCGGACGATAGTGAGCGCGACGGAGACGACAGCCGCCCATGCGATGACGTACCTATGTCCAGTACTTCAACGGATTACAGGGCCATAGAATCAGTACCGTTCGACGCCGCACCACTACCATCACCGCCGACACCACCGCCACAAGCCGCAGCATCATACGCTGCGGCCATCGCATCACCGTCACCAGTGCGTAGGATTACGCCTCAGCAGTCGCCCCGCCAGCCTACGCTGCCCGCAGAGCCGATGCCGATGGACGAACTACGCCGTAGATACCCGCCTATATTGGTGGACGTTATGCCCGACTGGCCCGCACATATGCGGGCTCTAAAAACTATACTTGGCAGACTACCAGGAGCCCGCCCTTACGGAAAAGGGGTCAAATTTATGCCATCTACACCGGAAGAGTACCGGGTAGTACAAGCATATCTTGTAAAGCTGTCGACGGAAGATCCTGGACTCTCATGGCACGCCTACGCCCTGAAGAACGAGAGGCCCCTAAAAATCGCGCTTTGGGGCCTACCAGCCGAGACTCCAGTCGATCAAATCGTCGACGCCTTCAAGAAGAAAGGTTTTCCGGCAAGGTTCGCGAGGGCCTTGCCGATGAGAAAAAACACAAACAAATGTGTATATTACGTCCAGCTGGACCCCATTTCCAAGGAAGAGCTGGAACAACTTTACCAGATCAGCGACCTGCTGGATATGCCGGGAGTGCACCTCGAGGCCTGGCGCGGCACCTCATCGATGCCACAGTGCCACCACTGCCAGGGCTTCGGTCACTCCTCCACCCACTGTCACCGGCCTATGAAATGCGTGAAGTGCGCCGGAGCCCATCCCGGTTCTATGTGCACGAAGCCACAGGACGACCCACTACGCTGCGCTAACTGCGGAGGTGAACACGCGGCTAAGAGCCGTACATGCGCCGACTTCCGTAGGGAAGCGCGCAAACGGCAGATTCGCTTCCCAGGTCGCCCTCCACAAGCCGAAGAAGCGGAGCCCCTGCCCACAGCTTCTGAGAATAGACCGCAACCGCGACCAGCACCACCACCACTCGACCGCCCAGCTAGACAAGTTGTCACAACCCTAAACCCACCGGCGAACGACTATATACCTAGAGCCGCCGCCGCGCCTGCGGCGTCGCCGAAGAGATGGCGCAACCGACGAAGAGGTAGAAGAGGCACGGGTGCCGCTCCAGTGGCAGCTTCGACCCCAGTCCTGCCCTCCACATACACCGCGTACGCGCCGTATCTACCCGCCTACTTCCCGCCGCTGCCGGTCCCGGCTATCATACCGCCGAGATCTAGGCGCGGAGGGCCTAGACGGCGAGAACAAACGGCTAAAAGCGCACAGCTAACCGAGCCGCCAGCGGTTGAGGCGGAGGTGCACACAGCCCCCCCGCCCCCGCCCCCCGCTCACCACATAACCACAGAGCCCGGAACGAGATGCCTGCGGTAACTCAAGAACCACAGTCGGAGGCGCTGGTGACACACCCAGCGACTGCGACAGCGACGACCACCACTACTACGACCGCAACAACTACGCGACCCAAACCCCGCTACATGACCACTACGGCCGGCGCGCCGCCGCAGCCTGGGTGGAGCGCGCACGCTCCCCGGGCGCAGCCGCCGCCGCACATCCCGCCCGGATGGGGCCGATGGCCGGAAGCGCAGTACAACGTCCTTTATAGCATTACCAACAAGAGGAAGAGCGCAGATGGACCCCATTGCCGTCGTCGTATGTATATGATGTATGTATATCATCATATTGATCAATTGCCTATGAGCAAATTTAAAATCTATGTAAAATCCAATTTGATGAAAAAATCATACTATACAATAGGTGACTATATGGATGACAAAAATGCATGGCCTGAATGCCCCAAGTTCCAAGAACAAATATAAATTGTATTATAATTAATAATATATTGTTAAAATTTTAAAGCTGACATGTACAATTAATTTAAAAAAAAAAAGATAAAATGACAAGACAAGCCCCATAGAGTTTCTTGGTGTTTCTTCTCTGATGGGAGTATTTCCGAAACACCAGTAGATTCAACAGCTATTCAGTTTTCCCCTTTTGTCCGCAGATTTTCTTTCTAGGCTTGCCATTTTTATTTTTATTTAAACAATATTATGCAGCTGACAGACGGACTATCAGTTCTATTTGGATCATGATATGTACTGTGATCGGTATGCGTTTCTCTATGTTGTGTTTCACTATTTCACTTTTTTATTTTTTTTATATAAAAATTGTCTGAAGTACTGAAACACACAGTTACATGTATGGTTGGTTTTAACCTACTTTAATTTTTTTTTAATATTCTGACGTAAACGATTGGATGACAGCTGAATGGTTCATTACTTTTTTTTTCTAATTCAAAGCGTTAAATTCTGCTTTTGCTATGTTTACTTGATAATTGGTTATGATTTATTTTATGATTTATGATTTTGACGTGTATATGTGCGTATATTTATACTGCCTACATACTGAATAAATGCTTTGATTCTTTGATTCTTTGATCATGGGCCTGCTGAGTGCCATCGCCGCAGGTGAAGACCTACGTATAGCGGCGATGCACGGGCTAGCCTCGCTGGCACAATATGCATAGACGGGGTCCGAGTGCGAGATAGCAATCGGACCTCGCGCTTGTGGGCGTGGCCAGACAGCCCCCCGAGCGCGACAACATAAATACCACGAAGTGCCATAGAAGGCGGCACTATACGCGGACGATGCAGCTTTCTACGTCGCATCAAAGAACCCGAACCACGTTGTAAAGAAGATCCAGACAACATTAGATGCCCTGCCGGACTGGCTACAACGATGGAGACTCTCGGTAAATGTAGCGAAGACCCAGGCGATATGCATCGGAAGGAAGAACCAGCCGAGAAACCCGACACTAATGGGAAGCGTCATCAACTGGAATACAAGCGTCCGCTACCTGGGAGTAGAGATCGATAGACACCTCACCTTTGGTAAACACACGGATTACGTCATATCCAAAACAAAAGGAGCACGTGCTCGTCTGGTCTTCTAGATTACCGACAAGAACGAAGATAATGGTCTACAAAACATATGTGAGAACACGGCTCACATATGCCGCCCCCGCCTGGTACCCCCTCCTGAGCGGGCGAAACAGAAGTCGACTCCAAGCGCAAGAAAACCTCACCCTCAGGAGGATAGTGGGGGCGCCACGTTACGTGAGGAACGACACTATAAGGCGCGACATCAAGCAAGAAAACTTACATGAGTTCATCCGAAGCCTTTCAAAGAAAATGTTCGCACGAGCAGACAGATCCCCCTACGACCATATCCGCGGGATTGCCCCGCTACATGCGAGACCGCCAGAGCAGACAGGAAGGACAGCAGCCTCCATGAAACCTCATCTAAGAGAACTTTTAGAAGAAAGCAAAGACACCGCAGACGAAGTCGCAGACAAATACAATAACGTTAGTGACGCTGAAGAAGTAAGGAGGGACCCGCCGGAGGCCGCTGCCGCGGCTGCTGATCGGTCCGCTGGGCTGCCCCGAACGGGGATCAACCTGGCGCGGCTTGATCGCGCCGGCAACTAGTGGTCACCGCGGGTAACCCTCCTGAACTCCAAGGTTTTAAAAACCGTACACAATAGCCGCGCCCATTGCAATGGGCGAAGAAGAAGCCAGGGGAAGAGGGCAACGCCCTGACCCCCTCTCCCTGCACCAGAAAGGTGCAAGCGGTCACCAAGACTGAGAAGGCGGTAGTAACCGCCGCGATCTCCCTGGAGACAGTTGTCGCGAAGGGGTTTGTGTGTATGTATTTACACTGATTAAGTGACATGCCAAACACCCTGGCGTCTAGTCTTGGCATGGGGGAAAAAATCAAATGCACTCACCGAGTGAATTATGTATGCCTGAAGTTCATCTCTCTACTTCCTTGATAGTCTAGCGTCACCGTCCAGGCAGCCCGTCACCATCTGTAGGTAAAGTCTCATGACAACCACTCTTAAAGTGGTGTCACTAAGCCAGAAGAAACACACCGTCCATCATGAACGGAATGGCCTCTGGTCAGAAGTAAATAATATATAAATTTATATACTATTATAGTACATAATGTATGAATGTCTTTTATGTGTGTATATGAGAGACATGAGTGTATGTGTAATATTGTCCCCCTGTTTCATATTCAATTATTTCGTGTAAGGGAGCGTCCTTCCATTAATCTGTGGCCAACGCCACCCGCGTACATAGCCTCGCTACCCATGGAGTACAAGGCCCAGCATCGTCCCACCATGGTACATAGCCTCGCTACCCATGGAGTACGGGACCAGGTTATTTCATACTTCTTCGGGATCCCGGCAACAACATATAAATCATTGGTAGTTGGAGTCACCCACCTGGGACTATTCTTCTCAGTTAATTGGTCATATAAATCATTGGTAGTTGGAGTCACCCACCTGGGACTATTCTCCTCAGTTAATTGGTCATATAAATCATTGGTAGTTGGAGTCACCCACCTGGGACTATTCTCCTCAGTTAATTGGTCATATAAATCATTGGTAGTTTGAGTCACCCACCTGGGACTATTCTCCTCAGTTAATTGGTCATATAAATCATTGGTAGTTGGAGTCACCCGCCTGGGACTATTCTCCTCAGTTAATTGGTACTATGTCTCGCTACAACCAGGAGACTACATATTGGGCATGAAACATCATTATTATATACATTAATACATATTCTGGACTGAGCTTTCATCTCAGCTAGGCTATGCTGTAAGCTATCTCGACAGCGGAATCCGCGGTGAGATTCGAATTTCGTACTACGAAATTCAACCGTATTACGAACGTGATACGATTGAATTTAATGACGAAATTCAACCGTATTACGAACGTGATACGATTGAATTTCGTGGTACGAAATTCGAATCTCACCGCGGATTCCGCAGTCGAGATTGCTTACAGAATAGCCTAGCAGATTGTAATTTGTGTGTAACAGTAAGTAAGTACTTGTGATTGTAATTAGGTATAATATAAGCATATCATATTCTTAAGATTCTCATAATTACAGTAATAATAAAGGTCAGACAATCCATAGAGAGTTAGCTTTTATCAATGAGGCTGGAAACTGCTCCACGCCTTCACCACACTTACACAGACATATTTTTCACTTCAATACAACTTCGGCAGTTTTGCCGGTAAAAAACTCCATGTTGTTTTCATTACAACTAATTTGGCGGCATCTTTAATGTTGCCATATTAGAAATATCGCGAGCCATAGTCGCAACGACATCTCCAATGTTGCCATCATTTTAATATCGCGAACCTTCGTCGCGACAACAGTTGTCTCTAGCGCCCTACTCCACTAATGAGGTCTACCTCGAGGGTGATGTACACACCGTCCTAAACGGATCGGTGTAGGATAGAGATATATATCCAATAAATTTATGGAACTTAGAAATAGTATTTCATTCCAACTAAAGACTCCGAACTAACCTCAGCAGACTACAGGCAGGCAATAAATGGATGGATTTAAACCTATAATAAGTTCAAATCAGTTTTAAAGCAAAAAAAACAGTATATATGTTATGGAATGATGATAAAAGTGCCAAAATAAACTTTACAATTTGACGTGATGCCATGAAAGTCAAAGTTTGTTTTGCTAACAACGTTGCTGACCTTGGAAAAACCGGCACGCAGTTAGAGATGGATATAGTATAGCTTTGTCCTTTTCCGTTACATAGAATAACTACATATTATATCCCTTTTTATATGGGAAGGAGACGTAGCTACCTGCGGCATAGAATTGGTATCTTGGTTGGGTAAAATGGTAGAAATGAGAATAGAATCGGTGCAACATAAAAAGCCATATTGATGTAAAAGGTATCACAGATATACACCACAGAATATTATTGTTACCCTTGTTAGAAAGAGACAGGACTCTTAGTGTGGTATCTCCCTCTCGGCACAGTTTTGCTAACAAGAGCTCATTCCAGTTGTACGTAACGTAGTACTTATTAATTCTATGACCTGCAGTTAATTCTATTGTTTGTCTAAGATTTCAATACTTGAAACTGACTAAATACACTAATTGTGTGGCGCCATAATGAAACTAAAAAAAAAAAGTTGAGGTTGATGCTGCCATCTATATTATTTTACGATAAACTAGTACGTAGCAAAGAGAATATAAATACTACGTAAGACTAAGTACCGTTTGGTACGTAGTACACACAGAGTACCTTGTATAATACTGGAGTAGTACATTTTAACGTAGTATTATATTCTCTTTGGTACATTTTTTTTCATGTTTCATGGCGGATCCGCGGATTGTAAAGCGGAGAGTTGCGAGTTGCGAATGGCGGTGTTATTACATGTTTGAAATTGCAGTTGTGGTAAAGTCAAGTGAATTTAAATAAATCTCATTTATTTGAGGTGCTTTCTCAGCGGGGATTTCATCTACAATTATACAACGCGATTCATAATGCCTACGGAAGTATTCGTGCCATAGCAACAATCAGCCCATCTTGCCTGCCCATTTTCTTTGTGATCTAGATATCAATTTCACCATCTTCTGTGAAGATTTGCTATGCGCCAGCTAGGAGTGAAATGAAGCGATTAAAATTATTCGTTTTCGTTGTGTCATTTAGTGTATCGAAGTGAAATATTGTTAAAAGTTCTCGTTAACCTCGAACACGGAAGTTCGTTACAAGCCGCACTGATTTTATTACCAAGTGTCCGTGCGAAATGTATAATTTACGGTGCCAATATTATTCAAGTGATCACAGATTGTATTAATTGATTATGGTAGGGATTTAGCCGTTGGTGTAATAATGGTTGAAATAGGAGTGCCTCAACTATCAGCTGATGATAGCCTTGAAAACGCCGAGTGGTACTGGGGTGATATTACCAGGTAAGGAAATAGACCTTAAAATTTACCGCTTACCGCTATACTGAACGCGTAATTCTTTCATTGCTAGTAAGAAAGCAAAAGCAGTATAATTTTTTAAATGTTGATAGAAACTTCATATTTTGGTCATCAATCTGATACTTTGACAAAATAAAAAAATATTAATCGTCAGGCTAGACAATATCAAAACCTACATTTATCATAGGCAGCTATCTCATACAGTTTTTATTGAATATGTTAGTACTTCTGACATGATGGTGAATTTCTTTTGTGTTTTACTAATTTAAACTTGATATTATATGAGTTCTAGAAACCTTGATAGCAAAAGGTAGGCTACCACCATCAAAGTTAAAATCTTCCACCATAACCATACAGTGTTCAGGTAGCACAAAGCCCTTGAGAGTCAGTCCTTTCTACTAGCGATGGGTCATTGACATATTTTTCGTTAACGCAACTAGTCCGTTAAATTAACCTCCGTCAACTGGTCGATTAACTAGTTGAATTGATTAACTAGTTAATGCTTCAACTATAGTCGATTTCACATATGCTCGTATGAATTCAACCGCTAACGAAGTATTGATAATTCAACCGTTTAATCCAAGTAGCGCTGTACGTTAATTGTAATTTAATTTTTTAACAATAAATATATTTTGATTTTAAGTTTTAGTTTTACTCATGTCGTAAATTTCTAAGAAATTAAAATACTAAGTCTTTGAATAAAGAGCTATTGTTCTTTCTATAAAAAAATACTTACGCAGTTGAAATTTCCTCAGACTAAAAAGTAATGTTCCGTTCGAAATCACGTTGACAGTTAATCGCGCAACGCGCCTCCGTTTGTTGACGTCAACTAATACGTTTCTTTGCCGTCTATGGTTTCAACTAGTTGATCGGTAAACGATTAACGGTCGAAACGTTGACAGTCGATGGACGGTTTTTAACGTAGTTGATGGCGTAACTTGTTCTCCATCTTTGACCATTTAATTGCTTGATAGTCGACCAGGTGAGGCAGTGGTCCAATACTAGCATATCAGATATAAAGAAATCTTTGTGCCTTAAGATATACTATTGATTGTTTCAGAGACCAGACTACACAGAAACTCAGGGATACCTGTGATGGCACATTCCTTGTCCGTAATGCTTCAAACAAAGATGGTGGATACACACTGACGGTACGAAAAGATGGTACCAACAAATTAATTAAGATAAACAAGCATCAAGGTAAATATGGTTTCTGTGAACCATTTGAATTTACCTCTGTAGTGAGCCTAGTAAGGTTTTATACTGACTACTCTCTTGCTCACTGCAATAGTAGTCTCGACATCAAGCTCTTATACCCAGTGTCGAGAACTCAAGAAAATGAAGGAGTAGAAAATAAAGACAGTGATGAGATTCTGGAAAACAAATACAAAGAAGCCCACAAAAACTATATTCTCCAGACGAGAAACTATGATTCCCTTTTTTCTGAATACACTAGGTTTAGAGAAGATGTAAATCTACAGAGACAAGCTCTCGACTCATTCAAAGAAACTGTGAAAATTTGTGAAGAACATCTTAGGCTGCAGGAGAAAATGTTATCTGAAACCCAACCTCATGCAATATCCCAACTGGCAGACAATCATAATGAGTTGCTTGTCAAAGTGGCTAGCTTTAATCAATCTAAAAGTGAACTAAACCTAATTTTAAAGAAAACTTTAGAAAACAAACAGAAATTGGAAAGGCAAATGACAAAATTGAAGTCGGATGTCTTAGATCTTTTTAATGAAAAAGAAAGATACAGATCGTAAGTGATTATGTTACATACCATATTTTTTTTAAATTTAATTGAATTGTTAAGAATCAAAAGTAAATGCCAAATGGTGTGAGAAAGGGCATACCAGTTCGGGGAAAAAAAAATCATATCTATGTAGTTAACTTATAACTGGTCAAAATTATTGACACCTTATCTTATCTTATGTTTCATATCAGTTTGTTAAAAAAATTCAATTACCTGGAACTGGTTTGGGCTAACACAGCTATACTCAACCTGAGACCGCATGTGGCCCGCCGGGCCTTCATCAGTGGCCCGCGTATAGTTAGAGATAATTGAAACTATTTTGAATTTCGCGCCCATTCGCGACGCGTCGGCGAAATAGTGCACGCGCCGAGTAAAAAAAAATAGGTTGAGTACCACTGGCCTAACATCTGTATTAACTGAACCTTAAGTTATTTTAGCTACACTTAATCAGCAAAGCCTATGTCCAAAAGTGGACTTATACAGGCTGATTATTAAAAATCAGCAAGTGGTGCTGCTCTGACCAATTATTAAATAACTTAATGATTTTATTTTTCTAGATGGCTTCTGGGTAGGGGTAAAAAAGACGATTATCTGCAAGGCTTAGAAGAAGAGAACCTTGCAAAATTAGAACAGCTACGTGCTCACACAGATCCAAGCACATGGTCTGTTCAATGTACTAGGGAAGAGGCAGAACGGCTACTTATAGGGAAACCCCAAGGAACATTCTTAATACGGCCTAGCTCTAGAGGAAAGCTCGCTCTGTCCTTAACATGCAATGATATGCTACATCATTGTATTATAAACAAGACTGATTGTGGATATGGTTTTCCACCCCCTCACAATGATCAAGAGTAAGTATTTAGACTATTTGCCAGATATATATATATATATATGTATATATATATATATATATACAAGGTGTGGTTTCATTCTCGCCATATTTACATAGTCGATTGTAACGGGTACCTTTAATCACTTAATAACATTATTAAAGTTCGCCCGTTAATTAATACCCGGATATTTGATAAAACAATATTGTGATTTTTAGAATCATCCCTGCGTAATTTTAGAATCATCCCTGCGTAATATTAGAATAACCCATGTAACCCATGTAAACCATGCAGGTGCGTACACACACACACATACGTAGATGATTAGTTATGAAACTGATAGAGCGGTCAGCTATGGCTGTGGAGGTCAGTGACGTGTACCGGTCACTGACCGCACTGATGCCAAGTCAGGGTAATTTACCCTAGATTTAGTGTAAAATTGAGATGACAGGGTAATTTTTAGGGTAAAGAATTCTTTAGGGTAATAACATCCGGCTTTAAGTATGCGGCACAATTCCGTGAACCCACAGAGCGCGGTTTTTATGTCATTTTTAAACATTGTTGAGAGTTTAGGGTATTTTTTTCAAAGAAACTGCAAATCTAGGGTAAAAGAAAGGTAAAAAAGGGTAAAGTGAAAAATAGACCTAGCAACACTGACTGACCGCCACAGCTGATCGCTCTATCAGCGGGCACGGCATGACGTTTCATAAAATCTAGGCAGGCATGCTGTTCCAAATTTTCCTTCCTACTTTAACGGGCTGAGGACCGTCAAAAATATGTAACAAAATACGAGTTTAAAAAGAATATTAGGTATTAGATTGTTATAATTACGTAAGTAGTTTATTGTTTCGTTAGTTCGGTATTTTTGGCGTAGTTAAAAATTTGGAATCAACATTTTAATTTAGTATTTACAGTTATTATTTACAAATTAACGTTTTTTTTTTTTTTTTTTTTTATACCTTATAGGCTAGCGTTTGACCACTATCTCACCTGTTGGTAAGTGATGATGCGGTCGAAGATGGTAAGCACGCTAGGCCTAGAATGGGAACTGGCTCTCAAGGATAGCTGCCGGAACACATTAGATGTTTGGTGACAGATTTTCTAACTTGAGGGTGGTAGCTGGCCAGGCGGACACTAGATAGTGTCCTACCACCATGCAAAACGTTACCCTGAGATAGGTACTGCTCAAAGTGTCCTTCTTCGTTTTCGATGAATGAGTGAGTCGTCGTAGGATACGCTATGGTTTTTTTGAGCACTTGCACATTAGTCTAACTTTATCAAATGCTTCGGTGATCGGCCTGGGTTAAGCTGTTTCCACTGATGGCATAAAGTCGTACCATCTCGACAAGTTCATTGCTCCATTTTTACAATACGCACGCACAACCGCTTCAGACCGCTTGCGATGCGACTACGCTGTGACAAGTGAGGTGAGTGACTGACGGAATACACGTGATACCCCTTTCACACGGCAGTCCAGTTTTTAACAGGATCCCGTTTTCGGCAGGATCCCGTTTGATGGCGAATGTGTTTATATGCTAGCGTTCACACGAGCATCCCGCATGCGGGATCCTGCAAAAAACCGATCCGGTCGAATTGTGCCATTCGGTTTTGCCACTAGAAACTGGATCCGAAGTCCAGTAAAAAGCGGGATCCCGTTTAATCACACATATATTTTAATAGCAGTGTTCACACGGCTGTCTACTTTTGGGGTACCAGCTTTTTACTGAATCCTGCAAAACTGAACTGCCATGTGAACACAGCATCCAGTTTAGCAGGATACCGTAAAAAGCCGATCCTGCAAAACTGGATTGCCGTGTGAAAGGGCTGTGATTCGCCGATGGACGCGGCTTCCTTTGACAAAGCGGCCGCGGCGCTTTGACTATTTTGTTTTGTAAGTGACGCCCATTTACGTACTTCGGCTTAGAGTGAATCATTTTTACGAAGATTTTATTTTTGAAAATGATTTTTTTAAATATTTTTTTTACTGATTCTTGTTCTATACATGATGTATACCTACCCCTGCAAATATGGCGAGAATGCAAAACCACACCTTATATATATATATATGTATATATATATATCTCTGGCAAATATATATACACCTCCAGAACTAGAAAGTTATTTCGATTTTTGCTTTGCGTGAGCATTCATGAGTAAAAAAAAAGTGTTTTATCTCAGTGTTATTGGATCCATGCCTACATATATAGTAATTATTTCTCTTTCACTTTTTGAGTGAAAAGTGTAACTGAGAAGAGTGCAACTATGATGTTAAAGTAGGCAAACAAGCAGATGACCTGCCTGATGGAAAGCGGTTACCGTCACCTATGAACATGTGCAGTCTGAGCCTATGGAAGCAGGAAGGTAACAAAGACCCACTTTTACCCGACAATTACCACCAATTCAAATGTCCTTTTGACTATTGGGACAGTCATCCAATAGGCACCATGATCACATTGCCACTCACCTGCTGTTAATGCTAACTTCAAGTGAGAATTAGGTCTCCTCTTTTACCCTTTCAATCAAGTTCTTTATTAATGAGAGTAGGCTTATTGTTGCTTTCAGAAGCCTCAACGAGCTGGTGCTGAACTACGCCACAAATTCGTTGGAAGAATACAATGATCAGCTGACAACAAATCTTAGGTTTCCAGTGTATGCAAATCGTGCAAAGAAATTTGAAAAATAACACTCAGTTGAGAGTTATGGAATACAATCGTGAAGATGCAGAAGGTACCACAGAGTCACATCTTTGTAATGTGCAATATGATTTACATGGAAATCATGGCTGTTACATAGGTAAGGAGCAAAGGAGTTTGCAAATAGCCATTTTGTCTGTGGCTGTAAACAACACTTTTCAAGTAATTGCAATAACAACTGCAATTTTTCTTGTAAAATAATTGTGTAATGTATGTATTTAAAAGAGTGCAGAACATGCCTATTCTATTAATCTATTTCGAGGGAACATTGAAACAAAATATTGTCTGATATGATTTCACAATATGTAAGGTATATCAGAATTGAATGCTAATGTGTTAAAGGATGATTTCAAATAATGTATATCAGAATTATTTCCTAACTTGATGCCTGAATATGCCTTTCGCAATACATAATGAAAATGATTTAATGTCTGGTATCCTAGCATTCAAATTAACAGTTAAGAGTATTAAATATAAACATTACGCTACTTTGTGATATAAATAAATGTGTGGCCGTAAATAAGGAAAAATGCCCAAACAAGAAAACAAAACAAATATTAACTATGAAAATCAATATCAACAATGTATAAATCTTGATATGGAGCTCAACATTGATTAAGGAAAAAGTATTTTACTACTTATTATGTTCTTTCCCATAACACCTTATACATTTTCAAATAATGATTTGAGTCAGTAATATTAAAGATATTAGAGGAAAATGGCAATGTTATCTACTAAATTTCAATCTGAGCTCAGTGGTACTTGCTAGATTCATAGTACATATTTGTCTCACGTAGACTTAAAGTACTGTCTATATTTTCATTATTTGTCAGCACTGAATGGTAATATGATTGCTCAACAATTAACATACAAATACTTATCAGATAAAACAGTCTATAAATCTATTTGATATCTCTTCTCGGCTAATAAAACTGTTAAGACATCTGTATTAATGTTGATTGATGTTGTCTAAAATAATAACACAATAACTACTCATTGGAATGTGATTCGCATAGTTTATAAACCCATTTTTTAAATTAGAATTTTATTCGATATGTACCATTACTATAGATTGAACTTCTACAAACTATGCGACCGAAATCGCGGGCGGGATGATTGTTAATTTAAAAGTAACAACATTACTGTATTTATTTACAAACCCATTTTCCCCAATTATATAATATAACATAACAGATAACTGATTATACATATTGGTTCGGGAGCAATTCAGTCATCGACCGTTTCGCGTAGACGTTAGTTTTTAGTTCGCGAAATATTTTAGCGATGTTACATCGGACACATTGCGTAATAAAATAAACCTTTACGCGATCTAAATTCTGACTAACCTGCTAGTGATCCATCACAGTATAGAGGAATAAAGTTACAAATAGACAGCTGTATTTTCAGAGGTAGCAATCGAAATTGATATCCAATAAGTTGTTAGTTGTTACCTTTGTGATAAACTGTGATAGAGAGCGATAAAATGTTCATTTTTAGGGTTCCGTAGTCCTGACAAGGAACCCTTATAGTTTCGTCATGTCCGTCTGTCTGTCTGTCCGAGGTTTTGCTAAGAGACCGTTAATACTAGAAAGCTGTAATTTTGTGGTGGTATGTAAATAAATGACGCCGACAAAGTGCTGAAATAAAATTTTGAACATATTTTTTGTTAGGGTTCTCCCCTATATGAGACGTGGGGATGAATTTTTTTTCATCATCTACCCTATCGTGTGTTGTATCGTTGAATAGGTCTTTTAAAATGACCTAAGGGTTGCCAATACCATTTTTCGATTGAATGCTTCTTACGAAATATTAAACTTTAAAGTGCAAATTTTTGTTACAGTAGGGCGCCCCCCCCCCTTCTAAAGGCTAAACTGCTAGCTTGAAAAATCTGGAAAAATTCGTGATAATAGCGCATTTCATGAACTTTAAAGGAACATTATAGCGGTTAAGATAACTTTATTAGTTTAGCAGTAATAGTCGTTGAACTTGGGTGTTGGATAATTTTGTACCAAATACAAAATCCTTAGAAAAAATCCTTTAAAGTGACAAAGACGGAGTACCTTGTTGCTTGTTTATAACGGGTAACGACTTGCATTGAATAACAGGCTACTACGGAACCCTACACTGCGCGTGGCCTGACACGCACTTGGCCGGTTATTATTTCTTTCTATCCAGGAATATTTATACACCGAATTAAATGTGGGCAACCAAGCTTACTTCCAAAATGGATCTTCCTTATAGATAGAACCTCGGTGTTAATGCGTTTTGGGGCCTTTGAGGATCGGTATAATGTGTAAAACGCTGATTCGTAATCGGAGACTGTTGAAATCGATTGTATTAAGTGTATTTATATTATCTTATTTTGGTTTTATTGCCTTTGCAAGCGATGATTTGTAATAGATTATTGAAACGCATACAGCTTGTAAATTCATTATAGGTTCACACTTGGCTTGGCAGTCGAGGTGGTCGCCAATGCTAGACTAATGGAGTGCTTAAGAAACTAATCGTTAGGAAAATAACCATTCCTATAAATCATGGCTTAAAACGAAGTTTGATGTTTGCAGAGCAAACCAGTAGTGATAATTATATATTCGTCGTTTGCATATGCTCTTAGTGTTGAGTCTGCAAAATGTACCTGAGCTGAGTTTAGTACCACTCGTAAACTTGAGTGAAGCTCAAAGTGTTACTGTTCTCATGTACAAAAATGTTTCTAAAGTACACTTGGTTTTAGTCTCTCGGGTCTCTTCTAGTTAGAACGTCACGGCACCACCAATAGAAAATAGAATTGGTTTGTTATATCGAAGGACGAAGATGGCAGGCCGTCTTGCTAATATTAGAAGATACATTTTAAAGTATCCTGAGGGTCGCTCAGTCTGCGACGCGGCGCGTACTTATTAAGAAAGTGATACAAAAAAGAACTTTATTTACTACACAAAAAGATACACATTTCATTGAGTTAATTCGGCGGCTTCAGGCTGCGCTGATCGGCGCAGCTCGATGCAGCGAGACGTGCGGCGCGGCCGTATTATCACAATGAAATATGTGTCTTACTGTAAAGTTATAAAGTTAAATTTTTTATCACGCGGCTTCCCGCTGCGCTGCGCGAAACCAGAAGCATCGTCACGTCGCGTCGCGTCGCGGTGTGAACTGACCTTTGGGATGTAACCTAAATTGAGCAAAAGCAGACTCAACACGTCTTCTTACCATCGTAACTCACCTCGAGTTGATGCATTATACAATTCTCGAAAATCAAGTACAACCTGCATCTCGAACCAGATATTCACCTGTGAATACATCCCTTCGAGGATCTCATGTGTTTTTATTCTCATAGAGATAAATACTTGATTATGTATTTATGTGATAGTAATTATACTTTTCTTGTGTATTTAGTAGTGTAATAGTATTTGTATATAACATAACAAGTGATGCAAATAAGTCGTAAGAAGAATGATCTTATACAGGGTGTATTCGACATCTCGCCGTTTAGCCGTAAGCTCGTTTATTGTCAAAATCTAAAAAAGTTTGTGTTTCAACATACCTTTTTTGAAGCATACCTAATGCTTCAAACATTCTTTATTATTGATACAAAATGTGGCATTAAACGCGTTCTTCGTTATCAGAGGACTTCGATATTTTGCACCCTAAAATAATCTATAATATAGATCGAACCATTTCTCTATTTTATTAAGTTTGTTATTTTGTGTTTTTACTAAAATAAATTGCACTAACGGTGAAATTAAAATTTAGTAAAAATGTTAAATAACTTGCCTGAGAAGTTTGTATAATTTAGTACGTTTAAGTACTGTATATGTTTTAATTGTACATTTTAATTTGTAAACAAGCGCGCCTGAGTCTCGTCAATTAATGTGTTAAATCGTTTAATTTGATATGTGATTTACATTTATATGTAAAAATTTGCTAACAAACTAGAATATGTATTCGTAAATCGATTTATCAGTTATTAAGCTATACATAAATACAAGCTATACCAAATTGTAATAAACTAAATTAATTTCGAGACCTCTCTGTCCAATTTTTAAACTAAACTGAAATTGAAATATTAAGTTTGCTTTTATAAAAAAATGCCCTTTTCCACACTCACATTTATATATTTTTTAACGATTACTTTTTACAGTCGGTAATAAACATTGGACATAAGTACTTTAACACTGCCTATTGGCACAGATTATATAATAGTTACCTATTGGCGTTATATTACGTTGAATATGGGCTGTAATTGTCATAGTTTCTTATCCACCGAATTAACATTTTTATATTTTATTTATTCGAATGTTTATCTACGAATATTATACATTACATTATTTTTTTAAACTATTTTATGAGTTTTTAATTATAACTAAGAAGATTTTTATGAAAAACGAAGGGGTCTTCAATTTGGTCAACCATATATTTATGTAAGTCATAGACATACATATTTTGCAATATAAATATGTAATAATAAAAAATATATAAAAATCTAATATATTGTGCATAATACATATTAAAACTACTAAGTTAAAAAAAGATTTTATATAATTCGTGAGATTAACAATGTGGAGTTATTTTCGTATTATTCAGTATATGTTGTAAATATTTGATGTATCTTTTCTCATTTCAAATTACAGACGAGATAAGTTTGAAATGGCAAAAGTACTATTTGTTCTTTCAGTTAAAAAGTTCGCAAATCCTCAGAGATTTTGCTTAAGTGGATAATAATAGGATATCATTAAATGATCTCAAGATTGAATTTTATCATAAGCTTAAATGCAAATTGTTTTAATGGTTCTTATCTGTAAAAGTCAATAGGAGCCAAAAATACATAGTTATACAGCTCGCCATTAAATAAAGAAAACATTGTAATTGTAGAATGTTTAATAAGTGTTAATAAAGAAATCAAAATAATTGTATTGTTTAATTTAAATTATTTTGCAATGTTGTGTCTGATAGTGTCCTCATTAATACTGTTAGGCCCAGTTTCACCAGTTCCAGATATAGTTTCAGATAGTTATCTGACAGATGACGCCATATAAAGGTGTCAAAAATCTGTCAGATAACTTCCTAATAGGGCGCTATCAAGAACCGGTGAAAATGTTAAATGTTATTAGACTTATTAGGCACAGCGGGCAGGACGCACTGATTAGTAATTTCTTAATTAAATTACTAATCAGCCCGTGATGCCATATGGACGTAGCAGAGACTTGGACACTCAACAGATCGACTATATGGTCTACCAATTTAAAGTCGCTTAGCGAACTATGAAGAGAGCTATGCTCTGTTACTCTGCAGGATCGAATCTGGAACGAAGTTATCTACCGTAGACTTTAATACTATATAGGTACCTAATTAAAAGGTGCTAGTGCCTAATAAGTCTAATTAAATTTAAGGGTCAGTTTCACCGGTTCTTGATAGCGCCCTATTAAACTTAGATGCTGACCAGGTGGAGCCATAACATGCAAAGCGGTGGGCAGTAACTAAAAAAGAGCCAATATTGGGGTCAGTGTACTTGTTCTTTCAGTTGGCGTAAAGGATGGATGGCTTGAGATGTACGCGAGAAGTCGCCGGTTAAAATCCTAGCACGGTTGTTCGTCCACATTCCACAAGTGGTATAAGCATATACCTATTATATCGATGTTCCGCCTGACTTGCTACCAAAAAGTAGCTTACCACCATCAAGGAAAAAAAAGTGAATATTTACCGCCATAAACCTTACGGCTTGTTCCGGCAGCACACAGTCCTTAGTCCAGAGAGTATTCTAGGCCTAGCGTGTTCTCCATCGTATGTTACCACGTATTTAATTTCCAATACAATGTTATTTGTTTTTGGAATAAATTAATTGAATTGAATCTTCGACCACATCATTGCTTACCACCAGACGAGATAGTGGTCAAACGCTAGCCTTGGTGTTAAAAAAAAGAAGCTGGGTACGCCTTTCGGCTGCTGGCATAACGCTTCCAATGGTGAAAGTGGTGTGATCTCTGGGTCACCCCTTTTGCACCAAAATAATTGACAACTGGTGGTATGCTATTAGGCTACAACCAACCACCGTACCAAGACATTTCGGCCTTTGGTTCGCTGAGTTCCGGCATGATGTTCAGTGCCAGCCAGTATGGACCAGAGTAGTAGTGTTCTGTGTGGACGACGGAGTTATGACAAGATTGTGGTGCTCTATGGATTGGACTAAAGTCAAGATGTCCAGCGTCTCGTCTCATTACGACCGTTTCAAAGAGAATATAAGTACTACGTGACCGCCTTACAATTCCAGACAAGCACGATTCCATTACCATCATCATCATCAGCCTGTATCTGTCCACTGCTGGACATAGGCCTCTCCCAAGATGCGCCACTGAGCCCGATCTTCGGCTCTTCTCTTCCAGTCACTGCCCACCGCTTTGCGTATGTCGTCGCTCCACCTGGTCACAGGACGTCCTACGCTACGTTTGCCGATTCGCGGTCTCCACTCTAGGACAAGTCTGCCCCAACGGTTATCAGTCCTGCGGCAGATATAACCAGCCCACTGCCACTTCAGCTTGCTAATCCGTTGAGCTATGTCGATAACTTTAGTTCTCTGGCGAATTACTTCGTTCCGGATTCGATCCCGCAGAGAAATACCGAGCATAGCTCTCTCCATAGCTCGCTGAGCGACTTTAAACTGGTGGACCAGTCGGACTGTGAGTGTCCACGTCTCGGCTCCGTATGTCATCACAGGTAGGACGCACTGGTTAAAGACTTTTGTCTTTAGACACTGTGGTATAGGCGACGAGACTCGACGGAGTTTTCCGAATGCTGCCCAGCCCAGCTTAATTCTTCTCTGGATTTCCTTCTCGAAGTTATGTTTGCCTAGTTGGAGCGTTTGCCCTAGGTAAACATACTTAGTGACAACTTCGAGTGGGATTCCATCTACGGCAATCGGTTCCGGAACAACGTGCTCGTTGTACATGACTTTGGTTTTGTCCAAATTCATCCGGAGACCGATGCTACGAGAAGAATCAGCTAGGCCATTCAACATCCTTTGTAGGTCCTGCAGCGTCTCTGCCATAATGACGATGTCATCTGCGAATCGTAAGTGAGAGATGTACCTGCCGTTGATGTTAATGCCACGATCTTTCCAGTCCAGCGTCTTAAACATATCCTCCAAGGCGTTAGTGAACAGTTTCGGGGATATGACGTCCCCCTGTCTCACTCCTCGACGCTGGTGGACATGTTTAGTTCGCTGGTTCTGTACTTGTACAGTCATTTTTGCGGCATTATATAGACATCTCATCACTTCGATATATCGCCAGTCGACTTGGCAACGCTGCAAGGACTCGAGAACAGACCAGGTTTCGATTGAGTCAAAGGCCTCCTCATAGTCCACAAATGCTAAGCACAGGGGCCGATTATACTCTTCGGTCCTCTGTACAATCTGCCGCACCGTGTGGATGTGGTCTATGGTGCCGTAACCGCTTCGAAACCCGGCCTGTTCCGGAGGTTGAAACTCGTCGAGTCTTCGCGCAAGACGGTTCGTGATGACCCTTGAAAACAGCTTGTAGACATGGCTCAGAAGCGAAATCGGGCGATAATTTTTCAATAGGGTTTTGTCTCCCTTTTTGAAAAACAAAACCACCATGCTTCTGTTCCATGCCTGTTGAGTTCTCCCAGTAAAAAGAACGGAATTAAATAGCTGCTGAAGATGTTGAACTGCTGGAGCTCCTCCGGCTTTTAAAAGCTCCGTTGTGATTCCGTCTTCTTCTGGGGCTTTTCCATTTTTGAGTTGTTTAAGGGCCATCACGATTTCGTCTCGGCTAATTTCGGGCAGATCTTCTGTGAAGTGGCGGCGGGTTAAGGTGGCTTCAGAATCCTCAGTATCGGGATCGGGTCTTGAAGTATGCGATGCGTAGAGCTTGCCGTAGAAGTCTTCAACTTCCGACAGAATCTCCGGCTTGGATGCGACGACGTTCCCCGTTGACGTTGTCAGCTTTGTGAGGTGGCTTCTACCCAGAGGCTGGACGAACACTTTCGACCCCCGATTCTGCTCAATTGATTCTTTAATCAAGAGCGTGTTAGAGGATCGGAGGTCGCGTCGTACCAGCTTCTTTATGGATTTGTTGCGCACCAGGTTAGGTGACAAAGCTGACAAAGGGTCTGTTCGTCTCTCTTCCATTAGCCGAAGTGTTTCTGCCGAGAGTTTGGACTTTTTGCCCGTACGCTTGCTCTCGCAAAACTTCGTCCCTTCATCCCTGAGGATTTCCACCACTTCTTCGAGTTTGTGGTCTACGTCATCTGTGGTTTCCAAGGCAGCGAATCGATTTTCCAATTTTAATTGGAATGTTTCGGACCCAACAACGGTTTGGAGTAGGTTTGGACGCAGCGTAGACTTCATCAATTGGAATCTCTCGGCTTTAAAGTCGATATCCAGAGTGCCTCGTACAAGTCGGTGATCACTTCCAGTATTAAACCTAGTGATCACTGAGATTCCATTACCAAAAAGTACTAAAACTAAAGACAACTGGGAGTAATAAACGTAGACGGGATTTTTTTCCACTTGTCTTGTCACCATTGGCTGTACTATATTTATTGTGCCAGTGGTGACAACTAGCACCATTATCGCCAAGACCTAAAAATTGAGTCGACTTATTTCTGTACTAGCAGCCCGACCCGGCTTCGCACGGGTAGAACATATATGCCTACAAAATTTGCATCAGTTTGTTGCATCGAATATAAAATATGAACATATTTAACAATTATCGTCATATTTCATCCAATTTACACAAAACCTTAACGAATTATGCACCTAAACCTTCCTCATAAACACTCTGGCTTTGTTGAAAACCGCATGATAATCCGTTCAGTAGCTATTGAGATTATTGCGAACAGACAGACAGACGCAGTGATGGACTTTGTTTTATAATACTTACGTAGTGATATTGGACGGCCCTTTGGCGTAAAGGATAGTTACCCTGATTCTGACTCGACGGTCGTTGGTTCTAATCCTAGCTATATACCTACCAATGAAAGTTTTATGTGCATTCATGAATCATGAGTTTTCGTACAGTGGTAGTGGGATCATTAAATCTACCAAAAAGTAACTTACCACCAAGGAGAACATCTGCCGCCGTAACCTTACGCGTTCCCCGACGAAAAATGTAGGGGTAATATACGTTTAACGTGTGTATGTCTGTGTCTGTCTGTAGCATCTTAGCACCTAACCGGATGAACCGATTTTGTTTTTATTATTGATAGTTTTTTTTTTGTTTGATAGATGTCTTCATCGAGAGTTTTCTTAGCTTTGATTCATGAAAATTCGTTCCATCGTTATAAAACTATGAGCTTTTTTCTAGTTAATTGCGCTATGAAATCAACTTTCGTAGGTTTGATCAATTCGAAAATCTTCTTCTTCAACGATATTGTAAGAACATGGAAGCATTGACCTGATGCTGGGACATCTCCTGGACTCTACAGAATACTCAAATCCTCACTAAATTACAGCTCAGATTTTAAATGTCGTGTTTAGAGTGATTGGAATGTTATTAATGAAAAGATTATACATAGATCAGTCGGGGTGGTTTAAAATATTATATTATTATATATATAGATGAATATTATTTTATACAATAGATCATATTATTATACTATATTGACTTCAAATTGATGGTGATCGGTGGGGATCTACAGCATAGCCAAGCTTATAATAATATTTTCGTAGTAACTATGACCTAATCTGTGGTTTCACTGCAAATATTTTATTAATTTTGCGATGCGTGTATGTGAAATTCGTGATATCTTCTAAAGTTTTCATTTGAATTATATACTGTAAAGGACAATTTTAATCTATTATATGTGGCCAAGCTAATTAACTTAATTATTTGGATAAGGATTAATACTATATACTTGAAAATAGTCTTGGAAGTTATGTAATATTTTTTAACAAAAATTTTAAGATTAAAGTGGTTACTGTGAGTAGTCAACCTTAAGAGATAGACATATGCTGTCGCGGACTTTTTTGTAGGTCTTATTAAGTTGTACAACTCTTGCATAGAAAATATCCTTCTATTTTCAATTAAGCAGCGTTCGTAAGAAACGTGTTGTTTCGACCGTTTTTTTGCCGACTTAGGTTGCAAATAAGGTCTCCACGAATGTACCTTTGATTTAAACGGGATAATATATAGCCTATTTTCATTCCGAAAGTCCATTCTATGTATTAGTGAAAGAATTTTTTAAATCGGTTCAGTAGTTTTTGAGCCAATCATTACAAACATACAAATGTTCTCTCTTTATAATATTGGTATAGATATACATCCACAGATTAGATTGAATATACGAGTAGGTGTACATCTACTAGTCAGACTCACGCTTAGCTCGGTGCCGGGGGGTATGCACGCACATATACATCAAGTTCGAATATTTGTCGCCAAACATCCAACGTGTTCTGGCTGCAGTCCTTGAGAGCCAGTTCACATTCTAGGCCTATCATGCTACCATCCTAGACCGCATCATCACTTACTAACCGAGATAAGATAGTGGTCAAACACTAGCCTATACAATATATTTAAAAAAAAATCTATTGAAAAATAGGTATTCAGAAAACATTCGAAGAGAAATAAAACTCAATCATTTATAAATTCTCAGTATATTGATAATAAAATCAATACAATGTTGTTACTTACAAGTCAAAATTCACAGGAATGAAAATAATCTTACATCGAAAACGGTGGAGCAGCGTTTCGACACCGTCAGTTTGGTATTGTAATGAAAATGCGCATTATTGTTCAAATTATATGCTAGTTATAAAGCTAGTTGGACTTCTTGGACTCCTTCGAAGGCGAGCGCGATCTCGACCTGGACATTGAACGAGGCTTGGAGCGGGAACGAGAGCGGGAGCGAGAGCGAGAACGGGAGCCCGAGCGGGGCGAGCGCGACCTCGTGCGGCGGCGGGACCTCGAGCGGCTGTGGACATATCAGGTATAATGTCAGTATGCATGTCGCCTGTACCTTACATTCACCTAATTAAAGTGAACATGTATTATGATATAAACAGTCAAATTATCTCATGTGTGTAGCTTCACTCGATGTCGAAGAGTAGTAAGTAACCTTCTATTTTGTTGATTCACCCGAAGCACCCGTATGAAATGTAACTAATGAAGAATATGTATTGATTGTACAGGATCACAATGCCTTAAACTCGCTTCCTACATTCTTTATCTGTGTGGTCTTTATCTTTATTTACTCAGCTGTTTGAACTGAAATATTTCAAAAAAATGTGTAACTCACTGGGTGCACGCAGTGATTACAATAGACGTGCGTTGCGAGGCACGACGCGAGGAACGAACATTACTCTCAATGAAGTCGACAAGTGAAGCGTGCACGCAGTCGGTAGCTACGTAGTTCACGGAGTCAACTTTATGATGCGGCCAAACATATTGCAGTACTCGCCGCGGAGTGAAAGCTACGTAGCGCAGACAATAAGAAGTGCAGACACTGACGGATTCGCTCGCGGCGCACAGGCCAATGATAACCTATAACATAGTTATCATTGGTATATGTGAGTCCAAAAATGGGCTAGATTCTTTGCACGACTACAAGTCAAAGAGGACAAATGGACATAGAACTTAGTGAATTAAATGGATGTGTAGGAGTGAATATTATGTACTCTGTTTCAGTGCTTCTCAAAAAGACCCGACTCCGTGAGAGATATCGTGATTCCAGAGCTATTGGGATGTAATTCACCTGCGGCGGCGACGTCGAGAGCAGTCGCGAGCGTAATGTCCCCTGTCACCACAGTCATAGCAGCGATCGTCATAAGGTCGGGGCGGCATGCGAGACCGTGGCGGCGGCCCTCGCCCGCCGTACCCGCGCGTGCCATTGGACATCTCGACGCGGGCGCGCCGCCCGCAAATCGTCCTTCCATCTAAACCACGAATCTGGAGCAATACAACACATTATATAGCTACCTTCAATAAAGTTACATGACCGGTACTTTCATCTAATGCAGTAAGAACATATTATATATTGCTAGCATCACAGCAGTTATCAGCAGTCAGGGAATAAAGAATCTTCTGATAATGTAAATTATGTAAACAATGAATTTGAATATCGAATTAAACAATACTTACAGCATCTTCAGCATCACGAGGATCTTCAAACTCCACAAAAGCGAAGCCGGGTGGGTTTCTAGCGACCCAAACATTTCTCAATGGTCCGTAGTAAGAAAATGCATCTTCGAGTTCTGGTTTGCTGGCATTGTTACCCAAATCACCAACGTAGACCTTACAGTCCCCGTACCGGGACATCTTATCTGAAATAACACGCGGACGCTCCTAATTATCTATGTAGGTACTCCGGGTAGACTATAACACTGCGTCATTATTGAAGTAGGACATATATAATACTATTCTCGAAACATAAATAACAATTGGACTATAGCAACGAAAAAACACAAAATACAGCAATTAGTACCTGGCATTGAATATTATTTAAGGAAAACAAGTTGCATTTACTCAAAATATCTTCACACTCAAACAAAATGGCGCCCTCCAAGAAAATTGATTAAACGAGAAGCGGCGCGCGGTAGGCAGCGTGTCGTGTCCGGCTTTTTAGTCTGTGGGTGGAAGACAGGGCTGTCACTTCCATCCGTATCGAATCATACGACATATACGATACCGATTTATCGTATAGTATTTTTATATTTATGTTGTATCGTTCGTATGACTAAAATTCTTCGAGCATTTGCTCGAAGCTAAAATTACGTGTTCAATACCGATGTGCGAGGCTGGATGCGTCGGCGAGCATATTATATATTCTCGATATCCTGAAAATGATCGCTATATCGACATCGCGTAAGTCACTTTAAATTCCCGATCTTATATATATAAATACATTTAATAAACTATTGTCGTATGTAAAAATATTTATGTATTTTACAAAATATATATTTATTTATTACGATTTAAGTATCCTATTTTATTTATTATTACTAGGATATTAGGTATAATTATAATTATACCTAATATCCTAGGTTATATATATTTAAAATATCTTATTTAATCTATGTTTTATTTGAGTTCTTAGTTCAGTCGGCTCCATCTGTCCGTCTGTTACGACCCTTTTTCTCAGGAATGCGTAGAGGTATCACATTGAAATTTATATTTCAATTGCTCAGCTAAAAGAGACCGTAGACCCAGCTTTTTATTATACAGCCAAACTGGCTGTAAATAAATCAAACTTGTAAGTCAAAGCAATCAAAAGATATTTTAACCGTTTATGTCACATATTTTCGCATTTCACAAGGGAATCAAAACTTATAGGGTAATTTCTCGTTAACCTAGTATCATGAAATTTGGCAAGAAGCAAGGTCTTATGAAGAAAAAACATCTGAAAGCGGTAAATATGTACTTAAATAACAAAAATAACGGGAACAATTCTTATTATTTGCGGTTGGTGCAATACATCTATGGATTGAACTGCAAAGTAAAGTTTGTCCTTTAATCTAGTTTGACAAATTTTTTTTTTTTTTTTTTTTATACGTTTATAGGCTAGCGTTTGGCCACTATCTCACCTGTTGGTAAGTGATGATGCGGTCGAAGATGGTAAGCACGCTAGGCCTAGAATGGGAACTGGCTCTCAAGGATAGCTGCCGGAACACATTAGATGTTTGGTGACAGATTTTCTAACTTGAGGGTGGTAGCTGGCCAGGCGGACACTAGATAGTGTCCTACCACCATGCGGGGGTTTTGTTGGTTTCTTAACGATGTTTTTCCTTCACCGGAGGGCCACTGTGAGAAGCGCACATAAATTTTTCGATAGAAAAATCCATTGGTGCACGGCGGTTTGAACTCGGTACCACGGCATCAAAGCCGAACGTTCTCCCGATTACGCCACCGGGCCCTCAATTTGTACGGAAGTCTCGGTGCGTGAGTCCAACTCACACTTGGCCACTTATAGGGTTCCATACCTTAAAAAGAAAAAAGGAACCCTTATAGGACCACTTTGATGTCCGTCTGTTAAGACCCTTTTTCTCAATAACGCGTAAAGATATCAAGTTGAAAGTTATATCAAATACTGGGGTATACGGTCACTTTTGGCTGTGATTATGTCGCATATTATCGCTTATTTTGCAATTTAACAAAAAATTCAAAACCTATAAATAATATTACAAGTATATAAGTAATACATATAGAGTACCTCCTGTTGACCTAGAATCATGAAAGTAGGCAAGATGCAAGGTCTTGCAGCATTATATAGGGAGCAATCTGAAAACCGTAAATATGTAGTTTAATAACATTTAATAACAAAAATAAGCGAATTCACTATTACAAACTTATTATTTGCGGTTGGTGCAATACATTTTCTAAGGATCCTACTGCAATGTTAATTTTGTGCGTTAACCTAGTTTGAAAAAATTGTACGGAAGCCTCGGTGCGCGAGTCCAACTCGCACTTGGCCGTTTTTTTTCTGGGGTGAATGTGACTATGCTGTATAGTATAAAGTTAGATATCTACAGAGCTTTGGATAGCTTGGCCACACAAGATAGAATATTATAAACATATTTATAACTGTACTAGCTGACTCGGCGATCTTCGTACCGCGAATATAAATAAACTGCCCAAGTGCGAGTCGGACCCGCACACGCACGGTAACGATTAAACAAAATTTGCTGGAAAAATACGTTTCTTGTATGGGGACCCCCTCTAATTTTCAATTTTATTTCGTTTTTATTATTTGAACTTATAGCAGCCATTGTAATATACCTATGAGTAAATATCAAGTCTCTATCTATTAAAGTTGGTAAGATCGAGCATAAAGAGCCTCAAAAACACGTTTCTTGTATGGGGACTTGTTTTTATACAAAAACTAGAAGTGCCCCGCGGCTTCGCCCGGGTTATAAACTTCTTTTATTTACCTATAACGTTTCTTTTGTAAAAACCTTTCTATCATGAAAGACATAAAAATAATGAGCCAAATCAGTTCATCCGTTTTTAAGTTATCACATGACTAAGGAAAATAGGGATTCATATTTATAAAATCCGAAAAACCATATTGATTTTCAGACTTTATTACCTACCCCATTTCGTACAATCCTGCAACACGTTTTTACTTATTTATTTTCAGAAGTACTTAAGTAAAGTTTCGAATAAAACAGACTATTTCATCTTGTTTTGCCATACAACTTTGAATCCCCGTTCTGTCACCTTAAGAGGTGAATTTGGAAAATCTTCTCTTATCAGATACCTACGTCATAATAACTATCTGCATTCTAAATTTCAGCGCAATACGAAACAATATTGATTTTTAGGCTTTGTTACCCCACTTCACCCCTTCGAAGTGGCATTTTGAAATATCCTGAAACTCGTACTTAATTATTTATTTACTGAAGTACTTGTGTGAAGTTTCGAATAAAAAGACTATCCAAACTTTGCACCCCCGCTTCATCCTTTTGAGCCTAAAATACGTTATTACTTATTTATTTACTGAAGCACTTGTGTGAAGTTTCGAATAGAAAATACTATCTAATCTTGTTTCTACATACAAACTTTGAACCCCCGTTACATCCCTTTAAAGGGTGAATTTTAGAAAATCATTTTTCAGAAGGAATTAACGTCGTAATACCTATCTGCATGCCAAATTTCAGCGCAATTCGAAACAATATTGATATTCAGACTTTGTTTCCCTATTTCACCCTCTTAGGGGTGGCATTTCAAAAAAGTCTGCCACAGGTGTTTACTTATTTTTTTACTGAAGCACTCATGTGAAGTTACAAATAGAAAATACTATCTTATCTCGTTTCTCCATACAAACTTACAATCCTCATTTTATCCCCTTAAGGGGTGAATTTTCGAAAATAATTTTTCAGAGGGAACTAACGTCGTAATAAATATCTGCATGCCAAATTTCAGCACAACCTGAAACAATATTGGTTTTCAGACTTTGTTACCCCATTTCACCCTTTTAGGGGTGGAATTTTGAAAAAGCCTGAAACACGTATTTACTGAACCACTTGTGTGAAGTTTCGAATAGAAAAGACTATCGAATCTTGTTTCTCCATACAAACTTTGAACCCCCATTTCATACCTTAAAAGGGTGAATTTTGGAAAATCCTTCCTTTGTACACCCTTACGTACTAAGACAAATATACCCTCCAAATTTCAAGTCTCTACGACCAGCGGTTTAGGCTGTGCGTTGTCTGTCAGTTAGTCAGTCAGTCAGTATGTCAGGACAAAGATTCTTATAGTATTAGATATATAATGGTGCCATAATGACAACCATCAAAATGTGTCAATACAATGACAAACATTTCTGAACGAACCAACAATGACAACATGGGACAACCATCAAAATTCAAAATATTAATAATAATACTAATATATAATAATATTAATAATAATAGTAATATGGAATAATAATATAATAATAATATAATAATAATAATATATAATAATATAATATTAATAATATAGTGGTGGGAATCGCAAGAGCTAAGACCAAAGCTCCAGGGTGGAAGTGTTAAAGGCATAAAGCCGCTAGTAGCGTTTAGTGAAAGTGCAGCACACCTCTCAACACCCTTAGCTATCCACGCCAATGTTGCCCCTCGGCGCCGACATAACGGTCCGCCTTTATGGGGGGTCCATTCAGTGTATAGCTAGTCACCACTCGCCTTAATATTTTGAAATGAGGCATAATTGGCGGGTGCCGTACCTCATCCCATAGACCAGAAAACAGTCATCAAGCAGCACACATTCATAGCCATAATAAATTATAGTACCATCTTTTTATAGTTTTTCATGTCTCCATCCACAAATCATATTTTTATTTAATTTAATATTGTAAAGGGCCTCTTGACGTTGGCTTCGGCTCCGTCAATGCCTTCCAAAGGACCGGGCGATTTGCAGCCCGTGATGTGAATTGAATAAATAGTAATATGAATATATTAATATGTTTATATTAATATTAATTTACATTTTTGAGATATATAATAGAGAAAGAAATGAGAGTAGCAATTTCCAAACTGGAGCCCCGTTTTAAGAAGCAGTATGGCTATTCTGTAAGCTATCTCGGAAGCGGAATCCGCAGTGAGATTTGATTGTAGTATTACGAAATTCAACCGTATTACGAACGTGATACGATTGAATTTCGTAGTACGAAATTCGAATCTTACCGCGGATTCCGCTGTCGAGATAGCTTACAGAATAGCCTAGCAGTAGACATTTGCGCCGCGTAAGAATATGTCGGCGGCGGCGCGCTGCTGTTTTTCATTCGGCGGCGGCGTAACGCTGGCGGCGTGACTTTTTTTTAGATTTTTTAAAAATATGTATTAATTACGTTTTTATACATCAAAAATAACTATTTACTCTTAAATCGTACTCAATTCATGCAAAAATTCACTAGTTGATAATGTACTAACTTTTTAGGGTCTTTTTAACGATATAAAATACAAAAACTAGGTATGATGAATACCTAATCGATATCGATATCGATAAAATATTAATATCTCTTAGTTCGTATACAATAAATGCACGAAAACAGGTATCAATTTTCATGCTAAAATTTGCATGTCGTCATCGTTCGTGAATGAAGATAATTTTACTAGATTCAAACGAGGCATTTTCACCGAAATGGTTATCCTGGCTACTGAAAACACTCTCTAACACATTGCACACCTTAAGCAAGGGCTGAAAGATATGGAAACACATTTTTCTTACTGTTCCAGTCACCATCATCATGATCAGCCGGTGTCTGTCTACTTCTGGATGAAGGCCTCTCAATAGACATGCCACTGAGCCCGATCTTCAGCTCTTCTTTTCCAGTCACTGCTCACCAGTTTGCGTATATTGTCACTCCAACTAGTCACAGGACGTCCTGCACTACGTTTGCCAATTTGCGGTCTAGGACAATCTACCCCAACGGTTATCAGTCCTGCGACAAATATGACCAGCCCACTGTCACTTCAGTTTGCTCATCCGTTGAGCTATGTAGATCACTTAAGTTCTTTGGCATATTACTTCGTTCCGGACTCGATCCTGCAGAGAAACACCGAGCATAGTTCTTTGAACAACATTAAATTAGTAGACCAGTTGAACCTTGAAGGCTGTGAGTGTCCGTCTGGGCTCTGTTTGTCATCACAGGTACGACGTACTGATTAAAGACTTTTGTCTTTAGACTCTGCGGTATAGGTGAGGAGAAGACGCGACGGAGTTTTCAGAATGCTGGCCAGCCCAGC
Source organism: Cabera pusaria (assembly GCA_954871355.1). NCBI lineage: Eukaryota > Metazoa > Arthropoda > Insecta > Lepidoptera > Geometridae > Cabera > Cabera pusaria. The sequence continues at coordinate 11,413,274 of OX940893.1, forward strand.
TGAATTCTTCTCTGGATTTCCTTTTCGAAGTTGTATTTGCCTGGTTGAAGCATCTACATTAGGTTAACAAACTGCGTAACAAATTCGAGTGGGATTCGATCTACGGCTATCGGTTTCGGAACAACGTCATAGAAAAGATAATAATACTACGTAACAACGTGACAACGTTGTACATGATGTTGGTCTTATCCAAATTTATCCGGTGACTAATCTCTGTCATAATGACGATGTCATCTGCATGTTGTAAGTAAGAGATATACTTGCCGTTGATGTTAATGCCACAATATATCCAGACCAGCGTCTTAAACATATCCTCCAAGGCGTTAGTGAACAATTTCGGGGTTAAGACGTCCCCCTGTCTCACTCCTCAACGAAGGTGGACATGTTTAGTACGCTGGTTCTGTACTTGTACAGTCATTGTTGCGGCATTATACAGACATCTCATCACGTCGATATATTGCAAGTCGACTTGGTAACGTTGCAAGCTGCAAGAACTCCAAAACGTCGAAGGCCTTCTCATTGTCTACAAATACTACGCACAAGGGCTGTACAATCTGGCGTCTATGGTGCCGTAACTGCTTCCAAACCCAGCCTGTTCTGTAGGGCTATTCTGTAAGCTAATCTCGGAAGCGAATTTCGCAGTGAGATTTTAATTTCGTGTTAAGAAATTAAACCGTATTACAATCGTGTTACGATTTGAATTTCGTAGTACGACTCACCGCGGATTCCGCTTGCGAGATGCGTAAACTAGCTTACAGAATAGCCTGGCTGGAGGTCGGCACTCGTCGAGCTTTTACGCAAGACGGTTCGCGTGATGACCTTTGAAAAAAGTTTCTAGACATGGCTCAGAAGTGAAATTCGGGCGGTAGATTTTCGATAGGGTTTTGTTTCCAATTTGGAGAAACAAAACCACCATGCTTCTGTTCCATGCCTGTGGGGTTCTCAAGAGCGAAATAAAAGAGCTGTTGATGCTGATGAACTGCTGCAGATTCTCTGGCTTTTAAAAGCTCTTTTGTGATTCCTTCTGACTTCCCCTGGGGCTTTTCCATTTTTGGGCTGCTCAAAGGCCAGCCAGATCTCCTCTCGGCTAATTTCGGGCAGATCTTATGTAAAGTGGTGTATTAAGGTGGCTGGCTCTAGAATCGCCGGTATCGGGCACCGGCCTTGAGCATGCGATGCGTAGAGTTTGTCTTCAACTACCGATAAAATCTCCGAATTGGATACGACAACTTGTGCAGTTGGTTGATGTTGTCAACTTTGTGAGGTGGCTTCTACCCAGAGGCTGGACGAACAATTTTGACACCTCCCCCAAGACACGCAATTGAGCCCGATCTTCGGCTCTTTGTTTCCAGTGACTGCCCACCGCTTTGCATATGTCGTCGCTTCACCTGGTCACTAGGCATCCTACGCTACGTTTACCGATTCGCAGTCTCCACTAACGAACCAATCTGCCCCAACGGTTATTGGTCCTACGGCAGATATGACCAGCCCACTGCCATTTTAGTTTGCTAAGCCGCTGCACTATGTCGACCACTTTAGTTCTCTGACAAATTACTTCGTACCGGATTCGATCACGCAGAGAAAAACCGAGCATAGCTCTTTCCATAGCTCGCTGAGCGACTTTAAATTGGTGGACTAGTCGAACCGTAAGTGTCCACGTCTCGCCTCCGTATGTCATCACAGGTAGATCGCCTTTAATCAGTGGCATTTGCCTTTAGGCACTGTGTTATAGGCGACGAGAAGGTTCGATGGAGTTTCCCAAATGCTGCCTAGCCCAGCTGTATTCTTCTCTAGAATTCATTCTCGAAGTTGTGTTTGCCTAGTTGGGCGTATGCTCTAGGTAATTATTCTGCGTGACAACATCGAGTGGGATTCCATCTGCAGCAATCGGTTCCGGAACAATGTGCTCGTGTAGAACATGACTTTTGTTTTATCCTCATTATCCATCCGGAGGCCGATGCGATAAGAAGAATCAGCTACGCCATTCAGCATTTGTTGTAGATCCTACAGCGTCTCTGCCATAATGACGATCTAAGTTTGAGATATACTTGCCGTTAATGTGGATGCCGCAATCTTTCCAGTCCAGCATCTTCAACATATCCTCTAAGGTGTTAGTGAACAGTTTTGAGGATATGACATCCCCCTGTCTTACTCCTCGACCAGGTGGATATGTTTAGTACGCTGGTTCTGTACTTGTACACTTATCGTTGCGGCATTATACAGACATCTCATCACTTCGATATATCGCCAGTCGACTTGGCAACGCTGCAAGGACTCCAGAAAGGACCAGGTTTCGATTGAGGTCTCATAGTACACAAATGCTAAGCACAGGGGGCAATTGTACTCTTCGGTCTTTTGTACAATCAACCGCACGAGAGGATGTGGTCTATGGTGCCGTTCCAGAGATTGAAACTAGTCGAGTCTTTGCTTAGTCTTTCGCGTTGAAACTAATCGAGTCGCTTCGAGTCTTGTTCCATGCCTGTGGAGTTCTCCCAGTGAAGAGAACAGAATGGAGGAGCTTTTGCTGCTGGCTTACAGCGGGGCTCCTCCGGCTTTTAAAAGCTCCGTTGTGATTCCGTCCTTACCTGGAGCTTTTCCATTTTTGAGCTGTTTATGTGCCATGCCATCACGATCTCATCTCGGCTGACTTCGGATAGGTCTTCTGCGAAGTGGCTGGTTAAGGTGGCTCTACAATCCTCAGTATCGGTTACGGGCCTTGAAGCATGCGATGCGTTAGAGTTTGTTGTTGAAGTCTTCAACTTCCGACAGAATCTCCGACTTAGATGCGATGCGATGTTCCCCGTTGACATTGTCAGCTTTGTGAGGCGGCTTGCTGGATTAATCAGAGTTTACGTGGTACCAACTTCTTGGTTTTATTGCGCACCTGGTTATTTGACAAAGCTGACAGTGGATTTATTCGTCTCTCCTCCATTAGTCGAAGTGTTTCTGCTGAAAGTTCGTTTTCGTACCCTCTTCTTCTCTCAAGTTTCTGATCCACGTCATCTGTGTTTTCAAAGGCTGCGAAAGGGTAGTGAAGGAAATAACATTCTAAATAGAAAGACACTAAACCAAATCTAAATATCTATGTAATAGTGTTATCAATTCAGACGCGCGTCGCAGACTGGCGTATTTGCAACTGCAATGTCCTACTCGCATGTCTCTGCGCTAGGTAATAATAATAATCTCACGCCGCGCAAAATTGGCGGCGGCGGCGTCGGCGCGCCGGTTATGCACGGCGGCGGTGCGCCGGCGCGGCGCTCATGTCTAAGAAGCAGGTATTTTTGTAGGGTGGTGAGGCAAGGTTTGAGTGGCGCGGCGTAACACTTCAAAGAAACATAATATTTGATATACGCATTGCAACATCGTTAAAGAATGCAATCCACTAATTTCGTCGAAAAGATATATCGAACTGTGGCTTAAATTGGCAAAGCACCTGTAGGGCTATTCTGTAACCCGGAATCCGCGGTGAGATTCGAATTTCGTAATACGAAATTAAATCGTAATACGATCGTAATACGGTTGAATTTCGTAATACGAACTTCAAATCTCACAGAGGATTCCGCTTCCGAGACAGCTTACAGAATAGCCCTACTGGACATGTTATCCAGGAGGTTGCGGGTTCAAGTCCCGTCGGTACGATAAAATTTTGGATTGTGTTTAACAATTTACACAAAAATATAAAGTGTGTAACACTTCAAAGAAACATTATATTTGATTTACGCAGTGCAACATCTCTCGTCGGGTTTGAAAACTGTAAGATTTCATGATTAACTTTCAAAATAAGTAGTATATAAACAGTATTTTGGAGTTTAAGCGTGGAGGCGTGCCCGTCGCATTCCCTGCCAGGTATGAAAGGGCCTCAGTAGTTACATTTAACCACTGAGGTCGTTTAATGACTGCAACTCCACTTTAAAAAATGTTTTCTCGTGGTAGGGTCTTGTTCCTGAGACCCGCCTGGTCCTGTACTACCCTCCTGCTAAAGCGTGCCGTTACAATTTTGTGTCCGCCCAAGTGTTGCGGCACTAGTGCAGTAGTACCAGTCCCTCCCCCCCATACATAGTGTGATGTGATCCGGCTTCTTTCCGGGACCGTATTACAGAGTTCATTGAACTTTAAACTCCGCCCGGGAGGCTGTCCCGCCATCCCGCGCATAATACTGTGGAGTCACTGCCGTGCCGGAGTAGGAGACTGGAGTGGATCCCGAGAGTGGCTTCCAGGGGGGACCGGGGGCCTTTCCGTGCCCCGTGCCAGTCATTCATTAAAACTGAATACCTTGACGCCGATAGGTCTGTCTTACTTTGCCCTTGGCACGGGTTAGGAACACGTCACACTACCCAACCCCTCCCCCTCCCCACTAAATACCAACTATGGCCGTGAAAAATAAAAGGAAATGTAATTCTTCAGCGGTCCCCAATTCCACACTCAAGGTGGACTTTTGCAACATTCGGGGCCTCCACGCTAACCTAAACGCAGTTCACTTTCATCTTGAATCGTCTAAACCTGCCTTACTTATCCTGATGGAGACACAGATATCTGAACCTGCGGACACATCCTACCTCTTATACCCCGGGTACAAGCTCGAGCACTCATTTGGGCGTCGTGCCGGGGTATGTTTGTATGTGAGGGAAGATATTTGCTGTCGCCGTCTAAGCGGCCTTGAAGATCGAGACCTATCAACTTTTTGGGTACGCACAGACATAGGAGGTAAGACTCGTATCTATACGTGCATATATAGGTCTCATAGCGGGGACGTGGAGACAACTCATCTATTCGAGCACATCGCACAAGGCGCTGACAAGGTTTCCGAACAGTATGCTTCTGCTGAATTGGTGGTTCTCGGTGATTTCAATGCTCACCACACCGAGAGGCTAGGTTCAAAAACTACTGATCATGCCGGGCGTACCGCTCAGGAGTTTTCCTTATCCTTCGGCCTGTCTCAATTAGTCACGGAGCCCACTAGGATCCCTGATATTGAGAACCACGATACTTCTTTGTTGGACCTTATGTTAACATCGCACCCCGAGCAGTACCAGGTATCAGTCGAGGCTCCCCTCGGCTGTTCAGACCTTTGCCTCGTTCGTTCTGTAGCCCAAACGTGCCAAACCTATACCACTCCCTGTGGAAAGCGCTAAGTCTGGCACTATAGATCGGCTGATTGGGACGGGCTACGCGAATTTTACTCGTCATATCCCTGGGGTCAGCTGTGTTTTTCTTCAACCGATGTTGACACGAGTGCAGACTCCGTCGCCGACGTTATTCTGCAGGGAATGGAATGCTATATTCCAAACTCTGTGGTGCATCAAGGTGGCCGGAATCGTCCATAGTTCGACAAACCTTGTGGGAAGGCTTCCTGCCTGAAACAATTAGCACACCGAACATGGACTGAAGCACACATGTCAAGATCCAAATACATCAGCGTTGAAGAAAACACTAAATGCGGTAGAAGACCTATCCGAGGTCTTCTGTGAAGTGGCTGGTTAAGGTGGCTCTACAATCCTCAGTATCGGTTACGGGCCTTGAAGCATGCGATGCGTTAGAGTTTGTTGTTGAAGTCTTCAACTTCCGACAGAATCTCCGACTTAGATGCGATGCGATGTTCCCCGTTGACATTGTCAGCTTTGTGAGGCGGCTTACTGGATTAATCAGAGTTTACGTGGTACCAACTTCTTGGTTTTATTGCGCACCTGGTTATTTGACAAAGCTGACAGTGGATTTGTTCGTCTCTCCTCCATTAGTCGAAGTGTTTCTGCTGAAAGTTCGTTTTCGTACCCTCTTCTTCTCTCAAGTTTCTGATCCACGTCATCTGTGTTTTCAAAGGCTGCGAAAGGGTAGTGAAGGAAATAACATTCTAAATAGAAAGACACTAAACCAAATCTAGATATCTATGTAATCGTGTTATCAATTCAGACGCGCGTCGCAGACTGGCGTATTTGCAACTGCAATGTCCTACTCGCACGTCTCTGCGCTAGGTAATAATAATAATCTCACGCCGCGCAAAATTGGCGGCGGCGGCGTCGGCGCGCCGATTATGCACGGCGGCGGCGCGCCGGCGCGGCGCTCATGTCTAAGAAGCAGGTATTTTTGTAGGGTGGTGAGGCAAGGTTTGAGTGGCGCGGCGTAACACTTCAAAGAAACATAATATTTGATATACGCATTGCAACATCGTTAAAGAATGCAATCCACTAATTTCGTCGAAAAGATATATCGAACTGTGGCTTAATTGGCAAAGCACCTGTAGGGCTATTCTGTAACCCGGAATCCGCGGTGAGATTCGAATTTCGTAATACGAAATTAAATCGTAATACGATCGTAATACGGTTGAATTTCGTAATACGAACTTCAAATCTCACAGAGGATTCCGCTTCCGAGACAGCTTACAGAATAGCCCTACTGGACATGTTATCCAGGAGGTTGCGGGTTCAAGTCCCGTCGGTACGATAAAATTTTGGATTGTGTTTAACAATTTACACAAAAATATAAAGTGTGTAACACTTCAAAGAAACATAATATTTGATTTACGCAGTGCAACATCTCTCGTCGGGTTTGAAAACTGTAAGATTTCATGATTAACTTTCTAAATAAGTAGTATATAAACAGTATTTTGGAGTTTAAGCGTGGAGGCGTGCCCGTCGCATTCCCTGCCAGGTATGAAAGGGCCTCAGTAGTTACATTTAACCACTGAGGTCGTTTAATGACTGCAACTCCACTTTAAAAAATGTTTTCTCGTGGTAGGGTCTTGTTCCTGAGACCCGCCTGGTCCTGTACTACCCTCCTGCTAAAGCGTGCCGTTACAATTTTGTGTCCGCCCAAGTGTTGCGGCACTAGTGCAGTAGTACCAGTCCCTCCCCCCCATACATAGTGTGATGTGATCCGGCTTCTTTCCGGGACCGTATTACAGAGTTCATTGAACTTTAAACTCCGCCCGGGAGGCTGTCCCGCCATCCCGCGCATAATACTGTGGAGTCACTGCCGTGCCGGAGTAGGAGACTGGAGTGGATCCCGAGAGTGGCTTCCAGGGGGGACCGGGGGCCTTTCCGTGCCCCGTGCCAGTCATTCATTAAAACTGAATACCATGACGCCGATAGGTCTGTCTTACTTTGCCCTTGGCAAGGGTTAGGAACACGTCACACTACCCAACCCCTCCCCCTCCCCACTAAATACCAACTATGGCCGTGAAAAATAAAAGGAAATGTAATTCTTCAGCGGTCCCCAATTCCACACTCAAGGTGGACTTTTGCAACATTCGGGGCCTCCACGCTAACCTAAACGCAGTTCACTTTCATCTTGAATCGTCTAAACCTGCCTTACTTATCCTGATGGAGACACAGATATCTGAACCTGCGGACACATCCTACCTCTTATACCCCGGGTACAAGCTCGAGCACTCATTTGGGCGTCGTGCCGGGGTATGTTTGTATGTGAGGGAAGATATTTGCTGTCGCCGTCTAAGCGGCCTTGAAGATCGAGACCTATCAACTTTTTGGGTACGCACAGACATAGGAGGTAAGACTCGTATCTATACGTGCATATATAGGTCTCATAGCGGGCACGTGGAGACAACTCATCTATTCGAGCACATCGCACAAGGCGCTGACAAGGTTTCCGAACAGTACGCTTCTGCTGAATTGGTGGTTCTCGGTGATTTCAATGCTCACCACACCGAGAGGCTAGGTTCAAAAACTACTGATCATTCCGGGCGTACCGCTCAGGAGTTTTCCTTATCCTTCGGCCTGTCTCAATTAGTCACGGAGCCCACTAGGATCCCTGATATTGAGAACCACGATACTTCTTTGTTGGACCTTATGTTAACATCGCACCCCGAGCAGTACCAGGTATCAGTCGAGGCTCCCCTCGGCTGTTCAGACCTTTGCCTCGTTCGTTCTGTAGCCCAAACGTGCCAAACCTATACCACTCCCTGTGGAAAGCGCTAAGTCTGGCACTATAGATCGGCTGATTGGGACGGGCTACGCGAATTTTACTCGTTATATCCCTGGGGTCAGCTGTGTTTTTCTTCAACCGATGTTGACACGAGTGCAGACTCCGTTATTCTGCAGGGAATGGAATGCTATATTCCAAACTCTGTGGTGCGTCAAAGTGGCCGGAATCGTCCATGGTTCGACAAACCTTGTGGGAAGGCTTCCCGCCTGAAACAATTAGCACACCGAACATGGACTGAAGCACACACATGTCAAGATCCAAATACATCAGCGTTGAAGAAAACACTAAATGCGGTTTGTCGTTCTAGGAAGAAGGTCATTGCTCAGGCCCGAGCAGAACACATCGGCAGGATTTGAGATCGTCTGGCTAGCTTTCCTTCTGGAAGTCGGGCTTTTTGGTCCCTGGCCAAAGCTGCCGAAGGCAATTTCTGTCAAACCTCCCTACCTGTAAATCGAGTGGCCCAGATGGCATCCCAGCCTTAGTATTAAAAGTTTGTGCCCCTGAGTTAACTCCCGTGTTAACGCGCCTCTTCCTGCTTTCTTATACTGCTAACCAAGTGCCGTCTTCGTGGAGGATAGCCCTTGTCCACCCTATTCCCAAAAAGGGAGACCGGACGGACTCTTCCAACTACAGGCCGATAGTGATAACCTCTATACTCTGTAAGGTGATGGAACGCGTAATAAACACGCAGCTCCTTCGGTATCTATAGGATCACGAGCTCATCAGTGATCGCCAGTATGGCTTTCGCCATGGTAGATCATCTGGTGATCTTCTAGTTTACCTTTCTCACCGCTGGGCTGAAGCCGTGGAGGGTAGAGGGGAAGCACTAGCCGTTAGTCTCGATATCGCTAAGGCCTTTGATGGGGTCTGGCACAGGGCTCTCCTTTCGAAGCTGCCATCCTACGGCCTGCCGGGAAGGCTTTGCGCTTGGGTCGCCAGTTTTTTGTCTGATCGGAGTATTAAAGTTGTTGTCGCCGGTTCTTGCTCCGATAGCAAACCTATTAACGCTGGTGTCCCGCAAGGATCTGTGCTGTCGCCGACGTTGTTCATCCTGCATATTAATGATATGCTAAATGTCAGTAATATGCACTGTTATGCGGATGATAGCACAGGAGACGCACAATATTCCGGTCGCGCAAACCATCCCTGTTCTGTGGTCGAAGAAAGCAGGAACAGGCTTGTGTCCGAAGTCGAAACATCTCTGGACCTAGTGTCAAACTGGGAAGACCAGAATCTTGTAAAGTTTAACCCGACTAAAACGCAAGTCTGCGCGTTAACCGCTAAAAAAACTCCATTCGTCGTAGCTTCTCGGTTTCAGGACACTACCCTCAAAATCTCAGAGAGTATCGATATCCTAGGCGTTGACATTTCTGCCTCAGTACAGTTCCGCGACTATACCGCGTCAAAGGCTAAACTTGCGTTCAAAAAACTTGGAGTGCTTAATAAGGTGAGACGATACTTCACGTCACGTCAAAGACTTTTGCTCTACAAAGCACAGGTCCGACCACACGTGGAGTATTGCTCTCACCTTTGGAACGGAGCACCCAAGTATCAAGTTCAGCCACTTGATGCGATTCAGCGTAGAGCTGCCAGAATTGTTGACGACCCCGGCCTTACCTCCAACATCGAACCTCTGAGCATGCGTAGAGATATCGGGTCTCTATGTATCTTCTACCGCATTTATAACGGGGAGTGTTCTTAAGAGCGTCCTCGGGCTGCGAGAAATTTCAAAAATAGGTATTTAAAGAAACTATTGCAGTCGCGCAGCGCCCGAACAACCGAGCAATCAATGTGTGTGTAAATACTGTGTTGGTTTGCGTAGTTAGGAGAGCACGACCACCCGCACCCTTCCCGCGCTCGCTATCCACTAGTTAGTTGTCAGCATTCGACTTTTAGCGATTACCGGCGTTTCCAGTGTTTGGTCACAGATTATATAATAGTTACTACGTAACAGATATTTCTGTATATACGTGACACATATTTCGCAGTTAAATCGTGTTAATTGGTGTATAAGGCCAAACAATAGGGTACACATATTTGTTAGCTTATGACTCGTTTTTAGGGTTCCGTAGCCGAATGGCAAAAAACGGAACCCTTATAGATTCGTCATGTCTGTCTGTTTGTCCGTCCATATGGCACAGCCATTTTATTCCGAAACGATTAAGACTACTTTCCGATAAAGAAATAAAATATATAAAAGTTTAAGGGGCATCCCATACATGGAACTGAAACAAAATTTAAAAAAATCTTCAAACCTATACGTGTGGGGTTTCGTGGAGATAGGTCTTTAAAAATGGTTTTTAAAAATTACATTGAGGCTCCTTAAATATTTTTTTCTCAAATTCAATCATTTAAAAACTTTCAACGAAAATTGGTTTGAACGAGATACAGTCAGCAGTTTTTGAGATATAGCGACCGCCAATATAACTTTGTTTTTCATACAAACACTATAAACAACAAAGTTAATTTTTTGTTTGCGAAAAATCATAGTTATAGAATACTCAACTGTGCTACGGAACCCGAGAATTGCGAGTCCGATTTGTACTTGGCCAGTTTTTCTCAATCGACTTTCAAAAAAAAGGAGGTTCTCAATTCGTCTATAATATGTTTATTTTGTATGGTACGCGATTACTCAGTAAATTGTAAACCGATTCAAATGATTATTTTTTTAATTGGTAGGGTACATTTTCGAGGTGGTCCTATTGTAGTTCCATCAAGATTTGATAATTATCTCCAGAGATATGACGATAAACGTCTCAAACTTGCTACTAAAATTGACTCGCAGGGCACGGAAGTCGGTTTTTTTTCTAGTGTTTAAACTATCTTAATTATCAAGAATCGGTTCGGTAAAGTTTATCTAGTTTGATCGTTTAAGGAATAATTCATAATCATCAGCCTATTTCTGTCCACTGCTGGACATAGGCCTCACCTATGGCACCCCACTGAGCTCGATCTTCAGCTCTTTGTTTCCAACCGCTGCCAGCCAGCTTGCGTATATCATCGCTCCACCTAGCTGGAGGGCGCCCTACACTCCAGTGTATGTGACCAGCCCACTGGCTCTTCAGCTTGCTAATCCTTTGAGCTACGTCGATAACTTTGGTTCTCTGACGGATGACCTCGTTTCGAATTCGATCCCTCAGAGATACTTCGAGCATAGCCCTTTCCATAGCTCGCTGAGCGACTTTAAATTGGTGAACCAGTCGCACCGTCAGTGTCCACGTCTCGGCACCGAGAGAAATAATAGGTAGGACGCACTCTTTAAAGACTTTCATCTTTAGGCTTTGTGGTATGGGCGACGCAAAGACTCGACGAAGTTTTCCAAATGCTGCCCATCCCAGCTGTATCCTTCTGCGAACTTTCTTCTCGAAGTTGTTTTTACCCAATTGCAAGATTTGCCCAAGGTATACGTATTCGTGAACAACTTCGAGAACTCCGTTTAGGGCAATCGGTTCCGGAATAACATGTTAGTTGAACATGATCTTGGTCTTATCCAAGTTCATCCGTAGGCCGATGCGTGCAGAAGAATCAGCAAGGGTGGGTGGTCAGCATGCATTGCAAGTCCTGCACGGTTTCAGCCATGATGACGATATCGTCCGCAAGGAATAATTAAGATAGTTTAAACAACTGACTTCCATGCCCCGAGAGTCATTTTCAGTAGCAAGTTTGAGACGTTTATCGTCATATCTCTGGAGATACTTATCAGATTTCATTGAAATTGCAATGAGACCACCTCACAAATGTACCCTGCCGATCAAAAATGACGGAGTAATCGCGTAACATGCATACAAAGAAAAAGAAAATAAAACCGGCCAAGTCGAGTTGAACTCGCCCACCGAGGCTTCCGTTCTAACCAATTAAGCTAGACCTCTAAATTGTATCAGCGCTCATATAACTCACAGGTCTACATTAATTGGCGTAAACTATGTATGTATGGGGACACCCTTTAATTTTCAACTTTTTATTTTTTAGAATTTTCCTTAATTTGTGCTGCTACCTTGCTTCTTGCCAAATTTCATGATTCTATTTGATTTTAAGTTACAGTGAACATCGCGATTTCTCCGCGTGACCTCACTCCCGAAGAAGAGCGACTGACTCGCTCGAAACCTAGGTCGAGAAAATTCGACTAAAGGTACGCGAATTGCAGCCGGTATATAACAATAATTCATGATTCTAGGTCAACGGGAAGTACCCTATAGGTTTTCGACCCAAAACCTATAGGGTACTTTCGGTTTACCTAGAATTGTTAATTTTGGTTATAAGCAAGGTGAATGGAAAATTCCGAAAAATAAAACAAGTTGAAAATTAAGGTACATTTTGGTACTAACAAGTTTTCGCGAAAATCTAAATTTGCCCATATCTTTTTATTGTGTTGACTCAAGCCCTTGATTTTTATACACCCAATAGGGACTATAGGCCTCAGTGTCAGGTATAAATTTCAACTTGCTAGGTCTACCCGTTCCTGAGAAAATCAGTGGTGACAAACGGACAGACGGACAGACAGACGGACAAGACAAGAAAGTGATCTTATGAGGGTTCCTTTTTTTTACCTTTTGAGGTACGCAACCCTAAAAAACATACAGACGAATATAGAACCTCCTTCTTTTTGGAAGTCGGTTGAAAATGGATGGTATGTGGTCGAAAAACAGCACAATTAATGTGGTAAAATATAAAATATATATCAGTGAACTCTCAAATTAGCTACTCTTAAAAATTGATTTACGTGCAACTACCTTGAACATTAACGTTGTGCATTTGGTCTACTCTCCCTCCGTCTTACGAAATATCGAGCAGGTCACGTGTCCTGACGCGAGTTTAACATTTTTTACACATCCCAATAACAGTTTCTACTCTTCCTCCGTCTTACGAATTTTCGATCAGGTCACGTCTCCCAACGCGATGTCCTGACGCGAGTTTAACATATTTTACCCATCCCATTCAAATCCTATACAAAGTTCACAAAGCCGCTAAAGAAGTTTTCACTTCAAAAAAATATTATTTGCTTTAATAGCGCCCATAGTAATACATACTTTGTGAAAATTTCAAGTAGAACGTTTAACCTGGACATAAGTCACAATAACATTATGTATAGGTAACATTTGTCTGTAATATTTTTATTTTATATCTAACAGTCTAGCGTTTCACCACTATACCACCTGGTGGTAAGTGATATCTAGAGCAATTTGAAGTACCTACCTACAATGATAAAAGTAACATATACAATTTGTAGAAAATTAAATTAATGGAAACGCGATAAATATCGATATCGATAGACATCACTAGACTATCGATACCCATTATCGACAATTATCACTTCCTTAAATGTATACGTGTTAATTTTACCGTCCCGCCTCCAGCCTTCCCCCGAAGAGTGCGATAGGGACAACTGCAGCTCAGACCCATTTTGCCTACAAAATGTTGAGTAAAATAAGGTTTTGTATTCCCGTGTTTTCTCCTCGAAAACTGATGCGATCAAATTATTTTTTTCACGATATTTCTGCAGATGAGTGCATCCGTGCTTCTATCATTTTGTTTTGTCTTAAAACCCTTCAGAACTTGTCTGGTAGCCGTCTAGATCAGCGCAGTAAAATAGGTAATTTTTTCAGGTTTTTAAAGGGTCATATTTCTTTTTGCAAATGTATGATGAAAAAAAGCAAATGATAGAGCATAGCTACAGTAGACCTTGATATTTCGTAGAAAAAAAATTTCCTCTAGAAGCATTTTCCAGGGAGGAAATGACAACGTCATAACAAAACATTGATGAATTCGGTGCATGCGTACAATTAGCGTAACAGGACAATGAGCGTACCGTGTAACCGTTTCCGTGTCCATGTCCGTGTCCGTGTCCGTGTCCGTGTCCACATTTTTTCTATTCACATTCATAAAACATAACATTGATGAAATCAGCGAATGCGTACAAGCGGCAATATAACGCTCCGTGCATGCAGCCGGCGTTCGAGCTTGAAAAACCCGGCACGCATTAGCAGGAGACGAATATAATGTAGCTTTGTCTGTTTCCGTTACATAGAATAACTCCATACTATATCCCTTTTGCCTAGCATTTGTGCTTAGCATGCCCTGTGCTTAGCATTTGTGGACTATGAGAAGGCCTTTGACTCAATCGAAACCTGGTCTGTTCTCGAGTCCTTGCAGCGTTGCCAAGTCGACTGGCGATATATCGAAGTGATGAGATGTCTATATAATGCCGCAACGATGACTAAGTACAGAACCTGCGAACTAAACATGTCCACCTGCGTCGAGGAGTGAGACAGGGGGACGTCATATCCCCGAAACTGTTCACTAACGCCTTGGAGGATATGTTTAAGACGCTGGTTTGGAAAGATCGTGGCATTAACATCAACGGCAGGTACATCTCTCACTTACGATTCGCAGATGACATCGTCATTATGGCAGAGACGCTGCAGGACCTACAAAGGATGTTGAATGGCCTAGCTGATTCTTCTCGTAGCATCGGTCTCCGGATGAATTTGGACAAAACCAAAGTCATGTACAACGAGCACGTTGTTCCGGAACCGATTGCCGTAGATGGAATCCCACTCGAAGTTGTCACTAAGTATGTTTACCTAGGGCAAACGCTCCAACTAGGCAAACATAACTTCGAGAAGGAAATCCAGAGAAGAATTCAGCTGGGCTGGGCAGCATTCGGAAAACTCCGTCGAGTCTTCTCGTCGCCTATACCACAGTGTCTAAAGACAAAAGTCTTTAACCAGTGCGTCCTACCTGTGATGACATACGGAGCCGAGACGTGGACACTCACAGTCCGACTGGTCCACCAGTTTAAAGTCGCTCAACGAGCTATGGAGAGAGCTATGCTCGGTATTTCTCTGCGGGATCGAATCCGGAACGAAGTAATTCGCCAGAGAACTAAAGTTATCGACATAGCTCAACGGATTAGCCAGCTGAAGTGGCAGTGGGCTGGTCATATCCACCGCAGGACTGATAACCGTTGGGGCTGACTTGTCCTAGAGTGGAGACCGCGAATCGGCAAACGTAGCGTAGGACATCCTGTGACCAGGTGTAGCGACGACATACGCAAAGCGGTGGGCAGTGACTGGAAGAGAAGAGCCGAAGATCGGGCTCAGTGGCGCATCTCGGGAGAGGCCTACGTCCAGCAGTGGACTGATACAGGCTGATGATGATGATGATATCCCGTTTCATGTGGGAAGGAGACGGCGCTACCCACGGTCTATCTTTATCGTGGATGGAGTATTAAATGGATTTGGCATTTAAATAACAATAATAATATGAGAAGGAACTATGAAATATATATATAAAACTATAAAATCACTAGTATGAGAGAGCGAGATGAACAGCAATTTTTATCCTTCTCTGCATATGCGATTTTAAAAACTGGCTCCAGCACTGGCTCCCAGTTCTGGTGCACCCATTGGCTTTCACCCGCTCTCATGTATGACCTGACCAAATTACGTTGTTCATTTTATCCTTTAGCTGGCATATGTATCACGTGTTTATCATTTTAGTCGGGTTATACCTCTATAGCTATTTCATTCGCATACGCGAATGTTCTCGCTATTTAATTTTCCCTCTACGATTTCTATGGTGTATAGTGATAGGAATACACAATTGATAACATTTATTATATTAATCGTTGGATATAAGTGGTTTTTCTTTTTAAAAAGCTACTCCACAGCTTCAAATAGCTTGATAAAACTCTATCTATGGTTCGTTTTGTAAAGACTGGCAACATAATTAAAAAAAATTTAAAGCAATGCAGCGGACGGACGTCGTTGCGACTTTTCTTTCCGTCATGCAATAATAATTTTTGTCATTCATGAATTCCTTGATAGAAAATAATTTAGATGGTGTCGCCTACGTAAACTTTAGTTGAAATATAGTTAAAATGATGTGCTAGTATTTCCTTTCACATTGTTGATGTACGTAGTTTTATAAAATAGGTGTGTGACAAGTAAAGTTCGGTAATGGTGGCCATGTCATGAAAATCCCCACAGCCATGGATGATAGCTCCGTGTCTCATCACAACGGAGGGCAAGTGGGATCTCAAATTGGAGTCAGTGTAAATAACAAACAAAATGACGAACCTAGCCAAAGTGTCCAGTATTCAATACCGGGCATCTTACATTTCATCCAACACGAATGGGCGAGATTTGAGCTCGAGAGATCACAATGGGATGTGGACAGAGCAGAGTTTGAGGTGACTTTTTGTTTTTCTTACTCTTTACATCTATTTTATAGTTGTAGTATATATATGTATAGTTGTAGGTTTCCTTTCTACTACAAACCTATGCTTTCGATCTATGAAATGTAACTCTTTATTCATTTACATTCTGATTAGAAATTCCATCGGATTTCAACAATAAAAGCATCTGGCAGTTTTCAAGAAACATTATTTACGATAAAAACAGTTCTATTCATTTGTATAGTGTATGCCTCCTACAAATAAAGCCCTAATAGAAGTCTTACATGCAATTTTTGTTGTCTTCCAAATTTTCAATTCATAATGCCATCAAGTTTAGAATTATTTGATTGTTCAATAAATGTGTTATGTTGATGAGGCAGTCAATCAACATAATGGGAGTATAGTATTTAATTAATAAACTATGATGAAGGAAGTGCTGACCATATATTGATTTTACTAGTTTTATATATTTATCGTAGTATCCCTTAAATTAAGAGGAGACAATGAATCTCTCTGGCCTTATGATTGAGCTACATAACTAATACAAAAATAATTTAATAAATAAATACAAAACAAATGACCAAAAGTTAGGTACATATATTGAAATTTAATGAGGTATTCAAAGTTAATCAGCTGTTATTTTATTACTGTAGAATTATTCTGTGGAATCAACTAGTTATATGTATGGTGATTCAACTGGTGTTTTTAAGATTTTTAAGCTGATACTATTTGGTAGACTTGTTAGTGAGCTTGGATTCAAGTTTTTTAGTGCATCACATTACATTTTTTATATCTGGAGGCAATGATATTTTGCCTACTGTTAATGTAACAGCCTGTTACATTTTGGCTGCCTACATTATGTTGATCAGTTCTGTAATATTTTTAATAGCTCTTTGCAGTTTAGACGTGTTTTCTTGGAAACTTTTTAATTGTTTTGTTACTTTTAGTTACTGACCCATTTGCTTATTTCAATATATTTAAGTACCTGAACCACAGAGAATTTCACAGTCTTCGTGTAAAATTGCATTTTACAAAGAAAACTATTTTAAAGGTAAACTAAATAAGCAAACCCTATCTAGTTACAAAACCGTTACGAGTCCTCTGAGATATGCAACAATATATGTACATTGTACTATTATAACTTTTTTTAATGTAAGATTTCATTACACCTTATGGTGTATGAACCTAAATTTTTCTTTAAAATAGCTATTATAATGTTAAATCATTTTGTTTTATCAAATGGATGAATACTTTCAAAACAGTTGGGTAATTATACTGCCACATTGAAACTCAATGTAAACAAATTAGCAATTTACAAAGAGTAATTAATATGGCCTTGAGAGTTACTATGAAATTTACTTTACTGTGGTATACCGACAATTTATTGACAACAAGTAGTACCCTGTAGCTTTCCTTGTTTACCATACATTCCGTTCTTTATAATGATGAAAAGCTTTACATAAATATCCCAAAATATCATCATTATTTATTGAGTAGTTTGACTGTGTTATACATAACCTAACAGCGTTCCAACAAAAACGCAGCCCTTGAAAGTTACAGCATTCTATATATTCTCCAAAAGGAATCTTACTCTTAAAAGCTAGTATACTATCTTTGACCACACCATTGTTTACCACCAGCCGTTAGCAACCTGTGGCCCTGTAAATAATTATATTAACCGTGTGTTAATCTGGCATCTCGATCAATCTACATTCGATCTGCTAAAGTCTATTAACATATATATACCCTACTATCAAAATTATGAACAAGTGCATCCCATATCTACCACTGTGTAGCCCTTGCATCACAACTGTATCAGGATTCTCCATCAGGAGGTTGTCTGGAAGTGACAACTTTTAACGATAAGATTACTGATTGTTGCACTTTTGTATAATTTATTGTAATGTAAGCTTACATCCTGAGGTATTAAAACCCCACAATCCTACTTGGGTCTTGGCCTCCTCTACCAGTTTCCTCCAGTTGTTTCTATCTCTGGTTGCGTTTTCCCATGTCCTTTTGTTTCACGGCTTTCCGATTCCTCTCAGATCTTCCTCCACATCATTTTGCCAGCTTTTTCGTGATTTTACCATTGATTTATTATTTAAGGTGTTCAATTAAGTGTTTTCAATTTAATTCTATAATACATTCTAATGACATCTGTTTTTCTGGGAAGCAATTTTCTGACGACCATACTAACTGCCATCAGTAAAATAAATCTAAGATCAAAGTTGATTGTTGAAGATCTGTCAATGGATAATATGGTTTATGATTTGCTGTAAAACATATATGTTTACGTTGTAATATGGGATTCGTTGAGTTTTTCACCGGTTCATGATGTTAATTTCGTCGTAACGATACTTCGCACCGTGGCTTAATTGGCAAAGCACCGGAACATGTTATTCCGGAGGTTGCGGGTTCAAGTCCCGTCGGTACGATGAAATTTTGGATTGTGTTTAACAATTTACTATAATTATTGTTTCGTTAGAGTGATAGATCTGACAGATGATGCCAAAGAAAAGTTGTCAAAAATCTATCAGGTCAGTGGGTTGGACCTTATATCAAGTCGCCTGAATTTGAGTAAACTGTGAATGTGGGGGGTCAAGAGAGTTCTTACTAAGAGCCCTGGAGCAAAACTTGCTGCCGGAGATGCGATAAAATATGGCCCTAAAGTGAAGGTTATGTTATGTTAGAACAGTGACCACACATCGCGCGAGCCGAGCGAGCGTAGTGAGCGTGCAGTGGCAGCGGCCGGCGAACCGCAAGAAAGTAAAATGATACAAATGTCTGATGAAAATATTTAAATTTCAATTTAAAAAATAAAAAAACTACGCCTCTCCAGCAGGGAAAAACAAGTGGGGGGGACTCCTCTCAACTCCCTCTACCTCCCCCGACTATTCCTATCTTCCTACGAAGGCGACTTGATTCAAGATCTTCAACTTCAACTTCAACTTTTCTTTGGTGGCTTTTGCAGAGTTACCACAATTTTGCCAATGTCATGTGGATAGGTTAAACTTGTCTGAGTTCTGGAAAGAAACATTTAAGGACAACACAAAACAACACAGTTATATAATAAACGTCATAAATAGTTCATGGACTAATGTACTTAAAAATATTGTATATACTTTATAATTTTATTTTGTTAACCTTAATAAAGTTAGAAATAATAAAGATAAAAGGAGTAGAAACAAGGGATAGTAGGGAAATCAGGTTTGTAGGACGGGGTATTTCAGGGGGTAGACTATCATATAAAGAATAGCGCAACTTTGAGCAATTGAAAAATATGTGATCTAGATCTCCTTCCTCTAGACCACATTCACAGATTGAATGATCTCTTATTCTAATTTTGGCTAGAAAAACAGGTGAGCAGATGTGACCCAACCTCAGGTGACAAATTATTGAGGTGGTTTTTTATCTAGTTTTTTTAACTTGGAGAACCATGGTCTGGGAGGTATGTTTTTTTGAATGGAACCATAATGCTTTCCTTTGTCGATTCGAGTTTTTTGCCAAAGGGTCTCCCAATTCTTATGTAGATCTAATTGACATATGTATATGTATATGTATATATATGTAGGCTAAGTCATGACAGTAATTTTTATAATGGTCCATGCTACCAGTTGTGGCTGCTTGTTTTGCGCAAGAGTCGGCTGTTTCATTGCCTGAAATTCCCATGTGACCAGGAATCCAGGCTAGTACAACATTAAGATTATCTTGATGGCATTGAAGAAGAGCTTCTCTTATCTTTAAAATGATTGGGAATTTTATCTTAGCTTTAAATTGATTGGCCTTGATAGCTTGCAGGCAACTTTTACTATCCGTTAATATCAGAGCCTTATTGATTCTGTGGGCATGTATATACACAATTGATTCTAGAATGGCAACAGCTTCTCCTGTGAATACACATGTTTCAGGAGGGCATTTATGGGCAAGGATAATTTTATATCTAGGTACCCATACTGCTGCATCAACATGAGACTCTTTTGTTAGCTTTGAGGCATCTGTAAAGATAGTTAGCTAATCATGCCAGTGTGTGTTTATGGTGTTATAGAACTTGGAGGAGGGGTCTTACAGGTCTTGGAGGACAGTAGATTTGTCTATTCCATAGTTAAGGATAATTTTAGGTTGCAAAATTAGGGCGAAATAGTTCGTAGCAAATAAGGGATTTAATGGAAATTGGGCAACTGGATTATTGATTTGGATGAATTTTATGTAGCTTCGAATGATGCATCATTCCTTGCAAGGAAGGCTTTCTAAGGGTTTAGATCCGTTAGATATGATTGTTCTGTGAAGATTTTCGAGCTTTTTTTTAAGTGGATGGTTAATGTTTTGTAGTAATTTAAAGGTAAATTTATCTGAGAGAAATTGTCTACGGAGGTGTAGGGGAGGTTCCGCACATTCTACTTGCATGGCATTAATTGGAGAACATTTCATTGCACCCAGAATGATGCGTAGGCATTTGGATTGAATTTTTGATAGCTTATCAAGTCCGGCTTTATTGGAAGGTTCTAATAAAAATGAGGCATAATCTAAGTGGCTGCGGATAATAGCATTATATAGTATCTTTTGACAAAAAGGGTGTGATCCCCACCATGCTCCTGATAGAGCACGCAGTATATTAATATTTTTCTCACATTTACCAACAATGTAGTTAAAATGTGGAACTCCAGTTAATCTTGTATCAAGCCATACACCAAGGAATTTGGCAGAGTTTTCCTGTGCTATGTCTTCATTGTGGATTTTGAGGTTCAGAATAGGAATGCTACGTTTTTTGTAAAGACTACGAATCTACTCTTGGAGGCTGACAATGAGAGTCCATGATCAAACAACCATTTGTCCAAGTATTCTAGAGCTTTACTTAGACGATCTTCTGCTTCAATAGCTGTTTTTGTTTTACAATAAATGGCTAAGTCGTCAGCATATTGAAGAATTTCGCAAAAAGGATTGACAGTACGTTCTAGGTCATAGGTGTAGATGTTATATAGGAGAGGGCTTAGAGCAGAACCTTGCGGGAGGCCTTTCCATACAGTCTTGGGGGGGAGTTTTGCATCCTGGGATTTTATTATGATAGTTCTTTGCATAAGGAAACAAATAATAATGCGTACGATCCTCTCAGGTAGACTCAGCTGTAACATTTTGTTTCTGAGCACCGGAAGACAAACATTATCATAGGCTGCTTCAATGTCAAGGAAGACCCCTGTGAGGTATTCCTTGTCCTCAAATGCGCCATGTATTTCCGTAGTAATTATACTTAGACTATGGTACTCATGTTTTTTCGAAAACCAAATTGAGAATTGGCTAAGATGCCTTCCTTTTCTACATACCACTCTAATCTATTTTTGACTAGGTGCTCAGTAATTTTGCCCAAGACACATGATAGAGCAATGGGTCTATAGGAGTTATGGCTAGAGGGATTTTTGCCTGGTTTCAAAATAGGGATTATAATTTGTGAGTCTGGAATTAAACCTTTTTCATAAAACTGATTAATTAACGATAAAAGGATTTTTTTTGTGTTTATTGTGGCTTTTGTTATGAAAGAATAGGTGATACCGCCTAAACCTGGAGAGGAATCCTCCAGTCCATCCAGCACCAACTCTAGTTCTTCAAACGAAAAGAGTATGTCTATTGGGTCTGAGTAACAAGGAGTGATGTGAGCGGGTATGTTGAAGGAAAGTGTCATGTGTACAAAAGGGGGGGCAAGATTGTTAGCGAATGCTTCTAACCACGATGAAGAGTCATTAGATGAAATATTCCTATAATTATAATATCCTCTAAATCTACGTATCTGTCTCCAAATGAGGGAAGGGGGAGTATCGGGTGATAAACTTTCACAATACTTAGTCCATCCTAACCTTTTTTTTGTTGACAGTGTTTTTCTAGTTTTTGCTGCGTTTTTTTGGTATTCTAAATAATTGCAGAGGGACATATCTGAATTATAAGCCAGTTCTGACTCATTCCGATTTCTCACCCTTACAGAACATTCTTGGTCCCACCAAGGCGGAGAGAATGAGAACCGTTTTTGCTTCTTTAAGGGAATAGTTTCATTTGCCGATTGTATAATTGATTTAGCTAATTCATTATAGCATAAAATTGGATTACTATTGGGGTTGGGAAGGCAAGAAATTTTATTTTCTAAGGATGATGAGTACGACTCCCAGTCTGCCCCTGAGAGTCTGTGGATAAGAAGGGATTGGGGATGGTTTTGGAGTGGGGTTCTAAGAGGAAGTTTGATTATGATGGGGTAGTGGTCACTGCCATATGATAGTGGGAGTATTTCCCACGTGAGGATTGAGGAGAGGGAAGAGGAGCAGATAGTTAGATCAACTGCACTTTTAGGATTTTGTGTTGGGAGAACCCTACGAGTTGGAGAACCATCGTTGATGACACATAGGTTGACCTCATCAATAGCATCTAAAAGTGAGTGTCCAAACATATCGCAACTAGCAGAGCCCCAGGAAGTGTGATGAGCGTTAAAGTCGCCTATTACTAAAATCGGAGGTGGAATGGAGGAGAAGATGAGAAGTATATCTGGAATTAGAGAGGAATGTAGATGGGGGATATATATAGATAGGAAGGAAGTATTAAATGCTCTGACAGCAACAGCGTTGATGTCTGAGCTATGAGACGGCAGGGTTATTCGCGTAAAGGTCAAGCTACGCTTGACCAGTATCGCACATCCTGCATACCCGTCCCGGCGGTCATCCGGAAGGCAGGAGTAACCCGACACTCGATAGTGAGTATCAGGAACTAGCCATGTCTCCGAGATAGCCACCAGGACGGGCGAAAATTGTCTAATAAGGTGATAAAGTTCATGAGTCTTTGGACAAAGACTCTTGCAGTTCCACTGGATTAGTCGGGTGGACTGATCCATATTTATGGGACAGAATAGAGGAAAGTTGGGGATCATGTGGGCAACGTTGGACGGTAGGTTGTGGTTGTTTTTTGTAATTAGGTCAATGATTATAGTAATGAGCTGTATTAACAGCTGATCTTGAGGTTCTTTGCGAAGGAGGATGGGTTTTGTTGAGAAGATCAAGATTCAAGATCTTTACCAGGTCAGTTCCTAATAGGTCTATCTGGAACCGGCGAAACTGGCCCTAAATCTTTAATTCATTTATCTTGATCATTGTCATGAGAAGACTGCAAATTGCAGGTCATAGCATTGTTCTTTTGACAGTTAAAGCTACCCTCATTGAACAATTATTGGGGGTGATTTTTTACACTACTACTAACTAGGTAGCACTTGATCACTATCTCACCTGATGTTAAGTGATGATGCGATCGATGATGGAGCGTGCTTACCCAGAAGATACCTATTCACTCGCGATTTGAAGACCCTCATATTTTACTTAACCGGAAACACACAAACACCAGGGTTGCTACTATGTCACTCAATACAGACCCTAACTTCAGATCTTTGAAGATGTGAAAGTGCAGCGGATTCTAGTCGATCTTTGAGTTCTAATCTGCAACCAAATTAAATCTATTTTTAACCCACGATGCAAAAAAAGGGGTGTTATAAGTTTGATGTGTGTCTGTCTCATTATCAATCATATGGCCCAAACGTATGAACCGATTTTGATTGAGTTTTTTTATAGGTGTCTTAATTGAGGGTGATCTTAGCTTTAATTTGTAAAAATCTGTTTATCCATTTTAAGACTGAGCTTTTTCTAGATAATGACGCTATGAGATCTACTTTTATTGGTATGATCAATTTGAAATTCAGTATCCCTTTACTTCAATGATATTGTAAAAATTTAGTAGCATTGACCAGCTGGGAAATGTGCAATCTGCAGAATACTCTACTCCTCACCAACTTACAACAGAGGTGTTGTGTTTGGGTTCATTGGATTGGTATCAATGAACTGATTATAAATAGATTAGTCGGGGGCAGTTTTAAATATTGAATTTAAGTATAATAGCTACTAAAGTTGGAAACTCCACTGCTTCACATATATTAGTGGAGTGCCATAAGATTTATACCTTGGAATCCAGGGTCAGTCAAAGAATCTTTGTATAAACTAGAAATGTGTTTTTAACGAATAAAAAAATGTGTAAAAGAAATTGTTTATGCACTCTTAATTTTTTAATTATTACAAAGAATCAGTATTCATTTTCAGAGTTTTTTTTAATTAGTTTAAAGCTATATTTTGAAAAGGAGAACTATTAGAAACTTGTCCTTGGGCCTCAAAAGACTGCAGGTATAAAGGTGATGGAGAGAGGGGGGGGATTATAGAAGGGACAACAGCAGCTTTTGACGCGGTCACTAACAGATTAGTACATATGGGTGGTTATTTTTGTATGTAGCTATTTTTGTGCATTTTGAAAAAAAAATATTCTAATTTTTATTTATTTACTATTTATGTATATTTATTATTGTAGAGTTATATACACTCGCAGGCAGGCAATAACAGCAAGACCCGGCGTAACCCGGAACCATCACTACCCAAAATTTATGCAAAAGAGATCATCAGACCCAATATACTGAACTATGTCGAGCGGGCAAGATCTGACCCACAATTGGCCACTCCAAAAAACTTATAACTGCCTCGGAAAACCGGAAAAAAACAACTGTAACACATACTTTAACATACAAAAACAATCAACCAACGAAACGTCTCCCACCACGGCCGGTCCCCACGGGAGAGTCAGACCACCACCCTCTAACACGAAGAAACAAAACACTTATAATTGCAACTTTAAACACAAGAACTCTCAGAACAGAAGAAAGCTTACAAGAGTTAGAAAAAGCCCTAGAAGACATTAATTGGGATATCCTGGGTGTAAGCGAAATGAGAAGATTTGGAGAAAAAAATCGAAGAACGTTCTGACTACATACTATTTCACAAGGGCGAAATAGCCGGCCTTAGAGGAGTAGGATTCCTAGTCAAACAGCCAATGAAAAGACACATACAAGAGCTTATTGGGATTTCAGATCGAATAGCTGTTCTCAACATTAGTATACCGGGACACAAGAAACTTTGGTCAATTATACAGGCTTATTCTCCAACAGAGCAAGCAACAAGCAAACAAGAACAGAAATTAAAGGATTCTACGAAAAGCTTACAGAAACTCTAACAAGGTATTCATCAAACCATAACATTATGCTAATGGGGGATTTTAATGCTCAAGTTGGAGCAAAACAGTGCATGGAAGAATTTGTCCTGGGAAACTTCAGACATGGGAAAAGAAGTCCAAACGGGGAACTACTAGTCGAGTTTCTGTTGGAACATAACCTAACACTCCTGAACAGCTTGTATATGAAAAACAAGAACAATAAATGGACATGGACGTCTCCTGACGGCAACATAAAAAATGAGATCGACTATATAACAACAAACTACCCAAAAGCCTTCACGGACACATCAGTCTTAACCAAATTCAACTTTAACACAGACCATCGCATGCTAAGAAGCTCCTTGAGAATAGAACCACCGAGAAAGACTAGAAAATACCTAGCTTCAAACAAAATAGACCACTGCAGTAATGAAACCCTAGAAAAAATTGCCCAAACCCTGATTAGATCAGCTGAAGAAATAACGAAGGAAAATAACTCTGATGGCCTTATGAAATATGAAAAACTTGAAAAACTATTAACTCAATCCAAAGGCGAGAACAATAGAGTGATTAAATACAGTCTAAGGGACACAACACTCCAAGTCATAGAAAAGAGGAAAAACTTGCTTTCAAAGCACCCAAAAAAGGATAACTCCAAAATCACTGCGGAATTAAGTAAGGAAATCAGGGAGAACATTAGAAAAGACAGGAAAACCAAGAGACTACAGACATTAGAAAAGCATATAAAGGCAACAGGTGGCGTGAAAAACGCACTTAAAGAACTACGAGAAACAGGAAAAGAATGGATACCAAAGCTTAACAAAAAGGAAAAAACATCCTCAAACAGGAAAGTCATAAAAGAAATAGCTACCAAATTTTACCAGAACCTCTACTCAGACCCAGACATCAAGCACAAACAGGAACAGAGCGACATAAAAGAAAGCCAGCAAGAACTTGAACCAGAAATACTTCCTATTGAAATAGAAAAAGCCATATATAGTCAGAAGATGGAAAAGGCCCCAGGCCCTGATAAAGTAACGAACGAACTTCTTAAAGGCACTCTTGAAGAACTACTACCCATAATTAATATTCAACGAAATACTTGTGACCGGTGTAATCCCTACACAGTGGAAAACATCACATATTATCCTTATATTCAAGAAAGGTCAGAAGGAAGACATAGGAAACTATAGACCCATTAGCCTAATGTCTAATATATACAAGGTATTCTCCAAAGTTATCCTGGGAAGAATAAGCAAAAAACTAGACGAAAACCAACCAAAAGAGCAAGCTGGCTTTAGACAAAAATACTCTACCCTGAACCACATTCATACGGTGAAACAAATCATGGAAAAATATAATGAGTATAACAAGAACCTCTACATGGCATTTATCGATTACTCGAAAGCCTTCGACAGCATAAGCCACAAGGCCATATGGGAGAGTCTAGAACAGCAAGGAGTACCCTCAAACTATACCAACATTATCAAGAACATTTACTCGAACAGCGAAGCAAGGGTCCAACTAGAAACCCTAGGAAACAAGTTCAAGATAGAGAAAGGAGTGAGACAAGGGGATCCTCTATCACCGAAATTGTTTGCAGCTGCCCTGGAGGGCATCTTCCGCAAACTAGAATGGGACAACTTCGGCCTAAATGTGCAAGGTGTAAAACTGAACCACCTAAGATTTGCGGATGATACAGTCCTGTTCGAAGAAAACCCGGCAAACTTAAAGACAATGATAAAATTACTGATGGAAGAAAGCATAAAAGTAGGCCTCTTCATGAACAAAGACAAAACTAAATTACTTACAAACTCTGAACCAGTAATCATAGATATTGACAACCAGACGCTCGAATATGTGACAGAATACATCTATCTGGGGCAGATAAACAAACTCACAAAGACCAAACCTCCAAAGAAATTGTCAGGAGAACTGCAAATGGATGGAAGAGATACTGGTCCCTGAAAGAAGTAATGAAATCAAACGAGTTAAGCATGCAAATTAAAAAGAGAGTCTTTGACACATGTATTCTCCCAGTCATTACCTATGGTTGCGAAACTTGGTCACTCAACAGACATCATAGAGAAAAGCTGAAACGCTGTCAGAGAGCTATGGAGAGAAGCCTTACAGGAATAAAAAAAATAGACAAAGTAAGAAGTAGCATTATAAGGGAAAAAACTAAAGTAGGCGATATAATTACCCAAATTGACAAATAGAAGTGGAGATGGACAGGCCACATGATCCGAGATCCTCAAGACAAATGGTGCAAACGGGTCACTGATTGGTACCCCAGAGACAGCAAACGCAATAGAGGGCGTCAACAAACAAGATGGGAGGATGACCTAAAACTTACAGCTGGACAGCACTGGAGAAGGGTAGCACAAGACGGAACCCAGTGGAAGGGGTTAGAGGAGGCCTATGCCAAGAGGCACACCGAACTGCGGGACATCCTTTAATAAATTGTTAAACACAATCCAAAATTTCATCGTACCGACGGGACTCGAACCCGCACCCCCCGGATTACACGTCCAGGTGCTCTGCCAATTAAGCCACGGTTCGATACATCGATACGACGAAATTAGTGGATTGCATTTGTTAACCCAATTATGCATTGGTGGCGCCATCTATGACTACTTATTACGTAAGTTAATCATTCGGAAGAAATCATTACAGTTTTCAAATCCGACGAGAGATGTTGCACTGCGTAAATCAAATATTATGTTTCTTTGAAGTGTCTCACACTTTATATTTTTTTGTAAATTGTTAAACACAATCCAAAATTTCATCGTACCGACGGGACTCGAACCCGCACCCCCCGGATTACACGTCCAGGTGCTCTGCCAATTAAGCCACGGTTCGATACATCGATACGACGAAATTAGTGGATTGCATTTGTTAACCCAATTATGCATTGGTGGCGCCATCTATGACTACTTATTACGTAAGTTAATCATTCGGAAGAAATCATTACAGTTTTCAAATCCGACGAGAGATGTTGCACTGCGTAAATCAAATATTATGTTTCTTTGAAGTGTCTCACACTTTATATTTTTTTTGTAAATTGTTAAACACAATCCAAAATTTCATCGTACCGACGGGACTCGAACCCGCACCCCCCGGATTACACGTCCAGGTGCTCTGCCAATTAAGCCAATAAAGCAGGGATACCAACTTCTTCAATGTTTCGTCTCACAGATAGAGCAGTGTGAGGGAGCGCATTATTGTGCATAAGTATCGAATCATCACCATGTTTAATAGGAAAGTACCTGTATGATCATTAAAAATTTCCATAATATGCCATTCCACATTCAGGTTTCCTTTTCCAATAAAAACCAGGTCTGTTCGTCCTTCTGAACAAATGCCGGCCCATACGTGGAAAAGAATCCCACTATAAGAAACCATTTCTTTTAACATGACGTTTTCCAGGTCATCGATACACCCTGTCTCTTCTATTGTTGGCTTTTAGTGCAAATCTTGACTCGTCCGTAAACAGTACACGTGCCCAAACTTCTTCTACACCCCAAGCAGCGTGTTCCGTCACAAAACGTAATCCCAAAGCCAAAGGTATGATTCTGCAGAAATTACTTGAATGCAATAAGGATAATCAATATCAAGTCCCATATTTATACAAAATTGAAAAACAAGGCATAGAAGTCGAAATTGAAAAATGAATCACAATATGAAAATGGGTCATTGTTACTTATAAAGCATTTTTTAAGCAATTACAGTAAAAAAAGTTAGATAAAAGGTTGCATACAGTCCGCAATGTCCGCATATCCTCTTTTGGTTTAATTTCATAAGCTAACAAACTTATCTTGATCATTTCTTGAAGATATTGCTGTTTTCAAAGGTAACCCTTAATTTTTGCGGGTCAGTGTAGTTTATAATATTTTTTTTGTTGTAACTCGTATTTTTGCAAACTATGAATAAATTTACATTAAAGTTACTATCCAAATATTATTTACTAGCAGCCCGCCCCGCTTCGCACGGGTAGAACAAATATGCCTATAAAATTTGCATCAGTTTGTTGCATCGAATATAAAATATGAACATATTTAACAATCATCGTCATATTTCAACCAATTTACACAAAACCTTAACGAATTATGCACCTAAACCTTCCTCATAAACACTCTGGCTATTGGTGAAAACCGCAGGATAATCCGTTCGGTAGCTATTGAGATTATTGCGAACAGACAGACAGACGCAGTGATGGACTTTGTTTTATAATACTTACGTAGTGATATTGGACGGCCCTTTGGCGTAAAGGATAGTTGACTTGATTCTGACCCGACGGTCGTTGGTTTTAATCCTAGCTATATACCTACCAATGAAAGTTTTATGTGCATTCATGAATCATGAGTTTTCGTACAGTGGTAGTGGGATCATTAAATCTACCAAAAAGTAGCTTACCACCAAGGAGAACATCTGCCGCCTTAACCTTACGGCGTTCCCCGCCGCAAAAAGTAGAGGTAATATACGCTTAACGTGTGTATCTGTGTGTCTGTCTGTAGCATCTTAGCACCTAACCGGATGAACCGATTTTGTTTTTATTATTGATAGTTTTTTTTTTGTTTGATAGATGTCTTCATCGAGAGTGTTGTTAGCTTTGATTCATGAAAATTCGTTCAATCGTTATAAAACTATGAGCTTTTTCTAGTTAATTGCGCTATGAAATCAACTTTCATAGGTCTGATCAATTCGAAAATCTTCTTCTTCAACGATATTGTAAGAACATGGAACATTGACCTGATGCTGGGACATTTCCTGGACTCTACAGAATACTCAAATCCTCACCAACTTACAGCTCAGATTTTAAATGTCGTGTTTAGAGTTATTGGAATGCTTTTAATGAAAAGATTATACATAGATCAGTCGGGGTGGTTTAAAATATTATATTATTATATATATAGATGAATATTATTTTATACAATAGATCATATTATTATACTATATTGACTTCAAATTGATTGTGATCGATGGGGATCTACAGCATAGCTAAGCTTATAATAATATGTTCGTAGTAACTATGACCTAATCTGTGGTTTAACTGCAAATATTTTATTAATTTTGCGATGCGTGTATGTGAAATTCGTGATATCTTCTAGAGTTTTTATTTGAATTATATACTGTAAAGGACAATTTTAATCTATTATATGTGGCCAAGCTAATTAACTTAATTATTTGGATAAGGATTAATACTATATACTTGAAAATAGTCTTGGAAGTTATGTAATATTTTTTAACAAAAATTTTAAGATTAAAAAGGTTACTGTGAGTCAACCTTAAGAGATAGACATATGCTGTCGCGGACTTTTTTGTAGGTCTTATTAAGTTGTATAACTCTTCCATAGAAAATATTCTTCTATCTATTTTCAATTGAGCAGCGTTCGTAAGAAACGTGTTTTCCGAACGTTTTTTTGCCGACTTAGGTTACAAATTAGGTCTCCACGAATGTACCTTTGATTTAAATGGGATAATATATAGCCTGTTTTCATTCCGAAAGGCCATTGTATGTATTAGTTAAAGAATTTTTTAAATTGGTTCAGTAGTTTTTGAGCCAAATCATTATAAACATACAAAAATACAAATGTTCTCTCTTTATAATATTAGTATAGACTAGTATAGATTAGGTAGAGGATTGAAATCATTGCCCTAAACAATTAATTTTTCTCTTTTCCTTTTATTTTTCAGTAAATTGTTGTTATAAATTGTTTTAATGAAGTGCGCAATTTTTTTAAATTGAGCTTTTAACAATGCAGTGCAACAGTTTTTATGAAGATTCATTGACTGGCTCTGGATTCCGAGACTTGACAATTTTTACGTCTTACGGCTCTTCACTATATAGTGAAGAGCCGTAAGACGTAAAAATTGTAAAGTTCCACTACACTGTATATGTATGTACACTGTATATTATATATGCGGACGTAATTAATTAAATTGAAATAAAAATGTTTTTAGCATCATAACTCATAAGTCACAACAATTTAATATATTATAAATTAAATGTTTCAAATTGACCAAATGTTTTATTGTGAACTTAAATTTTCTTTCATGTTAATAAAACTGTTTTATAAGGAAGGGTAACACATTTACAACACAAAATTATCCTATCTAATCAGTTAGACACATACTTGTTGTTGATAAGCATATTTAATTAATGTTCAATATAATAATAGATTGGTACCTAAAAGGGGTTGTTGTATACAATAAACACACCTATATTTTAAAAGCAAAAGTCTGTTTGTTTGGTCCATCTTCACGGCTTACAACTCGACTGATTTGCTTGAATATTTGTACAGGGTGGGATAGACCATAATGTTGTAATAAGGCATCGCATCTCAAAAAACACTAAAACGCGAGAGAACTCGCGGGTTGTAGCTAGTTAATGATAATTTAAAAGTTTAATTATATCTCACAGTTTCTGACACCTTTCTCGTGATATTTCTCAGGCACGGATCGCCTTCCTCCAAGGCGAGAGGAAGGGTCAAGAGAATCTGAAGAACGACCTCGTGAGGCGGATTAAGATGCTCGAATACGCTCTGAAGCAGGAGCGTGCAAAGTTTCACAAGTTAAAGTATGGAGTAGAGCTCCAACAAGGGGACGTCCGTCCTCCGCCTGAGGAGCCGCCGACTGAGCCCGAACTGGCGGAGCGGTCGCAGTGGAAACAGGGCCGTCAGCTCATTAAACAATACTTACAGGTAATTCATATACTTAATTAACTTTGTGTACTCACATTTTGACATCCTAGGTCTTTTGTGTACACCAAAACGTGAGATCCTAGGCCTTTTGTGTACGCAAAGCAGCATTCGTCAGAAATGTGTTTCCATCATAGAGTTAAACCCAAGAGTCGCTATCCCGAGTACATTTTGTCGAACGCTTATCATTCACGCGGGGGCAGGGGAGAGCGGTTGCCGCCATAGATAAAACCGACAAAAAGGTGTGACAAATTGTAGATTAAACACCTATCGCCATACCGTCGATACCGAATTACCGACGTCGACTAAAGTACTTTTTGTTAAAAAAATTGAGGATAGGATACGATAGTAGTATAGGATAGGTACTAATCATAACATACATACATACACTCGAAAAACATAACCCTCCTTCTTTCGCAGTCGGGTAAAAAGGCTGAAACCTTTAAATTGAATTTTAATATTTAGTTTGATATTTTATGAACTAAAACTAATGTTTTCCGACTGCTTTTTGCCTAAGCTATCTCAATAATACATTTATAGATTTCTCATATAGAGTAAAAAACCCTATTATACAGTAAATTACAGTATATACACACATGTCATACTGTTCTCCAAAGGTTAAAAATAGGCAATTTAATTTAGCTATAATGTCATATCTGTTTACACAATCTATGAACTGCACGTGCAAACAGAACATGGCGCCGCGTCGTGAAGTGTCATTACAATTTGACAAAATAATGTTTTATTTTAGCGTGTTTTATTCGAAAATCTGAACTTACTTATGAAAAGTGACTCCGTCACTTTTGTTTGTTTTTCCTGATTGGTTTTTACAGTATCTGAGGACACACGATGGCATTTCGGTTTTTTCATAACGCGCGTGTTGTTCGTTTGAGTGCCGAGCTACGTGTGAGCGGGAAGTTGCCGGTCAGCACCTTTGCGGTGTTCGACAATGCCAGTTCGAGATGTTCAGTCTCAAGGTATAGGTCTATGGTTTCCATGACCGTTTTATTTTCGACTTAGGTGCAAAATATATCTCCACGAGAATATTATTTAAACGTGTTAAAATATTATTTTTATTTATTAGAATATTAACGGGTAAATATATTATTATATCTTATGTACGGCAAGTATAATTTAAATAACTTTTGAAATAGGATGGCTAGTTTCAGACATTAGCTAGTACAAACAAACTTACAAACGATACCTCTTTATAATATTGTTAGTATAGAAATAGTTGAAAATTCTTTAATGTTTGTCTTTTTGCTGTGCCTATTTACTAGCATTATCCACAGAGTTCGGGAGGTCAGAGCCAATCTTCATTCTTCCCGACCGTCGTAATCTGATTTTGGAAGTTATTCATGAATAGTCTACCATATCAATGAGTCAATTTGCATAAGAATATATTCCTGTCCCTTTTTGGCACACATATAATCTATTCAATGGTTGTAACAGCTTATGAGCTTCTACTGTGTAATATAATAAAAGATTGAACACATTTTGAATGGTCCTGACTGACGTAAAAATACATTTTAATTATAACGCCTGGTAGCGATGGGCAAGAGACCGCGCAAAAAGAAAGGGTGTTATAATTTTGACGTGTATATCTGTGTATACGTGTATCTGTGTATGTAAGTGTATGTTTGTGGCATCGCAGCAACGGCTGAACCGATTTTGATTTAATTTTTGTTTTGTTTCATAGATGCTTTCATCAGAGTATTCTTAGCTTTGATTTATGAACATCCGTTCAGCCGTTTAGGATTATGAGCTTTTTTGGTCTGATTAATTATATACTCTTACTTCAACGATATTGTAAGAACTCGATAGCGTTGACATGATCCTGGAATCTGCAGAATACTTAAAACTTTCTGCAGATATGTCGAGTTTGGGCTCATCGGAATGTTCTCAATAAACAGATTAAATAGATCGATCAGGGGTGGTTTGAAATTTTGATTTTAATTATTATTTCTTCAAGTCTTGAGCGGGCGGTAAAGTGATTTTAATTGTTGGCTTATGAATGTTCTTCAAGTGTCCTGTCTAAGTCTAATAATATTGTATATGAAATGTCACTGTCTCAAATAGAGAGAGCGCCGCGCTATAAAATAAAATTAGTGACTATAAAACCTGATTTTGTCTCTCACGTGCCCACCCTACACCGAAAAACCCCATCACACTTGCAGCATTACCGCGCTGGATTGCCAGCGAAATTTGCTGGACAAGGTAGCAACCTGACCGGGGATCGCGGCACTTCTTCCGCAAACGTTGTCCCAAGTCCAGCTAGGCTATTCTGTAAGCTATCTCGACAGCGGAATCCGCGGTGAGATTCGAATTTCGTACTAATTTTCATCAAAAAAAGTTCAATCTTATTACATTCGTAATACGGTTGAATTTCGTAATACGAAATTCAAATCTCACCGCGGATTTCGCTGTCGAGATAGCTTACAGAATAGCCTAGCCGTACAAATTTCCTAGTCTCAGAGCCCCAAGGTCCCGCTGTTAATATTTATTTAGATTAGTAATTACTACTGAGTACTGTTTAGGGTGTAATAAGTTCCAGACAGCTTAAGCAATAAAGTATATTGTTTTAGTAGTCCAGAATAATAATTACGTCGATGAAGAATCTTATAATAATTAAGGCTACTAGAAAGTGTCTTTCAAGGACCTTGGTCAATAGTTATCTTTATCTTATCGTCAGGAGATGGTTCTTATGGAAAAAAAAATGAAAGTTGTTTTTTAACGCAGGCGAAGCCGCGGGGCACAGCTAGTTTGACATTTTTACAAAATCATCAGCGTTTAGGTATCCTTTAGGCAAGCGTGCTTCATCATGGACCGCACCATCGCGTATTATCAAGTGAGATAGAAATTTAACGATTGACATTCCGACACCAAAAATTACCTTGTATTTGAAATAGCGAATTAACTGTAGGATTCTTAAAAGGACTAATATAACAGTGATATATTATCACTTTAACAAAGAAGCCAAAGAAATGAACATATAAGTGTTAATCTTTCTTTGCACCGATACACGATTAAAGTTAAATAACATCCTATGCTTTCAACATTATAATGGAAACGACAAAAAAATCTTAAAATTGAGTTAGATATTATTTAAAAATGTATACATACAAACACGCCTGTTTCCCTCTTTCCACATGCTACGACCCTGACATACCTCTTTCGCCTCTTCAACTTTCATGAGCGCCTTTATACATGCTAGCCGGTTATAGGTACTTTTGACTTGGCCTTTCTTTAAAACATTTCCGATCTGGTCGTGATACGTTCACCTAGGTCGGCCTCTACCGGCTGGCCCATTCACATTCGTCTTATAAATCTGCTTCGTCAATCTTCCTTCATCCATCCTCTCTAGATATCCCAACCATCTAAGCATCCCTTTCTCTATCTTTGTCACCACATCTTCTACCACACAGCAACATTCCCGTATCACACTGTTTTCCGCCTTATTCATCAGTGTCACTCCAATCATACTTCTCAAACTTCTCTTCTACAGCATTGACCATAATGCTCGCTTTCTTAGACGATACTTTTAAACTCGCGAGCTGGGGTCGTTCTCCCATATAAAAAGTCAAATAATTTGAGGTCAGGCATCTTGATGGCCAGAGACAGATCCATCGCGCCGGATACATCAACTTGTCTGTTACACCCTAAAGATTGCACTTCTCCAGTGAAATGAATATGAATAAAATATCAACTTTAACCAAGAGATGCACACAAGAAGAGAAGTGAAGACAATGACATCTTAATCATATCAGAAGAAACTTCAGAAATCGTTATCGTATGTGCAATAATGTGCATTGCTCTAAAGGCATAGAAAAGAATAATACAACGGTAAAGGGTCACTTTGCTTGCATTGCTGTGAAGGGATACTTTGAACTTTTATTACAAATTTGACAAGAGAATTATGAAAATTGTCGATATTTTTCAACATAAAACCTTTCAATTCAAAGATATTGGACTTTTATTATAACTTCTTCTCTTCATTTGAGTTAATTCTGTTATAAGAGATTACCAGAGTGTATTTCAGAAGAAATCATTTGAAAATTGAAATCTTTTCTATTTCGTTAATTATGTTTTTAGACCAGCTAGGCTATTCTGTAAGCTATCTCGACAGCGGAATCCGCGGTGAGATTCGAATTTCGTACTACGAAATTCAATTGTATCTTGTTCTTAATACGGTTGAGTTTTGTAGTGCGAAATTCAAATCTCACCGCGGATTCCGCTGTCGAGATAGCTTACAGAATAGCCTAGCTGAACCTCTTGTCAAAGCAGGTCCATAAAATAGACAAGTTTTTAAAATCGGTTGTAACTTTTTTTGTTTTTTTTTTTTGGATTAAAACCTGCTCAACGTAAAAATTCAAATATCGTCTAAATAAAAAATTGTGATGTCTTATTTTTTTTCTCAGAAAATAAAAAGCCTAAATAAAAAATCGTAGTTTACTCTGAAAGGCCTATTCATTGTTCATAGTCCCACAAAAAAACTAGAGCTCGGGCCTTTATAGTTTGGGAGAAAATTTAAATAAATTGCAACATTTCGGGGCCTTACTCAAAAACAAGTAAAACGCAATTATCTCTAAAACTATAGATTTTCGCGGAACATACATGGGGTTCTCTGGGTAGCCCTTGAAATCGTCCATCGATAGTTTTCGTTTGGACCATATAAAACCCGACATCCTGTATAGTACACCTGGCAAGTATATAGTGAGATATACTTCCTAAGTGGTACCATTTAAATTTCATCAAGATATGTTCAGTATCTCCAGAGATATGGAAATAATCACATCAAACTCGTTGAAAATGATTAGCGCGACATTTGGAGTCAGTTCTTTTTGTTTATTTATTTATTAACCGACTTCAAAAAAAGGAGGAGGTTTCTCAATTCGACCGTATATTTTTTTTTTTTTTTATGTTTGTTCGCGGATAACTTCGTCGTTTATGAACCGATTTCGATTATTCTTTTTTTGTTCGAAAGGAGATATCCCAAGTGTGGTCCCATGGTAATTTTATCGAGGTATAATAAGTATCTCCAGAGATATTGAGATAAACATCTCAAAATTGGTACTGAAAATGTATAGCGCGGCATTGAAGTCGGTTGTTTTTAGTTTTTAAACGATATTATTTGATACACAGACTCACAGGGCATCACAGTTTTTAGGGTTCCGAACCCAAAGGGTACCAACGGAACCCTATTACTGAGACTCCGCTGTCCGTCTGTCTGTCTGTCTGTCTGTCTGTCTGTCTGTCTGTCTGTCTGTCTGTCTGTCTGTCTGTCTGTCTGTCTGTCTGTCCGTCTGTCCGTGTCTCACCAGGCTGTATCTAATGAACCGTGATAGTTAGACGGTTGAAATTTTCACACATGATGTATTTCTGTTGCCGCTATAATAATAAATACTAAAAACAGAACAAAGTTAAAAATTAAAGGGGTACCCATACAAAAACCGTGTTTTTACTACAGCGCCATCTATGAACGATGCTAACCAACAAAAAGGTCACTGACCTTTGTGTTAACGTTCACATGGTGGGTGTTAGAAGTTCGTTCGACATTCTTTAGATGGCTTTGTAGTAAATATGTTTAGTATTGACACGGTATTTCTATATATCGATGTTAAAACTATGTAGATACTTAATTTTTCCGGCAAATTTTGTTTAATCGGAACCTTCGCGAAAGTTTTTTTTTTTTTTTCAATTTATTAATCTTTAAATATAATACATTTTATACAAAGAATTGAGTACCAATAAACTATTTTTTGTTTGTGCTGGTACTCACATCCGCAACGTGCAACTACTAATAATTAATAACTACTAATTTATATCTTAAATCTACACTAATTTCTAACTAAACCAAAAAAAAAAAAAAAAACTTAATGTATTCAAATGAAAGGTAAAAATCTGAATGAGTATAAGAAATAAACACAAAAGCAACTATTCGCTTTTAAGTTGTTTGTACTCAGCGGTAGGCTTGGACAAAACAAATGCGGAACCGGTTTTGTTGATCTATATATACAGGGTGATTGATTGGATGTGATTTGTTGATGTTATGTATTTTGTATATTTGTTTTGTAATTTGTGTATTAATAATTAATTGTAATTTTAAGTTTGTCGTTTTTTTTTTTTTTTTTTTTTTATTCCAATCGCTTTGAATGACATGTTACACCGACTCCACCCTAGTGGGATACGGGTAGGAAGATGATGTTAATGTTTTATTTCTTTTATTTTTTTATTTGATTAATGTTAAGTGGTTTAAATAAATATATATATAAATCTTCTATATATATATATACATTTTTTAAGTAGTTTTTTGGTTAAATATTTCATTAAAATTTGTCTGCTGATTTGACGATGTCGTGAAAGTAATTTTTGTATTTCCGTTTATAATTTGTCCTGTTTATTTTGTTAAGCAGAGTGTGTGGCATTTCATTGAGAAAAGTTGGGATCAAAAACTCGATAGTTCTTCGTCCATAGTAGTTTGACATTTTTGGTACTTTTAATTTATTCTGTGTAATCTGTCTAGTATGTATTTCGTGTGATATAGGTATTTGGATGTCTTTATTGTCAAATTGTTCGATAGCGAGACACATACGAAGTCGCGTTTGAACAGGGAGTACGTTACAGAATTCGAATAAATCTATACGCTTTTCTTTGTACTGTTGTTTAACTTTCTTTGGTACGATAAGTTTCAAAAGTCTTAATTGAAGGTTTGATATTTTTTCTAAATATGATCTGAAAGTGCGTCCATAGCTAGTAAGTCCATATGATATAATAGACTCCGCTAGGGCCACATACATTGCAAGAAGAACCTTGTACGGCACTGTTGGTTTTATTATAAAGAATTTTGCTAAAATAGCTCGTAATTTATCGCAAACAGTATCAATATGGTAACTCCAACTAAATCTTTGGTCCACTACTAACCCCAGGTAGGTGTGATGTGAGACCTGATCTATTTCGTCACACGTGCACGGCACTGAGTTGTGCAAGCAGCTATGAGTATGTGCCAATATCTTAAATGTATGATTGGTTTTGAGATAGCTTGAGTGGACATGAATAATTTTCGTTTTGCTTGCATTTATTACAAGCCCAGCGTCATGTGACCATTTCAACACCTGATTGAAGTCGTGTTGCATCCATTGTGCAGCCAGGTTCATATCTTTACAGGCAGCTAGGAGACAGGTGTCATCTGCATATTGGTAGATCGAACAATTATCGACAACGTGCTCCATATCATTCACATATGCGAGGTAATGCAGCGGCCCAAGCACCGATCCCTGAGCTGTTCCTTCAGTGACTTCGATAGCTTCACTCATTTTATCTTCTATTTTGACGTAATATTTTCTATCTGTGAGGTAGTCTCTACACCAGTCAAGAATCGGTCCACGAACGCCAGAGTTTTCTAATTTAGTCAGTAATGTGTCATGTCTTAAGGTGTCGAAGGCCTTGCTGAAGTCAATAAATAGCAATATCACATGATTTCTGTTTTCTAAGTAATTGTTAACTTCATCAGTAAATTTTGATAGCAACTCAGAGGTTGACTTATTTGGTTGGAAGCCGTACTGTGCATTTGAAAGTATCTCATTTTTTATATAGTAAGTCGCCTCCCATAGTACATTAAAATTACAATTAAATAAACATAAAAACACAGATGACATAAAAACACAATTGAAATGATTTCTAGTTGATGACACTGTAAAATCAACTTGATAGATCTGATCAATTCGAAATTCGGTATCGTCACCTGTAATCTGCAGAATACTCAACTTCTCACCAACTAACAGTACCCTCAGTACGAGTTTTCATACCAAACTCGATATCGTATATCGAACAATTATTTTCTATGAAAAACAGTACAGCGTCTCTAGTGGTTTTCACACTTCGCTAAATTTAGACCAATCAGGGAGCCAGAATAAGTCTAAAACTATGTGAGATCTGTCAAAAGCGTTTACGATCAAAACTCGTACTAAGGGTACTGCAGAAATATGTTTAGGCTCACTGGAATGGTCTCAACATACACAGATCTAAGATCAGGGGGTGGTTTTAAATTTAAATTTAAGTAATGTTTTAAAATTAACTTTAAAAGTAACATTCTAATATGTAATGTACATTTATTTCTCAGGAGATCGGTTACACAGACACCATATTGGATGTTCGCTCGAACCGGGTGCGAGCGCTCCTCGGGCTCAACAATGAAGAGGCAGATAACGCCAACTACAGAAACTACGATAAGCAACAGCACGACAGATGCGACTATTCTTTTAACCATATGGGTCGCAAATATGTTTATGGTATGTACATGAATTATTATTTAACATTTTAAAATATCGTATAATTAAAATAGGCTAGCATTGGACCACTATGTCACATGTTGGTTAGTTATGAACGAAGTGGTTGAGGATGGAGGATGGATAGCTGACGGAACACTAGTATTTGGCAACCGATTTTCTAACTTGACGGCGTTCTACAATAAATTACACGCGATATCACAGCACTAGGAAATTGCACGCTACACAAAGCTTACAATTTTCGGCAAACTAGCTGTGACCCACTATGTCGCCCGAGTTGAAAAGTATCCTATAGCCTAATTCATAGTAATGGCCACAGTTTTACAATTGAATTTATTGTATCCAATGGATTGTAAAACTGTGGTACTGGCTATCCCTGTACAAAATGAAGACCGTGAAGAAGTCTCAAACAAACTAACTTTCGCATTTATAATATTGGTGTCGATTACCGATATTGCACAAAGTTCCAGAATAGTCGTCGAAATCGTCCTACATAATGATCAATTATTAGTTAACACACTGATGTTGTTGTAATTGACAATCATTCAATCACTCTTCGCACGTAGAAGTTAACGCTGCCGCGTTTCAAATAAGACTGAATAACAACCTCTTGGCCAGACATTTAAATAGGTCCGCAATCATTATCTAGAATTGCACGAAACTTACAAGAATAAAATATAAATACTAATAGCCACAGAATAAATGATTGAAAGACCGCTACGAGTAGATTCAAACGTTTGGTTTGACAGCCTGCACTGATTGCTATAATTTTAAATTATTTTTCGTTCTATAGGCAAAGAGCAACAACGTAAGAGCGGCGGCGGCAGTGGGTACAATGAAGAGGGCCTATCATCTCAAGAGACGGCCGCTGTGTTCGCAAACTTCGAGTTTCTGACGCATCAAGAGATGGATATGGATGAAATCGATGACCTTGACGCTAAGCAACCGCATCATACTCAGGGAAAACAAGGTAATATAAACATATTTAAACTTTTTTTTATCTGATCTCTTCGAAAAACGATGGTTGGTTTCTCGATAAGTGTGCACAGATCTTCAAGCTTTTTGAGCGGGTTGTGAAGTAATTTTTAATTGTTGGCTTATGAATATTCTTCTATATTGCCATGTCTAAAGAGGTACAATAATATAATTGTATGGGAAATGTAACTTTCCTATCATATAGAGAGTGTGTCGCACTGATAAAGTTAAATTAATGGGAATTTTCTTCTAAATAATCGTAACTGTATTTAAATAATTCGTCCCCAGGTGAAGAGGTAGACCACGAGGCCGAAGAGGTTCTCAACGAGCTCAATCTCATCACTGAGAATGAATCCGACATTGGTGGCCAGGGAGATGAATACACAGGTGATTATACTCTACTACGTAAGTACGTAAGTTTGTTGCGTTTTGAAGGAATGGGCTAAGATTGTCGTTGCAGAAGTAAGCTTTGTAATCTAAGCAATATGTAGGTAAGAGACACATACATGCATATAAAGAAGTGTTTATTATAGGCAGATGTTTTCTATTTTCAATCGATCCGGATTACCTCCAACTCGAAATTGTGATATTACTTCTATGAAGCTTTATGTTCAATTCAGTCATTCATTATCGTCATTATCAGCCCACCTTAGTCCATTGCTGGACATAGGCCTCTGAGCTGTCTCCAGCTCTTCTCCTCCAGTCACTGCCAGCATCCTTGCGTATGTCATCGCTTCATGTCGTCACAGGGCGTCCCGCACCACGTTTGCCAATTCGTTGTCTCCACTCCAGTAGGGCTATTCTGTAAGCTAATCTCGAAGCGAACCTCGCAGTGAGATTTGAATTTCGTGTTACGAAATTCAATCGTATTACAATCGTGTTACGATTTGAATTTCTTAGTACGACTCACCGCGGATTCCGCTCGCGAGATGCGTAAACTAGCTTAGAGAATAGCCTGGCAGACCGCGTCTACCCCAGCGATTATCGATATATGACAAGCTCACTGCAACTTCAGCTTGCTAATGCGTTGAGCTATGTTGATCACTTTTGTTCTAGGGCGAATTACTTCGTTGCGGATACGATCCCTTAGTAATTATTATTACTTAATCATTAGTCGCGTAAAATCCGGTTTGATCGAATATACGGGTATAAACATACTGCGCTATCCTCATCCCCGTGTTTCCTTCCCACTAAACAACATCCTCATCCCATTGCGCTGCTGGATGTCCAACATTGCTGTTGTCAAACTGACTTATAGTGGTTGCATACACAAACAATTGATAGTATAAAATACTCTATTATTGCATTTACTGATCAAGGATAACATCACTATTTTAAGTTAGGTACAGTCGGCTGCCTTATCATTAAGCCCTGATCTCTTCTAGGCAACCGTGGGTTGTGATTAGACACAATACTATTTACCGGATGACAGAAGTGCATTACGCACAACAGTTCATTCAGCTCTGTCACCTATTATTCACATAAATCACTACATAATTATTATTAAAACAAAGTCCCCGCCGCGTCTGTCTGTCTGTCTGTTCGCGATAAATTCAAAACTATTGAACGGATTCTCTTGCGGTTTTTACTAATACATACATACAGTGATTCTTGAAGAAGGTTTAGGTGTACAATTCGTTAAGGTTTTAGGTAAATTGGTTGCAATATGACGATGGTTATTGAAGATGTTTATTCGTATTTGACGTAACAAGCTAATACAAAAATGTAGGCATATATGTTCTGCCCGTGCGATGCTGGGGTGTGTTGCTAGTATTTTTTAATACGATTCATAAGATTAAATATCGCTGTGCAATTCC
The DNA here is from genome assembly GCA_954871355.1 of Cabera pusaria. Classification (NCBI taxonomy): domain Eukaryota; kingdom Metazoa; phylum Arthropoda; class Insecta; order Lepidoptera; family Geometridae; genus Cabera; species Cabera pusaria. The sequence continues at coordinate 11,456,217 of OX940893.1, forward strand.
CAGCAGTCGGTGCGGGTGGAGCGAACGTGACGGTCTCTAGCAGCGAGGCGGACGAAGAACCTCTAGCGTTGGGCGAGTTAGCACAGCTGACCGTCAGCAACGAGCCTGAGGCCTACGACGTCGCCTCCGCCAATAAGGAGTCCTTCCGCAAGACTTGGAACGCAAAGTATACGTTGCGTTCGCACTTTGATGGGGTATGTATTTTTTTTATTTTTTTTACATATCTTATACGCTAGCGTTTGACCACTATCTCACCTGTTGGTAAGTGATGATGCGGTCGAGGATGGTATGCACGCTAGGCCTAGAATGGGAACTGGCTGTCAAGGATAGCTGCCGGAACACATTAGATGTTTGGCGACAGATTTTCTAACTTGAGGGTGGTAGTTGGCCAGGCGGACACCACGTATTTATAAATATACAAGTTGTGCCCCGCGGTTTTACCCGCGTAGACATCGTTCCCGTGGGAATATCGGGATAAAAAGTATCCTATGTGTTATTCCAGGGTCTAGGCTATCTACATACCAATTTCAGCTCAATTGGTTCAGTAGTTTTTGCGTGAAAGAGTAACAAACATACATCCATACATTCTTACAAACTCGTGTTTATATTATTAGTAGGATAGAGATGGCGCTAGCGTAGATTTTAATAGCTCTCCTTTAAACATTCCCTAAATGTATGAGATCCTGCTAAGCGCAGACAATATTTTTCCCGATATTGGAACTGATGCACTTGCTTCGTGATAAAACATCTCAAAAGTTGAACTCGTTACCAAACGTTTTCTCTTTATAATATTAGTGTGGATTTGAAACAATTGCCTATTAAACCGTTTTAATTGATCCTGTATATAAATATCTGCTTCTTGGTTCAAAGCCGGTATTTAAATTCAGTAAACATTTTAAGACTCCAATGCTAAATAATCCCTGATTTGACAGCATCTTCACTAGATAGCTGTATCTCACCAGATGTTAGTGAAGATGCGATCTAGAATGGAATCGAGCTTGTCTAGAATTGGAAGATGGCACTGTGATAAGGCGCTGGACAACTTACTTAAGTCCAATCCACAGAGCAAATGCGAACCAATAGACGACATTGGTCTATGTTCTGTGCGTGGTTCGGGCCACCAGTGGTCACCATACTGACACTAGTGGGTGCACACAAGTCAGTGGGGGATCATCACATCATCGCTTACTAGGCGAGATAGCAGTCAAATGCTGGCTTATCAGATATGTAAATAAAACTGGCCAAGTGCGAGTCAGAGTCGCGTTTCGCAAATCGCACACTTAGGGTTTCGTACTACAGTACAATACGAAACATAACAGTTTCAACCTCATATTTGTTGTAAACCATTGTGATCTTACAAGTATCTCCAGAGATATGATGATAAACGTCTTTAACTTGCTACTGAAACTGACTCGCAGGGCATGAAAGTCGGTGGTTTTAGTTTTTAAACTATCTGAATGATTATTAATTAAATGAGTATTTTGATTACAGGTACGAGCGCTAGCGTTCCATCCGACCGAGGCGGCCTTAGTGACCGCCTCCGAGGACCACACCCTCAAGCTGTGGAACCTCCAGCGCACAGTCCCCGCGAAGAAGTCAGCCGGACTAGACGTGGAGCCCCTCTACACGTTCCGAGCTCACACGGCGCCCGTGCTGTGCCTCGCGATGGGAGCGCCGCGCTCCGAGGAGTGCTTCTCTGGCGGATTGGACGGGACCATCCGCGTGTGGAACCTGCCGCCGCCTACTGCTGACCCTTATGACCCTTACGATCCTGCTGTGCAGGTGAGACACTCGAATTTATTAAGGTATAGGAGGCCTACTCCGAAGTATCGGCCCAAAATTATCGGCGTTTCCAACTACGAATCACATTCGGTTCGGTCGGTCGGTTTAGCTTATCATTCAGTCCGACTGAAATTCAATTGAAATTTTGTTGTATCGTAAGCCCTACTAAATGAAAAAATGCCGACCGATAATATGACAAGAGTTTTATCGTCATTTTATGTCAAAAATAGCCGAACTTTTTTTCCTAGTAGGTCATCGGCAAATTCGGTCGTGTTTCCGAACCGAACTTTCGGATGTGTCATTTCGAAGTTTGCTTTCTTGGCCTAGTGTGGGGCCCAATAGGAAATATTCATGACATTTTTAAATGTATTTATTTTACTGATTTACACCCATTTAAGATAAGAGTAAAAAAATGAAATAATAATTAAAGCCAAATTTAAGCCAGATGCATGTTCCCTAAGGTATTTATTACACGATAGGTTTTGCTGTCAGTTTGCTGGCAGTCACGGATGTGACTGATGGATAACCAGGATAACTGATTGTCTAACGAATAAATAAAAAACTGACCGATATTTACATACTTTTGATTGCTGCATCAGCTACCAAAAGTCATGACTGATGGTTTTTAAGTGACGGATAACCTAATGTAATGGACGCCTAACTGTACAAATTTACAGCAAAACCTATCGTGTAATGGATACCTTGGGATACACCCAAGCAAGACCTATCGCCCCAACTTCAAAATTAGAATTAGAATAACGTTAGTAACTTTTCTATCCCAGGGTGCAATCCTTCGCGACCACACAGACGCGGTATGGTCGCTCTCCGCGGCGCACGGCCGCCTACTGTCCGCGTCCGCAGACGGCACGGCGCGGCTGTGGGCGCCGCGAGCCGCGCGCCCCCTGCTGGCGACGCTGCGGGCCGATGAAACTCTCACGCCCGCCGCCGCTGACTTCGCGGACGCGGGCGCTCGGGCCGCTGTTGTCTATAGAGACGGCACGCTGCTTCTCTATGACTTGGAGACGGGGCAGGTTGGTATAATTCCTTGTCACGAACAATTCCAAAATCAAGCAAAAAGGGACATGAGAATCAAAGTATTCCCCAACCTAGCAATATTTTTATTTTACAATGTTCCAAAACAAAGGGTATTCTTAAAAGAAAATATGAATTCTTTAGAAAAAAAATACAAATTTCGAACACAAAAAACTTTTAATTTAAATGCTCTAATTTTTTTTTCATATTTTGTAGTCTAGCATTTGACTATTATCTCACCTGTTGGTAAGTGATGATGCGGTCGAAGATGGTAGGCACACTAGGCCTAGAATGGGAAATAAATATCAGCAACAAACAACACAACATTATTTTTTACGAATTACGAAGCCAGATTATTGGTTGTCGCCCGACTGTTTCCGCACCGTTCCTACCCGGCAAAAAGTTCATTAAAATGTAAGCCTTATGATGTTCACTGTAGACAGACTTTACATTGACAACACAAAGAGAAGACAGCGCTGTATGTCCGCGCTATGTAGATTCGCTATGACCTTTCGGTGGTTTAAGCAGTAGTGACTAACTTCTTATGATAGGGAAATATAATTTTTTTTTTACTTAGCGGTATGTTTATTTTACAAGAGTTCACTTAGGTAGCAAAATATTTCTATCAAATGTATGCGATTAGTTATTTAAAAAAATGATCAGTAAATAAAACAATTACGGGCCAGTTTCACCGGTTCCTGATAGCGCTAATATGAAGAAATCTGAAAGATTGACAACTCTTATATGGCGTCATCTGTCAGATAACTATCTAACGTACTATCAGGAACTGGCGAAACTGGCCCATAAGTTCAAAAAGGCTTGTAACCCACCACAGCTGAGCTAGGAAATCGAGCGAAAATTATACTATTGTTTGTTTCCTCGTTAGCCGCTCATTTTCCTAGCACATTACTTGTGGAAAGGCACCCTAATTCTTTAAACATGTCTTGTGCTGCTAGTCTCTACAATGATAGTGATGGTTTTGTGATCGATGTTCAGTGCTCACTGTATAGAATGAGATTTATCAATTTGTAATATCATCAATCATTACAATCATGGTTGTGCCATGGCCGATCTAATACCTAGTAACAAGTAATCACATGTAATATGTTTTTTTTAAGTGAAACTTCTTATGCGTCTTCCAACAAGGTTGCGTTAAACGTTTAACGCTACCATGGAGGGGGTATAAAAGCACTGTTGCGTTAAACGTTCAACTTTTCATTTCCACATTACGTAGTTTCACTTCTTCCGCGCGGAGGGACTCCGCGCACTATTTTTTTTATAGTAGTTAAGCTAGTGTTTGACAACTCACCTGATGTTAAGTGAAGATGTGATCGAAGATGTAGCACGCTTGCCTAGAAGATACCTGTTCACTCGCGATTTAAAGACCCCCGGATTGTACTTAACAGGAAATACAGACTCGGGCAGGGAATTCTATTCTTTTGCCGTGCGTTTGATAAATGTGAATGCAAAGCGTTTTGTGGCACCAAATGGAATATCTACCATGTATCGATGGCGTATGTCTGTGCGTTTGTTAGTATAATGGAAAAAGAGGGACGATGGAATTTTTTTGTGCAGTTGAAAGGCACACTTTCCGAAATGTATGCGATAAAAGACCAATAAACTGGCGACTTTACGGCGATGCTCAAGGCTCTAAAAAGCCTACAAGATTGTCGTCGTTTATGAGTTTATTGGCTCTGCTGTCAACAAATTTCAACGCCTCCAGCTGGTATTCGGCTGACCAATCCCTGAGGTGATAACAGTATTCAATACATGATCAGACTTGTGCTTGATACAAATTTAGCAGCTGTCCTGGTGTGAAGTACTGCCTCACATTGGCCAAAACACCAAGCTTTTTTGAGGCCAATTGGGCTTATGCCTCAATGTGGGAGCCAAAGTTGAGTGTGGGTGTTAGTGAGATTCCATGGAGCTCAAGGTGGTCAGTGCGGACACATTCCGGAAAGTAGGAGTCAGTTGGAATGGACTCCGTTTGGCGAAGAACAGATACGACTGGGTCTAAGCTGCATTAAACTTGACCAGGTTGGCATCGCCCCCTGGCATTGTGCCTGAAATAAAAGTATTTATTATTATTATTATATTACTAGTGTCGCGTGTGTTCCACAGACGGTGCTGCGCGTGTCGTGCGACAGCGCGGCGACGCGCGTACGCGCGCATCCCACGCTGCCGCTGCTGGTGACGGCGCACGAGGACCGCCACATCAGGTTCTGGGACGGCGGCTCGGGGCGCTGCTCGCACGCCATGGTGGCGCACCTGGACGCCGTCACGGGGCTGGCGCTCGACCCCAACGGGCTGTTCCTGCTGTCCGGCTCGCACGACTGCTCCGTGCGCCTGTGGAACCTCGACACCAAGACCTGCGTGCAGGAGATCACGGCGCACCGCAAGAAGTTCGACGAGAGCATCCTCGACGTCGCCTTCCACCCGCTGCGGCCCTACATCGCCAGTGCCGGCGCCGACGGCCTCGCCAAGGTGTTCGTCTGAATGCATACGGATATTCTAGTCCCGCGTGTGCGACCGTTTTGACGTATTTAATCGTAACCGACGCGCCCGACGCTCGTTTTAAGCGCGTAGTGAACACTCATCTATGTATAGACATTTGAAATCTATTATAATATATTTTTAGACTTCAGTACGTGGATTTTACGTTTTTATTGTCGCAAGTTTTTCACCGATTTTACGATACGCAGTGAGAATATTGTTCGTTTGTATGCGGTAAGCGAGTCCTTATGATGTGGAACCCTGTTCCCTCGGTACGTTTTGTATTTACGTCTCTGTACAGTTAGATTGTTACGCAGTATTTGCTGTCTTGCGGAGAACGAATGGTGTTTCATTAGCTACGATATTTTATTATTTAAATCGATCGGATTCTATAGAGAATATTTTTTCTTTTTTGGTTTTGTAACATGTAATACGTTGACTAAGCTCTCATGATTATCTAATGCCAGTGACGAGCGCTCGAACAAAAATAATTATGATTGAGTAGAGATGTACTATATCGAGAATAACGTAAGTAATGTTTGTTCGTAACGAGTACTGCGTTGTAGAATATATATTATATAAAACATTACATAATTATTCCTTTATTTTCTCGAATTCATACTTGTACACATACATCCAAAAATTGATAGTAAAAAGCAACATAACCGATTTGCATGTTGTTTTTTTACATTTGTTGTTTTTTTAAACCCTCATTTTAGGAACCCTTGTGCTGCATATATTTCGGATCAGTCTCAATAGAGGGCGTTCAATAAGCGTACTTATCTAATCTTAAGAAACAGTTTACTTAGTAGCTCCTTACAGTATTTTACAGGATTACTATGATAGAGAATGGGACGACGATGTCGTATCTTTTGGGGAAACATGGAAAATACATTTTTTCAATCATTTTCCCAATGATGCCTTTAATCGAAACGGCTAAGGCCCAGCGCACACCGCTGGAAGCGCATTTTCTTGATACGCGCGCGCGGATTCATGCGACCACGAGCGGCTCTGTGGGCCGCACCGCGCCCTAGAGCCACATCAGTAAAGAAGGAACAGAGACAAGCTTCATACAACTGCGCTGTGATGATGACGTAGACGCACGTGAGTGCGTGAGCACTAGCGGCCTGTGTTCCTGTCACGTACGGAGTGAAACCGGTTTATAGTGGCTCGGCTGGTGCTTTAACTCAGGGCTGTAGCTCGCGACGCGTCACGTTATAATATATTATTTTTCATCGTATCTATTCGAAAAGTGATGGTTGGTGGGTTGGATTTAGAATCGTTTGGCACGAAAAAGGGGGGGTAGAGGGGTGGAATGGGAAGGGGAGGGTCCCCCCTTCACTACCCTACCACTCCCATTACAAGGTAATGCATAGTTTTTGAGTTATGCCTATTTATGATGGGTTTGATTTTGGATTTTTTGTTGAATTTAGAATCGTTTGGCATGAATTTGATATAAAATGTTATGGGGATGGGTAGAGGTTAGGTTCCTGATTGTAACAATACCATTCTTTCATTCTTATAACAAGGTAATGCACAGTTTCCAAGAAAACGATATAAACAAAATCTAACCTAAAAATATACTAAAAAAACCATAAAAACAAAGCGCAAATAATAATTACAAGGGCTAGATAACTTAGTAAAAATTTTAGTAATATTATTTACCACTACTAAATTAATAAGAACACCCCACTAGAAAAAAAACTAGGTTAGGTTAGGTTGAAACTGCGACAACACAACGCGCGAGCCGAGCGAGCGAAGCGAGCGTGCCGCGGCAGCGGCCGGCGAAGCGCAAAAAGTCTGTTTAACATCCAACAAAACAGTGATATTAATCAGCAAAGTGTTACAAAAAAGTTAGGTTATGATTTTACAAAAATACGCAAAACTCTAAAACTATGCATTACCTTGTAATGAAAGGGGTGGGAAAAGGAAAGGGGGACCCTCCCTTACCCCCGCATCACCTCACCCTCCCTTTTTCGTGCCAAACGATTCTAAATTTCAACCTGGTTGGTTCCTCGATAAGTGCGCGCAAAGTAGGTCGATTCCGCCATAGGGTGGGAAAGTGATTTTTTAATTTTTGGCTTATGAATGTTCTTTTATAGTGCCCTGTCTAAGGAGGTTCAATGAAATTCCTTCTTCTTCTTCTTCTTCTTATGGCTTTTAAACGCTGCTTGGCGTTTTTCTGCCAGTGTCAAAAGTATGGCCAGTGTACAGTATATTTACAAGAAAAAAAAACCGACAAAAGAAAGAAAGAAAGAAAAATAAATATGATCTTAAAACTTATAATTGCTTAGAAACATTGCATTTAAAATAGAAATTTATAAGCGAATATTATTACATTTAATAAAATTACTTAAGATATATACAAATGGAGTAAATACATATGAAAGGAGATATTTTATATTAAAGGGACGAGGAATTTTGGGGCTTATGGCATCATATAGGGAGAAAGATAATTTTGGACAACAGAAAAATATATGATCTAGAGTTCCTTCATCTAAACCACACTCACAGCGAGAATGGTCTCTGACCCTAATTTTGGCAAGAAAAACTGGAGAACAAACGTGACCAAGACGCAAACGAATGATGGTAGAGGAAACCCATTTATTAGCTTTTTTAAATTTAAAAAACCATGGCTTAATTGGGATTTCAGGTTGAATTTCACCGTAATATCTGCCTTTGATAATTCTAGTCCTGCTCCAAATTATTGACCACTTGTCATAGAGAAGTTTTTTAGCTAAAGAACGGAGGTCTTTGGAAAACAATTTAGAATAAGTGTCCAGGCCCATTTCAACGGCCTGCTTTGCATACATATCAGCACATTCATTACCTTCTATACCACAATGACCTGGAATCCAGGCAAGAGCTACCTCAATTCCAGAAGTGTGGCATTTATAAAGAATTTCTTCTATTTTTAGGTTTGTGTGTAATAAATCTTTAGAACGGAATGGAAACTTATCAATGTCTTGCAAACAGCTAAGGGAATCAGAAAAGATTGGCCCATTGACGGTTCAAGGTATCATGAAAAATTTTATCAGCACCCGGAGAATCTTTATCTATACCAAAATTAAATAAAATGTTCGGTCTATATATCAAACAATCATAGGGAACACTAAAAAGAGGGTGAATAGGAAATTTAAATAATGAGGAGGGCATATTAGAAAGTTTATCAAAAGAATTCATAAGACAAGATGGATCTTTATGTCGCCAGTAATCCGAAGTACGATTAAGGATAGAAAGAGAATGAAGCTTATTTAATAATGGATGAAATGAAAATTGAGCTGCTTGAAAGAAAAAACGATCACTCAAATATTGTCTACGAAGAAACAAAGGAGGATCAACACATTCCACTTGAAGCGCATTTATAGGAGATGATTTCATGGCTCCTGATATGATACGAAGACATTTATATTGAATAGAATCAAGAGATCTCATTGAAATTTTACTACAAGGTTCTAAAAGAAATGAAGCATAATCAAAATGGCTTCTGATGATAGCATTGTATAATAGTTTTTGACTGAAGGGATGAGAACCCCACCACACCCCAGACAAAGCACGAAGGATGTTAACATTCTTTTCACACTTATTTTTTATGAAATTGATGTGAGGAGAGCCTGATAACTTCGAGTCTAAAATAAGACCTAAAAATTTTGCTTGATTACTAACAGCAAGACAATCATCACCAATACAAATTTGAATGTCCGGGATGGATCTCTGTCTAGAGAACACAACAACATTGCTTTTATCTGAAGCTAAAGATAAGCCATGATTGCTTAACCAGTCACTGAGATATCTTAGAGCTAAATTAAGACGTGATACTATATCCAACATAGAGTCTGATGAGTAATAAAGAGCTATATCATCAGCATATTCAAGAATATCACAAAACGAATCTACACTTAGATGTAGATCAAAAGTATACAGATTATATAATAAAGGACTTAAAACGGATCCTTGGGGAAGACCCTTCCAGATTAATCTTGGAGAAGAAACATAATTCTGGAACCTTACAGAAATAAGCCTACCGATTAAAAGACTAAATATAACATGAGTCATCCTAGCTGGCAAATTAAGCTGAATCATTTTTTGTCTAAGAGTATGGAGCAGAACATTGTCGTAAGCCCCTGTAATATCCAAAAAAACTCCAATCAAATTTTCCTTTCTAGAGAAAGCAAGGCGAATATCTGATGTAAATATACTAAGACTATGGATAGTACCAAAACCTTTCCTAAATCCATATTGTGATTTGGATAGGATTCCTCGATGCTCCAACAACCACTCAAGCCTGTTTTTGAGAAGATTTTCAAATATTTTTATCATAACTGATGATAAAGCTATTGGTCTATAAGACAAAGGATTTTTGGGGTCTTTGCCTGGTTTTAAAATTGGAATAATTAATTGATGTTTCCAGACATCAGGAAAATCACATTTTTCATATATTTTGTTCAGGATACTCAAAAGATATTCTTTGGTGAAAGTGGATGACCGACATATAAATGAATATGGAATTCCATCTAATCCTGGAGCAGAGTCTTTAAGATGCGATAGTGCAGCACAAAGCTCATCATAAGAAAAAGGACCATCCATAGATGTAAAAGAAAGATTGTTAGGAAGAGAAGGTATCAGCTCTTTGGAAGGAACAAATGAAGGAGCTAATTTGTCAATAAATCCTTCTAACCAAGAAGAATCATTAGAAGTAATGGGACGAGAATCATTTCTAGAGTATCGAAACGCTTTGATTTTTCTCCAAACGAGAGAAGGAGGAGATCGTGGACATTTCATAACATTACATGACATTTCGTGACATTTCATAAAATTTCGTGACATCATGACATTTTGTGACATTTCGTGACATTTCGTGACATTTCATGACATATCATGACATTAAATGACATCTCATGATCATGATCGACATATATATCATCATCGTCATCATCAGCCTGTATCAGTCCACTGCTGGACGTAGGCCTCTCCCAAGATGCGCCACTGAGCCCGACCTTCGGCTCATATACTCGTATATCGTTGTCGGCAATGATGCAGCTTGAAAAATAAAAAAGCAGGTCATGTTTACTTGAAGGAGGATTTTATTACGATGAAGATTTTTCTTGTTTTTAGGGTTCCGTACCCGAATGGCAAAAAACGGAACCCTTATAGATTCGTCATGTCTGTCTGTCTGTCTGTCTGTCCGTCCGTATGTCACAGCCATTTTATTCCGAAACTATTAGTACTACAGAATTGAAACTTGGTAGGTAGATGTATTCTGTGAACCGCTTTCCGATTTATATACAAAAATAAAAAATATAAAAGTTTAAGGGGGGGCATCCCATACATGGAACTGAAACAAAAAAAATTTTTTCTTCAAACCTATACGTGTGGCGTGTCTGTAGATAGGTCTTCAAAAATGACATTGAGGTTTCTAAAATATTTTTTTCTCAAATACAATCATTTGAAAGATTGCGTCTAAAGTGGTAAAATGTGTGTCCCCCCCCCCCTCTAACTTTTAGGCCCATAGCACACGGCGTATTTTAAGCGCGCAGACGACGCGCGTTTCAGGAACGCGCGTCTTCGGCGCCGTAGACGCTGATTGTTGCGTTTGCATTGATGATACAAGCGCGCGCATGAAGCGCGTATACGCGCGTTTGAAGCGATACAAATCGATACTGTATGATACAAATCGATACTGTATCTGCACGTATACGCGCAGTAGAGGCGCGTTTCACGATCGCCCCGTGTGCTTAAGTTACAAGGTTGCGATCGAATCCCGTTTGAATCGCGTATACGCGCGTAATACGCGCGTCGTCTGCGCGCTTAAAATACGCCATGTGCTATGGGCCTTAAAGTATGGCAGTGAAAAATCTAAAAAAAAAAATATGCTGTAGATCTCAATAAAAACTAACAACGAAAATTGGTTTGAACGAGATACAATCAGCAGTTTTAGAGATATGGTGACCGCAAAGATAACTTTGTTTTTCATACAAACACTATGAAAAACAAAGTTAATTTTGTAGTTGCGAAAAATCATAGTTATGGTATACTTAACTGTGTTACGGAACCCTACGAGTGCGAGTCCGACTTGCACTTGGCCAGTTTATTTTTGTACCAACCCTACAAGAATAGGTAAACATTTTGTCCGTTCCTTAGAAGGTTTGTCTGTGTTCCTTCTTTACTCATGTGCTAGAGCGGAGAGACGCGCAGCCGCCGGACTCCGCGCGGGAGAGACGTGCTCTCTCATTTTCTCTCCGGGTGACTGAGCGAAACGCGCGCGGCGCAGAGTAGTGCGGCGGAGCGCAGAGCACCGCCGCGGCGACTGTAGTAGTAGCGCGCATGTTCTTGTGGTAGCTTGAGAGCTCTCCGAGCGCTACGCGCGAATTTTTTTCTTGGTATACAATAATTGACTGTATGTCAAGGTACTTCGGTTTATAATAACTTGTTTCTTTAAATGCGCTCAGTTGCGCTTCCAGCGGTGTGCGCTGGGCCTAAATCGATTTTGAAATCGTTAATCGTCCCAAGGTCCCCTCTAATAATTAGGACTAATTATTAATTTTTGTCCCAGCGTTCTCCAGTGGTGGTCGTTGGACAATTATAAATTGTTTTACTCCCAACGTCCCCCACTAACACGGTCACCAGTGGGACGTTAGGACAAAGTATTAATTTTTGTGTCAACGGCCGCCAGTATTGGTCGTTGGGACTTTGAAAATAATATTTTATTGTCAGTGTTTTGTCATTATAATCTAACTATACCAGATCAACATAAACTTTAGGCAGTCTAATCTGGGTGTCGGGTTTTTTTTAATTTGAATTTTCAAATGTGTGACCTCTTATTGGCCAAACTGCTTGATCTTTTCAGCAGAAATGTTGTGCAAAACAGTCAATAGGTCATAGAAGGACGTAGGTACTTTCTTTTTAACCGACATCCTAAAAGGAGACTTCCTTTTCTATGTTCGTCTGTATATATATATATATATATATATATATATATATTTATTATTTTTAATGTATTTTCGCCAATTGTGAACCGATTAAAAAAATACTGATGATGGAATCTCAAGGAAATCGAGGAAAAACGAACTAATTTTGCACTAATAAGGGTTAAATAAATTATTACATAAAAAAAATTAAACCGACTTCTTAACCACAAATAGGCACTCAAAAGTAAAAACAAATGAATATTTTATTAATTAATAAAAATATATTTTAAGAGCTATCCACTTATCTAATTGAAGTCAGTGCCAGCTAAGTCTATTAGGTAGATAGATACTATGTATGTTGTAGGTAGATACTTGTAGGTAGTATCTATCTACTATCTATTCCCGTACCGAATTTTTTTAAGTCACACATTTACAAAATTCAATTAAAAAAAAACTTGACACCCAGATTTGGCTGCCAAAAGTTTATGTTGATCTGATATAGTTAGATTATGGTTAACGTCTATTACGATTAAGGTCCCCCACTGGTGCCAGTGTTAGTGGGGGACGTTAGGAATAAAGCAATGTTTAATTGTCCAACGACCACCACTAGGGGACGTTGGGACACAAATAATAATAAATCCTAACTTCCCCTACTGGGGGACGTTTTAGTGGGGGACGTTGGGAATAAACCGTTGTCTTTGTCCTTGAGGACAAAAATCATAAATAGTGTTATTGTTAGCCGTGATTGTTTTCTTTAAAAAAACAAACAAATTCTTCCGTTGTTATTATTTACAAATTTTACAATAGGCCAGTCCAGTGCTTCCGTTCATTCCGCCTTTAGGTCTTGCCACACGCTGTTCTTGCTAGCCTAATTGAATCGGATTAATGATTTGCTCTAGAACTGTAGTTGAAACAGTGCAGGATATTAAACATATATTTTAGAGTAGAGGTATCTAATTGCAATTTTTTCCACTGGGCACCATAATTAAGTGGGTTCCATTATAAATACAGGCCGAAGACGGGGAGAGGTGAAATAAGTGGTGATCCATTTGAAGCCTCACGATTATTTGTGAAATTATACAAGATGATAAACTTGGTGTAAGTATTCTTAGCAGTCTTTTTCTCGCGTATTTATTTAGTGTTGATTGAGGTGGCGTGTTGGTTCTTTAGGGCGATAAAATTACCGCTCTCGAATTTCACTATGACCGAGCTTTGCACTCGTTATAAACTGTTGAAGAATCTACTCCTGAGTATCAGCCGCATTATGAGTATAGTGGCCTAAATGGCGTGGTCGCATACCAGCGTATAAGTTTAACATGAACGTCTCATCTTTATTTGAACATACCGAAAAGACGCTGACTTTCTTTAAAAAACGATTATGCTTCAACAATGGAGAGCAATGCAGATACTTGTGCAGTAAGTACGAGAATATTTATCAATATATACAGTGTGGAAATTAATCTCAGGCCCTGGAGGGAAACTACTTTAAATCCTTAAGCTAGCTCATTTTACTTAAAGGAGACATTCCTTTATATTTGAAAAGAAACAAATCTGCATTAAAAGATTTTTTAAAACTCGCTTGCTTCGCACGGGACTCGAACCAACTAAAATTAAAAAAAATAAACACTTTATTTTATTATACTAATCGGTAGTATTAATATTCAGGATAAAGTTTCTCTAAAAAATGTTTGGTTACTGTTCACTTTTAACAAGTAAAAGACACGTAACAGTTCTGTTATCTCTTCAACACTCAAAGACTTCGTATGAAGTACACGCTTGCTAATTTATCGTTAAGTACCTTGTTGAAATCTTCGATAAGAAAATTGTTTAATGGTGGTAATACCTCTATGCACATTTCCCTCTTACATGATCCGAGGCGTTGAGTGGAGAAGTTAAAAAATGGAACGTTTGACTTTGTTTGCAATGCGGGACAATAATTTTAATTTTTAATTTTATGGGGTCATGTAAAAAATGTTGTTTATGAAACTTGCTATGAAACCGTTCAAGAGCTAAGGATTGCGATAGAAAATGTTATTAGGGGCATACACCACAACACTTTGCTGAAGGCTACAAGAAATGAATTTCAACGGCGACTAATGTTGTGTAGCCGGAACGACGGGGCTCATTTCGAACAATTTATCAGTTAAATAATTTCTAATCTAATTTTAAGTGTTACAAAATTGATAGTAAAATAAAGTTGATGTTAGATTTAACGATTATTTTTATTTTTAAGACCTAATGTTTGTTAGAGAAACTTTATCCTGAATATTAATACTACCGATTAGTATAATAAAATAAAGAGTGTTTATTTTTTTTTGAATTTTAGTTGGTTCCAATCCCGGGCGAAGCAAGCGAGTTTTAAAAAATCTTTTAATGCAGATTTGTTTCTTTTCAAAAATAAAGGAATGTCTCCTTTAAGTAAAATGAGCTAGCTTAAGGATTTAAAGTAGTTTCCCTCCAGGGCCTGAGTTTAATTTCCACACTGTATATAGATGTTTGGCTATATATATATATATACAGATTTTTTAACATGAGGGTATATATGAGGGTATATTATATATAATAGCTGGCCAGGCGGACTCTTGATAGTCGCCTAGCACCATGCGTGGGTTGTTGGTTTCTTAACGATGTTTTTTCTTCACCGGAGGGCCACTGAAAAGCGCGCATAAAAAATCCATTGGTGCACGGTGGGGTTTGAACTCTGTACCTCTGCCATCATAGCCGACCATTCTCCCACTTACACCACCGGGCCCTAAATATACCTACTCTCTGTTTTACAGTCTAACAGGCACGGGTCTCGTGGTTTACGCGTTGATATGGCTGACGAAGCAGATGAATGAATGGCCCAGTCCACCCGACTACGGAGAAGAAACTACGACGAAGATGCCTTTTAATCGTATTTACCCACCTCCTGGGGACGTAAAGATAAGAGTAAATTAGCTAGAGATTAGGCAAACAACATTAAATCAATACAGTCCGGCAAGTATAACTTGGCGTGCCTGTGCGCCACTGTGCTTTTACTTTGTTCTTTGATAACAGTTTCTCTTAAACCACTTTTAATTACTTTTGGCATTATTGAACTATTTTTAACCGACTTCAAAAAAACCGTACCGTATATATATAAATATTTTTTTTTTTTTTTTTTTTAATGTTTGTTCGCGGATAACTTCGTCGTTTATGAACCGATTTCGATTATTCTTTTTTTGTTCGAAAGGAGATATCCCAAGTGTGGTACCATGGTAATTTTATCGAGGTATGATAAGTATCTCCAGAGATATTGAGATAAACATCTCAAAATTGGTACTGAAAATGAATAGCGCGGCATTGAAGTCGGTTGTTTTTTAGTTTTTAAACGATATTATAATGTAGCAGATTTATCAATAATAATGTCGCGGTAATCTCTCAAACGTCAAACTCACAGTTTCAAGAGAGCGGAATTAGTTCCAAAAACCACCACCGCCAAGTTATACTTGTGGCACTGTAACTTAGATTTAACTACACAGACTAGCTGGACCCCTAGTTCGAGTTTTTATCGTAAACGCATTTCATTTGACAGATCTCACATAGTTTTCGACTTAATCTGGCTCCCCTGATTTGTCTGAATTTAGTGAAGTGAAGTGTAGTAACCACTAGAGGCGCTGTACTATTTTTCATACAAAATTTGTTCGATATACGATATCGAGAGTATGAAAACTCGTACTAAGGGTACTGATGATGTAATGTAATGTAGTTTTTGATGTACCTAATGTCTGTGTAAAAAGAGAACCGTCGTGGCATTTGAACTAACATTCAAAGGTAAGGAAGGAAGGTACATACCTACCCAAGAGTAGAGTCTATTCTCCGTGATACCTACCTAGTAGCACACGATAATGAAAAGAGTAGGTATCTACCAAGTATCAAGGGCGTCGCTCGCTTATGACTAAGGGGGGGGGGGGGGGAGGGCAATATTATGGAGGACAATAATTATGAACGCATGTACATTAAACCTCTGAATTTATTTACGTTTTGTCATGCGATGCGGAATTTATTAATAGGTAAGGAAGTCAATTGCTCGCACTTTGGTCGCTTTGCGGCTAGCTACATTTGATCTTTAGGGGGGGGGGGGGGGGCAACTGCCCCCCTCTGCTCCCTCTTGGCGACGCCCTTGCCAAGTATCAATCATTTTTAGTCTTACTACTAATGACAGCAACGTGTTGTTGTTGTGTTTAATGTGTTGTCAATGCAACACAAACAGTAAATTAAAACGACCGACGCGACCTCAATTTCTACGACGGTTCTCTTTTTACACAGACCCTAATAATAAAATGTAGCGTAGCGTAATACGAGGTCTGTGGTTGAATCGCTGTAATATTTGCACGGTTGAATGCTAGTATCTATCTCGTTCACACTTACCGTATTACCTTACAAGATTGCCCAATCGATTTAAATTTGCCGGTTGAGTATTTTTCACAAATATTGATAAAAAATGGGAACTTGTTCTAGCAGCATTATTTTTTTGCCAATAGTAGAAAATTTCACATATTGCTGGCAGCACTGCGTAAACGTCAGTCGGCAACGTAACTCCAGATTAGGCTTGGGCTTACTATAACCGACAGAGGAGTGGATATATCGTATATCATTCCATATAAAGATATCCGCTTAGTATATCCGCTTAATATATCCGCTTAGTATAACTGCTTCGTATGTTCGGTATACCAATGTGAGTTGATTTCATACATTGCAGAGAAACTCACTTAATAGGACAAATTATATCCATGAGTATATCCCATATCCAAAATTAAGCGTATCTGTTGTGTTTTGAACTTGCATTGTTTTTGTACCTGTTGTTAGTGACGATGTGATCTAAAATAATGATATAGCACGGTTGCCTAGAAAATACCTATTCAATTACGGCTTGACTTTTTAACCGACTTCACAAAAAAGTTTTCTGTTTCATCAAGATATACCGGATATATGGGATATATTAAGATTTGGCATGTGGAATGAAGGATATATATCCACTTAGGGATATGTATCCGAAGATATAGATGTGTCCGGAGTTACCCAAGCCTACTCCAGATAGAGGACAGAACGTGTCAAAGCTGGACGTGTAATTCGCGGGCCGAAATCAGGGCCAAAAACTTTTGCCAGAACTCCATTATAGGTTACAGCAGGAAAGAAATTTGTGAATCATTGTTAATTTGTAACAAATAAAAGATATATATCGATGATAATACGCAAAAGCTCAACTAGATTTGAAAAATGGAAGGTGGGCAATGTCAAATTACTTTTCCTATTGCACTGCTTACGACTTTGCCCACCGAAATATTGTCATCAGGGTTTTCACCTCTATTAAGGTGTTTTTACCTGACTGATAAAGAAAGAGGGTATTAAAACCTTTAACTTTGGGTGTACTAACCATTCAATTTATTATATTACAACACCAGTATCATCATTTACAGTATTTCTACTGCTGGGTATAAGTATTCAAAAACTTTTTGATTTGCTTCTTTTTTGCTATAATTTATAAGGTTTGCTTGATCTCGAATTGATTATTTAAATATTAAGTACATATTGTTTTCTATATATACTTCTATATTCTATACTTTCTATATTCTATAAAATATGTTTTATAATGTGTGTACGTAATTTCCGGCAGTATATATATTTTTTTATTACATGTTAACAATAAAAAGTGACAACCCTAGCCCAGCGATTTCTTTCTATTAAAAGTTGCTAAAAAAATTGTGACTTTGCCCATTCAAATTTAGCAGGTAATATGAAAGTTTAAACGTTTAATGATGGTACCTTATACTACTATGACTATTTATTTAAAATATACCCTGATTGTTATAATCATAAGGTTGAAAACAGCGGAAGCATGATTTTTTTTGCAAAATGGGCAAATTTGTAAAATGTCTCAAAATTTGGCCCGCTCTCTAAATTTAGGTTTTTGAGGTATACATTTGCATTTACTTGATATTGTCATATATTCCGTGCAAGGAGCAATACATTTAACAATGATCTAGCTGGAACACGAATTAATATCAATGATAATAAAAAAAAAAATTAGCATTGAACAAAAAAAGGCAAGAAATTCGGGCAATGTTGTAAGGTTCTACGGTACCGTAAGAACGTCTGTCAAACACAAGTCAAACACTAAAATCAATATGAAGAAAAGAGCAAAAACATTTTTCATTTCTAGATAAAGTGTATTTATTCTACATGTAACCTCTTCAAAACCTTTTCTCACAAATATATACCTAAATACTTTAGAATCTTTGATTATAAACTCGTCTATTTTTTATTCTCACTACTAAAGTCTAAACTGACAACACTGACTAGTTCGACTAACCAACGAAAAATAAAAAAAATATAATCGTGTTTTCATACTCAAACGATTGAGAAATATTAAAACTTACTGATGATAACTAATCTTCTTATTAACATTATGCTTTCCTGCGTGATTGTGGCATAGTAGCCATAAAAACAACGGCATATTATTTTGCTCCGCGTGCTCGGTTTTTCAAGTGTCACTGTCGTAAGGAAACAGATAATCTACGATATATGGTAGAAATCATTATTTCGAAAGTTACGTCTGTTTGATATGGTATCTGGACATGTCAAACTATCATAAAAAAGGCAGAAAGATTCGTGCCGAACACCCGAGTGAACTCAAGTTCAGTAATACTAAATGCTTGAATAATACGCTTCCGCGCTCAGTTTGCTACCAAACGGCAGCAGGGTCGGACGTTTCCGTGCAGTATTACTTCGCTGCGTTACTTACGTGATAATCATGCCGTATTGACTATGCCGGACTGAGCGCGGAAACTTATTACTCAAGAAGTATTACTGAACTTGCGGTCACTCGGGTTTTTGACACGAATCTGTCTGCCTTTTTTATGATAGTCTGAGCTGGACATGTACGAGTATATTATCAAAGCTTAGGATAGGATCTTGGAAATATGGTAGTTATAGTAAGTGCCTACCTTATGTTAACAAAAACGATTTTTCAGTCTTCAGCCAGGTCTTTTACGATTTTGAGATAGCAGTAACTGTAAAGCGATTAGCTAAAACAAAGAGAAATCTAAAACAACCGACTTCCATTCCATGCCGCGCGAGTCAGTTTCAGTAGCAAGATTGAGACGTTTATCGTCATATCTCTGGAGATACTTATCAGATCTCGACGAAATTACAATAGGACCACCTTGGAAATGCACCCTACCGAATCATTCGAATTGGTTCACAATTGACGGAGTAATCGCGTAACAAGCATAAAAAAACATACAGACGTATTGAGAACCTCCTCCTTTTTGGAAGTCGGTTGAAAAACTATTGCTATCGCATCTTACAAAGGCCACTGTGCTTTAAATCTTTTGGTCCAGAAGAGGAAGGTGGTGGAACTGTATCCTGTATCAACTTCTCAATGGTTACCGATCCTGTAAACTCATCAAGCTTTAGCTAATTAGGGTTGACTTGACACTCAGGGTTGATATTAGTGCATGGTCTGCTGTCACGGAATATTTAATAGTAATACTGTATGCTGTCTAGTAACACTTGCCCAGCGCTAATACCTTCCCTTCCAGATACCGTTTCCAGACCGTTTACTAAAATAATAGCTTAATTACTTTTAAATCGTAAATAACAATAATAAAAAAATATCTAGAAAAGTGAGGCAATTTTTTTTATACATATCATATATGCTAGCGTTGACCACTATCTCACCTGTTGATAAGTGATGATGCGGTCGAGGATGGTAGCATGCTAGACCTAGAATGAGAACTGGCTCTCAAGGACAGCTGCCGGAACATATTAGATTGTGGTGACAGATTTTCTAATTTGAGGGTGGTAACTGGCCAGGCGGACACTAGATTGTTCTACCACTATGCTATGCAATTAAGTAGATGTAACACTATTGATGGTTCACTTGGAACCTAAAATAGGCTCGAGAGTAGACCCGTTGGATAGCAGTGCCGGATTAAGAGCGAACGCGGGGTGCACTTTACCATACAAATGGATTCCCCCGTTTCCTCCCTGGAAAATTTTTCTAGAGCAAAATTTGTTTCTACAAAAAATCAAGGTCTGCTGTAGCTATTGAATACGGGGGAATACGTTTGTATGGAAAAGTGCACCCCGCGTTCGCTCTTAAGCAAGCGTGGGGCCCGTAGCAAATTCTTTCAAAGAGCCCTTGATCTACTACGGGTTCTTAAGTATAATGTTGTAAAAACAATGCAATACTTAATACTAACTTACTTAATACGTTTATTTGCTGTTTTGTGGTTAGAAATTTGTGGGTAATTAATAGTCTGGGTTTAAATATGCGGGGTCCCCTTTTGCGCGGGCCCGTAGCAATTGCTACTTTTGCTACGTGGTTAAGAGCATACGCGGGGTGCAGTTTTCTCATCGACTTCATTCGATGAGTTTTCCATACATACGTATTCCCCCGTATTATTTATTATATAATAGTTACAAAAGGTCCAATGAAAAGTAAGTAAGTAGGTATACATTTTGTATCAAATACTGTGTTCGTTGAAGGAATGCTACAAACTTTATGAAAGTGAGTGCAATTGAAATGATTTGGGTTCGTATTTTGCAAAAGTGTGATTCATAAACAAAAGAACTGTGTAGAATATACAAGGTTATTATTGGTAACTCCGCTCGACGTATTCCCACCGGAATCAAAATAGGGAGGCTAAAAAAGGCAGTGCCGGATTAAGCAAGCGGGGCCCGTAGCAAATTCTTTCTAAGAGCCCTTGAACTACTATGGTTTCTTAAGAATAAAGTGGTAAAATAAAATTCAATACTCAGTACGTTTATTTGACATTTATAGGATACAATTTTGTGGACAATTAATAGTCTGGGTATAAATATGCATGCGGGGCCTCCTTCCGCGCGGAGCCCGTAGCCATTGCTACTCTTGCTACGTGGTTAATCCGGCACTGCTAAAAAATGACATATTTAGGCCCTCTAATTTACGCCCGAAAGTTGATAGTTTACTACTTACAAGATATTTGAAACTTAGCAATTTTTGGAAATATACCCAATTTTGGGGATTTGTAACAAAATAAATAAAAATTGGCTAGTTAATAAAATGTAATTCAATTTTTTTTCTATTCGTAGTAAACTTAGTGGTAAAGCTTATAGACCGGGAGATGGTAACAGAAAATACTTGGTCATTTGTACCAATATGGCGGTTCTTCAGGGGTCTAATTACGGAATGACAGAAAAGAAAATGATGGTCATAGCGCTGGTACCGGCGGCTCAATCGCGTGGGCGTTAATCGAATGTGTCGGATAAATAATAGTGTCAAACGATTTGTTCCACAAAAATGCTTGTATTTTCCGATAGTCGATAAAAAAAGAAGTAGGCGGTAGCGTAATGCCATACTTCTCCGGTGTGACTTACAGCCCGCCATACCGACGCGAATACATTAATTAAAAAAAAAACAATTTAACCATTTGTTCCAGGCTAATTTTTGCTAATTTTTACTGTGTACGGGCTATGGCAGCCCGTACGGCGTACACAGTCAATCTCGATCGCGATCTGTGATCAAAATCAATGATCGCGATCGAGATTGACTGTGTACGAAGAAGATTGATGGATTGATGCTTTAAAAGAGATGGTGCGCATCCGCTACATGTCACAGCGCGACTGTCTTAGGTTAGGTTGGATGCAATCCGCCGGCCACACGGATTTAATCCGCGAGCTCCAACAGCGGATGGGAATTCGCGCCCGTACACCAAGGACGTTGAAGGTCGAACCCACAGATATATATCTGTGCCTCCTGTGTAAAATGATATAACTGCAAAATCACAACTTTTCAGGAGAGCAAAAACAAAGTTTGAAAAATCATATTTCAGTTTTGGTTACACTTATTTGGAAAGTAATCATGAATTATGTGGCGTATGAATGTATATTTTAATGCTTTTCATATTTTTTTATGATATATATTGTAAGCATTATCAGAAAAACTATAAAAATCGATGAGATGTACCAAATGTAATATTTGACTTAAGTTTTTTACGTGACTAATGATCAAAGTATAATTGTATCATATAACACAAAAAATACCTTTTGGTGAAAATTGATATTGAGCGAGTTGTTTTTATGAATAACATCATAATTCTTAGACCTACACTAAACTGACCAAAAGCAAACATACTGGAAATAAATTATAGATTAAATGGCAATACCTAGCATGCTCTAAACCAATATTTTTTCCAGATGTATTATTAAAATCAAAGTTGCAATGTTAATTTTTTTGTGTAATATGATATAATTATCTGAATTTGTATCAATCGTAATGTTAAAAAAGAAATGTGCAAAAAGAGTTACGTTGAATATAAAAAGTATATAAAATAAAAGGATGTAATCAATAACACCTGTAGGTAATCATTTTAATTTTAGCATTACATTTAAAGATACAATATTAGGGCACTAAGAGATCATTAGTAAATAAATCAGAATCCTTAGACGTATTCTACTTGGAAAATAATAAGTAGTTTTAAACATTATAGTAACTGTCATGGAGGTAGATAAAATAGTACTAATTATAATTATTTATCTAAGAAAACAATTTATTTTATTTAATATTAGCATTAATTATATTTTGATTTATTTTAAAGTTTCGACATTACTTTTACAGATACGAGGCATGCCTTTTTAGTTTTGTCGTTTGAAGAAAAAAACACAACTAGAACTTTACAGTACTTTTTATTGTTTTTCAAAGTATTCACCACGTAGCTTAATACACTTTTCCATTCGCTAAAACCAGTTATTATAACATTTATTCCACTCTAAAGTGAGGATGTTCAAAATGGCTGACATGAAAGCGTCGACTGCTTCTTCACCGGACTGTAACTTTGAGCACGAAGACTTTTCTTAATTTTAGGAAATGTCAAGAAATCGTTAGGGCTTTGGTCAGGACTGTATGGAGGATGGTCAAGAATTTCTACTTTTTCCTGCTTCAAATACTCAATCGTTCGACGAGCGCTGTGTGAGTTTGCGTTGTCGTGGTGCGGGATGATGCGTCGCTTTGAGTTAGGTTTTCGAAGTTCGGCGATGACTTGTGGTAAACTAACTGTGGTATACCACTCTGCGTTAACCGTTGTACGATCTTCAAGTGCAATATTCGCAACATGACCGGTTTTTCCAACGAACGTGGCCACCATCTTCTTTGAAGTGCTTCGAGAACGAACCACTTTAGTCGGCTTTGGCTCATCTTGAAAGACCCAGATTGTAGATTGCTGTTTGGAATCAGGATCATAGATCTAAGATTCGTTACCACTGATGATGTCGTAGACGTGATTTGACTCTCCTCGGTTGAACCTTTGCAGAGTTTTCTTACACCATCTGACGCGGGCCGCCTCGTGATCGTCGGAAAGCAGATGCGGTATCCAACGGCAAACTAGCTTTTTCACACCAAGCGCTTCATGCAAGATCTACTGAATGGTTGTCCCTGAGATGCCTAATAGAGCCTCTATCTCTCGATATGTCACATGACGATCTTCGAGAATTAGTTGTCTCACAGCAATGATGTTATCTTCAGTGAAGGCGGATTTTGGGCGTCCTTCGTGAGATTTGTCACTAACACTAGTATGTCCTCGCTGGAATTCTTAATACCAGCGTTCGACAGTCCGCAGACATGGGGATTCATCACTCGTATTAAACAAACATGACTTACCTATTATTAATGAGAATTATCAGGTTCTCAACCTAGTCTCAATTAGAACTTTTACTCTTGATAACTGCAGTCACAGTATGCGGCAGTATCTTTCTGAATACCAGATTTACATGAAAAGCTCCGATAGAACTCATGGGCACTTACATGTATAAAGGAAAGTTACTGGCATAAATCTTTAATTTTACTGAGTTTACAAAAACCAAGTCACAATTTGTCCCACGTTTTCCACATGGACATCATACATAAGAAATCGGCACCACCTTTTTCTTTGTAAAAAAAACGAGTCTTTTGTATATTTCAAAGGGGGTCAAAAGTCTTCGTTTACAGCTAACGATGAACGAAGTCGAACGACGAAGTTGACCACATCCGGCGTTAATATTTTCGTTTCTAAGCCGAAGATTCTGGAAGTTCAAGACTTTTACGGCCAATTGTACACTTCGCAAGCGTCACGTCCTCAATCCCATTCTGGGGATTCTAGGGCCACTCTTAGCCGCCATTTAACCGAAAATGTACTAGAGGTCAAGCGTAGATGAAATGGCTCTTAGACAGTTAAAAAACGGAAGACTTGCATAGAAAATATTCTTCTATCTATTTTCAATTAAGCAGCGTTCGTAAGAAACGTGTTTTTCGACCGTTTTTTTGCCGACTTAGGTTGCAAATTAGGTCTCCACGGATGTACCTTTGATTTAAACGGGATAATATATAGCCTATTTTCATTCCGAAAGTCAATTCTATGTATTAGTGAAAGAATTTTTTAAATCGGTTCAGTCGTTTTTGAGCCAAATCATTACAAACATACAAAAATACAAATGTTCTCTCTTTATAATATTAGTATAGATAAATAGTTACTCCGTTACTTGTTACTACTATAGAATTTATTTTTAACATTTTAGTTCATTGTCCAAGCTTGTTTTAAAATATATTTTTTACATCGAATTTTGTCATGGATAATTTATTAACTTGACGTTAATTCGATTGAATTTAATTTTAATTGTAAAAATATAATTACTAGTATTTAATTTTATTTCCGAACAAGTAGGTATACTTACATCATGGATTACTGTCATATATTTTAAATATTTATTTGCCTAATGGCACGGTAACATTCAACCGACTTCCAAAAAAAGGAGCTTCTCAATTCGCATGTTTTTTTCTTTTTTTTTGTGTGTGTACGCGATTACTCCGTCAATTGTGCACCGATTCGGATGATTCTTTTTGTAATCGGTAGGGTACGTTTCCGAGGTGATTTCATTGTAATTTTATCGAGATCTAATAAGTATCTCCAGAGATATGACGATAAACGTCTCAAACTTGCTACTGATATTGACTCGCGGAGCATGGAAGTCGGTTGTTTTAGTTTTTAAACTATCTTAATTATATTATATTACCTTGATTATGGATAAGAATGTATACGGCACTCATAAGTTGGCTATGACATTTTTGCATATCTCTTTATTTACCTACATTATGACATTTTTTTTTCTTATACTGTCTAGGCAAGCGTTTGACCACTATCTCACCTGATGTTAAGTGACGATGCGGTTGACGATGTAGCACGCGCCCAAACTAATGAACCGATTTTGATTTATTTTTTTGTTTGACAGGTCTCTTCATCGAGAGTGTTCTTAGCTTTGTTTCATGAAAATCCGTAGATTCGTTTAAATATTATAAGCTCTTTTTTGGTTGATGAAACTACGATAGCAACTTTCGTACTCGTACCCTTTGACCGCGGATACCTTTTCTTTACTCATGTGGTAGCACGCTTACCTAGTAAATACCTGTTCACTCGCGATTTGAAGACCCCCGGGTTGTAGCTATCGGGAAACACAGACACCGGCAATTGATTATTATTGATTATGGGATGTACTCGGGTTAATTATCTTCATTCAAAGGTTTCGGCCTAACACGTAGGCCATCGTCTAGAAGGGGCTAGGATAATAGGGGCGACACGTATTAGGCCGAAACTTAGTTTAAGTTGGTCGATTAACCTATTAGGATAGGTCAATCAACCAACTAACTAATTATACATTTAGTATATTATTGATGCAGATGCTGTGTGGGTTCTAATATAACACAAAAACTCATATATTAGAAATAGAAATGCGAAAGTAAGCGTGTGTGTATCTGATATTGTTCTCAACTTTCTACGCATACATTTCCACGCGGGCGAAGC
This sequence comes from Cabera pusaria, assembly GCA_954871355.1. Taxonomy (NCBI): domain Eukaryota; kingdom Metazoa; phylum Arthropoda; class Insecta; order Lepidoptera; family Geometridae; genus Cabera; species Cabera pusaria. The sequence goes on from OX940893.1 coordinate 11,482,267, forward strand.
TGAGGAGCTCAGCGAGCTAATAATAGTACTGGCACAAAAAAAAACGTAATTTTTTAATTTTGTGATAAATGTTAGTATTTCTTTTTGGAAATATAAACTTTTTAAGTTGCTTGTAAGGATACATTTATATACGTACGCATATTTGACAATCAATAAATTATGTCAAACAATTGTCATTACTGACAGTATTTGAAAATATTTTTAAGGTCAATATAATAATTCATTGTTTTTATATAATATATTGTTTTATTATCCTACTCCTGACAAAGACAATTCTAAATATATAAAAAAACATAAAGATTGGTCCAGCCGTTCTTGAGTTATAGTGGTGGTACTTTTTTTATAAATATAGATGATTGTAGTGTTTTCTCGCAATCTTGCTGAAAAATGATGTATGACACACATGCGGTTATTGGTTTTAACAAACTCGTGACTATGGTAAGCCCTCGACTTCGTCTCGGGCTTACATTCGTCTACTCGTTTGTAAAAACCACGGATAAAAACCAACTTACCGCACAATAGTATCATAAATAACTATTATCATGAATTTGTTCTGAATAAATAAATACGAAATAATTTTAAACTAATATTCAAATTACTTTTTTTTAATGCTAAACGTTATATTGAGACAAAGTATATTCCCCTTCTTCGACAATATGTCAGCTTTGCTTGTGTAAGAACCGTAGAAAAACGAATAACCCAAGAAAGTATGCATAATTTCTTCGAAACTCACTACGAGGAAGTATTTGCCCTGAAACAATAAAAAACATCTCTCAGTTATTTTGTATATATAAAATTTTGTGTAAATGTATATACAATAAAACAAAAAAATTGGTTCTACCTACCTATGTCCGTTACTTTGAAACCATCTAACCTGATGTGCCCTAAAGCGGTTTTATTATAAAAGCAATAATGCGAACTAATGCGAAGATGTTTTAGATCACTAAAACAATGTCTTATACATTCGGTCACAAATATTTTTAACCGACTTTAAAAAAGGAGGAGGTTATATGTTCGACGTGTATGTATTTTTTTATGTATGTTCACCGATTACTCCGCCATTTGTGGTCCAAATCACAAAATTATTTTTTTATTTGAAAAAATATACTCCTGACCCTTCATGGCAGACACAACCACACAACGGCCCCCAGTTCCCGGTCGCCCCGCTATTCCTGACCAAGGCGGCGGTTACGGTAACGGCGGGGCAGGGGGTGCTATGAATCCCCGGGCGACGGAAGGCCGCCAAAACCGACTGACCCTGGCTACATTTAACGGACGCACGCTACGGCTCGATACACACTTGGCACTTCTGGAGGAAGAGCTGAAAAACATAAGATGGCATATTCTGGGATTATGTGAAGTCCGAAGAGAGGGGGAGGACACCGTTACCCTAGAATCAGGCCATCTTATGTATTTCAGAGAGGGAGAACAACCATCCCAAGGTGGCGTCGGGTTCTTGGTCCATAGGATCCTCTCTGATAACGTTTTAGAAATCTCCAGTGTGTCGACAAGGGTAGCGTATCTTGTGATTAAACTCACCGAGAGGTATAACCTCAAGGTTATCCAAGTATACGCACCGACTTCGGCACACTCGGACGATGAAGTGGAGGAAATGTACGAGGACATTTCCAAAGCCTTGCACAGAACCCAAAAGGCCCACTTCAACGTTGTCATGGGGGATCTCAACGCAAAAGTGGGAGTACAAACAAGCGGCGAATCGGTAGTAGGACCACACGGATTGGGAAGCAGAACTCATAGGGGGCAAATGCTCGTCAACTTCCTAGAAAAAGAGGGGCTTTTTCTGATGAACTCTTTCTTCCAGAAAAATCCCCAGCGGAAGTGGACGTGGCAAAGCCCCGACGCTATGACCAAAAATGAGATCGACTTCATTATGACGGACAAAAAGCGCATATTTAGGGATGTCTCAGTGATCACTAGGTTTAAAACCGGCAGTGATCACCGACTAGTCCGAGGCTCTCTAGATATTGACTGCAAACTTGAACGTGTTCGTCTAATGAAGTCCACGCTCCGACCCAATATGCTACAATCCGTGGTCGGGTCTGAAACGTTCCAGCTGAAACTGGAAAACCGATTTGCTGCACTGGAAACCACAATTGACGTTGACCAGGATCTCGACCATGTGGTGGACATCCTCAGGGAGGAAGGGACAAAATTCTGTGAGACGCGAGGTGCTGGCAAGAAGTCCAAGCTTTCAGAGGAATCTCTGCAGCTAATACAAAAGCGACGTGATAACCCTGCAGTCACTTCGTCAGATCAACGGACCCTAAATAAAAAGATTTTTAAATTGGTACGACGTGACCTCCGGAGCTCCAACACACGCTCAATTAAAGAAGCGATCGAGCAAAACCGGGGGTCAAAAGTCTTTGTCCAACAGCTGGGCCGAAGCCATCTGACGAAGTTGACCACTTCTAGCGGGAGTGTCGTCGCTTCTAAGCCGGAGATTCTTAGGGAAGTAAAAGACTTCTACAGCCAATTATACACCTCACAAGCGTCCCTTCCCCAACCCGGCATCGAGGATCCTAGAGCCACTCTGACCCGCCACTACACCGAAGATTTGCCAGAAATCAGCCTAGATGAAATTGTGATGGCTCTCAGGCAGCTTAAAAACGTAAAAGCCCCCGGAGAGGATGGAATTACAACGGAGCTCTTAAAAGCCGGTGGAACTCCTACGCTACTACAGCTTCAGCGTATTTTCAATTCCGTCCTCTTTTCGGGGAGAACTCCGAAGACATGGAGTAAGAGTGTGGTTGTTATGTTCTTCAAAAAGGGAGACAAAACCCTTTTGAAGAACTATCGACCTATCTCGCTCTTAAGCCATATCTATAAGTTGTTTTCTAGAGTCATCACAAATCGTCTCGCGCGTAGGCTCGACGAATTTCAACCCCCCGAGCAGGCTGGGTTTCGAGGAGGATACGGCACCATAGACCACATCCACACAGTGCGGCAGGTTATACAGAAGACTGAAGAGTATAACCAGCCCCTGTGCTTAGCGTTTGTGGACTATGAGAAAGCCTTTGACTCCATTGAAACCTGGTCTGTTCTGGAGTCTCTGCAACGGTGCCAAGTCGATTGGCGATACGTCCAAGTGTTGAGAGGTCTATATGACACCGCAACTATGACCGTCCAAGTACAAAATCAGCAGACTGAACATATCCACTTACATCGAGGAGTTAGACAAGGAGACGTTATTTCCCCCAAATTATTCACAAACGCTCTAGAGGATATGTTCAAAACGCTGAACTGGAAAGGACGGGGCATAAATGTCAATGGCAATTACCTCTCACACTTGAGATTTGCGGACGACATCGTCATCATGGCTGAAACCGTGCAGGACCTGCAATACATGCTGACCACCCTCGCTGATTCTTCTGCGCGCATCGGTCTCCGGATGAACTTGGATAAGACCAAGATCATGTTCAACGAACATGTTATTCCGGAACCGATTGCCTTAAATGGAGTCCCTCTCGAAGTTGTTGACGAATATGTCTACCTTGGGCAAATCTTGCAATTGGGCAGAAACAATTTCGAGAAGGAAGCTCGCAGAAGGATACAGCTTGGATGGGCAGCATTCGGAAAACTTCGTCGAGTCTTTACATCGCCCATACCACAAAGCCTGAAGACGAAAGTCTTTAACGAGTGCGTCCTTCCTGTTATTACCTACGGAGCCGAGACGTGGACACTGACAGTGCGACTAGTTCACCAATTCAAAGTCGCTCAGCGAGCTATGGAGAGGGCTATGCTCGGAGTTTCTCTGAAGGATCGAATTCGAAACGAAGTCATCCGTCAGAGAACCAAAGTAATCGATATAGCTCAGAGGATTAGCAAGCTGAAATGGCAGTGGGCCGGTCACATCTGTCGCAGAACCGATAACCGTTGGGGTAAACGAGTTCTAGAGTGGAGACCACGGCTCGGCAAACGTAGTGTGGGACGCCCTCCAACTAGATGGAGCGATGATATACGCAAGCTGGCTGGCAGCGGTTGGAAACGAATAGCTGAAGATCGAGCTCAGTGGCATGCCACGGGAGAGGCCTATGTCCAGCAGTGGACGGAAATTGGCTGATAATGATGATGATACTCCTGAGGTGGTCCCATTGGCACCAAGTCAGGATCTGATGATGGAATCCCAGGGAAATCGAGGGAAACCCTCAAATGTTACAGGTATCAACAATGTTTTTCACATATTTCCTAAAGCTGTTGAGCCATTTGCGTATGGTTATCATCATCTCATGACGCTGAGCTGATGAAGGAAGGTACAACTCTTTAACGGTTCGGAGTTCGTCATGAAATTTTGTAAATGGATTTAACTATAATATAGCCTGGTCTAAACTCCATCATGACATAGCTGCTGCACCCAGGGTTAACTTCCGGCAAGGGAACTCCTCAATAGTGAATAGTACAGACACAACATTTTTTAAAATGATTTAACCGTAACAGCCTGATCTAAACTCCTCAGTGCTGAACAGCCCAGACACAAAATTTTATACAGAGTGATTCAGTACCGATGGATCAAACGAAGCAGGGTGGTAGAGGACCTCACTGTGCATCTATTGAACCCCCATGTATGTTCAACCATTTTGGATAGTTTATGAGGTATGAAATTTTTAGGGTTCCGTAGCCGAATGGCAAAAAACGGAACCCTTATAGATTCGTCTGTCTGTCTGTCTGTCTGTCTGTCTGTCTGTCTGTCTGTCTGTCTGTCTGTCTGTCTGTCTGTCTGTCTGTCCGTCGTCAATGGCGTAAACTGCAGTGTTGATGGAAAGTTCCTGAGAACTGTAATATGCAGCGCTTGCGGAATAGGTGTAGGTAGGTACCGCAACACCTCCCCCCTCAGATCAGCAACTATTTGAGCACTCTGAGCGAAAATGTTGCTGACTTCGAATGGTGTCCTTTGGCTTTTTCAGGATCTTCATAAGGATGATTTACAGGTTCTGTGCTGGCCTCTTTGGGTTGATTTTGTCTCGTACAAATATTATATCGCCGTAAGATGATTGCGGAGTTAGCTATTGCTGCTAGAAGAAGTGTTCCGTAGAGAGGTAGTGTAGTGTGGTACAAAGAGATGTCTGTATGATTTATCTCGACTGGATGCTGCATCAGGATCTTATCTTCGATGGCGTGAAGTCCGTTGAGGTTGATTGAGTTTAGTTTTAAATGAGGTATATCTATGGTTTCTTTTATGTAGTCCTGTGGTATTTCCGTTAGAAGCAGTGGCTGTCCTTTAATGTGGTCATTGGTATTAATAATTGTAAATTCTTCAGTGCGTATGTAGTATTTCAGGGGCAAAGTTGCAAGGTAGCTTCTATGTAGGGTCAGGAACTCCTGTCGTCCACGTTGTAGTTCTGCTTTCGTTGGTTTTGGAAAGACAAGTGTATAGTGCTGGTTGCCTAAATGCTTCATCGCTTCCTTGTCCAGGGTAACCTTGGTAGGCCAGCATGTCCCGTCCAGGGCTTGATGATTTATAATGTTCTGGATACAGTCTGGATGCGCTCGCAGAGGGTGGTAGCCGTCTTCTTCACATAGATACTGATGATTGAATTTCAGGCATTCTGCCGCAATGTACATGAAATTCTTGATATTGGTTGCTAGGGGCTATTGGGTAAGGAGGGATAATAGTCTGTAACTTTCTATTAGGAACTAAGGATAGTTTGTAAAATTCGAAAGTGCTTGATGATATGATAGGGATTTTGAAAATTATAACTATTTTACTACCTGCATAATAATATACTGATTTTATAATGTTATAGTACTCTCTCAAGTCCGCGTCTATTACTTGCTCTGGTCCATATACTATTTTTAACCTATTTATTATACTACGTAAGTTATCTATGCTAAGCGTGCTATGGTGAGTGCTTGATGCACGAATAAACGCTAAAATATTTTCTATTCTATCTAATTCTAAAATCAAATCCTCAGCGTTCTCGCTAATTATACCTAGTAGCTGAGCGAGCTTAGCGTATCTAACTAACTTAGCCTTAGTGTGGGCTAACTTAGCATTAATGCTAAACTATTATTAATCTCCTCCTGGTTCTCTGCTATTTTAGTTAGTAAAATGGTATGCTGAGATACCAAATTTTATTAAGACTTATGTGCTCAATTAATTCAGACATCAACTTATCTACTCTCTAGTATATTAAGTGCTCTGTCATATTTTTCGGCATCCGTATGGTCTAAGTTACCAGTAATGCTTTAAACAACTGATCCAAGGCCATTTATAAGACCTCTTTTAGTGCGCGATTTATTGGGCTCTAATGTGTCTAGCTGATTTCTAATTTTAGTTAATTTAGTAGCGAGATAATTAGTCTGTAGTTCATAAAGTTTTAGGGTGTCGTTGTCTAATTTATTAGCAAAAAGTCGAAGTTGAGAATCTACCGAGTCAAGCCTGTCTTCAATATTAGTAAGGTCAATGTATTGTAAAAAGGAATGATAGTGAGTGACAAGTTTAGCTTATCCGAGTTTAAAAGGAAGTACACCAGGTCCATTGTCAAGATTCTCAAGTCTTATCTTGTGCGCCAGCGTCAGGTGGAGGAATGCGAAGAGTATCATCCTGTAACAATTTCGCGGTTTTAGGCACACATTTAAGTCGTGATTTTGCAATGGGGCCCTTCTTCTTAGAAGTGTATATATGGATTCGCAGATCGGCTAATACGGTATCCTGAGTATAACGAGTCGCGAGTTTATTTCGACTAGCTTGTGGATTAGTTATGAACACTTGTTGGTCGGGTTGGTATTCGACCTCAGGTTCTCTATTCTAATTCCTGCTTTCTATGATATGCGTACGATTTGTAAGAGCTGATTCGTTCAACCGGTCGTAAACAAATTCATCTGGTCTCTATGGGTTATAATGTATTCTTGCATTAGGTGTTCTGTCATGTCAATGTCAAAAGGATCTCTAGGATCGCAATTTCCTCGAATAATGTCATGTGGTCTACACTTAATGAAGCTATGCAGGGAGCTATTAGAAGCTAATATAGCATAGGGCATTAAGTTAACTGTCGGTTCAGCGTTTTGTCTGAATCGCATCATTCGTAAGTGTTCTATAAGAGTCGAATGCAATCTTTCTATCATACTGTTATCGTTAGGGGCATGAGCAAGGGTCCTATGATGGTTAATTTTATGAAGTCGCGTAAATTCAGCAAACATCTGATTGGTAAATTCGGTTCCATTGTCAGTTATTAAAGTGAGTGGAAGTCCATGATGAGTACTATAAGTCAAGAGTCCTTGTAGGATACTGACGGCAGTCTCGTCACGTAGGTGATAATCTTGCCCGTATTCAGAAAATACGTCTTTGCTAAGACTAAATTCATAGAGGAGCTTTTGAAGTTATTTTGAATAATAGGAATATTAGAGTACATTTCTAAGGGCGGTCTTAACTTTCGGGTTGACGTATTCTTTTATTGCATTAATCACGTCCTGCTCGAGACTGGATTCGGATACTTGAATGTGAGTACAAGTATGTGTGTCAAAAGGTTTTGTCGCTGTCGTTCGTCTTTTAATGTCACCTACTATAGTAAAACATATCTGTCTATGAAATTTATTTAAGGGTTCGTCAGTGATTGGAACTTCGAGAATGGGATTCTCGTTACAGGTATGGGCTGTAGCCGTCGTTGAACCAACATTAGAGGGTGGCATTTCAGAAGGATTTGCTACCATTGAATCTGTTTCCTCATTGTTAATTTCAACACTGTGTATTCAGCTACAATCAAGTATTAAAAATATTCAAGTTTTTGTAAATTCAAGACATAAAGTTGAGTCAAAGTTACATTTCTGAACAAGTTAAAGTCACAATCTAGTCCAAGTCATACCCTTAGTAAAGATGTGAACATTACTGAAGATTTTCAGTTCAATTTTGGTGAAAACGCTAATAGCATGTTTTTCAAGATTGTGCTGTTTCCCTACACACACATTCACCAGCACTACGAGTAAATGGTTAATAATCCACATATATTACACATTAATAGTAACATGTGATAAATATAAATGCGTGCTATAAGTAGGTACTACTATTTATTTTCTCGCAGTCAATGGTAAAAAGAAGATTACACAACTTATGAATAAAAAATGTAATCTTGGTCCTTGTATCCCTCGCTCCGCTCAGGATTCTAGTCTGGAATCCCGAGCATAACGAGGGATTCTGAAAACATTACTGATTTTTATTTGATTTTTCAAACAATAGATTATACAACAAGTGAATAAAAAGGCAATTTAATTCGAGCGACTTAGTTGGATCCCGAGAGCAGCGAAGGATTCTTGATAATAATTCTGAGCGGAGCGAGGGATACAAGGACCGAGATTACATTTTTTATTCACAAGTCGTGTAATCTAATTTTAACCATTGACTGCGAGAATTAATTATTTAGTTTACTTGTGCTGCTTGTAACCAAAATTGACAATTCTAGGTCAACCGGAAGTACCTACCCTATAGGTTTTGGGTCGAAAACCTATAGGGTACTTCCCGTTGACCTAGAATGATGAAATTTGGCAACAAGCAAGTCTTGACGCACTTATAAAGAAATAAATCTGAAAACCGTAAATACTTAGTTTAATAACAAAAAAAATTAGAAGTAAAATTTTTAAAAACAAGCTTTTATCTGGGACAATGAACTAAAATGTTAAAAATAAATTCTAGTAAGTATTTGGCGTGTAGGTACTTACCTATATTCTTAAAAGCTTGAGGCACTGAAGTATAGCAATTAGATGCCATGGCTACCTTACAGCTTCATCATCAGATCCTGGCTATCATTTGAGTGTAAAGTGCTCCTGAAGACGAATCATTTGAGCCCAAATTCACTGGGGTTACGTTATTTTATCACAGATATGCCGTGGCCACCTTCCACCTTCATCACCAGTCGCTAAATATCATCTAGGTGTAAAGTTCTCTTCAAGACGAATCAATCGAGCCCAAACTCGGTAGTGTTTTGTTTTTTATCAGAGATATTCCGTGGCTGCCCTCCAGCTTCATCATCAGACCCTGGTTATTATCTAGGTTTAAAGTTCTCTTCAAGACGAATCAATCGAGCCCAAACTCGGTAGAGTTACGTTCATTTATCACAGAGATGCCGTGGCCACCTTCCAGTTTCATCATCAGACCCTGGATATTATCTGGGCGTAAAGTTCTCTTCAAGACAAATCAATGGCCCAAACTCAGTGGGGATATGTTGTTTTCTCACAGAGATGCCGTGGCCACCTTCCGTCCCCATCATCAAACCAGCTCCATGGTACCATATCATCGTATTGTCACCGAATATACATAAGTAAAGCAAATTTGAGTCCAATCGGACATCGGGAAGTGGGTCTAATTTAGCTTCCAAGATTCCACCCGAACATACATAGTGACATACATTGCAAGTTAAATAAAAGCTTGTAAAAAGGTAAATTTACGATTACAAAACTTTTCAATTGTAGTTAGTGCTATACATTTTCTATGGATCGAACTACAAGGTTAAGTTTGTCCTTTAACCTAGTCAGAGAAGTTGGTACGGAAGCCTCGGTGGGTGAGTCCAACTCGACGTGGCCGGTTTTTTATTTAATTGAAAACTTCACACAAGTATTTCTGTAAATAAGTAAGTATATAGGTGTTTCAGGCTTTTTTTAAATTTTACCCCTAAGAGGGTTAAATGGCGACCAGGTAACAAAGACTGAAAATCAATATAATTTTTTGGCTTTTATTGGTCACGCCATTACTTGAAAACGGGCGAACCACTTAATCTTATTATTAGGCTTATTCTGTTTCTCATGTGTTTTTAAAAAACAAAGGGTTTTTAAACGAATAAAAAAAATTGAAAAAGTTTTTAACGCAGGCGAAGCCCCGGGGTTGCTTGGGGGAAGCGAAGCTGTAAGTAGAAGTTGTGTGTGTAAGTAAGAAGCCGAAAGTAACTCTGTCTGTCTGTCTGTCTGTCTGTTTCACTTTCTCGCCATAACCACTGAACCGATTTAAATGAAATTTGGTACACAGATAGTCTAGAGCCTGAGAAAGGACATAGGCTACTTTTTAATGCGAAAAGAGGTTTGTAAGAGGTTGAAAGGGGGGATGAAAAGTTGTATGGAAGTATCGTCATTTTTGAAGCTAGAAGCTTGAAACTTATTGTTTAGCCTGTTGATTCGATATAAATAAATATGACATTCAAAGTTTGTGAGGGGGAAGGGGAAGGGGTAGGGAGGGGAAGGGGTAGGGAGGGGAAGGGAGGTGGTAGTGAAGGGAAGGGGAAAAGGGGAGGGGGAGGGGAGATGAAAGGAAAGGAAAGGGGAGGGTAGGGGAAGTGGGGAAGTGGAGGGAAGTTAGGGGAAGGTGAGGGGAGGGGTGTGGGGGGAAGAGAGAGGGGAGGGGAGGGGAGGGAGGGGGAAGTCGGGGCCAAGGGGAGGGGGATAGGGAAGTGAGGGGAAAGAGGGGTGGGTGGAAGAGACAGGGAGGGGGAGAGGAGGGAGGGAGGATTTGCGCGGCGTAGTACGGTGCGGTGTAGGTGGGATACGCATGTGTCTTATTTGTAAAATAATTAAAAATGCTACCCTCAGACACTTTTCCAAGCGGACAAAGTCGCAGGTACAGCTAGTATATTATAGAAGTATTCATCTAATTGCCATTTAAATAATATTAACAAGTTTATTCTGTTTTATATCTGGCGGGAGATGGTTAAATGTTCTGACAGATATTGTAAAGACACTTTTTACACTACATGCCCATTTAAAAATAGATTTATCGATATTGTATTTAAAACGTTTATTTAGTCGCTGACTGTAGGCTTCCAGTTTGTCCACAAAGTAGTTTCTATGAGTTTTGTAAATAGATTCGCAAATTGCATGAATTATAATAGACAACAAAACCGCAAAATATTAGGTGCTTGAACAAATTAATAGTTATACTAATCATAATTATTGGAAGATTTAGTAAATAATATCGATAACGATATTGTTTACTTTCCCATCTCTAGTGTCGATATAATCGTAAGCATCCCTATTGCTTTTATTTGTAATGAGACCTCCCCCCGATCCCCTATGTCTCCGATAGAAAAAGTTGCTGCTCAGGAGATTAATAGGTAAATTTTTGTGATAAAATTTATCTTTCGGGTAGAAGCTCTTTTCACCCCAAAATTGTAACAAAATGTTTTTTATTAATGTCAATCGCTTAAATAGAATTTCTATGTTCTATTTCTATTATCTATTCTATGCTTCAATGTTTCATAATTCTCAAAAAAAAATGGTTTCTGATAAGTATTAACTTTAAATAGTCCTTGTTTCAGCGTAAAAACATGGCTGATTTAGATGCTTACAACTTTAAAGTTATTAAAACAACTGAAAAAAATAAGACGCTTAATTACATGAAAAAAAGAATCATCGAAATCGGACAATATTAAGAGATAGAAAAACGCTTTTTCTATTTGTATCGACATGCATGCGCTCTAGTCCTCTGCCCAAGTAGACGTACTTACCTATAGTGAACAACTTCGAGAGGGACTCCGTTAAGGGCAACCAGTTCGGGAATAACATGCTCGTTGAACATGATCTTTATTGTTAACCGACTTCAAAAAAGAGGAGTTTTCTCAATTTGACCGTATAAAAAATATGAATTATGAATTATAAAAAAATATGAATATATGTTTGTTCGCTGATAACTTCGTCGTTTATGAACCGATTTTGATTATTCTTTTTTGAAAGGATATATCTTAAGTGTGGTACTATGGTAATTTCATCGAGGTCTGATAAGTATCTCCAGAGATATGGAGATAAACACCTGAAGCTTGGTACTGAAAATGAATAGCGCGGCATTTGATGTCTCTTCTTTCAGTTTTTTAAACGATCTTATTACTAACCTTTTTGACAAGACAGTTGGTCGTATCAAAGCTGTGCTTTATGATTGCAGCAATATAAAAATGTTTACATGGATTATCCATCGTTTTTCTCCACAATACGTTTTTCTTTTTCTCCTTAAGGCTGTACATATCAATTCTAAGCTGCAACCAGTAAAAAAACTACTTAGTAAAGGTACCTACTGAAACAAACAATACGTAGGTAGATACCTATTAAGGTAAAAAAAGAATTAGTTTATTTACATATTATCAATTCATATTTAAGACATTATTTCAGACTTCGACTAATGGAAGAGAGACGAACAGACCCATTGTCAGCTTTGTCAATTAAACAGGTGCGCAACAAAACCATTAAGAAGCTGGTACGACGCGACCTCCGATCCTCGAAAACACGCTCTTGATTAAATAATCAATTCAGCAGAATCGGGGGTCGAAAGTGTTCGCCCAGCCTCTGGGTAGAAGCCTCACAAAGCTGACAACGTCAACGGGGAACGTCGTCGCATCCAAGTCGTAAATTCTGTCGGAAGTTGAAGACTTCTACGGCAAGCTCTACGCATCGCATGCTTCGAGGCCCGTACCCGATACTGAGGATTGTAGAGCCACCTTAACCCGCCACTTCACAGAAGACCTGTCCGAAGTCAGCCGAGATGAGATCGTGATGGCCCTTAAACAGCTCAAAAATGGAAAGGCCCCAGGTGAGGACGGAATCACAACGGAGCTTTTAAAAGCTTTTTTTTATATCTTATAGGCTAGCGTTTGACCCCTATCTCACCTGTTGTTAAGTAACGTTGCGGTAGAAAATGGTAAGAACGCTAGGCCGAGAATGGGAACTGGTTCTCAAGGATAGCTTCCGGAAAACATTAGATGTTTGGCGACAGATTTTCTAACTTGAGGGTGGTAGCTGGCTAGGCGGACACTAGATAGTGTCCTACCATCATGCGGGGCTTGTTGGTTTCTTAACGTTGTTTTTCTTTCTCCGGAGGGCTACTGTGTAAAGCGTACATACATTTTTCGATAGAAAAAAATCATTAGTGCACGCGGGGTTTGAACTCAGTACCTCTGGCATTAAATCCGACCGTTCTCCCGATCACGCCACCGGGCTTCGCTTCGCTTCTGAGCCATACCTACAAGCTGTTTTCAAGGGTCATCACTAACCGTCTTGCGCGAAGACTCGGCGAGTTCCAACCTCCAGAACAGGCCGGGTTTCGAAGCGGTTACGGCACCATGGACCACATCCACACGGAACGGCAGATTGTACAGAAGACCGAAGTGTACAATCGGCCCCTGTGCTTAGCATTTGTGGACTATGAGAAGGCCTTCGACTCAAACGAAACCGGGTCTGTTCTGGAGTCCTTGCAGCGTTACTAAGTTGACTGGCGATATATCGAAGTGATGTTATGTCTGTATAATGCCGCAACGATGAGTGTACAAGTACAGAACCAGCGTACTAAACATATCCAGCTGCGTCGAGGAGTGAGACAGGGGGACGTCATATCCCCGAAACTGTTCACTAACGCCTTGGAGGATATGTTTAAGACGCTGGACTGAAAAAATTGTGGCATCAACATCAACGGCAATTACATCTCTCACTTACGATTCGCAGATGACATCGTCATTATGGCAGAAACGCTACAGGACTTACAAAGGATGTTGAATGGCCTAGCTGATTCTTCTCGTCGCATCGGTCTCCGGATGAATTTGGATAAAACCAAAGTCATGTACAACGAGCACGTTGTTCCGGAACCGATTGCTGTAGATGGAATCCCTCTCGAAGTTGTTGTGCAGTATGTTTACCTAGGGCAGACGCTCCATCTAGGCCAACATAACTTCGAAAAGGAAATCCAGAGAAGAATTCAGCTGGGCTGGGCTGCATTTGGATAATTCTGTCGAGTCTTCTCGTCACATTTACCACAATGCCTAAATACAAAAGTCTTTAATCAGTGCGTCCTACCCGTCATAACATACGGAGCCGAGACGTGGACACTCACGGTTCGACTCGTCCACCAATTTAAAGTCGCTCAGCGAGCTATGGAAAGAGCTATGCTCGGTGTTTCTCTGCGGGATAGAATCCAGAACGAAGTAATTCGCCAGAGAACTAAAGTGATCGACATAGCTCAACAGATTAGCAAACTGAAGTGGCAGAGGGCTGGTCATATCTGCCGTAGGAATTTCTTTGTTAGATTAGCTCATTTTGCAGTCAAAGTTGAAGAACGTGAAAAATAGAAAAGTATAAGCAATAGCTCATTCGAATCGGAATGACCTCTAAAAAAATGTATTGCAGGGATTTTACCGCACGCAAAAAATTGCGATTGTTATTAGCAAAATAAGATGGAAGAAATGGTAATGGTATGGTGGTGGTTGCTGATTTTACTACAGTCGCTATGAAGGACAACTTCTTAGATTGAAAATTTGCGTAAGAATACTAAGTGATTCTGCCTATCTAATACAATATTTCCACTAGAAGTTTATGCCTACGACTATAAGGACCGATACAGTTACTCTATTGCATGTATTATATTATTATTATTTGTATACTCAGTTCTAGTAGAGTATTTAACAGACACTACATTACAATCACCTAAACGAAACCATATCATTGAGTTGACTCACAACATACAGTCACAAGCCCATGCTTTACATTCATCCAAATCCATTATTTCTACATGTCAGCACCCACACACACAAACAAATTAAAAACCATACATATTACATACAATAATTATACCTATCACTATTTATCACCATGATTAATACTTTTTCTAATAATCATTTAATTAAGCAGTCAAAATTACATATCACTGAACAGCAACCGAAAACATATACAAACATCATATTTCTATTTATTACAGCTTACATAACTAGAGATATAACCCCCAAACAGAAAAATGTAAGTTACATAAAAAAACAATCAACTTTACAGCTTAATAAAATCAGAATACACACGATTAACATGTATCAAAGTTCAAATATACACAAATATAATATAGTTATCTATGGCCACCGTATGACTTATTATCACATAAAAATACTCACTGAAATCAGTTCCGCGCACTGGAGCCATTACATTACTCAGTTACATTGTTTCTCCCGTTCTGTGATGCCCGTATTTTTATTAACGTTCACATTTCATTGCCCCTATTTAAGTTCTTACATAATATGTGAGATATGGTTAATAATAATTTACTACAAGATATTGATGCTACAAATTCGATTAATTGCAATTATCTGAATGACCCATCTATTTGTTCTAAGTTTTTAAAATATAATAATAACAACATTAACTTAACAATACTAACATTAAACATCAGAAGTATTCACAAAAATATGGACATGTTTCTGGCATTTTTAAGCACTTTTGATGTTCATATTAATGTTATTGTTTTAACAGAATGTTGGACCAGTAAGTATGATCCGCCGCCAATTTTAAATTATAACTTATTTTTTACCAAAAACCATATCAACCAAAACGATGGGGTAGTGGCATACGTTCGCACCCAATACTCAGTCAGAGCTCACGAGCCAATTGTGGTGGATGGAAACTGTCTTACATTGGAAATAGATGACAAATACACAGTGGTATGTTCGTATCGTCCGCCTTCTTTTCAAAATCCTTCTAATTATCTGAATTCAATAGACAATGTTCTAACATCATTACAATTTTAAAACAACATAATTTTTACTGGTGATATTAATATAAATATTTCGACGAGTAATAATATCAAAACATCTAATTACACATCGGAAAATTTAAACCTAATGGCGTCTCATGCTCTTACTCCAGGCATAAACTTACCAACCCGAGTTTCTACCTGTTTGGATCATTTTATGGTGAAAAGCATTAATTCTTGGCAAACTTTAGTTTCCGATGAATTTACAGACCATTCACCAATCTTATACCACATGACAAAGTTGAATAAAACATCAGCAAAAAATAATATTCAAACTAAAACTAAAAAGTTCACTAACATCAATGCAATTAGAGAAGTCCTTAAGTCCTTGCTCAACATTCCTGGCAAGATTTTTTTCTTGTTGATGATGCTAATCACGCCTCCAATGGTCCACGCAAGCCAATTGGTTCAAACAATAAGTAACATTGTAGATGAAAATACGTCAGCTAAATCTCAGTCCAATAAATACAAGCCCATTAAACCGTCGATCACTATCAGTGTTATCAAATGTATCCGGCATAGAAATAGCTTGCAAAAAAGATGTAAAATGTTTCCGGAGGATGCGAAGCTACGTATTATCTACATATTATCTACAAAATATAGAAATACATGTAATAGTATAATAAAAACATTAAAAAATAACTATTATAAAACTAACTCTCAAGGCAATATAAAAGAGACGTGGAGGATTTTAAAAGAACTATGTAATTACAGCACATCTAAAGTTAAATCGGATAATTTAATTAAAATCAAAACTACACCGTTAGAATCTCTTAATGAAGTAAATAATTTTTTTACAAGTATTGGACAACAGTTAGCAAACATTACACTTAGTAAATTAAATAAAACTGACGATGAGCTAGCATTTGCAGTTACTTCGATAAACAACAAACCAATAAATTCCTTAGCACTATTTCTAACCGACGCTAAAGAAGTTGCAAGTATTATTTTTAAACTCATAACAAATAGTGCACCTGGCAAGGACAATATCACATCATCTTTACTAAAATTAAACTATTTGGCTATTTCAGAACCTATTACCTATATTTGTAACTAGCAGCCCGCCCCGGCTTCGCACGGGTAGAACATATATGCCTACAAAATTTGCATCGAATATAAAATATTAACATATTTAACAATCATCGTCATATGTCAACCAATTTACACAAAACCTTAACGAATTATGCACCTAAGACCTAAACCTTCCTCATAAACACTCTGGCTATTGGTGAAAACCGCATGATAATCCGTTCAGATGCTATTGAGATTATTGCGAACAGACAGACAGACGCAGTGATGGACATTGTTTTATAATACTTACGTAGTGATATTGGACGGCCCTTTGGCGTAAAGGATAGTTACCCTGATTCTGACCCGAGGGTCGTTGGTTCTAATCCTACTTATATACCTACCAATGAACGTTTTATGTGCATTCATGAATCACGGGTTTTCGTGGAATCATTAAATCTACCAATAATTAAGATAGTTTAAAAACTAAAACAACTGACTTCAATGCCCCGCGAGTCAATTTCAGTAGCAAGTTTGAGACGTTTATCGTCATATCTCTGAAGATACTTATCACATCTCAATAAAATTACAATGAGACCACCTCGGAAAAGTACCCTACCTATTACAAAAATAATAATTCGAATCGGTTCACAATTGACGGAGTAATCGCGTAACATACACACACAAAAAAAGAAAGAAAAAAGAAACATACAGACGAATTGAGAACTCCTTCTTTTTGGAAGTCGGTTGAAAAGTAGCTTAACACCAAGGAGAACATCTGCCACCGCAACCTTACGGCGTTCCCCGATGCAAAAAGTAGGGGTATTATACTTTTAACGTGTGTATCTGTGTGTCTGTCTGTATCATCTTAGCACCCAACCGGATAAACCGATTTTGATTTAAAGTAGGGGTATTATACGTTTAACGTGTATATCTGTGTGTCTGTCTGTAGCATCTTAGCACCCAACCGGATGAACCGATTTTGATTTTATTATTGATAGTTTTTTTTTTGATCGATGAAGACATCGAGAGTGTTCTTAGCTTTAATTCATGAAAATTCGTTTAATCGTTATAAAACTATGAGCTTTAATAAACTTTAATAGGTCTGATCAATTCGAAAATCTTCTTCTTCAACGATATTGTAAGAACATGGAAGCATTGACCTGCTAGGCGATTCTGTAAGCTATCTCGACAGCGGAATCCGCGGTGAGATTTGAATTTCGTACTACGAAATTCAACCGTATTACGAACGCCATACGATTGATTTTCGTAGTACGCATTTCGAATCTCACCACGGATTCCGCTGGCGAGATATCTTACAGAATAGCCTAGCTGATGCTGGGACATCTCCTGGACTCTACAGAATACTCAAATCCTCACCAACTTACAGCTCAGATTTTAAATGTCGTGTTTAGAGTCATTGGAATGCTTTTAATGAAAAGATTATACATAGATCAGTCGGGGTGGTTTAAAATATTATATTATGTATATAGATAATTATTATTTTATACAATAGATCATATTATTATACTATATTAACTTCAAATTAATTGTGATCGGTGGGGATCTACAGAAAAGCTAAGCTTATAATAATATTTTGGTCGTAACTATGACCTATTCTGTGGTTTGACTGCAAATATTTTATTAATTTTGCGATGCCTGTATGTGAAATCCGTGATATCTTCTAGAGTTTTCATTAGAACTATATACTGTAAAGGACAATTTTAATCTATAATATGTGGCCAAGCTAATTAACGTAATTATTTGGATAAGGATTAATACTATATACTTGAAAATAGCCCTGGAAGTTATGTAATATTTTTTAACAAAAAATTAAAGATTAAAATGGTTACTGTGAGTCAACCTTAAGAGATAGACATATGCTGTCGCAGACTTTTTTGTAGGTATTATTAAGTTGTACAACTCTTGCATAGAAAATATTCTTCCATCTGTTTTCAATTGAGCAGCGTTCGTAAGAAACGTGTTTTTTCGACCGTTTTTTTGTCGACTTAGGTTACAAATTAGGTCTCCACGAATGTACCTTTGATTTAAACGGGATAATATATAGCTTATTTTCATTTCGAAAGTCCATTCTATATATTAATGAAAGAATTTTTTAAATCGGTCCAGTAGTTTTTGAGCCAAATTATTACAAAAATACAAATGTTCTCTCTTTATAACATTAGTATAGATTTAAGTTTTGTCACAGGTATTTTTCCATCAGTTTTTAAACAGGCGATGGTTTGCCCTATCTTTAAATCAGGTGACAATAAATTACGCTCAAACTATCGACCTATATCCCTTTTGCCAACTCTCTCCAAAATCATGGCAAAATAGCAAATAACAGATTAATGTCCTACTTGGAAAAGAACAACCTACTTGCCAACAACCAGTATGGTTACCGAGCTAACAAGTCGACTGATGACGCTGTGCTAAATCTTACCACACTAATCACGAAGTACCTTGACAGGGGTGAGAAATGCGTTGGTGTCTTCTTAGATCTCCAAAAGGCATTCGACACAGTCTCAATACCAATTTTACTTGCCCGTCTAGAGAACGCTGGAGTTAGAGGGGGAGCTCTAAACTGGTTCAAAGATTATGTGACTGGACGCTGCCAAAATGTTAGAATAGGAGAACACGAAAGTGACAGTGCCATCTGCAACTATGGAGTGCCTCAAGGTAGTACGCTTGGTCCTACATTATTCCTACTATATATTAACGAACTCTCTAAAGCAAAACTACAAAATGCCGATATACTTATGTTTGTAGATGACACTGTCCTTTTGTTTCATGGCCGCACTTGGACAAATGTCCAACGTTTGGCCGAGGATGGCCTATCTCATGTAATCATGTGGCTCGAAGACAACTTACTCTCACTTAATGCAGATAAAACAAAGTATCTCTGTTTTAAGAAAAGTAACAATAATAAAATACCACCTGACTTTAAAATCTCTGCACACTCATTTCCCTGCAATAGAAACAACAATAAAACGCATAACTGTAAATGCAACATCATTGCAAGAGTAGACACAATAAGATACCTTGGTGTCATAATTGATCACAAATCGTCCTGGCGACCTCACAAAGAGAATGTCTCAATGCGCATTCGACGTTTAATTTATGTTTTTAAAACTCTACGACATGTTGCTGATGAGAAACTATTACTTCAAACCTACAAAGCTCTCGGTGAATGTATAATCAGTTATTGCATCAGTTCATGAGGAGCTTTAAAAACACATTTAATTGTAGTAGAACGAGCACAGCGAGCCTTACTCAAAGTGTTAATGTCATTACCGTTTCAACATCCTACAAGCAACCTTTATGAAAAATGTAAGCTAATGTCAGGAAGGAAGTTGTTAATTTCCCAATGTTTAAAGAGATACCATACAGAAATAGTCCCACACTTACCAATCACGAACAAACGTATTGATAAATGTCCTGTTCCGTTATACCATAGTGCTTTAGCATGGAGACACTACAATCATCTTTCACCCATATTTTATAATATACTCAACACTAAATAAAAAATAAAAACTTTCAATAAATACAAACTCAAATACGCTATCTTTGACTGGCTAAAATCCTTAGATTACGAAGACACTAAAAAACTTCTTGTTAAATTAGAATAGTAAAAACATTCATATAAACGCACACACACTCACACACACACAATGCTTAGTAATATAATATTAAGATAATATGTATTATTAATTACATACTTATATTAATTGCTTGTTAGTCTACTTTGCTTATATAGGTATAATAAGTTCATATTTTTGGGAAGACACTGTCTTTTGCAACACAGTCTGAAAGACTAAAGCAAAAGGCAGGGTACAATAAAACAATGTTTCAAAAACCAATTTATGAAATAAAGCAATTTTGTATTTTTGTATTTTTTTTGGTATTTAGTAGTTTGTTAAAAACTTAAAAAATGTGTATAATTAAGAAATGTTGACTTTCATGACATAAAAAAAATAAAAAATGTAATTTACTAATATTAAAACCAGACAGCTACAAACACTACAGCAAAAGAGATTTGTCTTCAATTAAAAATACAAAATACGAAAAGACTTTTCCTAAATAAGTTTTAATAAACTAAATAATTAATGAGTTTATCATTATGATTTTAAATAGTATTGTTAACAGTAAACAATTATATTAGTAAACAAAATTTGCCTTTAATGCGTAACTAATATAGGTAATATGAAGATATGCCATATACTTACTTACACAAAATTTTATACGTAAAAATAGCAAACCAATTAATTTAATTATAATACCTCTTCGATTTTAGTGTCTTCAAAGAAGGTGTAGTTGATGAATCCTGTGACTCGACTATGATCAAACCCTAGACTAGGTAAGGTAAGGTTCCTTGATTTGGGTCCTTTGCACGTGGCGTAATGTTCAAATGATAAAGAGTATGGCCCCTGTAAATAATAAACGAAAATCGAAATTTCTTTATACAAGAATTAATTTGTTGGGTTTCCGTACCTAAAAAAGAAAAAGGAACCTTATAGGATCACTTTGTTGTCCATCTGTCTGTCTGTCTGTCCGTCTATCCGTCTGTCAAGACCCTTTCTGTCAACACTCAGGAGTGCGTAGAGGTATGATGTTGAAATGTATATCAATTAGATGGCAGATAGGACAGAGGTCGGCAGCAACCTTTTGAGTCGGAAGAGTCAAAATTACAATTTACCAAATTTCAAAGTTTTAAAAGTGCCACTAACATTTTTCTGAAAAAAAAGTAATCTCTTCTATTTATTCGAATTCAAAATTCAAATGTGCACGAAAGTTTTGGTGCGCCAGTTCACTACTACTACTCGCACTTGGCCGTTGGCGTAACGTTGTTTAGGATTGACTTTTAAGCGAGAGGTCACGATAGTGAATAAACGCTAGGCCTTTAAGCTTTAAAAAAAACGTATAGGTACGAGTTTTTTAAGCCAAGATTTGTGTAAAGACCCACGTCCCACGATTAGTAGGTCGGAGCCACAGATATATATATCAAATAGATACCGCAAATGCGTATACTTTCCGTGTTCGAACCCCGCCAAAACGTCCAGGTTGGCCGCCTGTACTTAAAATCCACGCGTGTCTGTTTTTACTACTATAAAAGTGCCTCTTTGCATGATAATTCATTGCAATAGCCCAAAAATTTCGAGCTCCCAAATACAAGGACATATTTCCTATAACTTTTTCCGTTACAATATTTCGACTGTGCCGTCACAGAATGTATAGAAAAGTTGACACGCTTAGTGAAACTAAGCGTGTCAACTACAACAACAAATCGTGATACTTGCGTTATCCATTGTATATATATATATCTGTGGTCGGAGCAATGTTAACTGATTTTTTGCTGATAAAACATACTATTCCGAAATGTAACTGTCCTGCCTTCTGCGGTCCTAGTTAGCCATCAGGGAGTTCCAGTCAATACATCTCGGCTCCGTCATCACATTACCTCGATTGTACCGTAACATTGTATTGTCACCGAGCTTACGCTATGTATAAGTATGCCAAATTGACTACAACCGGATATGTACCGGAAAATGTATGGCAAATTTTGAAACGAATAACTTCCGTACTGATGTCTTACATACTCGTACATGCAACCAGGTCAAAATATCTGTGCACCCTGCGTAGGAAACGTCTTCTGTCGACGTCCTTTTTTATATCTGACTAGCAGCCCGCCCCGGCTTCGCACGGGTAGAACATATATGCTTACAAAATTTGCATCAGTTTGTTGCATCAAATATAAAATATTAACATATTTAACAATCATCGTCATATGTCAACCAATTTACACAAAACCTTAACGAATTATGCACCTAAGACCTAAACCTTCCTCATCAACACTCTGGCTATTGGTGAAAACCGCATGATAATCCGTTCAGATGCTATTGAGATTATTGCGAACAGACAGACAGACGCAGTGATGGACATTGTTTTATAATACTTACGTAGTGATATTGGACGGCCCTTTGGTGTAAAGGATAGTTACCCTGATTCTGACCCGAGGGTAGTTGGTTCTAATCCTAGCTATATACCTACCAATGAAAGTTTTATGTGCATTCATGAATCACGGGTTTTCGTGGAATCATTAAATCTACCAATAATTAAGATTATGTTTCTTTGAAGTGTTTCACACTTTATATTTTTGTAAATTGTTAAACACAATCCAAAATTTCATCGTACCGACGGGACTTGAACCCGCAACCTCCGGAATAACATGTTCTTAATTGGCAAAGCACCGGAACATGTTATTCCGGAGGTTGCGGGTTCAAGTCTCGTCGGTACGATGAAATTTTGGATTGTGTTTAACAATCTACAAAAATAATTAAGATAGTTTATAAACTAAAACAACTGACTTCAATGCTCCGCGAGTCAATTTCAGTAGCAAGTTTGAGACGTTTATCGTCATATCTCTGAAGATACTTATCACATCTCAATGAAATTACAATGGGACCACCTCGGAAACGTATCCTACCGACTACAAAAATAATAATTCGAATCGGTTCACAATTGACGGAGTAATCGCGTAACATACACACACAAAAAAAGAAAGAAAAAAGAAACATACAGACGAATTGAGAACTTCCTTCTTTTTGGAAGTCAGTTGAAAAGTAGCTTACCACCAAGGAGAACATCTGCCAACGCAACCTTACGGCGTTCCCCGACGCAAAAAGTATGGGTATTATACGTTTAACGTAATAAAATTCTGTAGCATCTTAGCTCCTAACCGGATGAACCGATTTTGATTTAAAGTAGGGGTATTATATGTTTAGCGTGTCTACCTGTGTGTCTGTCTGTAGCATCTTAGCACCTAACCGGATGAACCGATTTTGATTTTATTATTGATAGTTTTTTTTTTATAGATGTCTTCATCGAGAGTGTTAAGAACACTCTTAACACTCTCGATGAAGACTTTGATTCATGAAAATTCGTTCAATCGTTATAAAACTATGAGCTTTTTTCTAGTTAATTGCGCTATGAAATCAACTTTCATAGGTCTCTGATCAATTCGAAAATCTTCTTCTTCAACGATATTGTAAGAACATGGAAGCATTGACCTGATGCTGGGACATCTCCTGGACTCTACAGAATACTCAAATCCTCACCAACTTACAGCTCAGATTTTAAATGTCGTGTTTAGAGTCATTGGAATGCTTTTAATGAAAAGATTATACATTTTTTATTTTTTTATTTTTATACTTTATAGGCTAACGTTTGACCACTATCTCACCTGTTGGTAAGTGATGATGCGGTCGAAGATGGTAAGCACGCTAGGCCTAGAGTGGGAACTGGCTCTCAAGGATAGCTGCCGGAACACATTAGATGTTTTGGTGACCGATTTTCTAACTTGAGGGTGGTAGCTGGCCAGGCGGACACTAGATAGTGTCCTACCACCATGCGGGGGTTGTTGGTTTCTTAACGATGTTTTCCTTCACCAGAGGGCCACTGTGAGAAGCGCACATAAATTTTTCTGTAGAAAAATTTATTGGTGCACGGCGGTTTGAACTCGGTACCACGGCTTCAAAGCCGACCGTTCTCCCGATTACGCCACCGGGCCCTCAACATAGATGAGTCGGGGTGGTTTAAAATATTATATTATACAGTGTGGAAATTAAACTCAGGCCCTGGAGGGAAACTACTTTAAATCCTTAAGCTAGCTCATTTTACTTAAAGGAGACATTCCTTTATTTTTGAAAAGAAACAAATCTGCATTAAAAGATTTTTTTAAACTCGCTTGCTTCGCCCGGGACTCGAACCAACTAAAATTAAAAAAAATAATCACTCTTTATTTTAATATACTAATCGGTAGTATTAATATTCAGGATAAAGTTTCTCTAAAAAATGTTTGGTTACTGTTCACTTTTAACAAGTAAAAGACACGTAACAGTTCTGTTGTCTCTCCAACACTCAAAGACTTCGTATGAAGTACACGCTTGCTAATTTATCGTTAAGTACCTTGTTGAAATCTTCGATAAGAAAATTGTTCAATGGCGGTAATACCTCTATGCACATTTTCTTCTTACATGATCCGAGGCGTTCAGTGGAGAAGTTTAAAAATAAGAAGAATACACCTGCCCACAACAGCAGAATTGCCAGGGCATACCTTAATGAAAATTTCAATGCCTGGATAGGTACAAACGGGACGATTAGATGGCCTGCAAGAAGTCCAGACCTGACGCCCATGGACTTCTTTTTATGGGGTCATGTAAAAAATGTTGTTTATGAAACTTGCTATGAAACCGTTCAAGAGCTAAGGATTGCGATAGAAAATGTTATTAGAGGCATACACCACAACACTTTGCTGAAGGCTACAAGAAATGAATTTCAACGGCGACTAATGTTGTGTAGCCGGAACGACGGGGCTCATTTCGAACAATTTATCAGTTAAATAATTTAAGTGTTACAAAATTGATAGTAAAATAAAGTTGATGTTAGATTTAACGATTATTTTTATTTTTAAGACCTAATGTTTGTTAGAGAAACTTTATCCTGAATATTAATACTACCGATTAGTATATTAAAATAAAGAGTGTTTATTTTTTTTAATTTTAGTTGGTTCGAGTCCCGGGCGAAGCAAGCGAGTTTAAAAAAATCTTTTAATGCAGATTTGTTTCTTTTCAAAAATAAAGGAATGTCTCCTTTAAGTAAAATGAGCTAGCTTAAGGATTTAAAGTAGTTTCCCTCCAGGGCCTGAGTCTAATTTCCACACTGTATATATAGATCATTATTATTTTATACAATAGATCATAGTATTATACTATATTGACTTCAAATTGATTGCGATCGGTGGGGATCTACAGAAAAGCTAAGCTTATAATAATATTTTCGTTGTAACTATGACCTATTCTGTGGTTTGACTGCAAATATTTTATTAATTTTGCGATGCGTGCATGTGAAATCCGTGATATCTTCTGGAGTTTTCATTAGAATTATATACTGTAAAGGACAATTTTAATCTATAATATGTGGCCAAGCTTACTCGTAATTAACGTAATGATTAGGATAAGGATTAATACTATATACTTGAAAATAGCCCTGAAAGTTATGTAATATTTTTTAACAAAAAATTAAAGGTTAAAATGGTTACTGTGAGACAACCTTAAGAGATAGACATATGCTATCGCGTACTTTTTTGTAGGTCTTATTAAGTTGTACAACTCTTGCATAGCAAATATTCTTCCATCTGTTTTCAATTGAGCAGCGTTCGTAAGAAACGTGTTTTTTCGACCGTTTTTTTGTCGACTTAGGTTGCAAATTAGGTCTCCACGAATGTACCTTTGATTTAAACGGGATATTATATAGCCTATTTTCATTTCTAATGTTCATTCTATATATTAGTGAAAAACATTTTTAAATCGGTCCAGTAGTTTTTGAGCCAAATCATTACAAACATACAAAAATACAAATGTTCTCTCTTTATAATATTAGTATAGATATAGATAGGCTTGCGTAAGAGTTTGACCACTATCTCACCTGTTGGTATACGGTCAAGGATGGTAGCACGCTAGACATAAAATGGGAACTGGCTCTCAAGCATAGCTGCCGGAATACGTTAGATGTTTGGCGAAAGATTTTCTAACTTCGGTAGCTGGCCAGGCGGACACTAGATAGTGTCCTACCACCATGTGGAGGTTGGGGGTTTCTTAACCTCTGGAATGCTTTATCAAGTATATTTGCGAACTACTCTGAGCGCTTAGTCAAGTATACTTTACGCTCAGAGTAGTGCGCAAATATACTTGACAAAGCATTCCAGAGGTTAACGATGTTTGTCCTTCACCGGAGGGCCACTGTAAAAAGCACACATAAACTTTTTTCGATCGAAAAATCCTTTGGTACACGGTGGGGATTGAACTCGGTACCACTGACGTCAAAGCCGACCATTCCCCCACGACACCATTGGGCCCTCAAAATTACTCAGATATTTTAAACGAGTTGTACGAACGTTGCTAGACAGTTAAAGTCATTGTTACAATTAAAAATAGTATAACAAATTTTTCACTTACAAGTTGATGTACTGCCTATGTTCCTATACTGTTGGAATCATAGATCTAGGATTCACTACTACTTAGTGAATCCTAAGTCTGTGGTTAAAACAAAAAAACTCTTTACTTACATAAGTATTTGCATTTTTAATTATTGGGTCCATGTTGTCGACATAAACACATAATAACAATAATATAGCAACTATTTTAAAATTTATCATAGCGTGTAACGAAATGTCGGTGCTTTATGATGATGTAGTGAATTGTAGTGGGCCATAGATTATTTTGTCATTATTAGATATAAAATGCAGATACAACATTACATATAAGTGGATATTTTGTATTAGATTAGCTACTATGGCTATAACACTTTACAATCGTTTACTACAGTGAAATTACCTACTGTGTTAATAGTAATTTGTATAACAAGGGCACAACATAGTACGATTCTGCAAGGCTGCTATTTTGAATTCTAGAGTAGAATCCTGAGCCATAGCGACTTAGCGAGGGATCCTAAGCGTAGCGAAGGGATTAAAAGTACGTCGGCCGAGAGAAAATAATGTTGCGGCCGAGTTAAACACTCTGCTTTTCATCACCCTCTACGAAAAAAGGGAATAGATAAAAGGTTCTATAAAATAGCAATTCATGAGTAAAATAGAATAGAACAGAACAGGAACAGAACGGAACGGAACGGAACGGAACCGAACCGAACAGAACGCAACGGAACGGAAGCCTATTGATTGGATGGAGCTCGGTACGAGTGGCAGCCTTGGAGGCGCGGCCCATGCGCTGTTTTAGGTGCATGGGGCTAGGACACACGCGCCCTCAGTGCCCAGCGTCAGCAGACAGGGGGGACCTGTGCTGCCGGTGCGGAAGCACCGGACACAAGGTAGCCCACTGCAAAAAAGCCACACCGCGCTGCGCTATATGCGCGAAGTCGGGGACGCAGCTGCGTGCCCCCGAAGACGAAGGGCAAGGCCACCAGGACCCAGGTCACCCCTACGGCTGCTAGCCAAGCCACCCCAGAGGAAGTTGTACGCCGAGTGACAGGCGTAGAGGAGGTTGTAATCTGAATAATGAATCGGATCGGGCATCACAATTTCCTTCAGACGAACTTAAATCATTGCGCCCAGGCCCAAGATCTGCTCACGCAGGCCCTGGCGCAGTGGCAAATAGACGTGGCGGTGGCGGCAGAGCCGTATTTCGTTCCGTTCCCCCATCCCTGTTGGGCTGGGGACTTGGATGGCTCCGTTGCCATTGTGAGGCAATCCGGCGGAGACGGCCTGCCCCTCTCAGTTGAAGAGAGAGGGCCAGGGTACGTGGTGGCCAAATGGGGGGAGTATGCTGTGGTAGGCGTATATTTTTCCCCAAACAGGACTGCAGCGGAGCTGGAAGTCTTTGTGGACCTCCTAGCCGCTGCGGTTAGGAGACAGACGCCAAGGCCCAGGATTGGGGCAGGATTGCTCAACATTGGGTCGGTCCACACGTGCGTGCGACACAACGGGGGGTCCGTGATGGACTTATCGTTCGCCACCCCGTCAGTCGCCGCACGTGTGCGGGCCTGGAGGGTGTTATCGGAGGTGGAAACTCTCTCGGACCACAAATATGTGAGATTCGAGATCTCCACCTCCCATAACCATGGACGACTTCCGCGCGTAGACGTGGATTTCCCGCGCTGGGCCGTCAGCCGCCTCGGCGCTGAATTGGCAAGGGAAGCGGCAATCGTCCAGTCGTGGTTTGCTGCCCTCGCGCACCAAGAGGTGGACGTAGCTGCGGGCCACTTTCGCGAAGCGGTGACGGCCGTGTGCGATACGGCCATGCCAAGGTCCTGACGCCGCCCCCATGGTCGCGAGGTCTTTTGGTGGAGCTCGGAGATCGCGGAGCTCTGAGCTGCCTGTACAGAGGCGCGGCGGACATTGCAGGAGACGGCGTCACGGAAGGACCGACGAGCAGATGCCGGCCGTGGAGTTGGAGGAAGAGCGCCAGCTCTACGAGGTGTACCGTGGTACCAAGCGAAAGCTACAGCTGTCGATCGTCAGGGCCAAATCGCAGGCCTATGGTGAAGCCCTGGCGAGCCTTGACAGGGATCCGTGGGGGCGTCCGTATAAGGTTGCCCGGAAAAAGTTCCGGCACCAGACGCCCCCGGTTGCGGAGTCCATGGAGCCAGGAGTCTAGTCCAGGAGCCTGCTCCTGGACAGGGTGTTAGGGGGGCTCTTCCCCGACAGGGACCCCAACCACTCCCCTCAGCCGATGGCCGTCTCCCTCGTTGAGGAGTTTGACGGGGCCTCCATCCAGCCTGTTTCAGAGGCGGAGATGGAGGTCGCAGTCCGCCGCCTGCGGGGTAGGAGGACGGCGCCTGGCCCGGATGGCATCCCGGGCCGGGTGTTGAGAATCGCCCTTACAGAAATGGGTAATCGGATTCGGGAATTGTTCAGCACATGCCTCACGTCTGGACGATTCCCGAAGCCGTGGAAAGAAGGCAGGTTGTACCTGTTGCGGAAGGATGGACGTCCTGTTGACTCGCCTTCCGCATACAGGCCCATTGTGCTGCTGGATGACACGGGTAAGCTCTTCGAGAGAGTGGTGGCTTCCCGTGTTATCCGGCATCTGGAGGGGACTGGGCCCGGACTTTCCGAGGCCCAGTACGGGTTCAGAGCGGGGCGGTCCACAATAGACGCCCTGCTCTGGCTCAAGGGGTGGACGCAGACGGCGGTCCATGAGGGGGAAAGGGCGTTGGCTGTCTCGCTCGACATAGCCAACGCTTTTAACAGCCTCCTGCACGCAACGATACAGGAGGCGCTCCGTTATTATGGAGTGCCCCTGTATCTGCGGAGGCTGTTGGGCGACTACCTCCAGGACCGCGAGGTCTTGGTGCAGGGACGCGACGGTTTGAGGCGCCGTCAGGTCTCATGAGGGGTTCCACAGGGGTCGGTGCTGGGACCGCTCCTGTGGAACGTTGGCTACGACTGGGTGCTTCGCGGCACGCTTCCCGCAAATGTGCGGGTTGCGTGCTACGCGGATGACACCCTAGTCGTGGCCAAAGGGAAGGACCTCAGGGGGGTGGTGTGGACGGCCACGGTGGGGAAAACACTCGTGGTCGACCGCATACGTGCCTTGGGTCTGGAGGTTGCCCTTCCCAAGACCGAAGCCCTACTGTTCCATGGGCCTCGAGGGGGCCCCCTCCAGGTACGCGAGTGTTACTGGACGGGGTCCCAGTCCGGGTTGGGATCCAGATGAAATATCTGGGTCTCATCCTGGACGGGAGATGGGCTTTTGGGGCCCACTTTGCCGGGCTGGCCCCAAGAGTCGTGGAAACTGCCGCTTTTCTGGGAAGGCTGCTGCTGAACGTGGGCGGCCCAAGTGCCAACTGCCGTCAGCTGTACTCCGGAGTCATCCGGAGTATGGCCATGTATGGGGCACCCGTCTGGGTGGACGCTCTCAGTCGCGCCAACAAAACCTTGCTGCGACGTCCGCAGCGGGTTGTAGCGACGAGGGCAATCCGGGGATACCGGAAGGTGTCCTGGACGGCGGCTTGTGTGCTGGCCGGTGATCCACCCTGGGAGCTCCAAGCGGAGATCCTCGCCGAAGTTTACCACTTTGTGGCGGCGAGGAGATCCCAAGGAGAGCCCCCGGCATAGGAAGAGGTCGCACGCATGCGGAGGCAGGCGCAGGGTGCCCTGTTGCGGCGGTGGACGGAGGACCTGGCCCCGCCGGTCCCTGGACAGTGGACGGTGGATGCGGTCAGGCCGGTCCTTAGGAGGTGGGTGAGGCAGCGGTTCGGGTCGCTGACCTTCCGATTGGTGCAGGTGCTATCCGAACATGGATGTTTCGGTAAGTAACTGCATCAAATCGCGAGACGGGAGGCGACTCCAGCCTGCCACGAGTGTGGGGCGCCAGAAGATACGGCGCTCCACACGTTGGAGGTGTGTGCTGCATGGAGCCCGCAGCGGCACACACTTCCAGCGGTAATAGGACGGGATCTCTCTCTGCCGAGCGTGGTAAACGCCATGCTCGAAAGCGAGAGATCGTGGCGGGCTGCGGTATCTTTCTGCGAAGAGGTCATGACGCAGAAGGAGGCCGCGGAGCGGGCCAGGGAGGACGACGCCTCTGCTGACCCGCTCCGGCGCAGACGTACGGGGGGAAGGAGGAGACGGTTTGCCCGCCTCCTCTCCCCTCACTCATAGTGGGGTCATTGGCTGAAGGTCGGGGGACTTTCGGCCGGCTTGTACGACCCCACACGTCTGAGGGGTGGCCTTCGTGAGCGATGTCACCACTACTTGTGCCGGGGCCTGGATATTTGATCCGGGCCTACCGCCAGGGCAAGATGGTGAATATGCCAGAGCGACCCCATCTTGCCCCATCTTGGCGGAGGACTGCTTCCACGTGGGGTTTTTAGCCGGTAAGAGTCCGGCATAATCACTCCGGCACCCCCGTGCTGGAGTGGTATCCATGAGGATTTTCCCCACGTAAAAAAAAAGGGCAGGGGGAGCTAAGAATCTCCGAGCAACGGTTCCCCGCCAATAGGTACCGACTGACACTGGCTACGTTTAATGGACGATCACTAGGTTTAAAACTGGCAGTGATCACCGAATAGTCCGAGACTTCCTAGATATCGACTGCAAGTTCAAATGTGTTCGTCTAATGAGGTCCACGCTTCGACCCAATAGGCTACAATCCGTGGTTGACTTTGACTTTGACCAGGATCTCGACCATGTGGTAGGCATCCTCAGGGAGGAGGGGACAAAATTCTGTGAGACGCGAGGTGCCGGCAAGAAGTCTAAGCTTTCAGAGGATTCTCTTCTGCATTAGCTGTAGAGAATCCTTTAGATAATCCTTTAGAGATATGACGTGGGTATCCGCTAAGAAAGGATTTTCCAAAATTCACCCCTTAAAGGGATGAAACGGGGGTTCAAAGTTTCTACAGAGAAACAAGATTAGATAGTCTTTTTTATCCTAAACACAAGTACTTCTGTAAATGAATAAGTAAATACGTGTTTCAGTCTTTTTTGAAATTCCACTCCTAAGAGGGTGGTGAAATGGGGTAACAAAGTCTGAAATTAATATGGTATTTGGGGTTTTATAAAAATGATCCCTATTTCCCTTGTTCACGCCATAACTTGAAAACGTTTTTGATGTTTTTTACGAAAGAAAGTTTTGAATAAATGAAACAAGTTTTTAACGCGGGAGAAGTCGCGAGGCATTTCTAGTTTTTTATGTATATTTACTTAGCTACAACCTTTTGAATAATTTTAAAAAATCACAGAAGTATAAACCTTCGCATTTAAAATATTAGTTAAGATTTACGCTTTCCCAATACAAGAAATATTATACCGTAGTTTAAAAAATGTTTTACAATAATTATTGTTTATTCGCAAGATTTTTCCGTAAAGTGTATGATGTCTGATATAATTATAATAATAATTTAAGATCGTTCACAAAACGAAAAATACCGACTTCAAATGTCGCGCTAGTCATTTTCAGTACTAAGTCTGAAGTGTTTATCTCCATATCTCTGGAGATACTTGTCAGATCTTGAAAAAAATATAAAATGAACAAACAGGAAACATACTCTGTCAAACAAAAAATTAACTGTCCAAATCAGTTAAGAAATAGCGGAGTTCTGAGGTAACAAACATAAAAAATACGGGCGAATTGAAAATCTCCTTCTTTTTTGTGCAGTCATTTAAAAAGATATTATTGTTGTTGTTAAAATACATCCGATCTACATAAAGTTTTTCATTTCAATTTCTGTTTCTGATTCATCAAATATTTCAAATATTTGTTATTTGGTATACCTATTTTCATATGAACATGTGTTACAGAGCTGAAAATGTAAATAAATGTTGGCCATATGAATCAGCCGAAGAATGAAATTTCGAATAATCACCCATGTATACACTAGAATCATATTTACAATTTTATATTATTACAAACAATAAAATCTGAAAAAGTGTTATATAAATTTGGATTAATATTGCAAGGAAGAACTTTGATGTTTGTAGGTAAGGGAACATGGAGAAATATCAATGTGTCGTAAAAGGAACTACGGTTATATTTGGAACAAGCAAAAAATATATGGTCCAGTTCCCCATATAGTCATGACCACATTCACATTTAGTGCTGTCTACAATATTAAATCTAGCAAGGTCAGCAAATAATATTGAATGCACCGTACAAGCTGTGGTACAGGTCTGTGACCACAGACTAAATATTACAAAAATGATTTATTGTGCATATTTTTTTCTTCTTGGCCACCACAAGACATGTGTATATTGCTAGGATGATGGTTATAATCCATCATCCTAGGTATATTGTCACTTCGCGCCGTAGATGGGAGTTGCCATCTCTCTCTACGCTTCGCGCGTTTAATTTTGTTTAATTTGTTTACCTGAATATATTACCTTGTGGCATATTTTTAACGTACGCGGCGCGCTCTCTATTTAATAAGACAGTAACATTTCCCATACAATATTATTGTTGAACCACCTTAGTAATATATAATCTTAGTGATCTCCTCCTTTAATGATCTGCCCTGCCCTAGAGTCTGTGCAAAAAGAGAACCGTCGTGGCTTTATGATGAACTAACATTCAAAGAAAGTATATTCAAGAAAGTATATACATAAGTATATATATATAATATATAGAAGTATATACTCGTACGTACCTAGTACCACCCGATAATGATAAGCAAGGTATCAAACATTTTTAGTCGTATTGGCAATGACAGAGCAATGATTTTAACGCAACAAAAACAGTAAATCATAACTATCAACACGCGCGCTCTCAATTTCTACGACGTTTTTTTTGCACAGACTCTGTAAAATATCATTCATTCATAAGCCAACAAAAAAACACTTTACCTTCCACGGGCGGAAAAGACTTATTTAGCGCGCACTTATCGAGGAACCAATATAGTACGGGCGCAACATAGTACGTTTCTGCGAGCCGAGATAACTTAATATGGGTACACTAGTTTTTGAGTGGTCCCGCGGATTGGGAAGCGTAGTGTGCTAAAGAGAGCTACTAGTGTCACTAGGTCAGTTTGAGGTTATCAGCGCTGTCAATCTTGCTTGTGTAACAGGAAACGTGATCCATCGTCCTAGCAGAAAACCGTTGAGATGTCCTAAGTCAAAACAAACATGTGCTAAGATGGTCACACGATCTAGCTGTTGAAGAGCTGTTGTAGCTGTAGAAGTTGGGCCCGGTGGCGTAATCGGGAGAACGGTCAGCTTTGATGCCAGAGATACCGAGTTAAAACCGCCGTGCACCAATGGATTTTTCTATCGAAAAAATTATGTGCGCTTTTCACAGTGCCCCTTCGGTGAAGGAAAATCATCGTTAAGAAACCGTCTGTCCTGTCCTGTCCTGTCCGCTTGGCCAGCTACCACCCTCAAGTTAGAAAATCTGTCGCCAAACATCTAATGTGTTCCGGCAGCTATCCTTCAGAGCCAGTTCCCATTCTAGGCCTAGCGTGCTTACCATCTTCGACCGCATTATCACTTACCAACAGGTGAGATAGTGGTCAAACGCTAGCCTATAAGATATTAAAAAAAAAAACAGCTAATATTATTAACTGCGAAGTTTGTATGATTCTTATTCAATCATGTAAAAATGGATGTGGATTGTTTTTACAACTCGGGTAACACATACCTTGGCTACTATTTACAAGAAATAAACTGGTCAAGTGCGAGTCGGACTCGCACACGTAATGTTTCGATTAAACAAATAGTTATTTTTCAAAAAAAATAAAACCGACTTCATAACCACAAACAGGCACTCAATAGCGAAAAATAAATTACTTAATATAATTATTATAAGCGCTACCCACTTATCTATTTGAAGTCGGTGCCAGCCAAGTCTAATAGGTAGTATATAGATACTACCTACATGTACCTACTCACTACTACTACATACAAAGTATCTATCTACTATCCAATAGACTTGGCTGGCACCAACTACAAAAAGATAAGTGGGTCAAATAGATAAGCGCTTATAATAATTATATTAAGTAATTTATTTTTCGCTTTTGAGTGCCTCTTTGTGGTTATGAAGTCGTTTTTTTTTTGAAAAATAACTTATTTTACCCATTTTAGTGCAAAACAAGTTTTAATTAAATTACATGCATCTATAAAATTTCGTGCCTGGGCTGTTATACACTGACGGATATATACTTTGTGAAAATTTCAAGTATTTACCTATTACGGTTAAGAAGATACAGATCTGTAAAGTGCGCACGTATAGACACACGGACGGACGGACGGACGGACGGACGAACGGACAAAAAAGTCTCAGAAAGGGTTCATTTGGTACCCTTTGGGTTCGGAACCCTAAAGAATTGACTTTAAATGCCGCGCTAGTGAAAATATTCACTATAGTAGGGGCAACTTAATAGATCACATTTGACATCTGTCAGTCTCAGCTTCATAGTAAGGTGACTTGCTTAAAAACATCGATTGAATTGATGAATCGATACGCATCAACACAAACAAGAATGATGTTAGTTTGATGTTATTCGAAATAACCAATTTTTCGGCAGCTCTGCATGAGAAATACAATTAGTATTGACATTGTTCTGTGTTATTTACTTGTTTGTTTTGCGTTAATATGAAATTGATAAGACACGTTAATACAAATTATACAAATCGGAAATTGTACATATTTAAAACGATTTTATATGTATTTATGGATAAGAATGTAGCTCCATAGAAAATGGCCCAATAAAATAAAAAAACATACTCAAATTTACCTATGGATCTAACGTTTAGTAGTTTGTCGTTAGTTTTTTAACCCAAATTATTATTGATTTTAGTTCCTATTCAATTATTTTTGTATTTTTTAGTCAAAGAACAATATTATGAGTTAATTACAATCACAGTGTAGTGTTATTTTTATCGTTAAACATCCTTCACAAGTAATCATTGCATTCGATTCAACCTATCGACTGATCAATCTTTTGATTTTTTGGGTAGCATCCCTAGTGCTTATAAAGAAAAAGTGTTCACTGACGTAACCTTGTACTGACGTTTAGTTTTTTAGAACAAAAATTGTTTATTATGTTTAAAATGAATTATTAGTCAAAATAAAAACGCTTTCTATTGTAATTATTAGAATAAATATGTATTTATAACTGAAAAATATTAAGTAATTATGAAGTTCTGACTTCGAAATAATTAATAATTTTATGTGCCCTTTATTACAAGTGTCATGATTTCCTATTTTTATAAGTTAAATTTGCTTATTTTGATGTATTTTAATGAATTGTGCTCATTTGACTTATATTTTGTGAAACTGCCATTGGAAACGTTTTGACTCACACTGTCAGTGTCAATCGATGGTGCCAACCTGCCAACTTTAAAACTACCGCGAATGAGAATTGTCTGTGGCCTCTAAGCATGGATGCCAACCTTAAAAAGAAAACCAGAAAGTTAACGCGGTAGAGAGTTGGCAGTCGGGCTTCAGTTCGGTCTTGGCGTTGAAACTAGTAGGTCGTTGTTATAAAAGTACCTCTAAATTCTCGACATTTATTGTATAGTTTGTGATGTACCGACATTGGTCGGATGTATATTATACGAAGTTTGTGACTAATACACGATTTTCAAATGGAGGAAGGTGTTTTACTTACAACTCCGAAGCGGGATAACCCAAAGGGTATGTTGATAGCTTTTAATAGATTGTTTTTTCTCCTATATTTGGTATGCTTGATATGTGTTGCGGTTGATATTTAGTGGACTGTATGAGGTATGCGAGTTTGCGGATGCGAAATACCGAGACCTATAACTTCGGCGAATGAGATGCGGGTGGGTGTGGTAGATATCTAGGTACGGAGTTGTGCCGATGATTCTGATGCAGTGACCTGCTGATGGCCAGGAGAGGAATCGTCCTGCCCTTAGTATATAAAGGATAGAAAGAATGAATGGGCAGCACGGTAAGGCAAAGGGTACTCACCACGTCTGATTTCTTCTTGTCCTTGGGGGGGTTCAGAATCCTTGCTCCAGCGGCTTGCTGTATGCACTAGGTACACTTATTTAATGTCTAGACACAACACCCAAACGAATAAAAGTGATTAAAGCGTTTCTCTCGTATTTTTATGCGAAAATTTTAATTTCTCAACGTAGACACGTCGAGAGCGTTGTTCTTCACTTTTACGAAAACTATACAAATATGGCGCGCGGTCTTAGCCAACCAGCGGGCCCGCATATCTTCTGTCCCCCTCTATGCGATGCGTGTATGTGAGTGGGAAAAGGATGGGAACATATTGGGATGACCATTTAAGTAACTGCATCAGATACGCGGGAAATATAATACAAATATTATTATAGGTAGATAATTAGATTTGTAATCTAATTATGGCGCGAACATCTTCCCCGGCCTTGATAATGCTCGGGATTATCAAAAGCGTTTAAATTATTTAAATTATACGACAAAGAGGAATGTGTTATTAAGTAGTTACTAAAATTATGTACTTTCTTATCTAACTAATAAATAATTGAAAATTGAAATAAACTATTGCGAAGGAAGCGGGCATAGTTTGACTATTGGTCGCTTGAACGTACTACTAACAGTACGAACTGACGTGACGCAGACTTTACCATCTTTACCAGGGTAAACTTCCTCAATAATGCCTAGCGGCCAGCGTAGCGGTGGAACGTCATCCTGGTGTATTAACACGACGGTACCGATTTTAATATTTTCGGCATTAGTAAGCCATTTTTGTCTCACTTGCAAATTATTTAGATATTCTAAGCGCCACCTTTTCCAATAGCTATTAATCATTTGGTCGAGCAACTGTTTGCGGCTACGCAGAGTCCTAGTTTCCTCTGAAACAGGCACGGCGGGTAAATAAGTCAAGAGAGACGACATTATAAAATGCGCGGTAGTAAGAGGTTCCGGAAAGGGTTCCTCAGACAACATACAAGGCGGTCGCGAATTTAATATGGCCTCAATTTGAGTCAAAACAGTTAAAAGTTCTTCGTAAATGAGTAACTGTTTTC
The DNA here is from genome assembly GCA_954871355.1 of Cabera pusaria. Classification (NCBI taxonomy): domain Eukaryota; kingdom Metazoa; phylum Arthropoda; class Insecta; order Lepidoptera; family Geometridae; genus Cabera; species Cabera pusaria. The sequence goes on from OX940893.1 coordinate 11,519,745, forward strand.
CTATGATGCGGTACAAGTGACGTTTAATGCACTTAATATTGGATTCCCACAGACCGCCGAAATGCGGTGCGCGGGGCGGGATCATGTGCCATTCAATACGGCGATCAGTAAGTAAATCGTTTATCTGAGACTTAGCACCTACAAAGTTAGTCCCGTTGTCCGAGTACATATGTGCAACCGGACCACGCCTGGATATAAACCGTTTAAACGCGGATATGAACATATCGGAAGATAGATCTGTGACTAGTTCTATATGACTCGTTTTTGTAACTAGGCAGATAAACAAACAAATGTAAGCCTTCTGGCTTCTTTGTCCGCGACGTCTACATAAAGTTAGACATATGGGACCGCGTAGTCAACGGCCGTCCGAACGAAAGATTTCGTTTGTTAAACACGGTAAGAAGGCAGATCAGCAATTTTTGCATTAAGATGCGAAGGCGAATTTTTAAAGCAACAATTACATGCGTGCACACGTTGCCTAATGACACTACGTGCGGATATAATCCAATATCTTTGGCGTAACAGAGAACTTAAAACATTGGCTCCGGTGTGACAATGAATGCGATGATAATAATCAACTAAAATATGCGTAGTATGGTCATGTTTAGGTAATAGCGCGGGATGTTGAGCTTCGTAGGGTAAGTTGCTATTAGACAGCCTCCCACCTACTCTTATGATCCCGTGTTCATCAATGAACAAATCGAGCTTGCGAAGCGGCGAGGTAGGTAATTTATTAACATTTAAATCATTAAACAATTGCGCGAAATGAACATTTTGAATGTCGCAAATTAAATGTCTTTCAGCTACGAGTATATCGAGCTGAGATGCGGTTATGCGGTCATTACGAGGCATTTTCTTTGTGAATCGTAGTATGTAAATTATAATGCTAAATTATAAATTATAATGGAATATTTCAAAGCGATATTATATGTAAAACCGTTTAGTGAAGTATGTGGTGTAGAACACACAAGCGTTTTGGTTTTAAATTCTGGCAAGGTTTCACATGGTTCAGGAGTGAACGGTGTGATGGGCCAGGTAGCGACAGGAGCACGCAGCCACTGAGGGCCGTGCCACCACAGCGGGTGTGACAAAAGCTTCTTATCTCCATATCTCTGGAGATGCTAATCAGATCTCGATAAAATTAAAATGGGACCACCTCGGAAACGTACCCTACCTATTAAAAAAAGAATCATTTGAATCCGTTCAAAATTGACGGAGTAATCGCGTAACATACAAACAAAAAAATAAAATACAGACGAATTGAGAACCTCCTCCTTTTTTGTGAAGTCGGTTAAAAATAGTAAGTTTCTATTTAGAGAATTTAGTTTTTATTATTTCATCAACATTAGCCTGTGTCAGTCCACTGCTGGACGCAGGCCTCTCCCAAGATGCGCCACTGAGCCAGATCTTCGGCTCTTCTCTTCTATGCAATAAAGTACATTGAATTGAATGTGCGTACAGAATATTAATCAGACTCCGATTCGCTTGAGGAGGTGGTGTCTTCATCATCATCTTCGCCTACATGTATAATTATATTATTATCAATAACAGAATCAATCGTGATATCTCGGTCAAAATGTTCCAAAATCAGGTTTTTAGTCTTCTCAACAACCTTTGCCCAGTCATCTCTTGTGACTTCCCCGCAGGCTTCTTTTAATAGGGTCATCATCTTTTTCGTGCTGAATGGCGGGGAAGTATTGTGGCGGGCGACGTAACCTTTTATTTGAGCCCAGATGAGAGCAATGATACGGTGGAATTCTTAGAACGCGATGACCGTACTCCAGAGCCAGTTCATCGATTTCGTATCGCACATTTGCCGCTTTATTTTCTTAAACTAATTTAAATAGCTCTGCTTTTAGCATCTGCATATTTGCGTCAATGCCTTTTGCTTGTAATCAAGCCACCATTTCTTCTTTTTTATTAGCTTGGGTAGGTGGTTTCTGTATTTGAACCGAGTGATAGGAGGCATTATCCATGAATATTACAGAAGGCTCTGTTAGGCTGGGCAAAAGCACTTTCTGGAACCACTCTTTAAATGTAGTGGCATTCATTTCCTCGTGGTAGTCATTTGTGGTTTTTGATTGAAATGCCAGTAACGGGTAACCGTGTGATTGGCGTTTAGCCATGTCTCGTCAATGAACACGACATTATCCCAGTTATCATTTTTTTTTGCTTCTCTCAAAAAACTTATCCGTTTTAAAATTATGTCGTATCGTTCTAATAAAATTTTTCTTATGTCTGTTTTTTTATACGAAAAACCAATATCTTTTAAGATTTTGGTTAAAGCAGTTTTACCCCCGCTAAACAGTCCAGCTTCTCTTAACGATGCCAAAAGCTTCTTCCTGGTGAGATATTCATTTCTGGAATAGTATCCATATATATGATTTCTGATTGCATCGGCATCAAAGGTGTCAATATCTGTGTCACGGGTTTAGTTCTACGTTTCTTCTTCGGAGTACGTAAAATATTATCTTCCGTGCCAGTAGAGCCGAACTTTTCTTTATTAATATTTGTTATCGTTCGTTTGCTAACTCCAAGCGCCTGAGAGACGCGTTCTTGTACTTGTTCGACGGGTACCAGGGGTCCGCAATTTTGCCGCTCCCGCTCAAAGTAATCTTGCAGCTTGATTATTAACTCACGGGCTCCACTTTTCAATGTTTGTCCACGTTTAGGCATTATTATGCACCAAAAGTAAATAAAACGCAATACAAAACACAATCGAAGTCCGATTTAGCGCCGATGTCAGTTTGAAAAGCAGAAACCTAGGATGATGGATTATAATCCATCATCCTAGGCAGAAACAGTCCATTAAACGAAAGCCGGGTAATCAAATAAAAACAGATCGAAAACACTTGAAAAACGTGGTCTATGCGCACGAAACGACAACAGACGACTGTTTTAGCGTCACAAAATGGCGGGCCATAACGCCATTTGGGGTGACCATTTTTAATTGAAGTATAAAAATGCTAGTAACGCCATTTGGGGTTACCATTTTCAACCTAAATATAAAAATGCTACTTTCTTTCGCGCGTTCGGTTTGGTCGTAGTTTTATTTTTATATTTCATAAAAGTTATCTTATAGTCCATTATGTTCAAATTCTTAAAAAGAAAAACATAACGAGATTACGATACTATTATTGCCTGTTATTGTTAGCACAGCACTACAAATATAAAGCGCTGACATAACCTTGTAATAGCGCAGTATAGATTTAGAAACATATTGTTTACCAAGTTATTTGACACTCAGTTTGGCACAAAATTATAACATTCATTGATTATTGATATAATAATGTTGTTTGAATGCTCATCAATTGTTAAAACGGTGAACAACCAGCAAAAATATTTTTATCGTAACTGCAATGCCATTACGTCGTCAGTTCAATCGCGACGTGTCAGGAACGCATTCTCTGAACGGCCGTAGTATAATTATTTATTTTATTATGTTGGTGAGGTTGTTAGTATTTGTTATTATCTCTATCTATACATGTTACAAAGATCGGATGGAAAGAGATTTTAAGCGCGATCCTTTGACTTTTTGGAGATATATGGCGTCGAAAAGGACTTCAAAAAAAAACCTGCAAAAAACGAATGTACGAAGGTCAGGTAATAGCAGAAGATAAAGCTGCTGATTCTTTTGCTAAATATTTTCAAACCGTATATTCGCAACACCCACCGAAGTTAGACGTAGAGGAGGCGATAAGGGCTGGTAATAGCGATAGTGGTCGCGTGCACATCGAGGCTATCTCAGAGGAGGACGTGATACAGGCGGTCAAGTCGCTGAAACCAAAACACTCTGTAGGCCCTGATGGAGTCCCTCCATACTTAGTCAAAGATTGCGGGGCGGTGCTAGCATCACCCATACATCACTTACTGCAAGTATGTTACAGAAACTCTTATTACCCAGAGCAATGTTAAGTATCACGTGTAGTCCCAGTTCCAAAAGGTTCCGGCTCAGATATAAGCGACTATAGACCTATAGCTGTTTTGTCAGTTTTCGGCAAGTTGTTTGAGTCGGTGTTACATTGTCACATTAGTAGGCAAGTAGAAAGTCAACTGGCTGACGAACAGCATGGATTTAGATCTGGTCGTTCTACCTCTTCAAACCTCCTATCCTTTTGGTCGTACGCAGTTGATGCCGTAGACTCAGGAGTGCAAGTAGACGCAGCCTATTTTGACTTCCGAAAAGCATTCGATACTGTGGACAATGATATTCTCCTGCGTAAACTCTCTATGGCCGGATTCACTCCACACTTGCTGCGCTTTTTCAGCTCATACTTACGTAACCGTAGACAATACGTACAGTACAATGGTTACGTATCGGAGCCTTACTACACATATTCAGGCGTGAGTCAAGGGAGTAATCTGGGGCCGCTAGAGTTTTTGCTAATGATAAATGACTTGCCGAGAGTTATCAACACGGCTCGGTGTTTGCTGTTTGCGGATGATTTGAAGCTCTTCCTGAAAATTAGAGACCTCGAAGACACTGATCTTCTGCAGCGCGACATAGATGGCATAATGCGGTGGAGCGTAGATAACAACCTCTCTTTTAACGAAAATAAATGTAATGTCATAACCTTCAGTAGATCAGATAACCAACTAGCAGCTGATTATCACCTTAATCACACGGCGATAGAGAGGGCGAATACTGTGCGGGATCTCGGGGTCACGATGAGTGCAGACTTATCATTTCGAGTGCACATAGTTAAAATATGTGCCCAAGCTTTTAGAATGCTTGGTTTTGTGCTTCGGCAAGCGCGACTACTAGATAGCGTACCGGCTATTAAAGCCCTGTATAACGCCTTGGTCCGAAGCAAGTTGGAAAGCAACGCCATCATATGGAGCCCTTATGAACTCAAGTACACCCAAATGGTGGAAAAGCTGCAGAAAAAGTTCATAAGATGGCTTTATATGAAACAGTACGGATATTATGTTGGCTATCCTTTCCTGTACCCAAGCGAGTATCTCCTCGGAATGACGGGCTATAACACTCTGGAAGTGAGGCGCACGCTCTCACTGATAATAGGTATAGCTCGAATTATTGTTGGGGAAGTGAGCAACCCTTACATCTTGGGAATGATAGAATTCGCCGTCCCAGACAACTACAGTAGGGTACGCCGACGTAAGTTGTTCGCCAGCTCACGCTCCAGGACTAAGTTAGGCAGTTATGCGCCTTTACCACGAGCTGTGCAACTACTCAATGCTGTGCTGTACCGAGACCAAGAACTAGATTTATTTAACAGTTCAATGAACCTTCGAAAGTCAATATTAATTTTTATGTCGGTAGTCGGATTGCCCAAATAGTTTTATTATTATTAGTATTTTTTTGTGTTGTTTCCGTTTTTGTTGAAATGTATTGTTTTTTCTAGATAATTTAGCTGTGTAATGTGTTTTTTATCTTTAACAGGTAACTGGAAAGGCGATTTGGTGAAATACTGTAATGCCTCTCTAGTATAATATTTAAATAAATAAATAAATAAATAAAAATAAATAAATTATAGTGCACATGGTATTAGGTAACTACATACTTTGTAAAAATTTCAAGTACTTATTTACCTATTACGGTTAAGGAGATTCAGCTCTGTGAACTACGGACGGACGGACGGACAGATTACGAAGTCTCAGTAATAGGGTTCCGTTGGTACCCTTTGGTACCTTATGCATACCTTTGGCATCACCTGTATTTAAAAGACGGGTGATGCCGCGGCCGCAACTAGTAGGTAAATTTAAACAAAACCATATATTTGTTCACAATAAATCAATTCTAAATGATTGTATTAATTAAACTTATATTTTCTTAATGTTAAATGTTGCATAAATACAAGCTATGTTTCCCTTTTTCGACAATACGTCGGCTCTGTATGAGTATGTACCGTAGAAAAACGAATCACCCTTGAAGCGATGCATAATTTCTTTGTACCTCGTTATGATGTAGTATTGACCCTAAAACAATAAAAACAGGTTGTAAGTTTTAGTGCCCATTAGCTGGGCAAAAGTGTTCTTCATAGCCTGCCACGAATCTCAAAATCTACATCAGACACGAGCTTTCTGTCCACGGCTTCGTACGCGTAGATTCCGGTATTGTGTTTGAAGTTTATCAAAAGAAGTTTATCTATTGAAGGAATCAAGAGGGAGCGCGGGGTGCATATTTCCATACAAATGTATTCCTCTGTTTCCTCCCTGGAAAATGCTTTTAGAGCAAATTTTATATGCAATGAGCATGCATGAGCAAATTCAAGACGTTAATCCTGCCAAGTGTCACTTTTAGCCAAAGACCTTCTAATATTAAACTCGACTGCGCAAACCGGCCCTCATGAGACCGACTTTCAACGGAGTTTATCCCTTTCTTTTTTATGGACAACTTATATTATATACTACACATATAGTATAGAACATATATAGAATTAGCAGGTTGTTAGACAAGGACACACTCCCACCTAGATGACTTTCGTTTGGGCCGTTTTGTTCCACAAAGCAATTACAACCTTATTGTTTGACCATACGGATTAAATTGTATTTGTAAAAATATCTGCAGTGCACCATCGTTTTATATTATGTCTATGCTTTTAACCGGGCTAAGGCGTCAAACAACATCATCATCAGTCTGTGTCAGTCCACTGCTGGACGTAGGCCCCTCCAAGATGCGCCACTGCGCCCGATCTTCGGCTCTTCTCTTCCAGTCACTGCCCACCGCTTTGCGTATGTCTTCGCTCCACCTGGTCACAGGACGTCCTACGCTACGTTTGCTGATTCGCGGTCTCCATTCTAGGACAAGTCTACCCCAACGGTTATCAGTTCTGCGGCAGATATGACCAGCCCACTGCCACTTCAGCTTGCTAATCCGTTGAGCTATGTCGATAACTTTAGTTCTCTGGCGAATTACTTCGTTCCGGATTCGATTCCGCAGAGAAATACCGAGCATAGCTCTCTCCGTAGATCGCTGAGCGACTTTAAACTGGTGGACCAGTCGAACTGTGAGTGTCCACGTCTCGGCTCCGTATGTCATTACAGGTAGGACGCACTGGTTAAAGACTTTTGTCTTTAGACACTGCGGTATAGGCGACGAGAAGACTCAACGGAGTTTTCCGAATGCTGCCCAGCCTAGCTGAATTGTTATGTGGATTTCCTTCTCAAAGTTTCTAGTTGGAGCTTCTCTAGTTGGAGCGTCTGTCCTAGGTAAACATACATACTTAGGGAGAGGGGGAGGAGGGATTAGCGCGGCGTGGTACGGTGCGGTGTAGGTGGGATACGCATGTGTCTTATTTGTAGAATAATTAGCCTAAATAATTAAAAATGCTACCCAAAGACATTATTCCACGCGGCCGAAGTCGCGGGAACAGATAGTAGTATTATAAAAGTCAATGGCCGTTGGCAAAAAATTTGAAAAATTTAGTAGGGTTTCACACCGCGACGTGACGATTCGGTGAAGATCGACGCAGCGAGACGCGCGGCGCGGCCGAATTATCTCAATGAAATTTGTCAATTTGCGTCACGTCTCGGTATGAACTGACCTCAAGAAACGATCAAAAATTGATGGCATCAACACCAACAGTTGACTGACAATCAGCCATATTGTTTCGATTTGAACGATTCGATATCTCATCGATTACGACTGACAAGAGCGCGCCACTTGTCTACGCATTTGTACGGGAATGTTGATCGACGATATCCGATTTCATTATCGTTTCGATACATGATTGAACATTGTCTAGCACTTGTTGAAAACGATATGTCACTAGTCATTTCTAAAGCTTATGCCTATTTTCCATATATTTTGCACTAATCGAACTTCGTCATCGACGGTAAAAATAGTTCTTTGTTTAGGCCCCGATCTAAACTGCTACCAAATTCCTCGCAACCGCGTTCCCTCTGAACATTTTCGTACAATTTTCACCCTATTATCAATAAACACTAATAATTAATAATAAAATAAAATACGTTTATTTCAAGTATCATTGAAACTCATATAACTACTTATAATTTTAAATAAACAATACAATATTTAAGGAATTCAATGATTAATGATTAATCTGTCAACGTTATGATTATCATTAACTAGCTGGCCCGGCGAACTTCGTACCACCTAACAGACAATGAATGTCGTGTTACCTTTTAGATGTTTAATTAGGCTTTTATGAAAGTAAAACAATGAACACAAAAGTTATATTAAGTCTAGTACTGTATTATGGCATTGATACAGAAATTGAATAAAAATACAATAATTAAATATTTCAACCGCGTGACAGCAAGACATGATTAAATTAAACTATGTTATTATTGTTATGGTTATGGATAAGTTATTAACTTGACATTAGTTCGATTAAATTAAATTGTAATTGTAAAAACATAATCACCAGTATTTAAATTTAATTCGGAATAAGTATACTTACTTCATCATTTTAATATAGGATAAAATAATAATAATTAATAAAAAAATATAATAATATTAATTAAACAAACTGCATTTTTAACCTTCGTAATAAATCTTAGAAATTGTTTTTGGAAATATAAACTTTTTTAAGTTGCTTGTAAGCATACATTTCTGAACACATGCATATTTGACAATCAATAAATATGTCAAACAATTGTTATTACTGACAGTATTTGAAAATCTACATGACTCGAATTCACAAAAACTTGAAGATTTTTAACTTGACACTGGCTAAATACACTTATCGTGTGAAGCCATAATTATACAAAAAAAAAAACGTGATAATCCGAATAATCGAGGGCCCGGTGGCGTAATCGGGAGAACGGTTGGCTTTGATGCCAGAGGTAGAGGTACCGAGTTCAAACCGCCGTGCACCAATGGATTTTTCTATCGAAAAATATATTTTATATTTATTTAACATTTATTAATTACATTTATTATAATTTATTTATGGAAATATTTTTATTAAAAATATCGTGTCCGCCTGGTCAGCTACCACCCTCAAGTTAGAAAATCTGTCGCCAAACATCTTATGGGTTCCAAAGTTTGTGAGGGGGAAGGGGGCGTGGAAAGGGAGTGTAGGGGGAGTTGAGGGGAGGGTAGGGGGAGTGGAGGGGGATGCTAGGGGAGTGGAGGGGGAGGGGATGGAGAGATGGAGGGGATGTGGAAGTGATAGGAAGGAGGAGATGAGGGGAGGGGGAGGATAATATGACATTCAAAGTTTGTAAGGGGATGTGGAAGTGAGGAGAAGGGATAGGGAAGTTGGAGGGGAGGAGGAGGGGAGGGGAGGTGGAGGGGTAGGGGAGGGATAGGGAGTGGGGAGGGGAGGAAATGGGAATTGTGGGAGGGGAGGGGGAATCGATGGAAGGGGCGGGGATGTAAGGGGAGGTGAGGGGGAAAGTGAATGGAGGGGGAGGGGGAAGTGAGGGGAGGGGGAAGTGAGGGGAAGGGGAGGGGAGGGGGAAGGGGGATTAGCGTGGCGTATTTGGGAAACGTAATTCTTCGTCTTTTTAGTTAATGCTACCCATAGACACTATTCCACGCGGACGAAGTCGCGGGTACAGCTAGTTTTTAATGATTTTAAAAGTTCTCTTTCTCCGCAAGATTGTGCCGCTTGTCTTCAAATGCTTTTGGGAGAGAAGCACCTTGTTTGAACACCGGGTAAAGATCTTGAATCAAGTCGCCTTCGTAGGAAGATAGGAATAGTCGGGGGAGGTAGAGGGAGTTGAGATAAGTCCCCCACTTGTTTTTCCCTGCCGGAGAGGCGTAGTTTTTTTTATTTTTTGAAATTGAAATTTAAATATTTTCAGATTTTCATCATATATTTTGTATCATTTTACTTTCTAGCGCTTCGCCGGCCGCTGCCGCGGCACGCTTGCTACAGGTGCGTACGGATAGCGCGTACATTGGTACGCGTAGTAGGTTACGCGTGTCCTGAAACGCCATACTTGCAGCTACGCGTACACTCTTGAAGAACGCGTGCCACGCGAGCTGGCTCGTGAGTGAGCCGCCGTCAGTCGGTTTTCGGTCCCGCGTCAAAGAGGACGCGCACGCCCGGGTATGCTATATTTGGAAGGTCAAATAAATAGATAGCGCTCTGGATCGATTGACCTCGCGTACAGGTTCGCGGCGGTCCGTACAGGAGCTGTACGCGTGGACAGTGTTTCCCAACTACGCGTAACACAGGAACGCGCTATCCGTACGGACCTTACGCTCGCTCGGCTCGCGCAATGTGTGGTCACTGATGTAACTTAACCTAACCTTCACTTTAGGGCCCTAAGTAAACAACAAATTTTTAACACAAATAAATACTTACTTTTACTTTTTACTTATTTACTGCCCATTTTTTTTAAAAGAAGCATCTGTCAATGTCAACAAATTGGCGGCTTAGTTTCTTTTCACACACTTTAACAATTCTGAAATTGATAAGCAATCAAAGAAAATTACGTTTCGTTTTACGCATTCGTATGTTCTGTAGTAGGATTTTACGTAATTTCAAAAAATAATATTAAATATTTTATCGCATCTCCGGCAGCAAGTTTTGCTTCAGAGCGCTCAGTAAGAACTCCCTTTACCCTCCCACATTCACAGTTTACTCAAATTCAGGCGACTCGATATAAGATCCAACCCGAGCACCGTAAGGCGATGGTTTGCTGAATTTGAGAGAGGTCGAGTTTCTTTACCTGACGAATTTCGTGAAGGGCGGCCTTCAACTGCCGTCAACGAAAATAATGTGGCTACTGTTAAGCGGCCAATTGAAGAAAACCCGCGGATTACCTATGAGACGATTCGAGGACTATTGGGGTGTTAGCTCCAGGAAATCCAAGAATGAGGTGTACCACGTCCTGTTAAGAGTGGAAGCGTGTGTCGTGGTTTGCGTGATAACCTCGATATCCTGAGGAAACCTTGCCGCGATTCGCGGCGTTCCTAAGGGTGATTAAATTTGAGGCTAAGAGCTGACGAAATGTGAGGTTAGATCTCACTCACCTGATGTGAATTATGAATCACATAAACAAGTGGGGTTTCCTACTACTAACACTCGACATGGCCATATGGATTGTTAGTATTTGCGGTACTTCCCTGACTCGTCGCAATGTCCACGTGAGTTGATGGTAACTCCAAAGTTCAAGTCACTCGTCCGCACGCAAAGTTCAACAAAAAGTTTAATACGACTGCGTCCAGTTGCGCACGAGTCGTATTCAATCACAAATTCACAATTCCAAAAGTCGCGTCCAAAGAGGATCAAATTAACGCGTTTTCAACAAAATCTATTGGTAATAATTCGAACCGTGTCGTTTTTAATGCATACGCGATGCCAAAGCAAAAACCAATTCTTAACCCGAATGAATGATTCACACAGCTGGGCCGGCGCCATGACAGTCGCGAAGTGACAGACGTCAAAGTCATTTCGCTCAACGTCATGTCACGCGCGTGTGAGATTACTCATCAATAACAAGGCAGGTGTGTTAGGTGGTAGTCTAGTGGTCTACCATAAACTTAATATGTCTGGAGCTAAATATTAAATTGGAATCACGTCCAAAACTACCTGCCTATACTTCAGCTAATAGGTAGGACTTATTAATAAAATATAAAAGTCAGGACATCACCGAGTAAGCATTTTATTTGTACCTTCATCATTATAACAACAGTTTATGTACCATCAGGAGACTCAAGGCCATTATAATAGTCAATATCGTTAAGGGTACTTTTAGAACAAACAGAACAGCAATATACTAATAAGTATTTAATGTTAAATCACAAAGTTTTGTAGACAAGTTTCAACAAGACGTAACATTTGAAAATCTATACCGATTTACATCATTTATACAAAATATTATGGGGTTTCCCTCAAAAGGCCTCCACCACCCCTCATAGCCTTTCCTTACCACCCTCAACGAAGCTAAAACACTATCATCACCATTTCTAGGTGATACCATCATTATTATAAACATATCCTAGAAAACCACATTCTAGCCACAGTTATTCAATAAATTTTGTTATACAAATACTTAGCTTCATTGAGTTGGACAGCAATTCGTCGTCTGAACGATATTGCCGACAGAGAAAAGGCGACGATGTTAGCCCGAAGGCTGCTGGAGCAAAAGTGTCTCATCTAACGTTTCTACCGCCCTTTTAAAGAACCAATCAAACAAAAAACCAAGATGGCGGCTCTGACACATCTTGTAAGGTTTAGACTACCCTCAAATGTATCGATCACCGTATAAACACCCTTATATGAGGCAATATTAATAATGTATGAATTAATTTATCATCAAACATTGGAAATATGTCGTACTATGTAAATATGTATGTACTATGAAAATATCTAACACGGCCATACTGACAATACATCGTTCTCGAAGTAACAAACATCAGTACCCCTGACCTTGTCACATTAGTCCTTTCATCTGCTGTATGAAATCTAGACTACATGTCAGATCAGTGACCAGCAGTTAGTCTCTGACCTAGCCATACTATACCTATCACTTGCTGCCATGAATAATTAGTATAGTACCAAGACAGACAGACCACCCAGCAAGAAAACAAAATAGTCCTCGGGCCTTTACAACACTAAATCTATCAGTTTGCCACTTTTGAATTACGATATAGTATCAGGGCAGAGACCGAACCAGCAAACCTCGATTCCTCAGTATCCATCTAACTATGACATATTAGTCCAGCCATTTGCTTCCCGCAAACCCTAATATCTATACTTCGGCCGTTCAGAGAATGCGTTCCTAACACCTATCAGTTAGTCACAACTAGTGATGGGCACAACATAACACTGAGTTCGTTACCGTTCCTCCAAAATGAACCGCCGCATAATTTTAAAGATTATTTTCGTTTTAAATTCGCGGAATCATTTAAAATTTTAGTGGAAAACAAAAAAAGGTAATATTAATATAATTAAATTGTTTTATTTATTCTTTGTTACAAAGTTACAATCTGTATTTCTATGCAATAAAGTACATTGAATTGAATGTGCGTACAGAATATTAATCAGACTCCGATTCGCTTGAGGAGGTGGTGTCTTCATCATCATCTTCGCCTACATGTATAATTATATTATTATCAATAACAGAATCAATCGTGATATCTCGGTCAAAATGTTCCAAAATCAGGTTTTTAGTCTTCTCAACAACCTTTGCCCAGTCATCTCTTGTGACTTCCCCGCAGGCTTCTTTTAATAGGGTCATCATCTTTTTCGTGCTGAATGGCGGGGAAGTATTGTGGCGGGCGACGTAACCTTTTATTTGAGCCCAGATTAGCTCGATCGCGTCGCGTTATATTGGCAATGATACGGTGGAATTCTTAGAACGCGATGACCGTACTCCAGAGCCAGTTCATCGATTTCGTATCGCACATTTGCCGCTTTATTTTCTTAAACTAATTTAAATAGCTCTGCTTTTAGCATCTGCATATTTGCGTCAATGCCTTTTGCTTGTAATCAAGCCACCATTTCTTCTTTTTTATTAGCTTGGGTAGGTGGTTTCTGTATTTGAACCGAGTGATAGGAGGCATTATCCATGAATATTACAGAAGGCTCTGTTAGGCTGGGCAAAAGCACTTTCTGGAACCACTCTTTAAATGTAGTGGCATTCATTTCCTCGTGGTAGTCATTTGTGGTTTTTGATTGAAATGCCAGTAACGGGTAACCGTGTGATTGGCGTTTAGCCATGTCTCGTCAATGAATACGACATTATCCCAGTTATCATTTTTTTTTGCTTCTCTCAAAAAACTTATCCATTTTAAAATTATGTCGTATCGTTCTAATAAAATTTTTCTTATGTCTGTTTTTTTATACGAAAAACCAATATCTTTTAAGATTTTGGTTAAAGCAGTTTTATCCCCGCTAAACACAGCCCTTAAGACCACCGTGGCTGAGCTCGTGGTCAAGTTAGCAGCGTCCGAAAATATTATCGGGGAGCTACGTACAGAAGTGATGAAACTACAAAATACCGCTTCAGTATGTAGGTCAACCGATGACGCGAACATCAACACGCGCCGCGGTGCGCAAAATGCATCCGTCGGCAGTTTCGAATCAGCGAATTTAAATGCGTCACCGGTTGTCGACACGCCATCTGATGCCCCGCTCTCCGCCGCCCGCTCTTCCGCAGCAGCAGCAGTTTAACGCAAATACGTCTACCCCTCGACGTACTTACGCCATCGCCACCGCCAAAGAGGGGGTTACGAGTCACCCTGAACCTCAAAAAAAGGCTGGCTCGTCCGTTCCTCCCAGGCTTGAGGACAATGGAAACGACAACGGCTTCAAAAAGGTTCAAAATAAGAATAAAAAGAAGCCGTCAGTCCAGAACAAGTGTGGCACCGCACCGACTGGCCCGAACCACCTACTGCGTCCAGAGACACCGACGACGCTGCTGTACGTGTCTCGTGTGCACTACTCCATCACGGCAGAGGAGGTGGCGGAGTATGTGCTACTGAAGACCAAGCTGACGCTGAGGGTCGTGAAGCTGGAGTCGCGTCACAACGTGAGCTTCAACTCCTTTGTGCTGCGGGTTCCGGCCCAGTCTCTCAACACGTTTATGGCTGAAGAATTCTGGCCGAGAGGTGTCAAGTTTCGCCGCTTTAGAGGTCGACTACCTGACACCAGAGATATACGTCGCACGTCGTAGTATTAACGTGTCTAATAAATACTAAATATATATTATATCTATGTTAGTCTGTAAGGTATATGTTTCAATATGGGCATGTAACATCTATATTAGTTGCCTGAAATAAATGTATTTATTATTATAAACAGTCCAGCTTCTCTTAACGATGCCAAAAGCTTCTTCCTGGTGAGATATTCATGTCTGGAATGGTATCCATATATATGATTTCTGATTGCATCGGCATCAAAGGTGTCAATATCTGTCACGGGTTTAGTTCTACGTTTCTTCTTCGGAGTACGTAAAATATTATCTTCCGTGCCAGTAGAGCCGAACTTTTCTTTAAATATAAAAAAAAATCTTTAAATATAAACTTTTAAATATAAAAATGCTACTTTCTTTCGCGCGTTCGGTTTGGTCGTAGTTTTATTTTTATATATCTTAAAAGTTATCTTATAGTCCATTATTTTCAAATTCTTAAAATGAAAAACAAAACGTATTATTTTATAAAGTATAACTGTATAAGAACAGATTACGATACTATTATTGCCTGTTATTGTTAGCACAGCACTACAAATATAAAGCGCTGACATAACCTTGTAATAGCGCAGTATAGATTTAGAAAAATATTGTTTACCAAGTTATTTGACACTCAGTTTGGCACAAAATTATAACATTCATTGATTATTGATATAATAATGTTGTTTTAATGCTCATCAATTGTTAAAACGGTAAACAACCAGCAAAAATATTTTTATCGTAACTGCAACGCCGTTTCAAAGTTACGCCGTCAGTTCAATCGCGACGTGTCAGGAACGCATTCTCTGAACGGTCGTAGTATAGCTAGACATAACAAGTTACTTTTGTAATCCTTGTTGCCACTTTAACTCGTTATAGCCCCATATTATGAACATCATGTTCATTATACCGCACCGTAAAGTCATTAGCCATTTTCATATCAAGTAAATCCATATTTCCAATACCACAAAAATAATCAAAATGCCTTGTAATAATCGAGAAAAAATATTCCAACCGAATCAATATACCAGCTTCAAATATCATTGCAAGCTGCATAAAAACTGTCCAATTTAAAATACTGTATTTTCCCATACACAAAATAGCTCAGTGCCTTAAAACCAGATAATACTATCTCAAGTAAATATTACTCCAAATTTAATTCAAGTTTCTCAAAGTTTTTAAACTTTCAATACAATTTACTGAAACATTCTTACACTACAACATATGCGACACTAACTGTGCTACCCGCATTAAACTATTTTTTATCTCTATTAGCACTATTACCACGTATACTCTGTCCAACTCAAGTCAAGCTTATCTTTAAAAACTTACAAACATAAAAGCTCTCAAAATATATACACTGCAACAACTCTAACAAAGAGTTAATAAAATAACTGCTTACGTAACAATAACTTCAAATAACAGTTATCAAAATATTATAGCCAACTATAACAGTTTTCCAAATTTTGCAATTCAATACATCCCAAGCTTCTTACCAATACCAAAGCATTATAGCTTAAACAAGACAGCTCAATGTCTTTTTAATTAAAAATAACTTAAAAAAAGCTTAAAAGCTTCACGTATGATTTTACTCACTTCAAACAAACAAACTTGATCTTTACACATCAACAACAGATGAAATTCAACGACAGTTACTTTAAATACTGTCCCAAATCTATCGGGGTTTATTTCAATATACAGACGTACATTATTGATATAATATAACCTTCAAATTGATCAGTGAATACATCAAACATAACTGTACCAAATATTCAACACATATTTAATTTTACAAAGCCATCGACTTGCTAAGTTAAACTGTCAGATAAAATATCTCTCTCATAAACCATGTAACCGAACCATAAACTAAACCGTAAATAACTGACCGGTACAAACCGTATTTAAAAACAAACTTCACTCCACAGTACACATTAATTCGTGTGTCCATAGGACAAAAACTTTAATTTGCATCTTATTTTAATTTCTGTAGTTCACCATAATATATTCACTGCCACTTTGTAACTTGTTACCTTATGTATTACCGCCATGTACCGTGTACACTAGTGGTATACAAAACTATGTAAGATATACCTTACATGAACATTACGCAAATCAAAATGAAATTCACTATAGATAGATCATGTGCCGTACCTATGTAAGCTGTACCTTACATAACGATTGCCATTCAAACTAAACCGCGTACCAAACTATTATAATCTTTGTAAAACAACGTTTTCAGAAACTTTAAAATAAACTTGACTGTAAGCAACACAACATGGAAATAAATACTTCTTCAAGGTGAGCAACGTTACCTTTTACTGAATATACACCAAACATGAATTAACCAGCTTTAGAATTTTGAAACATCAACATTAATTGAAAACGAAAACATCTCATTCTATGCATGTTTCTTCCGACATACCGACAACAAAGATTATGTTAATAGCAAAAAAAACATATCAAAACGTTACTTTACTAGTAATCCAAATACTTTCAAAACTTTGGGCATTTTTCATAATAAAGCAAAGATTCAAACAACTATCAATTCAAACTATCACTGTACACAGAATCCTTTCAATAAAGCAAAGGAATTTCGACACTTAACTTTGAACATAATTACTAGTCATCACTTTTTTTTAAATTACTTTTTATCACAATGACTAATCACCATATTATTTTCATGAATCTAACCGGCATTTTAACTTATTATACCGACAGGTAACTATTTGCTTTGGCGTAACTCAGGTGATAGGCACAGGCAAACGATACTGTATTTTTCGCAGTACTTGTTTTTTCTAACTACCCACATATCGCTCGGTCTACCTGACATTGTAAAATACACTAAAGACAGTATTGGCACATCGAAAACCATTAAAAAATTACTTTTACAACATCACCAAATGTACATTAACTACATACGTCATATTTTTGAAAATTGTAACAGCATAACGACGCGAAAAATTAAACAAAACCGAATAACCAAGAAAATAAAGCTCTTACGTTTTTCTTTACAGTTACCCCTGATAACTAATGCCGTATGGTCGTTTTTAACATTCACAATTATCATAATTTTAAACACTTATCAGTTTACTATATTATCACTGTATAACTTAGAATATCAAGCCACTAGGGCCTTACCGTACATTAACGGTAGCCTGGGGAGAGACATTTACTTCGGGTCGCCGTAGAGGGTACTTCTACATAACGCTGCTTCATCACGCTGCTTCATCACGCTGCTAGACCACGTGACTCAAACCTGGCGCCTGGAGCTGATGCCGCAGCTCAGTTTTCTCAACCAGAGATCTCGTCCACAGCCAAACTAAAACATATCAAATATTAATATGTGGAGCCAGAATTCAATCCCACTTCTGATGTGAGATTACTCATCAATAACAAGGCTGGTGTGGTAGTTGGTAGTCTAGTGGTCTACCATAAACTTAATTTGTCTGGAGCTAAATATTAACTTGGAATCACGTCCAAAACTACCTGCCTATACTTCAGCTAATAGGTAGGACTTACTAATAAAATATAAAAGTCAGGAAATCACCGAGAAAGCATTTTATTTATACCTTCATCATTATAACAACAGTTTATGTACCATCAGGAGACTCAAGGCCATTATAATAGTAAATATCGTTAAGGATACTTTTAAAATTAACAGAACAGCAATATACTAATAAGTATTTAATGTTAAATCACAAAGTTTTACAGCCAAGTTTCAACAAAACGTAACGTTTGAAAATCTGTACCGATTTACGTAATTTATACAAAATATTATGGGGTTTCCCCCAAAAGACCTCCACCAGCCCTCATAGCCTTTCCTAACCACCCTCAACGAAGCTGAAACACTATCATCACCATTCCTAGGTGAAACCATCATTATTATAAACATATCCTAAAAAACCACTGTCTAGCCACAGTTATTCCATACATTTTGTAATACAAATACTTAGCTTCATTGAGTTGGACAGCACTTCGTCGTCTGAACGATATTCCCGACAGAGAAAAGGTGACGATATTAGCCCGAAGGCTGCTGGAGCAAAAATGTCTCATCTAACGTTTCTACCGCCCTTTTAAAGCATCAATCAAACAGAATACCAAGATGGCGGCTCTGACACATCTTGTAAGGTTTAGACTATCCTCAAATGTATTGATCACCGTATAAATACCTTATTTGGGGCAATATTAATAATGTATGAATTAAACTATCATCAACACTGGAAATATGTCGTAAATCTGTACGTACTATGAAAATATCTAACACGCGCGTAGACGCATTATGCCACAGAACAGGCAAATTTGGTACGGGACGAAACATGGGGATTGGTATGAGCCAAATTCAGAAAATTTTACACGAAGAATTAAAAGTTCGGAAACTTAGTTGTCGTTGGATCCCTCATGAATTGACAGCGGAGCAGAAGCGGGCTCGCGTGGATTGGTGCTCACCTTTAAGTTCAAAGGTGCTCACAGATGCTACTGAAGTACGACCACGGACATTCTGTTTA
This sequence comes from Cabera pusaria, assembly GCA_954871355.1. Classification (NCBI taxonomy): domain Eukaryota; kingdom Metazoa; phylum Arthropoda; class Insecta; order Lepidoptera; family Geometridae; genus Cabera; species Cabera pusaria. Next base: position 11,538,806 of record OX940893.1, read on the forward strand.
TGACATTGTCACAGGAGACGAAACGTGGATTTATTGTTTTGAACCCGAAAAAAACAGCAATCTTGTGAATGGGTGTTAGAAAATGAGAACAGGCAAACAAAAGTGAGGCAGGCGAGAAACGTTGGTAAAAAAATGATCGCGTTTTTTTTTCAGCTACGGGTCCCATCTGTACAATTCCACTTGAAGATCAAAAGAGTGTTAATGCCGAGTGGTATTCAACCATTTGTTTACCCAGGGTGTTAGAAAAAGTTCGCGAAAGACGACCAAAAAGCCGCGTTCTCCTACATCATGACAACGCTTCTTCACACACGGCCAACAAAACAAAGGCATTTTTAGCTTCCGAAAAAGTACATCACGTTACCCATCCTGCGCATAGCCCCGACCTAGCACCCTGTGATTTCTGTATTTTCCCCAAACTCAAAGATTTGATGAGAAGTTTCACTTTTACCAACGCCGAAGCGGCAGTGATAGCGTTCAATCAGCACGTAGAAAACATGCCTTCCGATCTGTGGTCCTCCTGTTTTAAAAAATGGTTCGATCGCATGAAAAAATATTTAATATGTAAAGGAGAGTACTTTGAAAAGCAATAAACATAATACTTTGGTTGTAACATGTTGTTTTTTTAAGTTACTACGTATACTCGACACAGGAGCAGATAGAGGGGCTAAACTGCGACATATTTAGACCCCCAATATATGACCGAAGATATTTGGAAATCTGTAATTTTTGGGAAAGTACCTAATTTTGGAGGTTAGTAACAAAAATTTAAAAAAATTGGCTAATTAAATGTTATTCAATTTTTTCTAATCGCAGGGAACTTAGTAATACAGCTTATGAAGTAATAAAGTATCAAAAATACTAGAATGTAATATGTACTAACAATGACATAATATAACGTTTTTACAAGCTTTTATTTAACTTGCAATGTATGTAAGTATGTATGTTCGGGTGGAATCTTGGAAGCTAAATAGACCCACTTCCCGATGTCCGATTTGACTCAAATTTGGTGAACTTATGTATCTTCGGTGACAATACAATAAAATGGTACCATCGAGCTGGTCTGATGATGGAGACGGAAGGTGGCCACGGCATCTCTGTGATAAAACAACATAACCCTACCGAGTTGAGGCTCGATTGATTCGTCTTGAGGAGGACTTTACACCCAGATACCTCCTAATCTGTAAAACGGGTAGTGCCTCAAGTTTTTAAGAATGTAGGTAAGTACCTACACGCAAAATACTTACTAGAATTTATTTATAACTTTTTAATACATTTTCCCAGATAAAAGTTGTTTTAAAAAATATTTTTTACTCTTAATTTATTTATGTTTTTGATAATTTTTACGATTAGTGTTAAACAATTAAATTTTTCTTAAAAAACAGATTATGACATTAAACGTGCAAATTACTAATAAAAATTCCTAGTTCATGAAGCTTTCCAAAAAGGTATAACAGTTATAATTTAAATTATTAATTTTATTAATTTAAATTATAAACCTGTATATAGAAATGTCAAAAATTAAATATTTAAAATCCAGCATGTCTCTGGGAACATGCCTAACAAAAGGTCAGAGAAAGTAAGTTTTAGTATTTGTTTGTTTGTTTGGGACTTCTTCAAGATCAAACGATGGCTTGACCGATTTAGGTTCAATTTTTACAAGGACAGCAAATAACAAAGAATAGGATATGGATACTTTTTTCTAGCAGTCGAGTCTGGATGTCCAGATTTTTTTATTTAAATTTTTTAACAATATGTCACCTTTACTTGGCCAAACGGCTTGATCGATTCAGCTCAAATGTTATACAAAAACAGTCAATAATTGAAATTGATGAAGCATTTTAAAACAAATGATTAAGATGGTTTAAAAACTAAAACAACCGACTTTAATGCCCCGCGAGTCAATTTCAGTTGCAAGTTTGAGACGTTTATCATCATATCTCTGGAGATACTAATCAGATCTTGATGAAATTACAATGGGTGGTCCCATCGGAAACGTACCCTACCGATTACAAAAAGAATCATTCGAATCTGTAGGGCTATTCTGTAAGGTATCTCGGAAGCGGTTTCAGCGGTGAGATTTAAATTTCGTATTACGAAATTCAACCGTATTACGATCGTGTTACGATTAAATTTCGTGGTACGAAATTAGAATTTCACCGCGGATTCCGCTTTCGAGTTAGCTTACAGAATAGCCCTACAGTTCAGAATTGACGGAGTAATCGCGTAACACACAAAAAAAAAAAAACATGCAGACGAATTGAGAACCTCCTCCTTTTTTGTGAAATCGGTTAAAATAGCACACTCCGTAATTGCACTAGACTAGACAAACAATAGATTAAGGATGTAATAGCGGTCAAGTATGTAACAAGGTCGGTGAGATAAAAGTCATTAGCAAACAAGGTCAATACAACCAGTATTTAGACCTGAAACGAAAGATTATATTTTTTAATTTTTCGATTTACTTTTACTTTTATTTCTAACTTAGGTACTCACAACAATAACTTAGTGAGTGCTAAGAAGTGGGTCGGTTACCTTTATACTTGTACATATTTTTACCCACGACGGAACGGAGACTGTATATGCCTTTGGGGTGAGAGGATGTTTGTTTGTTTGTTTGTATGTGCAATTCCATGATGCCATTTTTCTCCAAAACTACTTCGATTTTGTCTTTAAACGGTTCGTAATTAATCAGTGGTGGTTCTTAGATGTTATGACGTTAATTTTCTAAAGGTCATTGTCGTGGGTGTTTATTCAAAATTTTAATTTTGTTACTTGTGTATGTATATATTGTGTAATTTTACTAACCTTTTTGACAATGCAGTTGGTAGTCTTAAAGCCATGCTTTATCATCGCAGCTATAGCATAATGCTTACACGGATTGTCCAACTTCAAGGTCCACAAGTGGTCTTTCTTTTCATCTATAAGTTTGTAAAATGTTATTTTAATCTGTTAAAAAAAGAAAAAGAAATTTAGATAAAATTATATAGATAAACTGTAATTGTCACTAAGTCTTAGTCTCTAGCTAAGTCGGTCGAGTCAAACTACTGTCGCCCCTCACTTCCTCCATTGCTGAAATCGGATGGGTCGCTGGCTCACACAGCTAAAGAGAAAGCAAATTTGTTTGCTTCTCTATTTGCGGAATCTTTATAAGTAGATACTGCCGGTAAGACGCCTCCGACGACGTCTACCTGGATGCGTGACAGAAATGTCGGATATATGCATCCGTCAGACTGAGGTTGGTAAAACATTACAAAATCTAGATGTGAATACAGCCAGTGACCCAGACGGTATTCCAGCCATAGTCCTGAGGACCTGTGCGCTTGAACTTGCTCCTGTTTTGACGCACCTCTTTCTTCTTTTCTTGACATCTGGTCATGTGCCGAGATTATGGAAGCTTGCTAACATGCAACCTGTGCCCAAAAAAAGTAGTCGTGACATAGGCCAATTTCGGTCACTTCCATACTCTTTAAGACTATGGAACGTGTACTGAACAACCGGCTCCTAGCATATCTAGATCTCTATCTAACATTCCCTTTGTCAGCTTTGTCAACTAACCTGGTGCGCAACAAATCCATAAAGAAGTTGGTACGACGCGACCTCCGATCCTCTAACACACTCTTGATTAAAGAATCAATTGAGCAGAATCGGGGGGTCGAAAGTGTTTGTTCAGCATCTGGGTAGAAGCCACCTCACAAAGCTGACAACGTCTACGGGGAACGTCGTCGCATCCAAGTCGGAGATTCTGTCGGAAGTTGAAGACTTCTACGGCAAGCTCTACGCATCGCCTGCTTCAAGGCCCGTACCCGATACTAAGGATTCTAGAGCCATCTTAACCCGCCACTTCACAGAAGATCTGCCCGAAATTAGCCGAGACGAAATCGTGATGGCCCTTAAACAGCTCAAAAATGGAAAAGCTGCAGGAGAAGACGGAATCACAACAGAGCTTTTAAAAGCCGGAGGAGCTCCAGCAGTTCAACAGCTTCAGCAGCTATTTAATTCCGTTCTTTTTACTGGGATAACTCCACAGGCATGGAACAGAAGCACGGTGGTTTTGTTTTTCAAAAAAGGAGATAAAGCCCTATTGAAAAACTACCGCCCGATTTCGCTTCTGAGCCATGTCTACAAGTTGTTTTCAAGGGTCATCACGAACCGTCTCGCGCGAAAACTCGACGAGTTCCAACCTTCGGAACAGGCTGGGTTTCGAAGCGGTTACGGCACCATAGACCACATCCACACAGTGCGGCAGATTGTACAGAAGACCGAAGAGTACAATCAGCCCCTGTGCTTAGCATTCGTGGACTATAAGAAGGCCTTCGACTCAATCGAATCCTGGTCCGTTCTAGTCCCTGCAGCATTACCAAGTCGACTGACGATATATCGAAGTGATGAGATGTCTGTATAATGCCGCAACGATGACTGCACAAGTACAGAACCAGCGTACTAAACATGTCCACCTGCGTCGAGGAGTGAGACAGGGGGACGTCATATCCCCGAAGCTGTTCACTAACGCCTTGGAGGATATGTTTAAGACGCTGGACTGGAAAGATAGTGGCATTAACATCAACGGCAAGTACATCTCTCACTTACGATTCGCAGATGACATCGTCATTATGGCAGAGACGCTGCAGGACCTACAAAGAATGTTGAATGGCCTAGCTGATTCTTCTCGTCGCATCGGTCTCCGGATGAATTTGGATAAAACCAAAGTCATGTACAACGAGCACGTTGTTCCGGAACCGATTGCCGTAGATGGAATCCCACTCGAAATTGTTACGAAGTATGTTTACCTAGGGCAGACGCTCCAACTAGGCAAACACAACTTCGAGAAGGAAATTCAGAGGAGAATTCAGCTAGACTAGGCAGCATTCGGAAAACTCCGTCGAGTCTTCTCGTCGCCTATACCCCAGTGTCTAAAAACAAAAGTCTTTAACCAGTGCGTCCTACCTGTGATGACATACGGAGCTGAGACGTGGACACTCACAGTTCGACTGGTCCACCAATTTAAAGTCGCTCAGCGAGCTATGGAGAGAGATATGCTTGGTATTTCTCTGCTGGATCGAATCCGGAACGAAGTAATTCGCCAGAGAAGTAAAGTTATCGACATAGCTCAACGGATTAGCAAGCTGAAGTGACAGTGACACTGGGTATATCTGTCGCAGGACTCATAACCGTTGGGGTAGACTTGTCCTGAAGTGGAGACCGCGAATCGGCAAACGTAGCGTAGGACGTCCTGTGACTAGGTGGAGCGACGACATACGCAAAGCGGTGGGCAGTGACTGAAAAAGAAGAGGCGAAGATCAGGCTCAGTGGCGCACTTTGGGAGAGGCCTACGTCCAGCAGTGGACGGACACTGGCTGATAATGATGATGAGCATATCTAGAAGCAAACAATCTCCTCAGTGACCGACAATACGAGTTTCGCCGCACTCGGTCTACTGGGGTACGCACATTTGGAGCAAGGCTATAGAGGATCATGGGGAAGCGCTCGCGGTTTCCCTCGATATGTCAAAAGACTTTGACAGGGTCGGCCACGATAACCTTATAAGTAAGCCTTCATCTTTCGCTCTGCTCACTGGTTTGACTGGATTTCGGGTTTTCTGAGGGACTAGTCAACAAGGTTAGTCATTGATGGCTGCTCTTTTGACCAATCGGCAATTAATGCCGGGGACCCTCAGGGATCGATGCTCTGTGCAACCCTTTTCCTGCTGCATTTCAACGATCTGCTAAAGTCCGTTATCTTTGGGTATACAGACGACAGCGCCGATGTAGAGAGCTATATATCCAATGCACGGAACAGTGCAGCTGAAATCCAGTGTCTTAGAAAAGCGATGATCGAGCGCATGAACTTGTCCTTACTGGCTGTTTCCCAATGGGGTGATGCCGATATGGTCAAGTTTAATGCTGCTATGACCCAGGCGTGTCTGTACTCCGCAAACGATCCATCCATTCCATCTGACTCCTATTTTTCGAAATGTATCCGTGCCGATAACTAACCACCGTAAGCTTCTTGGCATCTCTTTAACACCCGCACTCAACTTTGGATCCTACATTGAGTTCAAAGGCCAGTTGGCTTCAAAAAAGCTCGGTATTCTGGCCAAGGTGAGACTTTACTTCACACCGGAACAGCTTCTCAATTTGTATCAAGCACAAGTCGGATCGTGTATGGAGTACTGTTCTCTAGGATGGCTCAGCTAAATACCAGCTGGAGGCGCTGGAAATAATTAAGAGGAGAGCTAAGAAACTCATTAATGACGACAAACTTGTAGATAAAAGGCTCCAGAGCCTAGAGCAGCGCCGCAATGTCGCAAGTTTGTCGGTTTTTTATCGTATAGATTTCGGGTAGTGTGCCATCCAATTGCATTTAGCAGTCGAGTATGGGTTTCCAGATTTTTTAATTGTATTTTGTAAATATGTGACTACAAGGCCAATCGGCAAGACCAATTCGGCTGAAATGTTGAAAAAAGTCAGTTAATGAGGCGTAAAAGGGCAAAGACTACTTTTTTAGGCAGTTAAGTGCGGGTGGGTGTCCAGATACTTTTAATTTAATTTTTATTTACTTCGCGTAATCAAAAAAAAAAACCTTAGATTCATCTATATTTACTTTTTTGGCCATAAAACTGCCAGAGTCATAAAAAAATCATACAAATTTTTGTGAAGAAAGCGAGCGCGAAAATTTTTATGACTGACGGTTTTATTACTTAACAATTATGGTTATGCAACGTTGTACTTTAACCTTAATGTATTCGATAGTGACGTTTTAGGTCATAAAACTGCCAGCGTCATAACAGTCATAAAAATTATCACGACATGGACGTGGGCGAAGCCGCGGGTAACAGCTAGTTACGTATAATGTAGTACCTACTTGGTACTATGTGGCAAAAATTGTGCACAATTACTCACAGTTTTGATTTAAAAATCTCGGGTGCTAATAACTGGAAGGACTGGTGTAAATATTTGGTCCCTATACCTTAAATATTTTATTTCAAACATACAAGCACTTGACTACTATCTAATATGATAGCTGTATGAACACATTAAACGTTGAAATTGTTTTATGATCGATACACACATAAAACAAATAATAAATTCTTATACAAAACAGTCAACCAACAGTAATCCAAAACAAACCAAAGTTTTACCAATCAAATGTTCCCAAAGGACCCTCCTTGGGAACATTTTATTGGTAAAATTTGAATGGGTCTCGACTGTTGGTCGCTCTGTTCTGCATCATAATTTATGATGTGTTATGTGCTTGTCAATTATTAGTGCGTATTTCAATGGTGTAGCTTCTCAGTATAGATTATACTATACTTACCTCGTCAATTTTAGTGTCTTCGTAGAAGGTAAAATTTTCATTCCCGATGACTTGGCTATAGTCGAACTCTATGTTAAGTAAAGTTAGGTTCCTTGATTTAGGCCCCTTACATGTTACGTATTGTTCAAACGATACAGAGTATGGCCCCTGTGAAAATGCACCGAAAAGTTCAAAAGGCAGTTAAAATATTATAGGACCGATTCCTGCCTTGCTACTCATTAGCATGTAGATACACAGTCAAGAGAATAATAATATCATCTTTTTTTATGATATAAGGTAACAGGACATGCATGACGCTTGCCTGATGGTATGCGATGACGTCTACCTATTACAGATACAGAGCGCCTTACAAATACCAGCAAAACTACCCAACCAGCTAAATATTTGAAACCACAAAGTAACATGTATAAATATACCCATTAAAAATATTTGTTATGTACCTATAAACATTGTAAAAATAACTGATAACTAATTAAGGCTTAATAAATAAAAATACTTACGTAAGTATCTGCATTTTTTATCATTGGGTCTATATTATCAACATAAACATAGAATAGCAAAAAAATGACAACTATTTTAAAATTTATCATAGCGTTATTTGTCGTTACGAAGTATCGGATCTTACTTATTACCTATACTGGTTGTGAGCCGTGAATTATTTTGCGATTATTAGATAATATCTCAACCCTAATGAGTACAAAACTACGTTATTTAGATGGATAGTACCTGGATAACCGAGCTTTGCTAGGTTTTTTTTTGGTTAATCGTGTATTTTGGAAATGATACCTATTAAGATACGAATTACATACTGAATTAAATTTTTATCTTTGTGCAATAACATCGCCAATAGGAAAATAATTGTACATTATGGTACAAGTGTGTAATGTTGGTGATTACCGCTGAGGCGCCATTGAGACCCGAGCCGTTAGGTGAGGGTCTTAAAAGAGCCGAGGACGGTATTAATCAAATACAAAATAAATACAAAATTTCTTTATTGACATAATGACATTGTACAATATGATAATGAATCCATAAGCTCCCGAACTAGCGTTGCTGTGTCTCAGGAGCCACTGGTTTCTCCCATATATGTGATCACTTTGTTTTATGTCAAAATTATTAACTGCTAACAAATAATAATGCTAATTACTAACTTTTATTTTTAAATTAATTTGTGTGTGTGTGTGTTTGTATTTATGCGTATGTTTGCGAGGGAGGGTCTAGGATGTATGGGTGTAGGTGTGTGTTTCTGTGTGTATGAGTAGAAATGTATGATTGTCTTTAATTGTAAGTCTGTATCTGAGTTTGTGTATATGTATGTAAATTTATATGTAAACAGTTAAACACTCAAAGTTATATTGAAATCAGAAGTATGTATCACCAAGTAGTTTCTCTAAGTTGTCATATTCAAATGTTTTAAGGTATGTAATAATTTTAGTTTTTATATCATTGTTATTAATTTTTCTAATATTATTGTGTATCTTATCAATTGTATTATAAAGACGTGGAATTAATATGTCATAATCTTTTTGAGCGAATCTTGTTTTGGAGCTTGGAACTGGACAACGTTTTTGTTGTCCAGTTGTCTCTTTGTGTTGATTCTGGTAAAAATGGAACAATTTTCGTATGGTATCGCCGCAAACTTTTATAAACATATATTTTTCTTACAGAGAGAACATTTGCCTTTTCGTAGACAGCAGATGTAGGATGCCTATAAGTTAGGTACAGCATAACTTTTAACAAGGTGCGTAGTGCTCGTTCCGCTTTTATCAAATGCGTTTTGGCTGCACTTCCCCATGCACATATGCAGTACTTTATTAGGCATTTACACAGCGCCTTGTATGTTAGGACTACAAGATATGGTTCAGCGACAGTTCTCAGAGTTTTAAATACATATATAAGTTTTCTTGTTCTAGATGCCAAAATGTTTATGCATATAAACGTTTTGGCGTTCCAGTTGACTTTATCATCTATTGTTACCCCAAGGTATTTAATAACGCTAACCCGATCTAGCATTGCACAGTCGCAGTTTGTTGCAGATTATTTTCTGGTGCATGGGAATGTATGTATTCTAATAAAAAAGTCTGATTTTGGACTGCCCGTTGATGTAATACTGTAACACATGTAATTTGTCTTACTCGCGTTTAGCAACAGTAGACTATCTTCTAACCAGTGTGTTACAGTAGATAAACATTTCTCAGTTCGTGTCTTTACCATCTCCCAGAACGAATCATGGATGAGTAGTACGGTGTCGTCAGCAAACATCAATAGATCAAGGCCAGACAAGGACATACTACACAGATCATTAATATAAATGAGAAACAGCAGTGGTCCTAGTGTACTTCCTTGTGGCACACCATATGTACACGCTGCGCTCTCACTCACATACTTCTCAACCTTTAAACTTTGTATTCTGCCAGACAGATAGTCCGCAAACCAGTCATGAGCCAATCCTCGAATGCCAACATTTTCTAGCCTAGTGAGTAGTATTGGGATGGAGACTGTGTCAAATGCCTTCTGGAGGTCAAGGAACACACCGACACATTTATCTCCATTGTCCAAGTATGATGTGATAATCGATGCCAGCTTCATGACCGCATCTTTAGTAGACCTACCTTCCTGGAACCCATACTGATTTGCGTAAGGTAGGTTGTTATCTCTAAATATCGCATTACTCTATTTTTCATCAGCTTTTCTAGAGAGTTGAGAGGAGAAAAATGGGTCTATAATTAGATGGACTATTTTTTTCACCAGCTTTAAATATGGGACAAACGATTGCTGTTTTGAATACCTTTGGAAACCTGCCGGTTTTGAAGCTGAGATTACATATAAACGTTATTGGCTCTGCCAAGAACTGGTGAAAAGTTTTGAGTGTGTTCGCCGTAATTTTGTCCCATCCCGGAGCACTGTGTGACTTCATGCCGAGAATCACAGCTTTTACTTCAACCGTGTCAGTGGGAAATAATGACATGTATTTATGGGTTGATTTGATGCTTTGGCTAATAAAGACAGTTGAGATTCATTTTCATTCATTCATCAATACACACGTGTATCATACGATATTTTTAAACACACTTGTGAAGAAAATAACACTAAAGAATCATTTTATATAGTAGACAAAAAGCTAATTTAGAGAAACAATTAGTATTAATTAGTTTTCCTATGCGCGTGTTAGTATACTGATGACCATTGTCATCAGTATCATCAGATATGGCAGAAATTAAAACCTGCCTTCTCGCACTAACCGAAGGGATGAGTAAATGCAACACCATGAAGGATAACTGATAATGACAACTTCGGATAACTTCGAATGCAGAATAATGGCGCTCGAGGAACAAAACTCCAACTCCGTCATATTTTCACTTCAGAATACCATTCAAGATCTAGACGGACAATTAAATGAACTAAGCCAAGCGCCATTGACTAACGAGCTTGAAATTATCGGGATCAGCGAAACTTCAAACGAAAGTCTGGAGCACATCGTGATGGTCACGGCAACCAAGGTCGGCATCAACCTACCAGAATATGATATCGATTGGGTGATTCGCGCCAGAAAACGGACCAATGAGATTAACAAAACATGTTCACCGCGCCCAATAATAGTACGGCTTACCAGGAAATCTAGACGGGATGAGTTCCTGAAAGCAGCGAAACTACGAAGACTCATAGTTATTACTACCGCGGATCTCGATCTTCTTGGGCCACCACGCAAAGTGTACATTAACGAACATCTTTCAAAAAGGAACAGGTTGTTATTTTGAGACGCAAGACTTCGCACAAAGGAACTTGGATATCGATTTTGTTGGGTCAGTAATGGCAGAATTAATGTTCGACGTCAATAGGGAACACAAGCAATCACCATCAAGACCCCTGCGGATCTGGACAGCCTACAACGACGTGATGATCCACGATGCATGGAACCTGCTTCTCAACCCCTGGAATAATGCTAATCACAACTGGTTCGAAATAATATTTTCAATGCTATATGTATTTGTAATATTTGTGTGTAATTTGTTATTTACAAAAACACACCCATACTCAGTACTACTCATTATGTTCTGTCCCACACACTCTTCATAACACACACATCCAATATACATAAACCAGACTCACTCATGCAAACCAAAAAACTCACAACCATGTAATTATTTTGTATTTTACTAACTGTCATTCACTGATGTTTATTTTTCGGATTATGCTCCAACCGGTTTCTACTCGATTTGAGAGTTTTCGTCCCGGGAGCGGCTAAGAGAGCTGTGACTCGCGGCGCGCCGCACGAGCTTCCCAGCGCGTCTGACCGACTGACCAGTCGCGCGACTGACCGACTGACCAGTCGCGCTGGGAAGCTCGTGCGGCACGCCCGCAAAGGGCTGTTCTCAAGGTGATGACTGGAAAACCTAGGCGATACCTCACTGACCAGCTATATAAAGAAACCTCACTACTAAGATTTCGTCAGCTTTACATTGCACGCGCTGTTGACAAACGTTTCTCACACCCTGATATTCAACAACCTACTGGTGGAAGGAGAAAACGACCCCCCAAACAATCTTTGCCGAAAGTTCGAACAACCTTTGCGCGTCGTTTAATAAATCAATAAAAATTGTACAGTATTTTAATATAAATTATATTTCATTTTGGATTATGTACAAAATTATCTTCCGTGAGGTGGCGAGTTAATTGTTGAGTCACCTATCAGCATGTCAATCTAGGTTAAAAGAATCAATTGTATGATATAAAATAAACACGTAAAGATTTAGTGCGACACTCAGAGTAGATTATATCTATAGAAACGGTAAAAGGAAAGGGTGCCCAAGATACAAGCCTAGCCTAGTTTGGGGCCCACGGAATGCTAGCAATATCGTCATTATAAATATCCGACTATACCTACTGTTGAATATCATTTAACTATGTTAATTGCATAATACTAAACATTGCATGTACTGTACAAATTGCTTTTTGAAAATAAATATCTTTATCCTTTTTGCCATTCGGCTACGGAACCCTTCGAGCAGCTCGAAGACGGAACCCTAAAAACTCAAGTGATGATTGTCGATAGGTCGAGATTTATATCGACATTAGATTGGCAAGCGCTTCCAAAAGTTAATTTCAAGGCCACTGATATTCCATTCAGCACTTCGATTAAGAATTTGGGGCTCGTTATTGATGAATGTTTGTTTTGGGATCTGCAAGTTCAAAATGCCAGTCGCAAGCTGTATGCGGCGGTGGGCTCCCTAAAAAGGTTACGGAATTTTCTTCATTATACCAGATTTTTTTTATATCAGAAGGCGTTTACGTTTGACCTCTATCTCACCTATGGGTAAGTGATGATGCGGTCGAGGATGGTAGCACACTTGGCTTAGAAAGGGAACTGGCTCTCAAAGATAGCTGCCGGAACACATTAGACGTTTGGCGACAGATTTTCTAACTTGAGGGTGGTAGCTGGCCAGCTGGTACCTCTGGCGTCAAAGCTGACCATTTTCCCACTAACTAAACCACTGAGCCCTAAATTTGCCCATGCTCAATCTCTTCTATTCTCTATTTTTGATTATGTCTGCTGACGTCTGCTATTTAAATCTTAGATAGGATCAGCTAGATAAGCTTGAGCATCGTCAAATTTTTTGCGTTAATTAGAGTCCCACCCAAATCGTTGTTATCCCACGCTGACCTAGCACAATTGAGATAGTGGATACACAACTTCTGAAATGAATGAGGATTGACTTCTGTCAATCCTCATTGTTTTGAATTTATTGATTATTTGGTTAAGATTTCTTTTGATTTTTAACCGACTTCACAAAAGAGGAGGAGGTTCTCAATTCTTCTGTATGTTTTTTTTTGTGTGTATGTTACGCGATTTCTCCGTCAATTGTGAACGGATTCAAATGATTCTTTTTTTAATAGGTAGGATACGTTTCCGAGGTAGTCCCATTTTAATTTTATCGAGATCTGATTAGTATCTCCAGAGATATGGAGATACATACCTCAAACATAGGAGAATGTACTGGTTTTTGTAGAAGAGTCCCAAGAAGATTATACACAAAGGAGGTTGCTATTGCATATACTTTTGAAGACTAAAAAATATGACCTTGAATAATGTTTTTACATCTTTCTTCACGTTGATTTTGGTTTTTGACAGATATTCTTACGGTAACTGTGAGCGAGATAGAAATAAAGGTGGGGATGATTTTACCATGCGGGGGTTTTTGGTTTCTTAACGATGTTTTCCTTCACCGGAGGGCCACTGTGAGAAGCGCACATATATTTTTCGATAGAAAAATTCATTGGTGCACGGCGGTTTGAACTCGGTACCACGGCATCAAAGCCGACCGTTCTCTCAATTACGCCACCGGGCCCTCAATAAATAATTATATTTTAATAAATAATTATATATAAATATTGTTACAATATTTCCAACTACCCTCACGCTGCGACTGGGCTCGATAGTATAAAAGCGGACAGCGAGCGGGTATCAGTCTTCAGTCTTCGTGTAGCCGTCGTACGGTTCGGACGTAATGGTTATGTTGTTAGCTTAGACACATTATGTAATTGTTATTATGTTGAGGTTCTGTGGCATTATATAGCTGTGGGTATTGTGAGTGTTTATTGTTATTATGTTGAGGTTCTGTGGTATTATATAACTGTGGGTATTGTGATAGTGTTTATTTTTTTAGCCTTTTTCACTTCTGGTCTCTAAGATCATAAGTGGGATAGGTCCACGTGCACTTTACGCGTATAAGCCGTCTCTGACATTTGCCTTGTTCTATTCAAAGTAACAGTTTTGAATAAATTAAGGTGCAACAATGTTTTTGAAACGAAGTGATACTGAGATCTGGTTTTTCTTGAATATTTGTCAGTTAAAGTGTAAATTAGACGTTTGTCTGGGTATTCAGGGTATGTGATTTTCTTAAAGATAAAAAAATACTTCGGAAAAGTAATTTCGTCATTTTTTTTGTTGCAATAAATGGTAGTTTGCCAGGGTTCTTATCTGGTAGTGTTTACCACCGCGTCCGAATACGAAACGCCACGTGTAATTGCCGTTGCTCATAACAATTTGATTTCTCAGTAGTTGTAAGCTGTTTCGGTGTGCTACTACCGTGCAACATAGCTGATAATGCTCGTCGGTAAGTAAACGCGGCGGACAGGATTATTTGGTTGGTGTGGATACAGGTATGATTACAATGTTACTTTTGTTTCGATAATCGACTATGCGAAGAGGTTGACTGTGTTAAAAGAGTGTGCTACCTAACAACGTACAGGGTTTGGTGTACAATATGAAGTTAAGTAAAAAAAAAAGTTAAGTTACTTCGAAATCTTGAGATATTGTTAGTTTTTGCGGTATTGTTGTTAGTACTTCATGACATGAGCAGTTTAGTTCTGGCAGTAAACTGATGGCGTTATTTCGATGGTCAGGTTAGGCCGAACGTAGGAAACTTGAATCTGGGGAAATATAAGACTTACAGCGGCAAGTTAAAAATGAGGTGATAGAAACAGTAAGTAAGTTACTTACTACTTGATGGCACACCCGCGCTAAATTTAGAAGATTATGTAGGTATGCCATATTTTCCTACTAACCTACACTTATTTATGGGGTACGTAGGTGAAATAATAAGCACTGTACTCACATTTTCCATCACGGGGTATTATAATCACTACACAATATATCAACGTGTACATATTAAAACTTATTTTATAAACAGACATAGTCTTATTGAATTGAACTTTAAAATAATACTGAGAGTCCAGCCTGGCTGCTTTCAGACTTATATATCAAAAAGGTAGACCATAAAATGTCTCCCGCCATTACATTATGCGATGCTAGCGCCATCGCTCGACAACTACAGTCTATAGCCAATAGAGTGTCTATTTATTAAGTTTAAATAATATTTAAAAGGTCTTCTGACATAACTATATTCTAATTAAATATAACTATAATAATTACCAATACTTAACGCCTACAATATTTATATTAGTGTATAAATATTGTGTTAATAATTTAAGAATTAACTATGTAACATAAACATTAATAACTATTTATAATTATTGTTAACAGTCGGCCGCCCTGAAAGTAATGTTTGTCCTCATACGTACAATTAAAATAACAAAATATATTTTCTTCAAAATGTTCTATACATAGAAATCGTTTGAACCATAATTTCTACAGTTACACATGTTAGCGCTTCATCTGATTCATGCTAGTCTGAGGTATACTTAATATAATTCAGTCACTAATATTATCGACGTTTGTTCTAATTTAAACAGATATAATTTAGCGTAATATTACATTGTTAACTGGCACTATAAGTACACAGTAAGTAATTAAATAAGTAAATTAAACTTTAAAGCAACGAAAATTTAAAACTGTGTGCCATTGCAGCATGTGGCAATTGAATAAACTAATTGATAATTCAATTTTCGTATTGTATCAAAACTTAACGAAAGACAAATAAGACATGATCTTAACGGGCCTTCTAGATATACCTTAACAACTTTACTATAATACAGAACAATTATTAAGCAGATATGTATAGCACCGGTAAAACCATAAAATGAAATTGGCTATTTGACGATAACGATTGAATTCTTGGCATCGCTAAAAGTATTAACTAAGCAACAAAAGTCTCACTAGTTCGTACAGTGATTGATGTAAAATAACGTTAACCAACATAGACAAAAGACAATATTGACTTCTTTTATAACCACAAAACATTTTAGTTTAACCGTTGTAGTTGTTAAAAGGCAAGGTGAATATGAACTACTCTGGTCATGGTTAGGAGAGATCTCTGAGTTAATTCATTGAGACATACCGGCTCAAAATATGGTCTAACGCGTGAAACGCTCATACATAACCTTAGACGTAGTCTTAACAGGCATTTTAGATTTATATCTAGTGGTAGTGAGTTTTATTCAATATTATAAAATTACCTACTATTGTATTCATATGCATTACCTGAAACATGCACTAACCATAACGGGCATTACCCGAAACATGTACCAGCTCAAGACATAATCTAAAGCGGTATTTTTATAAATAACCTAAGACATGGTCTTAACAGGCATCACCTGAAATATATATCAGCTCAAGACATGGTCTAAAGCAGTAATTTAATAAATAACCTAGGACATGTACCAGCTCAAGACATAATCTAAAGCGGTATTTTTATAAATAGCCTAAGACATGGTCTTAACATGCATCACCTGAAATATATATCAGCTTAAGACATGGTCTAAAGCAGTAATTTAATAAATATCCTGAGAATGACAAATTGTATATTCACAATTTACTCTTGGATTTGAAAATATTCATAGAATACTTTACCAAATCATGCATCTAACTATAAGACATTATTATTGAATGTCCGTATGGCTGAGTGCAGAGGACTTTGTTAATAGTTGTTTTGTATTCTACTGCTGTTAAAGCCCCATTGAAGCAATAGCTATGAGACCGCCCATTGATAAATACTTTTGGAGTATAATACGAGCAACAACGCAGAGTATTGTATAATAGTGAATCGATATTCAAGTCCGATTGGAACCATAAATTAAAATCAATGTATCATAGATACAACCTACTTGGTCTTTCAACACTAATTGACTCTTAGATTTGAAAATATTCATAGAATATTTTACCAATTTATGCATCTAACTAACATTATTACTGAATGGCTGTATAGCTGAGTACTGAGGACTTGGTTAATAGTTTTATTGAATTCTACTGTTGTTAAAGCCCCATTGGAGCAATAGCTATGAGACAGCCCATTGATAAATACTTTTGGAGTATAATACGAGCAACAACGCAGAGTATTGTATAATAGTGAATCGATATTCAAGTCCAATTGGAACCAGAAATCAAAATCAATGTATCATAGATACAACCCATTGGTCTTTCAACAAGTGCAATTCCACTGAAGCTCATCACGCGACTTTACCATTGGCATCGGACGCATGGTGATAGCAGATACTTTATACTAAAGGAGTTATCAGATTTTTCACCAAATACAATACATATGATTTTATCTATAACCATCAATTATTGGTTTATAGTATTTATGCAGAATGTAAATAAGTATGGATAAGTTGAAATATTTATCCCCTTTAAAGTACATCTGCAATCATTGCCTGTTGGCTAGTTTTAAATTCTGCACTTACTCCTATAATAACTCCTATAGACTGAATCACATGAGTGTATGTTCGAATTGAAATAATGTAGTTTTGTAATAAAAGTGTTGTGTTAGTGATTTTCGATTAATAGAAAGCATGTATCAAGAAAAAAAAAAAAAAAAGAAATTTCCGCTATTATTTTACAATATGATGTATCAAAATAGTGAATAGTGATCGAAGAAATCTATAACTGAAATTAAATCCTATGAGTGTATGTTCGAATTGAAATAATGTAGTTTTGTAATAAAAGTGTTGTGCTAGTGATTTTCGATTAATAGAAATCATGTATCAATTATTTACGTTATAATTTTACAATATGATGTATCAAAATAATGAATAGTGATCGAAGAAATCTAGAACTAAAATTAACATCTACAATTTACACCTTCTGGTATGTGTGTATATGTGTATATACTGTGAAATATAGGTAGATATATATACCATTAATTCTTTCTTGACACCATCTTGTGGTAAAGTCTATGGTAAAACCATTCATTTCACGACATTAGATTATTCATTATATATATTATTGCACAGAACGATTGAAAACGTTAACTGAACTCAAAAGAGTAAATGTATGAATATTCAATCATGAATAATTGATGAATTAATAAATTGTGGATAATTATGCATAGTGGTAAACTAGTAATGGACTGACTTCGGTCGCATAGCGTCACATAAACGCATGCTAAACTCATGGAGCCTTGCATAATCATCTTGAATATAAACATGTTAGCTGATACAAATTAAACGCATGCTAAACTCACGGAGTCTTGCATAAACATCTTGAATATAAACATGTTAGCTGATACAAACTAAACGCACGCTAAACTCATGGAGTCTAGCAAAAACAACATTTGCCGATTTCTGGTGGATTATGAGTAATTTATGTTCACTTTATAATTACTAAAATCGGTACGATGCATTGCAAAAGTTGTTTTCTAGGTTTAGAGTAACTAATCGGAATTTAAGTTTATGTTGTATATATTTTTTTATTTTTACTTACATGGAAAACAAACAGCTTTAAACTTAGATTCAGGAAACAAATTAATAGATCAAGTAGCCTTAATTAGTTTTCACTTATAGGTACACATTAACATAATGTAAACATATCTGGATGTTAAACAATATAAAACTAGGAGTGAGAGAAAATAATACTAAAAATGATGATAAAGTAAAGTTATGTAGCAGTAAAATATAAAAGAGTTTAATTTTTTTCAATGAATTAATTACTTATTACTAGAGCCATATAAATTATTCACTTATTTGCATTAGAGTAGATAGGTTGGAAGAAGTGTTAGTGTATTAGTTACTTTTAAAATATAAATTGTTTATAATATTCTTGAATGTGAAAGGTCTTATCGTAAAAAGGTCCACCAATTTTGAGTAGTGAAGATTGAACAATCTAGTTGTACGAATGAAATACGAGTTACGGCGATAGTTCGTTGAGCATGGAGAATGATAAAGTTTGAGTTCGTTACGACGACTGACAGCTTTTATAGGAGTGACAAATTTGATTTCGGCTAGAAGGGATGAGCAATCAATAGAATTAGACAAAATATTACTGAGAAATGTGAGATCGGCCGCTTCTCTTCTTTTATCAAGTGGTAGAAAATGGTGATGTTTACAGCTAAAAGAATAATCTGGACTATAAATTTTATGTTTGTAATTTAGAAAACGTGAAAATTTTCGTTGAGGCTTCTCTATAATCTGTATATATTTGTCGTATTGAGGGTTCCAGACTTGCGAAGCATATTCAAGTTGACTGCGAACTAGTGAACAATACAAGATTTTGAGAGTTTTTGGGGTTTGGAAATCTTTTGTTACACGAAACAAAAAACCTAGAGTTTTTAGTGCTTTTGACGAAATTTTATCAATATGCTTATCAAAAAGTAATTTAGAGTCTAGAGTAACGCCAAGATCAACTACTGAGTCCGTTCGGTTAATGGATTCACCATTAATTTTGTAATTAAATATTTGGGCATTAATGGAACGACTAAAAGAGATACAAAAACATTTTTGAACATTAAGGTCGAGTTTATTTAAGGTGCAATAGCGATGTAAGTTGTTGAGATCATGTTGAAGTAGCACCGAATCCTCATATGAGTTGATGATCTTATAAATTTTCAAATCGTCGGCAAACATAAGAAATTGTGAATGTTAGAAACAGATTTATGTCGTTAATAAAGATGATGAAGAGAAGCGGGCCAAGGATCGACCCTTGTGGCACTCCGGATGGAACGGGAGATGAGACTGAAGCATAACCATTTAGTACAACCGTCTGGCAACAATTAGCTACATAGGACTTAAACCACCTGAGTAGATCTCCTCGAATGCCGGCAGCTTGCAGTTTGTTTATAAGAATAATGTGATCAATTCGGTCAAAAGCTTTACTGTAGTCAGTATAGACTGTGTCTACCTTGCCCCCATGGTCCATACCGGCGGTAACAAAGTCAGTAAATGTAACAAGATTAGTGACGGTCGATCTTCCTCGTAGAAATCCGTGCTGTTGAGGTAAGAAGGTATGTTTCAACGCTACATAAACTTGGTCATGGATCAATTTTTCAAACATTTTGGCTAAAACACAAAGCTTTGAAATCGGCCTGTAGTTGCATACGTCTCGTTTAGAACCTTTTTTATGGATGGGTGTTATAGAATTATTATACATTTGTATCTTAAGGTATTTAATAAGATATTCTATATAATTAATCAGTTCGCGCCGCGCGCTTACATAGTGAGCACGTACGATATAGCCATATCGTAGCTACCTACCCAGTTACCTACGATACGCGGCGCATCATATAATATATTAACTTTTAAAAATGTACGACTGTCCAATCTGCTATAAAAATTACAGCGATGGAGTCAAGTGTTCTAAGTGCACATTATTGTATTGCTTTTCATGTGCTAATATATCTGAGACAAATTTCCGTAAGTTGGGAGCAACGAGGCAGGCCGCCGTGCAGTGTTCTAGCTGCAAAGGAAAACAGGCCCAGCATCCACCGTCGTCCCCAGCTGCTCAGCTTCCCTCGTCAGCAGCCGCCGCCAGCCCTGCCACGCTGGATCTAGTCTTACAGGAGCTGCGTAATGGGATCACCGGGATTAACGACCGTCTCGAGCAGTTACCTTCTATTGTGACTGAAATTAAAATGCCGAAGGAGAACTTGCAAACCTTTGAAGGTTCTCTGTGCACCGGCGACTTCTTTCGCCGAAAATTCTGTCAAAATAGTGGAGCTTGACAAAAGATTAGGCGTCCTTGAGTCTAGTCCATCGACCGATCCAGACTACCCTCAATTAAAAATCGAATTCACCAAACTAGCCGCCGAACTAGCCGCTAAGGACCAAATGCTGCGAGCTAATAATGTAGAAATAAAGGGAGTTCCAATGAAGAATAATGAGAATCTTCTTAATTTGGTGTGCAAGATCGGTGACGTCATCGGGCAGCCGGTATCACAGGCCGACATCAATTTTGTTACTAGGGCTCGTTCCACAACGCAGCCTAAGCCTATAATCATAGGATTTCTGAGCCGCTATCTAAAAGAGAATTTTGTGGCGTCGGCCAGATCACGCAAAACTTCGCTGACTGCCGAAGACCACGAGCAACCCCACCAAAGTCTACGTTAATGACCATCTAACTAGACAAAACAAACAACTCCTAACTAAAACAAAAAAAGTTGCTCAAGAAAGGAACCATCGGTATATTTGGGTCCAAAACTCCAAAATTCTGACGAGGAAGAATGACACTTCACCAATCATCGCTATCACCACTGAAAATGATCTACAAAAGTTGAAATGACTCCCACTAGTAGTGAAAGTGCTATTGTTTTATTTAGTTACCTACTTCAGTTACAGCGATTCTATTATTATGCTACTCAATTGGACTTACTTCGTCCTATTTACTAAAATATGTAAGCCATATCTGTCAAACATTCTGGAATCAACTTACAAATTACATATTTTTACTATAAGTAGTATTTCTATTTATACACATTTTTTTTATAGCTTCCTTCATAATGCAATAATAATAGTTATTTACCACATCTCATTATATATTGAACTTCTTAGAATATACACTAAGCTCGCGATATATATTATACTAGAAGTGTCCCGCGGCTTCGCCCGCGTTAAAACCTTCTTTTATTTACTTAAAACATTTCTTTTGTAAAAACGATTCTATCATTAAACACATCAAATAAGAATTAGCTTAATCGGTTCAACCGTTTTCATGTTATCGCGTGACTAAGGCAATTAAGGACTTATATTTATAAAACCCTAAAAACCTAAATTTACAGACTTTGTTACCTACCCCATTTCGAAAAATCCTACAACACGTACTTTATTCCATCTTGTTTCGCCATACAAACTTTGAATCCCCGTTCCGTATCCGGGAGGAATTTTCAGAAAATCATTTCTGAGCGGATACCTTCGTCATAATAACTATCTGCATTCTGAATTTCAGCGCAATCAGAAACAATATTGATTTTTAGACTTTGTTACCCCAGTTTATCCTCTCAGAGTGGCAGTTTGAAAAAGTCTGAAACTCGTATTTACTTATTTATTTACAGAAGTACTTGTGTAAAATGTCGAATAAAACGACTATCCAAACTTTTAACCCCCGCTTCATCCCCTTAAAGAGAGTAATATGAAAAATTCTTTCTTATCGGATACCTAAGTCAAAATAACTATCTGCATGCCAAATTTCAGCGCAATCCGAAACAATATTGATTTCAGACTTTACGTTACCCCACTGCACCCTTTTAGGGGTGGAATTTCGAAAAAGCCTGAAACATGTATTTACTAACTTAAGTACTTGTGTTAAATTTCGAATATAAAAGACTATCTAATATTGTTTTTCCATACAAACTTTGAACCCCCGTTTCATCCCCTTCAGGGGTGAAAATGGAAAATCCTTTCTAAGAAGTAACTAACGTCGTAATAACTATCTGCATGCCAAATTTCAGCGCAATCCGAAACAACATGATTTTCAGACTTTGTTACCCCATTTCACCCTCTTAGGGGTAGAATATCAAAAAGACATGAAACACGTATTTACTTATTTTTTTACTGAAGCACTTATGTGAAGTTTCGGATAGAAAAGACTATCTAATCTTGTTTTTCCATACAAACTTTGAACCCCTGTTTCATCCCCTCCAGGGGTGAATTTTGGAAAATCCTTTCTCAGAGGTAACTAACGTCGTAATAACTATCTGCATGCCAAATTTCAGCACAATCCGGAACAATATTGATTTTCACACTTTGTTACCCCATTTCACCCTCTTAGGGGTCGAATTTCGAAAAAACTTAAAACATGTGTTTACTTATTTATGCCCTGAAGCACTTGTGGGAAGTTTCGAATAGAAAAAACTATCTAATGTTGTTTTCTCCATAGAAACTTTGAACCCCCGTTTCATCCCTTTAAGGGGTGAATTTTAGAAAATCCTTTCTTAGCTAATACTAACGTCATAATAACCACCTGTATGCCCAATTTCAGTGCAATCCAAAACAATATTGATTTTCAGACTTTGTTACCCCATTTCACCCTCTTAGGGGTGGAATTTCGAAAAAACCTAAAACACGTGTTTACTTGTTTATGTCCTGAAGCACTTGTGTGAAGTTTCGAATAGAAAAGACTATCTAATAATTTTTCTCCATAGACAATTTGAACCCCCGTTTCATCCCCTTCAGGGGTGAAATTTGAGAAATCCTTTTTCAAAGGTAACTAACGTTGTAATAATTATCTGCATGCCAAGTTTTAGCGCAATCCGAAAAAATATTGATTTTCACACTTTGTTACCCCATTTCACCCTCTTAGGGGTGTAATTTCAAAAAAACCTGAAACACGTGTTTACTTATTTTTGTACTGAAGCAGTTTTGAGAAGTTTCGGATAGAAAATACTATCTAATCTTTTTCTCCATACAAACTTTGAACCCCCATTTCATCCCCTTAAGGGGTGAATTTTGAAAAATCCTTTCTTAGTACACCCCTACGTACTAAGAAAAATGTACCCTCCAAATTTCAAGTCTCTACGACCAGCGGTTTAGGCTGTGCGTTGTCTGTCAGTGAGTCAGTCAGTCAGTATGTCAGGACAAAGATTCTTATAGTATTAGATTAATATTGCCATCTACACACGCATCTACATGTTGTTTTTCATTTTTATATTTGCCTCATGACTCGCTGTCGCTAACCGGTTCTTGTTATGTATCGTCGATGCATCTTATTACTTTGCTCCTCCACAATTACGTCTCGGCTTTTATTGAAATACGTAATGTATATATAACATTCTCACTATATAACCGTTTGAAATGTATTGTTTTCGTCCAGCGGGCCCCTAACCTCATCTTAACAATAATATACTTTACTGATTGTTGTGCGGCACGAGCTGGCCAAATGATGTTTTGGTCGGCTTGTGTCTTAATGGTCAGTATTTACTACCAAAATGTTAGGGGCTTGCGAACGAAGACGGTGCAATTCAAACGGAGCACTGAATTGTGTGATTACGATATAATAATTTTAACCGAGACGTGGTTGTTGGACGGAATAAGGAATGAAGAACTTTTTAGCGACAAGTACACGGTGTGGCGGCGAGACAGAGACTATTCGAAAGTAGGTCAATCCGGGGTAGGCGGAACGCTTATCGCAGTGCGGCGAGATCTCGCTGCGCTCGCGCGCCCTGAGTGGTATTCCACGGCCGAGGACATAGGTAACCTGCACTCAATCTTCACATTGGATGCCTTTACCTCTGTCAACAAAACCAAGGTTTTTCTTTCACTACGCAACTAATGAATTTTTCTGAGAAAGTATTATCAATTGTATCGAATAACCCGTTTGACAAAGTTTTTATAGCCGGCGATTTTAACTTAAGCGATGTAACTTGGTCTCCATCTGCGGATACCGCATCAATCATTCCTGCATTCATAGGTAATAATTTCAATCATATTGAACTAAATGATTTAATGAACGTTTGTGACTTACAACAATACAATAATATTCGAAATCATTTGAGTACTATACTTGATTTGATACTCGCTAACGGAGATACTGTGGTATCCCATTGCTCAGAACCACTCGTTAGCGAGGATCCATATCATCCAGCGCTTTCTTGTAAGCTGAATTTTATCAACTCACCGATGCTGAGTACTAACACTAGACTGAAGTACCAATATTGTAAAGGAGACTATGCAGCTATATGCGAAAATCTTATAAACAGGACTGGCAATCTTTATTGTCCTGTGGATCGATGAATGAAGCTGTTCAATTATTTAACGATTTATTAATAGGATTGAGAAACGCATATGTACCGTCAAAATTAATCTCGTCTAGCCGGTACCCCGCTTGGTACTCTCCAGCGCTGAAAAAAATTCTGAACGAAAAAAATAAGCTGCATAGAAAATTTAAAATATATTGCAATAAATCTGATTGTAATGATTTTAACGTTTTGCGTCAACGGGCTAAGCGAGTAGAACATGAATGCTACATAAACTATATAACCATCACAGAAAAATCTATTCGTAATAATCCAAAAGCCTTTTGGTCTTATGTTCAAGCCAACAGACAGCATAATGCCTACCCATCGACCATGACCTATAACAATAAGCTATTATCAACTGGCGAGGATATCTGTAATGCGTTTGCTGATTTTTTTACTTCTACATATCTACCTACAAATAGCGCAACTTACTCGCCCGTTATCTTTCCTACTTTAAACTCGCCCATTTCTGCGGCAGATATTACCACTGTCGATATTCTAGGGGAAGATGTGTTTAATCTCCTAAAAACTTTAGACTGTAAAAAATCTGCAGGACCAGATGGTTAACATCCACTGTTACTATCCAAATGTGCGACTAGCCTGACATCACCGTTGTGCATACTGTTTACCCGATCTATGAACGAAGGTATCGTTCCGTCGATTTGGAAGTCGGCCACTATTACTCCTATACATAAGAAGGGGTCTAAGCGCGATATTACAAACTACAGACCAATATCTAAGCTCTGTATATTATTAAAATTGTACGAGAAGTTAATTCATAGGCAGATATACGCCGCTATGAAGCATACTTTCTTGCCCGAACAGCATGGTTTTCTAAAGGGCAGGTCGACCGTCAGTAACCTACTTGCATTTACTGATGATCTATATGCTGGAATGGAATCAGGGGGGCAAATAGATACCATATACACCGACTACAGCAAGGTATTTGACAGAATTGATCATTTAATCCTTTTAGCCAAATTAAGTAAGGCGGCTATCCATGGCGACCTCCTCAGGTGGTTCAGTTCATATGTCCATGGTCGTTGTCAAACTGTGGTCCTCAATGGCTACTCTTCTCGATCTCCTCTCTCCACAATACCGTCAGGAGTCCCGCAAGGCTCAATTTTGGGTCCACTGCTTTTTATATTATTTATTAACGATATAAATAGCTGCTTCTTTCATTCTAAATTTCTTTTATTCGCCGATGATATGAAAATGTATAAAAAGATTGATACAATCCATGACTGCCAGTTACTGCAACAGGATCTCATGAGACTCCATGACTACTGTTATAACAATAAACTAGATCTTAACGTGTCTAAGTGTAACTGTATTACTTTTACCAGGTCACACAATGCTATACATTTTAATTATAATCTAAACATTCAACCACTGCATCGCTTAGATCATGTCAGAGATCTTGGTGTTATATTAGATTCAAAACTGTTATTTGACAAACATATTGAACATATTACGTCCAATGCTATGAAAACTCTCGGCTTCTTATTTCGCACCACAAAAGACTTTCGAACAGTTAAATCATTAAAAGTTTTGTACTGTTCACTAGTGAGAAGTCAGCTTGAATATGCCTCTCAAGCTTGGAACCCACAATACGACTGTTACATCAATAAAATCGACAGGATCCAAAATAAGTTTTTACGGTTCATCAATTATAAACATAGGTTACGATTCAAGGATTCCACTGAAAGCTGTAGGCACCATCACCTCCTTCCTCTAACTCTTCGGAGAAAAGTAGCCGACCTTAATTTTCTTCACGGATTACTAAAAAACAAAATAGACTGTAGTAATCTCCTAGAAAAAATCAAATTCCAAATACCCACACGAACTGTCACAAGACGTAATTACCTTAAACTTTATTGTGATTCTTGTTCCACCAACTATCGCGATAACTCTTTCTTTTTCAGAGTGTGTAGTAGCTTTAATATTAGCCATTCCCAGTATGTAGATTTATTCGCGGATAGAATTAATATATTTAAAATAATGCAGCTAGAATTTTTTTTGCCTTAAACTAATCAGAACTAGCTAACATTATTTTATTGTCAATGTGTGTGTATATATATATAGATATATATATATATATATATATATATGTATATGTATATATTTAAATATATTATTTATTGTTATATTTTAAAATCCTGTTTGTTTGATTGATATGGTAAGTTAATAGTATCGCAAAACGTTTTGCTGTTAGTGTCATTTGCCCATTTGGTATATGACTTCTTACACTACCAACGCAATATTTATATCTTTCTTTATTTTTATTTTTTTACTATTACTGTTTTGAACTTTTAAACATTTTTAATTACGTTTCTATTGGCGAAAGCTCCTTAAGGCTTCTCGGTCTAAAATTATTTTGTTTTTTCACTCATGTATGTATTAGCTGTTAGCTTTCCGTGAAATAAATAAATAAATAAATAAATATCGCCTTTGATTAAAAAAAAAACTGAAAGGCTTTTTAGTAAAGGAAGCTTACTATTGTATAAATGACTATTCAACTGCAAAAGTTGATGAGATATAACAATGACATTTTAGTTTTAATTGCAATATGCGTAAATTATATTAATTAATAAATATTAATTTAAATTGAACATATCTTGCTTGTGTTTTAATCATATGTATGATTTTTTTTTCATACGTCATTTAATTAGCGAAATAGACTGACTCAAAATATAATTATAAACTCATTTCATTTCAATATTCTAAGGGGATTCAAAGATGGACCAATAACGCAAAACGTCTAACTCTTTTACTACTCACCAGACATTTGAGAAATAGTTCATCGATATATTATCTACGCTCCATAGAGTGAACTCTCTTTAAAGTATAACTAGTAGATTGCAATTGGTAATGTTAAATCGGGCATCAGATCTTACTCGGCTGGCGATGCGGAACTTAAAACGCCGGGCATTGGGACGCTGGTATTGGCAGGCAGCGCGGCGCTAGCATCGCATGGCGTTGCGGCGCTCGTATCTGCAGACAGCGCTCGCATGACAGACGGCACGACGCTCGGCTGTGGCGAGACGGTGTGGCACTCACACCGGCAGGCTGCGGTGCGGCGCTCGCATCGCATGGCGGTGCAGCGTGGCACTTGCATGGCGGTGCAGCGCGGCACTGGCATGGCGGTGCAGCGCGGCACTCGCATGGCGGTGCAGCGCGGCACTCGCATGGCGGTGCAGCGCGGCACTCGCATGGCGGTGCAGCGCGGCACTCGCATCGGCAGCTGGCGCGGCGCTCGACCCAGCAGGCGGCGCGGCGCTCGGCAGATGGTGAGGCACTGCGGCACTAGTACCGGAAGGCTGCGGTGCGGGACGAGACGGCGCGGCGCACACGGGCAGGCCGTGGTGCAGCGCTCGCATCGCATGGTGGTGCAGCGCTCGCATCGGCAGGTGGCACGGCGCTCGGCTCAGCAGGCGATGAAGGGCTCGAGCTGGCAGCCGGCGCGGCGCTCGGCAGGTGGCGAGACGGCGCGGCGCTCACGGGTAGGCCGTGGTGCGTCGTTCGTCCCGGTAGGCTCCGCGGCACTCGATCCGGCAGCCGACGCGGCGCTCGATCCAGCAGGCGGCGCTACGCTCCACAGGCAGCAGGCGGCACGGCGCTCGGCTTGACAGGCGACGCCGCGCTCGACCCACCAGCAGCGCGGCCCTCGCATGGCGGTGCAGCGCGGCACTCGCATGGCGGTGCAGCGCGGCACTCGCATGGCGGTGCAGCGCGGCACTCGCATCGGCAGCCGGCGCGGCGCTCGGCAGATGGTGAGGCACTGCGGCACTAGTACCGGAAGGCTGCGGTGCGGGACGAGACGGCGCGGCGTACACGGGCAGGCCGTGGTGCGGCGCTCGCATCGCATGGCGGTGCAGCGCTCGCATCGGCAGGTGGCACGGCGCTCGGCTCAGCAGGCGATGAAGGGCTCGAGCTGGCAGCCGGCGCGGCGCTCGGCAGGTGGCGAGACGGCGCGGCGCTCACGAGTAGGCCATGGTGCGTCGTTCGTCCCGGTAGGCTCCGCGGCACTCGATCCGGCAGCTGACGCGGCGCTCGATCCAGCAGGCGGCGCTACGCTCCACAGGCAGCAGGCGGCACGGCACTTGATCTGGTCTCATCCTACCTCAGTAATAGAATACAGATGGTTGAGGTCAATGGCGTCAGGTCATCTGGATCCCTCATAAAAATGGGAGTTCCGCAGGGATCGATCTTAGGACCATTTTTATTTCTAGTTTATATTAATGACTTGCCGTCTTTCGTGCAAAACTTATGTGACATTGTTTTGTTCGCGGATGATACATCCTTAATATTCAAAATAGATAGGATTGCGCCTGGATTTGACTATGTTAACAAATCAATCGCACAGGTTTTGAATTGGTTTACAACCAATAACTTATTACTGAACGCCAAAAAAACTAAATGTATTAAATTCTCGCTGCCAAATGTAAGAAAGGGTGTCATTAATAGCAGGATATTAATAAACGATGTACCGATAGAATTTGTTGAATCCGCTACATTCTTGGGCATCACCCTGGATTCAAAACTACAATGGGGTTCTCAAATATCGGCTCTGGCAGGTAGATTGAGCTCCGCTGCATACGCAGTACGTAAAATCAGAAACTTGACTGACGAATCCACTGCTAGATTAGTTTACTTTAGCTACTTCCATAGT
Organism: Cabera pusaria; assembly: GCA_954871355.1. NCBI lineage: Eukaryota > Metazoa > Arthropoda > Insecta > Lepidoptera > Geometridae > Cabera > Cabera pusaria. The sequence continues at coordinate 11,568,191 of OX940893.1, forward strand.
ATAATGTCCTATGGCATTTTATTGTGGGGGAAAGCCGCCGAAATCCAATCTATATTTGTTTTACAAAAAAGAGCTATTCGATCTATATATACCATGAAGTCGCGAGACTCACTTCGTGAAAAATTTAAGGAGATTAAAATTCTCACAGTGGCATGTCAATATATATATGAAAATATTATGTATGTACGCAAAAATTTGAATGAGTATGATAAGAGGTCCGATGTACATAATTTCAATACAAGACACAAAAATAGATTAATTCTACCTCAATTCAGGTTGTGGAAAGTTAGTGGTTCTTTTCTGGGGAACTGTATACGATTTTATAATAAACTTCCTAAAGATATTGATCAACTGTCTATAAGCAGATTTAAAACCTTTGTAAAATCCAATTTAATGAAGAAATCGTACTATACAATAAATGACTATATGAATGACAAAAATGCTTGGCCTGAATGCCCCAAGCTCCAAGATATAATATAAATTGTATGATAATAGAATTACTTATTGTACATTAAACATTTATTTAATATGAATTAAAAAAAATGAATTAAAATAAGTGACAAGCCCCATAGAGTTTCTTGGTGTTTCTTCTCTGATGGGAGTACTTCCGAAACACCAGTAGATTCAACAGTCAATCAGTTTTCATCTTTTGTTTGCAGATCTAGGGTTGCCTGTTACGACGGTATTATGCGGCTGATAGTCGGACAATCAGTTCCATTCGGAACATGATTTGTACTGCAATTAGTCTGCGTTTTATTTATCTATTATGTTTCATTATTTCACAATTTTTTGGATAAAAATTGTCTGAAGTACTGAAACATGCACTGGGTTGCGGGTGCACGTAATGGTACGGTTGGCAACCCTACATTAATAAGGGGAATTAAACATGTGTTTTAAGTGTGACGTTCGACGTCTAGATGAAAGCTGAATGGCTCAATACCTTTGTTTTTTTTTTGTAAATTCAAAGCGTTATGTTTCTGTTATATCTATATTTTTTGTTGAATATGATCTATTTAATGTTATTTGACGTGTGTAAGTGCTAATTTTTAATTTGCCCATATACTGAATAAATGCTTTGACTTTGACTTTGACTTTGGCACTCGGCTTGACAGGCGACGCGGCGCTCGACCCACCAGCAGCGCGGCCCTCGCATCTGCAGGAGCCGCGGCGTTCATCTCGGCAAGTGATGCAGCGCTGCCAGGTTAGCAGGCGAACTGGAATTGATACAAATCTCGCAAAGTAACTGATTCAAAAATATATAATAATGTATCTTTTTGTATTTTCTTTCATTCCTTGATTACAGGTAATTATAAAACCCATGCAGAAATGCAAAACTTGTATTTAAGTCGGGTAGATTCAAAACTAATAAAACTAATTTAATATGTATGATTGTCATTTTTTTTTAAATATTATAATATGTGGGTACAATTTCGGTATAAGATGTAGTTAAAGAGAAAAAAAAAACTAATCAAACTTTAAGGATAAAGCCGGAAGTTGCAAACAGCTCATCAGTGATCACGTAACACGAAACGAGCTCATTTGTACATTTCAAAGGGCATATTACTTCAGGATAAAGCTAGTACTTCTGGACAGTCTCGATCTAAGTCGACCAGATGCACCAACAAGATCCTATTTTTAAATTATATTCAATTTAGGGTAAAAGAAAAAAATATATTTATCTTGAAGAAAAAAAATAAACGATAATCAGTTGCACAGTTATCGATATTGTCAAGCTCGTTATCAGAATAATTTCCGATTGTGAAAGTCAAAATATTGACACTGCTAACCATACTTCAAGCTTGTATTACCGTATTTTCTCGGGTTGCACCGACCGGCAATACTTGCACAAAATGCGGTATCTAATTGAGGCGTGTTTTGTAGCCAATCCCACTTCTGAAATGATGGCACACCCGCGCTAAATTTAGAAGATTATGTAGGTATGCCATATTTTCCTACTAACCTACACTTATTTATGGGATAGGTAGGTAGGTGAAATAATAAGCACTGTACTCACATTAATATATTAACGTGTACATATTAAAACTTATTTTATAAACAGACATAGTCTTGTTGAATTGAACTTTAAAATAATACTGAGAGTCCAGCCTGGCTGCTTTCAGACTTATATATCAAAAAGGTAGACCATATAATGTCTCCCTCCATTACATTATGCGATGCTAGCGCCATCGCTCGACAACTACAGTCTATAGCCAATAGAATGTCTATTTAAAAAGTTTAAATAATATTTAAAAGGTTTTCTGACTTAATTATATTCTAATTAAATATAACTATAATTATCAATGTAGCTATCAGTCTATAGTTACAAGTATTGTTATTAACAGTATTACATTATGCGATGCTAGCGCCATCGCTCGACAACTACAGTCTATAGCCAATAGAGTGTCTATTTATTAAGTTTAAATAATATTTAAAAGGTCTTCTGACATAACTATATTCTAATTAAATATAACTATAATAATTAACAATACTTAACGCCTACAATATTTATATTAGTGTATAAATATTGTGTTAATAATTTAAGAATTAACTATGTAACATAAACATCAATAACTATTTATAAGTATTGTTAACATACTTATAATGCAAACCGTATTTTAGTTGGTTGGTACTCGTGCCTCGACATTTTGGTACTCGTGCCTCGACATTTTGGTACTCGTGCCTTGACATTTTGGTACTCGTGCCTCGACATTTTGGTACTCGTGCCTCAACATTTTGGTACACGTGCCTCGACATTTTGGTACTCGTGCCTCGACATTTTGGTACTCATGCCTCGACATTGTGGTACTCGTTCTCCGACTTTCTGGTGTTTGCAGACCTCCGAGCATCGCGGCATCTGTTGGCGATCACGCCACTGCGCGAGTGCGCGCTGTGCGTGCTGGTGCTCGCGTGCCGTGCTTCATGCTGAGCTCCACGCAGAGCGGCGCGCTGAAGCGCGATGCTGTCGGCAGTTGTGCTACTGCGCGAGTGCGCGCCATGGTGGTGCGCGCTCCCCTCAGCGCGACTGCGCGCCGTCCGAGGCGTGCTGGTGCGCGCTCCTCGCAGCGTGACTGCGCGCCGTCCGAGGCGTGGTGGTGCGCGCTCCCTGCAGCTCGACTGCGCGCCGTGCGAGGCGTGCTGGTTGAGCAAATCAATGCAGGTGCTGGTGCCAGGTGGGAACCAGGTGGCTGATGAAGCGGTCGAGAACGTCCCGCTGTCAGGAGAGGCCGTGTTAGAATATTTCCAACTACCCTCACGCTGCGACTGGGCTCGATAGTATAAAAGCGGACAGCGAGCGGGTATCAGTCTTCAGTCTTCGTGTAGCCGTCGTACGGTTCGGACGTAATGGTTATGTTGTTAGCTTAGACACATTATGTAATTGTTATTATTTTGAGGTTCTGTGGCATTATATAGCTGTGGGCATTGTGATAGTGTTTATTGTTATTATGTTGAGGTTCTGTGGTATTATATAACTGTGGGTATTGTGATAGTGTTTATTTTTTTAGCCTTTTTCACTTCTGGTCTCTAAAAATATAATTAATTTGTCTTCACAGGAATGTTCTACCGGTCAAAGTCTTGTTAGGGTGCAATTTTTTTTAAACATACCTAATATTTTTTGACATGACATGACGTTTGGCAAAGATGGCGGCCATTTCAGTCCCGCAACACTGCATACATAATTAAATAACTCAGAATTATGAACGTACTTTGTACCAATCAACACTGCAAAAAAAAATTATAAGCATAATACCACAGATTATATAATAGTTACAACGTAAATAATACTTTCCGTTTTTAGGTTGGCTACACAGTGCTTTCATAATTCAACAATATAGGGAAGTGCCTCTTATAACGTAGTAGAGTGATTCAGTACTCTGTTGGCAATATGGCGGCAATTAATGTTAATAATCGCAAATAATACTTTTTAATATTCATTTTGGAACACAACTAGTCCGTGTTATAAAAGTATTTGGAATTATTGTAATAAAATAGATCATTAATTATCGTGTGTGTCAGATGCTTTAATTGCACAGGGCCATTTTGGACATTGTCCTTTGATACCTTGATGACATCATTATTACTAGTGAATATTTTCACGTCAACGCGGCATTTAAAGTCAATTTTTTTAGGGTTCCGAACCCAAAGGGTACCAAATGAACACTTTCTGAGACTTTGTTGTCCGTTCGTCCGTCCGTCAGTCCGTCCGTGGGTCTATATGTGCGCACTTTACAGATCTGTATCTTCTTAACCGTTATAGGTACATACTTGAAATTTTCTTATTTAAAAAAAAAAAACCGACTTCATAACCACAAACAGGCACTCAAAAGGGAAAAATAAATTCCCTAAAATTATTATACGCGCTACCCACTTATCTATTTGAAGTCGGTGCCAGCCAAGTCTATTGGATAGTAGATAGATACTATGTATGTAGTAGTAGTAAGTAGGTACGTGTAGGTTAGTAAGTAGGTAGATACATGTAGGCATTATCTATCTACTACCTATTGGGACAGATTCCAGATGAGGATCCACAAGAGGGTCATCGACCTGCACTCCCCGTCGGAGATTGTGAAGCAGATCACCTCCATCAAAATCGAGCCGGGCGTAGAGGCTGAGGTCACCATTGCTGACGCGTAGGCACAACTGCCAATAAACTTATTTTTAATTTTATTTTATTAGACTTGGCTGGCACCGACTTCAAATAGATAAGTGGGTAGCGCGTATTATAATTTTAAGTAATTTATTTTTCGCTTCTGAGTGCCTGTTTGTGGTTATGAAGTCAGTTTTATTTTTTTTGAAAAATAACTTATTTCTTTTGAAATTTCCAAAAAAACGAAGTGTTGAGTGAGTTGTGTGAATGATACGACAAAAATATTAAAGAGGAAATTAGAAGGCTCATATTTCATTTTGCAATTGGTTGGTCAAAAAAAGCAAATGATAGCGTAGAAGGAGCGTAGCTACAGCAGACCTTGATTTTTGTTGAAACAAATATTGCTCTAGAAGCATTTTCCAGGGAGGAAACAGGAGAATACATTTGTATGGAAAAGTGCACCCCGCGTTCGCGTTGATTTAAACTACAACATATGTACATATGTACCTTATGATTCGTGAACGTCTCAAGTGTGTCAATAAGGTAATTAAAGTAATTATCATAGTAATATTAATTACACTACAGCATATTTTAAAAATAATAATGGAATGAATAAACCTAATTCAACATAATTTGTTTAAGTTGCTTACCTATTAAACTCGTATCTCATTTGAATCTCGAATATCAAATCGAGAAATAATGTAGATTGCAAAATTAAACATGAATTTGTGGAAATACGTAAAAAATGTTATTATTTAGATATTACCTCTTTTAATGTAAATTACTTATGTATTTGCAATTGTTGATTGCATTGTGACACGACTGTGTCAAAGTTAATTTTATTTTTAGGGTTCCGTACCTCGAAAAGTATAAAGGAACCCTTATAGGATCACTTTCGTAGAGGGATCACGTTAAAATTTATATAAATTACTTGGGTCTACAGTCTACGGTCTCTTTTGGCTGTATAAATATCATACTTTTAAGTCAACGCGATCATAAGATGTGACCGTTATGTCGCATATTTTCGCATATTTTGCGATTTCACAAAATCAAAACCCGCTAAGGCCGTAACCCGTTGACCTAGAATCATAAAATTTGGCATGAAGCAAGGTCTTGAAGCACTTATAAAGAAAAAAACTATTTTAAAATTGTACATGCACCTAGCTATAATATGTATATGTATGTATTGTATTATTATATTTACTTAGTGTATTTGTGTATGTATATGTGTGTGTATATATATTTATATATATCTATAATGTTATATGTAAGTGTATTTGTATTTGCATGGATATAATTATCTAGTATTTTGACTATATTTGTATGTAGGTTTATATAAAATAATATTATGACTTATCTTATTTTGTCAAAGGTATTGTATGCCACCGACCGCTTATTATCAGAACTAGCCTCTGTCCATCCAAAGGTTGTCTGGTAGAGATCGCTCTGAGCGATAAGACCGTCCATTGTCACACCTAATTCGTTTTTCATTGTCTTAGATTATAATTTGTTGATTGGTATGCAATAAAGTATTCATCTATCTATCTATCTAGTAAACAATAAAAATCGAATTTACTATTACTAACTTATAATAATAAGTACTTCATTTAAAAAAAAAATACTTGTACCATTTTATATAGGTACTAACAGCGCCTCGGTTTTACTCGCGTAGTTCGTTCCAGTGAGAATATATAGATAAAATATAGTATGATAATTAAGCTTTCCATTATTGAACAAATTTTTGTAATCGGTCCCGTAGCTTTTTTAATTTTTTTATTTGGTCATAATTATAAAGAAAATATCTAGTACAACATGCCATAAACAAACGTTAGCTTTTAAAATTAATGAATATGGTTTCTTTACAATAAGTAATAAGAGTTAAAATGTATTTTTAGTAAGCTTGAAAATTGGCTCAAACAGGTCTAAAGTAATGAGTAATTAAGTGTAGGTTCATGGCTGCGGCCTAACTCCTAACTAGGTTTCCCTGAATTTAGGACATTAAAACCCTTCCAGTCGTTTTTGAGTTAAATCGTAACAAACAAACAAACAAAAAATCAAATCTTTTCCTTTATAACATTAAAGAAAAAATTACCGTATCTAAGGTAATTTTTTCTGTGAATAGGCAATGTAAAATAATGTGCTAATAAAATAGTCAAAGTAATGGCTGTTAAATAAGTCTGGTTCTCATCATTTGTCAATATTAAAACGGTTTGTGGACGTATAACCTAATATAACCTACAATCGTAGCCCTTGATCAGTGTTATAAAACGCTATTCAAGCATAGTTATAACGAGTTATATAAATACAAATTAATTCATATAAAAGGCTCTCATAACGTATTTTAGGGTTACGTACCTCAAAAGGAAAAAGGAACCCTTATAAGACCACTTTCTTATCCGTATGTCAGTATGTCCGTCTGTCCATCTGTCTGTCTGTCTGTCCGTCTGTCTATCTGTCCGTGTGTCACCACCGATTTTCTCAGGAACGGGTAGACCTAGCAAGTTGAATTTTATACCATATACTGAGGTCTATGGTCCCTATTAGGTGTATAAAAATCAAGGTCCTGAATTAACACGATAAAAAGATATGGGCAAATTTAGATTTTCTCGAAAACTTGTAAGTACCAAAATTTACCTTAACTTTCAATTATTTTTTATTTTTCGGAATTTTTCCTTTAATTGTGCTGTAAGACCTTGTTTTTGATTAAAATTGACAATTCTTGGTCAACCGGAAGTACCCTATAGGTTTTGGGTCGAAAACCTATAAGGTACTTCCCGTTGACCTAGAATCATGAAATTTGGCAAGAAGCTAGGTCTTACAGAATAAATAAAGAGAAAATTTTAAAAAGATGTTGAAATTTAAAGGGCCACTGAGATATATGAGCGCTGATACAAATAAGGGGTCTAGCTTAATTGGCACCAACCATAAATAAGATGAATAAATATAATTGTGCTATTGTGTGATTTATTTTATAGATAGTTTACCGAACTACAAAGTTAGGTTTGTCCCTTAGCCTAGTCTGAGAAGTTAGTACGGAAGCCTCGATGGGTGAGTCCAAATCGACTTGGCCAGTTTTTTTTTCTCAGGAACGCGTAGATATATCAAGTTGAAACTTTTATCATATCAATATTATCAATAAAGAAACCCTTATAGGATTACTTTCATAAAGGGATCACGTTAAACTTATTTCAATTACTTGGGTCTACGGTCTGTTTTGGCTGTGCAAAAATCAAACTTGTAAGGCAATGCGATCAAAAGATATGACCGTTTATGTCGCATATTTTGCGATTTCACAAGGGAATCAAAACCTATAGGCTACTTCCCGTTGACCTAGAATCATGAAATTTTGTAAAAAGCAAGGTCTTGAAGCACTTATACAGGATGTGGCGTAAACAGTAGTCAAGCCGTCACGTGTGGGTGGAGGGCTTCATGGCGGATCAGAAAATCAAAATTTGTGTTCAGTAAAAGTATCATGGTTTTCGAGTTATCGGCCATTTTCAAAATTTCATAAAAATTACACCCTTGGTGAATCTTCTGTGACTTCTTGACCTGAAATATGACTTTGACCCGACTTTATGACTTGAATTACTTTTATTAAATTTAATCAAAAACATGAAGAATTTTAAAACTTGACACTGGCTAAATACACTAATCGAGTGAAGCACACACTATATGTGTCAGGGAGAGTGAAGGCTTAAAAAAAATTGCCTTATAGATAAGAATGTATACGGCACTCATAAATTGGCTATGACATTCTTGTATATCTATGTATTTACCTACATTCTGACAAATAAAATTGATTAGGCATTGCTTATTATTGATCGCTTGTAAGCATACATTTCTGAACGCACGCATATTTGCCTATCAATAAATATGTCATACAATTGTCATTACAGACAGTATTTGACATTTTTAAAATCTACATGACTTGAATTCACAAAAATTTGAAGAATACTTTACACTTGACACTGGCTAAATAAACTAATCCTGTGGAGTCATAATCAAACAAAAAAACGTGATAATCCAAATATTGTAATGTTAGCGACACAACTATTTGTATTTGAGTAATTGCTAAGTGTAAAAGAAAATTACATGTGTGGTACACACCTAAAGCGCGTAGTGCCTCAAGCTTCTAAGAATATAGGTAAAATACTTACACGCAAATACTTACTAGAATTTATTTCTAACTTTTTAGTTTATTTTCCCAGATAAAAGCTTGAATTGAAAAATATTTTGAATTTATCTATGGATCGAACTCAGACGAAATAAGAAGTCAAGACCGAGGCTCGCCGAACAACGCACCGAGGCCGGTAAAATTACATCTTGCCGTGTACATACACAGTAACACACACACACACATATAACGAAATTACGCCTTACCTTGTCAGTCGAGCTATTCCGGCGCGCGGATTGTCACGTTATAATAATTCACATTTTTTATGGAAAACAATGCCGAATTGTTTTGTGAAAGGATGTAAAAACCAATCTTCGAAAAATAAATAGCAGGATGGAATAACATTTCATAGGTAAGTAAACATAAAAATGCATATTTTTAATAATTCAATTTTAGTAATTATTATGACAGCTTGGAAAAAAAAACCCCACAAGTGTTGCCACTAGTAAGCGTCACGATAGTCCCCGTTTATTGAGTAAGTTATTTTGTTCTATATTTTCATTATGGTTCCACACTATTAGATGTATTTAGCCAGTGTCAATACTGGCTAAATACACTAATTGTAAATCGTGAAAAAAATCTTTAATTTTTTGAGAATTCAATTCATAACAAGTGGTCAATATCACTTTTCAGGAAGTCATAGACTTAATTTATAATTAGTTTAATTTTAATTTCAAATACTATATACGGATTAAGACAAGATTCAAACCCACGCCTATTGAGAAACATGCCCTGGCGCTCTAATCTGATATAAATAACTGTTATTGTTCAAGTGCATTGCTTTGCAGTGCACTTGAACATTGCATTTGCATTGCATTGCATGAACATTGCACAACAGTGCATTGCAGTGCTGTAAAAATGTCACAAAATGTCATAAAATGTCTAAAATGTCACGAAATGTCATGAAGCGTCGTGAAATTTCAATAAAAGTTACCAAATGTCAGTATATGTCATGAAATATCAGAAAATTTCATAAAATGTCTAAAATGTCATGAAATGTTCCGAAATATTATGAGACGTCATGCAATTTTATGAAATGTCACCAAATGTCACAAAATGTCATGAAATGTTACAAAATATCATGAAATATCATGAAATTTTATGAAATGTTACGAATTGTCACGAAATGACATGAAATGTCATAAAATGTCATGTTATGTTATGAAATGTTAAGGAAATGTCACAAAATTTCATTGAACCACCTTAGACTGGGCACTATAAAAGAACATTCATAAGCCAAAAATTATATTATCTTCGACCGTATCATCACTTTCCAACAGGTGAGATAGTGGTCAAACGCTAGCAGATAAGATATAAAAAAATAATTTAAAAATCACTTTCCCGTCCTAGGGCGTAAAAGATCCAATTTGCGCGCACTTATCGAGGAACCAACCATCGTTTTTCGAATAGATTTGATGAAAACATACTTACAGTACTCTTATAAGTGAGGAAAAAAAATGCTAAATCATCTATTTACTTATCCATTCATTCTGTACATAGACAATAATATATTAGGGTAATAAGTTTATACTGCATGGCAACACTCACTAAGAGCACACATGTTTACGTAACCGGCCTCAGTGCGTTGTTCGGCGGCTGGGGTCTAGACTTCTTATTCCGTCTGAGGGATAGAACTGCAAAGTTAAGTTTATCGCTTAACCTAGTTTGAAAATTTTGTATGAAAGCCTTGGTGCGCGATCGTCTTTAACCTCGCACTTGGCCGGTTTTTTATATCATACAGGCTCGCGTTCGACGACCATCTCACCTGTTGGTAAGTGATGATGCGGTCATAGATGGTAGCACGCTAGGTTTAGAATGGGAACTGGAACTCTCAATAATAGCTGCCGGAACACATTAGATGCTTGGCGACAGAATTTCTAACTTGAGTGTTGTAGCTGGCCAGACGGATACTATACAGTGTCCTACCACCATGCGGGGTTGCTTAACGATGTTTTTTATTAGTACTCTTAGGTGAGTGGATGCCTTCTGATTTATTCTGTAGTCTGAGGAAGAAACCTAACTTTAGCATAATTTATTTTAGTTATTAAACTCGTATTTTAATTTCAATAATAATAACTCTTGCAAATTATCTCGAAATATCATAAATTGAAAAATAATTTAGATGGCCTAATTAAATATGAATTTGTGAAAGATCTATGTCAAAACTGTTATAATGTAGATATTACCTAATTTAATGTTATTTATATATCTCCTGTAAAGTATTTGCAATTGTAGAATACATTGTGACACTACTATGTCAAAGTTGATTTTATTTTTCACTCATCTCTTTCTTTGGTTCTCTTATATTGAACTATTAAAACAAAATACAGACAATTATGTGAGTAAAAATTAATATTTCTAATTATATATTTTTTTAATTATGTAGATGACGCAAAATTGTCTTGTCTAGTATAGGTAGGTATAGTTTATTTTGTGAATAGACAATATTAAATAATGTGCTTTTAAAATATTCATTAAACTTTTAAAACCACCCCGACCGATCATTGTGTAATCTGTTCATTGAGACCATTCCAGTAACACCAAACACAACATCTCTGCAGTAAGTTGGTTGGGAGTAGAGTATTATAACTAAAACGTTGTCAAGTATGGTTATAATTATTGATATTTACACTATTGAAAATACACATACATACATACAAACATTAATGGCTCAAATATGAAAGGCTCCTATATGGGATACACTCTACACTTTTAAAAACACTTTGAGATAAGTGTTTTCTTGAGTAGATAAGTCTAAAAATAAAATTAGCCATAATATCATTGTAACAACTTTTACTATTATAAACATGTTCCATGCCACTATATATGTAACTAGAAGTGCCCCACTGCTTTGCCCGCGTTATAAACTTCTTTTATTTACTTATAACGTTTCTTTTGTAAAAATCTTTTTATCATAAAAAACATCAAAAAAGAATAAGCCAAATCGGTCCATCCGTTTTCAAGTTATCGCGTGACTAAGGGAAATAGGGATTCATATTTATAAGGCCCGAAAAACCCAAATTTTCATACCTTGTTACCTACCCCATTTCGAAAAATCCTACAACACGTACTTACTTGTTTATTTACAGAAGTACTTAATTGTAAAGTTTCGAATAAAACAGACTAAAGCTTTGAATCCCCGTTCCGTATCCGGGAGGAATTTTTTGAAAATCCTTTCTGAGCGGATACCTAAGTCATAGTAACTATCTGCATTCGACATTTCAGTGCAATCCGAAACAATATTGATTTTAAGACTTTGTTACCCCAGTTCACCCTCTCAAAATGCCACCCATTTTGAAAAAGTGTAAAACTCGTATTCACTTATTTATATAAAGAAGTACTTGTGGGAAATTTCGAATAAAATGACTATTCAAACTTTAAACCCCCGCTTCATCCCTTTGAAAAGTGAAATTTGAAAAATCCTTTCTTAGCGGATACCTACGTCAAAATAACTATCTGCATGCCAAATTTCAGCGCAATCCGAAACAATATTGATTTACATTAACAACATTTCACCCTCTTAGGGGTGGAATTTCAAAAAAACTTAAAAGACGTATTTACTTATTTTTTTACTGAAGCACTTGTGTGAAGTTTCGGATAGAAAAGACTATCTAATCTTGTTTCTCCATACAAACTTTGAACCCCCGTTTCATCCCCTTAAGGGGTGAATTTTGGAAAATCCTTTCTTAGTACACCCTTACGTACTAAGACAAATATACCCTCCAAATTTCAAGTCTCTACGACCAGTGGTTTAGGCTGTGCGTTGTCTGTCAGTTAGTCAGTCAATATGTCAGGACAAAGATTCTTATAGTATTAGATAAAAACACCCTTACAGCATATGCCAAACCGATGTTGTGGATAGTTAAAAAAATAAAACCGGCCAAGTCGAGTTGCACTCGCCCACCGAGGCTTCCGTACCAACGTTGGTTGGTACCAATTAAGCTAGACCTCTAAATTGTATGAGCGCTCATATAGCTCAGAGGCCTATCCTAATTGTCGTAAACTATGTATGTACTAGCTGTTACCCGCGGCTTCGCCCGCGTTATTTGTGTTTTATGACCTTTGAGGTCTAGATCGATGATCTCTTAGGCCAAGTCACCATAGATGACCCCAAAGTCGAACTCAATATCCTCTATTGTTAAAGTCATTAATTATTTTGGTTAGGTATACGAAGTTGTGCTGTTTAATTGTTTGACTTAACACAAAAGTTCCTGAAACATTTCTTACAAAGAAAATAAGGTGAATAGCTGCGCGAGCGTAGCGAGCGCTATCATTGCGCGAGCGAACATTTTTTATGACTTTTTATGACTCTGACAGTTTTATGACCTAATAATCAAGTCACTGTAGATGACTCTTAGGTCGAACTCGATATCGTCTAGTGTTAAAGACATTAATCATTACTTGGTAAATCTAACCAAGGTTTACCAAGTTTTGCTGTTTCAGTATTTGAGCCAGTCTAATGCATGAGGCTGTTAAAACACGCTATTATATGCTATATAGCGTTATTACTGCGTTATTAACTTTTTTTATAACACCGATGACCCTAAGTTTAAACTTGATATCCACTTATTTTAAAATTAATAATCATTACGATTATTGATGGTTGTACTGTTTCAATGTATGACTCGTTTTGATGCATGTGGCTATTAAAATACAAAAGTTGCTGAAATGTTTTCTACAAAGTAGACATTGCAAAAACAAATGATTGCGCGAGCGTAGCGAGCGCTATTACTGCGCGAGCGAAGCAAGTGCGAAAATTTTTACGACCTTTTATGACCCTGACAGTTTTTATGACCTACTAAGTCGCCACTGATAACCCTAAAGTTAAACTTGATATCCACTTATTTTAAGGTTAATAATCTTTATGATTATTGAAGGTTGCACTGTTTCAATTTATGAATCGTCTTGATGCATGCGGCTATTAAAATACAAATATTTCTGAAATGTTTCCTACAAAGTAGATATAACAAATGCTAGCGCGAGCGGATCTAGCGCTATTACTGCGGAAGAAAAGCGACCGCGAAAAATTTTACGACCTTTTGTGACCCTGACAGTTTTTATGACCTACTAAGTCACCACCGATAACCCTAAGGTTAAACTTGATATCCACTTATTTTAAGGTTGATAATTTTTACGATTATTGTAAGTTGTACTGTTTTAATTTATGACTCGTTTTGATGCATGTGACTATTAAAATACAAAAGTTGCTGAAATGTTTCCTACAAAGGAGATATAATATATGCTTGCGCGAGCGCAGCGAGGGAAAAATATTTACGACTTTTTATGACCCTGACAGTTTTTATGACCTAACTCAACACCGATTACACCAAGGTTAAACTTGATATCCACTCATTTTAAGGTTAATAACAATTATAATTATTGAAGGTTGTACTGTTTTAATTTATGACTAGTTTTGATGTATGTGGTTATTAATATACAAAAATTGCTGAAATAACACCTTCAAAGAAGATCAAACAAATGCTTGTGCGAGTGCAGCTAGCGAAAAATTTTTACGACTTTTTATGACCCTGACAGTTTTCATGACCTAAATCAACACCGATGACACCAAGGATTAACTTGATATCCACTTATTTTAAGGTTAATAATAATTATGATTATTGAAGGTTGTACTGTTTCAATTTACGAACTCGTTTTGATGCATGTGGCTATTAAAATACAAAAAATGCTGAAATATTACCTTCAAAGTAGATAGAACAAATTTTTTTGGGCTTTTTATGACTTTGACAGTTTTTATGACCTACTAAGTCAACACCTATGACCCTAAGGTTAAATGTGGCTGTTAACACGAATGTTTCTGAAATACTTCCCACAAAGCAGATAAAACACGTAGGGCAAGCAAAGCTATCGCGTAAATTTTGATGACTTTTAATGACCCTGAGAGTTTTATGGCATAATTAAGACACTTATTAAGTTTAGTCAATAATGACTAATGGCAGTTAAGTGCGAGTGCCTATATTTTTTGTTAACTTTACATAGAGTTTGCATAATCATAAAAGTTTATCATAAAGTTAACGAAAAATATAGGCACTCGTACTTAACTCCCAAAAAAAAAGTGTTCTTTGCCCTTTTATGCCCTATTTAATTTCTTTGTACAAAATGTCATCAGAATCGGTTGAGCCGTCTGGCTGAAAAGAGGCCACAAAGTTACAAAATTCCATAATAAAAATCTAGACCAAAATTGCCAGCCAAAAAAAAAAAGCTGGACGCGACAGCCAGAAGAAAGTATCCTATATCCTATTTTATCCTATGAACTGTCTTTACACAACATTTCAGGCAAATCGGTCAAGCCGTTTATTCGATAAGAGGTCTCATATTTACAAATTTCAATGTAAAATATCTGGACCCCCTGACTCGACAGCCAGAAAAAAGTATCCTATATCCTATTCTGCCCTATGACACGTATTCATACAAAATTTCAGGCAAAGCGGTCAAGCCGTTAATTCGAGAAGAAGTCTTATATTTACAAAATTATATTAAAAATATCTGGACCTCCTGACTCGACAGCCAGAAAAAAAGTATCCTTTATCCTCGGAGGGCCCGGTGGCGCAATCGGGAGAACGCTTGCCTTTGATGCCAGAGGTACCGAGTTCAAACCGCCGTGCACCAATGGATTTTTCCATCGAAAAATTTATGTGCGCTCTTCACAGTGGCCCTCCGGTGAAGGAAAAACATCGTTAAAAAACCAACAACCCCCGCATGGTGGTAGGACACTATCTGGTGTCCGCCTGGCCAGCTACCACCCTCAAGTTAGAAAAATCTGTCACGAAACATCTAATGTGTTCCGGCAGCTATCCTTGAGAGCCAGTTCCCATTCTAGGCCTAGCGTGCTTACCATCTTCGACCGCATCATCACTTACCAAGAGGTGAGATAGTGGTCAAACGCTAGCCTATAACGTATAAAAAAAAAAAAAAAAAAAAAAACAAAAAAAAAAAAAAAAAAAAAAAATATTATTCTGCCCTATGACATGTATTCATACAAAATTTCAGGCAAATCGGTAAACCCATTTATGCGAGAAGAACCCAACCAGCAAAAACTACACTTAAAATAATCTCTAGACCACTGTTTTCTTGCTCTTATACCATTCTTATATCGTCGTATAAGCCTGGATTTGGGCACCATTTATAAGCGTAATTTGTTTATATCTTTCTAATATCAGTCTTATTGAATGTTGTTTTCACTTAAATTATTCTTACCAAAACTAATTTAAGCGTACATAGGCTTACATTGTTTTGATGTTAAGAGTCCTGTGAGCGTAAGAAAGTTTATTTTGATTTTACATAAGATCAAACACAATCGTAAAAAAACTTGGTGTAGTTTTTGTTTGAAAGTTACAACTAATAAAAAAGAAATCGAAAACAGTAAGGATAAAGGTATTTAATAATTATATTGTAATAACCGTACCATTATTAAGAAGTGTTTCGTTTTATGCTTTTTGGTAAGTATTGGTATTGGAAAATATTATTTACTGTAAAGTAAACCCTAGTTTATGCTTCACAACTCGTGCGCTTCATCAATATATAGTATTTAGTATTCTTGTTTAATTATTTTATTTGTTAATTTGTATTAAAAGCGACGCCATTAGTATTGCATTTATTAGAATCACTATAAGACTATTTTAAGCTCATTTAGATCATTCCAACATGACTCCATGTTGGAATAACTTAGAGATCATTGAATTGACATAAAACATTTATTTTCATTTAAGAGTGAACGTTTTTAGTCACAAATTCGATTTAAGATCAAACTTTTTTAAATTAGACTCGTTTTCTCTATTGTAAGTAGGATGATTCAATATCACTCTAATACTGTGCTTATCCACTGCTGTTGATCTTATAATAGTTTTGAATAAGATAAATATTTACATGTTTTAAGTACTCTAATTAAATGCTGATATTAGTCTAACATTCTTACAATAGCATTTAGAAAATATGTAATAAAATTAAATGAGCTTAGAAAATGTGGATATGAGAGCTAATTTATCTCAAGTGTGATAAGTCTTAATAAATGCTTTTTTAGGAGAGTGTGGCTTACAACGGCACTGTAAATTTAAACTTATATGCATAATTAAGGCAAGGTGTTAAGATCAAGCGTATTAGAGCCTGTAACGGCTTGTCAGAGACTAATATAGGAGAGATAGCAATAACGAAAACAGGTAAGAGACCACTATAAGCTCAGAACTCTTATAAAGTGAGAAACGTAAGACGATTTTGCTAGTTGGGAAGTCTTATATTTACAAAATTCAATTAAAAATATCTGGACCCCCTGACACGACAGCCAGAAAAAAAGTTTCCTATATCCTATTCTACCCTATGACCTGTTTTTATACAACATTTCAGGCAAATCGGTCAAGCAGTTTATTCGAGAAGAAGTCTCATATTTACAAAATTCAATTAAAATTATCTGGACTCCCTGACTCGATAGCCAAAAAAAGTATCCTATATCCTATTCTGCCTTATGTACTATCTCTGTACAAAATTTCAGCCAAATTGGTCAAGCCGTTTGACCGTGATGAAGTCCCAAACAAACAAACAAACAAACAATTAAACAAACTGACTTTCGCATTTATAATATTGGTGTTGATGATAGTGTTGTTGATAGTGTGATTTTCAACTTTTTTTTATTATTTGGATTTTTTCCTTTATTTGTGCTGAAAAGACCTAGCTTCTTGCCAAATTTCATGATTCTAGGTCAACGGGAAGTACCCTATAGGTTTTCGACCCAAAACCTATAGGGTACTTCTGGTTGACCTAGAATTGTCAATTTTGGTTGAAAGCAAGGTCTTACAGCACAAACAAAGGGAAAATTCCGAAATATAAAAAAAGTTGAAAATTAAGGTAAATCTTGATACTTACGAGTTTTCGCGAAAATCTAAATTTTCCCATATCCTTTTATCGTGTTGATTCAGGACAGACACACAGACAGATAGACAGACAGACGGACAGACGGACAAGAAAGTGATTTTATAAGGGTTCCTTTTTTTACCTTTTGAGGTACGGAACCCTAAAAATATTCAAAAATATAACAATAGGTAGGTACCTACTATTTGACTAGGCACTTAAAATATTTATAAATGCTTAATGCATGCAATAATCGACTATTTAAGTCACGGAAAAACATGCGTAAAGTGCGGGTTTAGGTCACACTGTGCTATAAAATATATCAATGTGCATGGATATGATATTGATCAATCGTATAGCGCGCGACAGAGGAGCATTCCTTTGTAGGTTAGTCCTACTCGAAGGCATCTCTAAGATGTGGACTCATCGACGCGTGCCTAACACTGGCACCTGCAGCCTCAGCTTCGCCAGCATCTGCAGCAGGTGCAAGTCACCGCGCAGCACGCGGAACACGTGCGTGCACAGCGTCAGGTCCCGCCTCACCGCCAGCCTGTTGTACCCGACCATGCCGATCATGAAAAGGCTCGGGAGGGTAATAAATAATTAAGATAGTTTAAAAACTAAAACAACCGGCTTCAATGCCCCGCGAGTCAATTTCAGTAGCAAGTTTGAGACGTTTATCGTCATATCTCTGGAGATACTTATCAGATGTCGATGAAATTACAATGGGACCACCTCGGAAACGTACCCTACCGATTGCAAAAATAATTATTCGAATCGATTTAGAATTGACGGAGTAATCGCGTAACATACACACATAAAAAAACATGCATACAAATTGAGAACCTCCTTCTTTTTTAACCGACTTCAAAAAAAGGAGGAGGTTTCTCAATTCGACCGTATATTTTTTGTGAAGTCGGTTAAAAAGGGTAGGTAGGCAGATTCGTTAACAATATATATATATAATGAAATATTATGTTTCTTTAAAGTGTCTCACACTTTATATTTTTGTAAATTGTTAAACACAATCCAAAATTTCATCGTATAATTAAGCTTAATTGGCAAAGCACCGGAACATGTCATTCTGGAGGTTGCGGGTTCAAGTCCCGTCAGTACGATGAAATTTTGGATTGTGTTTAACAATTTACAAAAATATATATAATGTATATAATTTTATATTAATTTAACCTGATAGGTGGCGTATGAGAGCCCGGTGGCGTAATCGGGAGGACGGTCGGCTTTGATGCCAGAGGTACCGAGTTCAAACCCCGCCGTGCCCCAATGGATTTTTCCGTCAAAAAATGTATGTGCGCTTTTCACAGTGGCTCTCCAGTGAAGGAAAAACATCGTCAAGAAACCAACAACCCCCGCATGGTGGTAGGACATTATCTTGTGTCCGCCTGGCCAGGTACCACCCTAAAGTATAAAAATCTGTTGCCAAACAACTAATGTGTTCCGGCAGCTATCCATGAGAGCCAGTTCTCATTCTAGGCCTAGCGTGCTTACCACTTTCGACCGCATCATCACTTACCAACAGATGAGTTGTCAAACGCTTGCCTATAAGATAAAAAAAAATAGCGTCACACGTCGAGATTAGTTTTTTATAGTTTGTGATACCTCCATTTTGACTTTTTATCTACACACACACACTAAGATTTAATACATTAAATCTGAAGTGTACCGATCCTGATATTTATATTTCGAAAAATAAAATTGATCTCCATTTACTTTACTAGGTCTTGTTTCAACGATCGTCCCTTACACCGTTTTATATAAATACGACAAAGCTTTCTCTAGATCCTGAATGTCATACAATGCATCCCAATCTAAAAGCTGCTATACAATAGTGAAAAATTTGCTGTATTAAAATTCCATCTATGTTTACCTTCCCTATTGTCATTACAACTTACTGTGGTACCTTCGTACCTAGGGCCCGTGCACAACGTCATGCTGATTACCAGCGGCGGATAATGGACATCAGGATCGACTAAAGGCTCGTCATCCAACTCTGCACGTCTATGTCCCCCGGCACTAACGTTGTCAATATCAAATGTAATATCCTATTATTAATATTTAAAACACTAAAGTTGTTATATTTTTAACCGACTTCACAAAAAAGGAGGAGGTTCTCAATTCGTCTGTATGTTTTTTTTTGTGTATGTTTCGCGATTACTCCGTCAGTTGTGAACGGATTCAAATGATTCTTTTTTTAATAAGTAGGGTACGTTTCCTTGGTGGTCCCATTTTAATTTTATCGAGATCTGATTAGTATCTCCAGAGATATGGAGATAAATACCTCCAACATAGGAGAATGTACTGGTTTTAGAAGAAGAGTCCCAAGAAGATTATATACCATGGCGGTTGCTATTGCATATACTTTTGAAGACTAAATAAAGACCGGTAAAGTCGAGTTCGACTCGCCCACCGAGGCTTCCGTACCAACGTTGGTTGGTACCAATTAGGCTAGACCTCTAAAAAGGTCAACGGGAAGTACCTTATAGGTTTTCGACCCAAAACCTATAGGGTACTTCCGGTTGACCTAGAATTGTCAATTTTGGTCAAAAGCAAGGTCTTACAGCACAAGTAAAGGAAAAATTCCGAAAAATAAAAAAAAATTAAGGTACATTTTGGTACTAACAAGTTTTCGCGAAAATCTAAATTTGCCCATATCTTTTTATCGTGTTGACTCAGGACCTTGATTTTTATACACCTAATTGGAACTATAGACTTTTGTATCTGGTATAAATTTCAACTTGCTAAGTCCATCCGTTTCTGAGAAAATCGGTGGTGACACACGGACACACGGACAGACGGACAAATACACAGACAGACAGACAGACGGACAAGAAAGTGATCTTATAAGGGTTCCTTTTTTTTACATTTTGAGGTACGGAACCCTAAAAATATGACCTCGAATAATGTTTTTACATCTTTCTTCACGTTGATTTTGGTTTTTGACAGATATTCTTACGGTAACTGTGAGCGAGATAGAAACAAAAGTGGGGAGAATTAATTAGGAATGTTTTACCGGGCAAAGTCGTGTTAGGGTGCAAAGTCAGTTAATATTTTTTGACATGACATGACGTTTGGCGAAGATGGCGGTCATATCAGTCCCGCGACACTGCATACATAATTAAATAACTCAGAATTATGAACGTACTTTGTACCAACCAACACTGCAAAAAAAAATTATAAGCGTAATACCACAGATTATATAATAGTTACTAAGTAAATAATACTTTCCGCGGTTGTTAGGTTGGCTACACAGTGCTTTCATAATTCGGGTAGGTATCAACAATGTAGGGAAGTGCCAACTCTTATAACGTAATAGAGTGATTCAGTAGTATCTGTCGTCCATATGGCGGCAATTAATGTTAATAATCGCAAATAATACTTTTTAATATTCATTTTGGAATATCGTACATCCTATAATCATATAATACATCTAGTCCGTTTTATACAAGTATTTGGAATTATTGTAATAAAATAGACAATTAATTATCGTGTGTGTCATATGCTTTTATTGCACAGGGCCATTTTGGACATTGTCCTTTGATACCTTGATGACATCATTATGACTAGTGAATATTTTCACTAGCGCAGCATTTAAAGTCAATTTTTTAGGGTTCTGAACCCAAAGGGTACCAAATGAACACTTTTTGAGACTTTTTTGTCTGTCCGTCCGTCCGTCCGTGTGTCTATATGTGCGCACTTTACAGATCTGTATCTTCTTAACTATAATAGGTACTTAATAATAATAGTATGTACATACTTGAAATTTTCACAAATTATATATCCGTCAGTGTATAACTGCCCAGTCACGAAATTTTATAGATACATGTAATTTAATTAAAACTTGTTTTGCACTAAAAAATATGAAATAAATTATTTTTCAAAAAAGATAAAACCAACTTCATGACTACAAACAGGCACTCAAATGCGAAAAATAAATTACTTAATATAATTATTATAAGCGCTACCCACTTATCTTTTTGAAGTCGCTGCCAGCCAAGTCTAATAGGTAGTAGATAGATGCTACCTACATGTATCTACCTACTTACTACTGCTACTACTACATACATAGTATCTATCTACTATCCAATAGACTCAATGGCGCATCTTGGGAGAGGCCTACGTCCAGCAGTGGACTGACACGGGCCGACGATGATGATGATGATGATCCAATAGACTTGGCAGGCACCGACTTCAAAAAGATAAGTGGGTAGCGCTTATAATAATTATATTAAGTAATTAATTTTTCGCTTTTGAGTGCCTGTTTGTGGTTATGAAGTCGGTTTTATTAATTTGAAAAATAATGTATTATTAAAACATTAGAGATTAAAATGGTTACTGTGAGTCAACCTTAAGAGATAGATATATGCAATAGTTAAGTTCTATAACTTTTCTATCGACACTTTTTTTTCATTTACTTTCGTTTAAGCAGCGTTCGTAAAAATATATTTTCTTGACCGTTTTGCTGTCGACTTGGGTTGCAAAATAGGTCCCCACGAATATACCTATAATTTAAATCGAATATTATAAAGTAATAAGTATAAGCACAGAAGTTTAGATTACGTTTTTATAACCGTACTTAAAAAAAAACTGGATAAATTATTTTTCTCTTTATCAATTTTTGGGACTTAAAGTACTATGCTTATTAATATGTATTATTTAAAGTTTTGATGTGCTGTATTAATTATGTAAAATTTGTACGTATCTGTTAATATTTGCTGACTACATATTGTTTTAAAATTGTTTTGCGAATTTACAGGGTCCTTATACTCTCTTATTTGAACATTATGAAATCTGCAAGGGTCCAAGAGCGAAGAACCTCACTGAAGTTTCTATAAATTTTGACACAGAAAAACTCTTCGGTTATGCTAACTACACTTTTTTAGTCGATGCCAGAGTTGACGAGGTACTCCACCATTTATTTCACCTTCAAGGCGAAAGCCTACTCTCAGAAAAAAACATGAAATGTCCGTAATATTGTATTACGAGACAAAGGACAGCTTAAGTCATGTTTTCATAGTCATGCTTAAGTCATGTTTGTCATTATTTTAGATTTATAGTTAAAGTGAGTTAGAATCATGATTATAAAATACCGACTATCGTCGCTTGTCGCGATCGCGCTGCGTGAACTCCCGAGGAAGTGCATCGGACATGCACGAAACCTAGGTCGAGACAATCGACATCAAATCGTAGTGAGTATAATAGTCGTTATTTTATAATCATATATCCATTATGACAATCAATCTAAATAATTCGAGGTCAGTGCTCCAAATATGTAAATATGCACAGTTTTAGGCCGCCTGTCGTACTCCGCGCAGCTATGAAAATATTAGTACATACGCAGCAGCTGGCCAGCTACAAGTTTAGTCAGTACTGTCACGCGCACTCTCGATCAAACGTGCGCCCTCACTTTACTATTCAATCTGTTTTCTCACAACACTCAACCTTACAGTAAGACCACAGTTTTACAATCATACAGTTGAGAATCGCCTTTGATGTTGGACGACACCGCTGCGCGAGTGGGTAGTACTTATGCTATCAGCCGCAAATGTACAAGGGCTATCAAAAAAATCTATTAAGCGACAAAACATATTATTATTTGTTATATTATTGTAAAACTTTGACTCTGGTTCACACAAGATCATAGCGACGTGATGCGTATGTACTTACAAACCATAGTTTATATAGAAGATCATTGCCTTCATACCAACAATAAGCTTCTTGATGTCATTCTTTAACCTCAACTCAATTTGACTAAATACCTAGGTATGGGTAATTATTAATTTATAAAAAATAAATATTATATATTACATCGTATTCACTTTATAAATTAAATCGTAAGTCCATGTTGTGTTGAACTAGTGTCCACCAATAAAACTCGTAACTAAAACTCGCTCGTGCATTTACACGTTCACGGCATCCCTCTTACGATCCCACAAACTAAGCGAGATTGTGGGACGCGGTCCGCGCCGCTCACCTCCCCTCAATTACCCCGCCGTTGCTCTGCCCAAGTACATTCGATTCCAAACTGTATGATTGTAAAACTGTGGTAAGAGACAGCTGACGGCCCGCGAGCTGACCAAGTGATACAGACTCTCGCAGCGCGGTCTTACGGTGCAGTTTACGTTGCGCAACACGCGGTTCCTA
Source organism: Cabera pusaria (assembly GCA_954871355.1). Lineage (NCBI taxonomy): Eukaryota > Metazoa > Arthropoda > Insecta > Lepidoptera > Geometridae > Cabera > Cabera pusaria. The sequence goes on from OX940893.1 coordinate 11,591,968, forward strand.
GTTACTATTAGTGTATTCTGTGACGCAAATTCCAGGTCACATCCGAGACGTGTAGCGTATTTTGAACGATACCAACTTTATAACTAGGTTCAATCTAGCATTTTTGCTTGCAGGGAGTGCATATTCTGCACTTGTACTATTCATTATTCTGCGACAGTACTGTTCACTCTGAATTTGCAGGTATTATTCAATGTGTACTACTGTGGCTACGAATAAATTGACTTATATTTTTTTCGTAAGTACTAGGAACCATATGTGTCAAGGAGATTTTGTTTTGTAATGTATTTTCCATTGGGCTGAATCTCAATCATTCGAAAACCTATTCGGTTACGGTAGCTTCATTTTTAATTTTGAATATTGATAAATCCGTGAGCTATTTTGTCGCGGAAACCTTTCCAATTAGAATCACAGATTTTTTTAAATATTGAAATATCATAAGTAACTGATCAGAGCATTGTGAATTGCAAGCATCAAATTCGAAGTAAAGGCAGTTTCCTAATAAGAATTTGCTTTCGAATGATTGATAATAACCCTGCTAAAGACTGAGAAAAACGAGAGGGCAGAGATGTGGACTGGTTATCCAGTTGCAGTTACAAAATTCAAATAGGTACCCATAAATATAATAGACATAGGGCCGGTTTCACCAGTTCATGATAATTGACGGATGACGCCATAATAATAGTTGTCAAAAATGTGTCATATAAGTTCTTAATAAGGCTATCAGGAACCGGTCACTATCCGGTACAACTGGCCCTTATTGCCAGTTCACCGGTTCTTGATAAGACTATTAGGAATTTATCTGAAAGATTTTTGACAGCTTTTCTATGACGTCATTTGTCAGACAACTATCTGACACTTTATGAGGATTTGGTGAAACTGGCTCTAAAATTTGCAACTAATCTAATCTTACAGATAAAATCTCAAGTATACAGTATAAAAGACAACAAGAAACATTACATAAGAAACTACAGATATGTTGACCCCTGCAGAAATTACGTCGTTTCTGCCTACTTGAAAATTATGTACAATGCAAGTAATTGCATCGTGAAAAAGGTACGTAAATATTTTAATGATAATTATATACGATACTCAATTATGGATATAACAAATGTAAATTACTAAACTTGACACAAACAAACAGGGCAACAGCTAAATAAAACCATTTAAAAATAGTGCCCGCATCAAAGAGTAGGGTATGTCTTGGATCCCTTTGATTTACATAATATTTTATTCTTAATAATTTACTTAGGCATAACGGGTAACGCATAATTTTAAATGGTATAACAGTACTGAAGCATATTTTTCTTTGGCATATAAAAAATAGGCATTACTTAAATTTAGGCTATATTTCTTCGGCCTAATTTTAAAAGGCATATTGTTTTATTGACCTAATAGTTATGAGACATAATAAATAAAGTCATAATTGAATAACTAGATTAAACGTATCGTGAGTATATCATAATTGAATGGAGACACTTATTCTATATATAATGATTCTAATAAAATAAACAAAGATTAATTAATTACACATTTATTAATTTATAATGAAACGACTATAGTATAATAAAAGTACTTAAAAACAAATTACATTTCCAGAGCCAGAATTATGGTAAGTAAGGTAAGACAGGAGTAAAAATAATGAATGGACGGCGGTGAACAATAAATAAACTGGCCAAGTGCAAGTCGGACTCGCACTCGTAGGGTTCCGTACCACACTACAGTATTTTATAAGATCGAGCAAAAAATACCACAATCATTTTTCGCCAGCAAAAAATAATAATTAATAAACATTTTATTTCTTATAACGCCATCTAACGTCTAACAAAGGTGTTAGGGATCGACATTTCAATATAACGCCATCTATGGGACGTTTACCTAACTAAGCGTTCGTAGATGGCGTGAAATGCCGAAAAAAAAACGTTTCTTGTATGGGGACCCTCTATTATTTTTAACTTTATTCTGTTTTTAGTATTTGTTGTTATAGCGGCAACAGAAATACATCATCTGTGAAAATTTCAACTATCACGGTTCATGAGATACAGCCTGGTGATAGATGGACAGACAGACAGACAGACAGACAGACAGACGGACAGCGGAGTCTTAGTAATAGGGTCCCGTTTTACCCTTTGGGTACGGTACCTTAAAAAGAGATCTGCTACATATTTTATAATACTAACTTTTTTGGAAAGCTTAATAAACTAGGAAGTTTTTTTTAGTAATTTGCACGCTTAATGTCATTGTATTTTTTAAGAAAAAATAAATTATTTTAGCACTAATCGTGAAAATTATCAAAAAATAAAAAAGATTTAAGTCATTGTTATCATTCTTAGTATTCTTGAATATTTTATTACTTCTTAAGCTTTATCACTAAGTTCTTTATAAATAAAAAAATATTAAATAACATTAATTTGGCCACATTTTACCAACGTTGTTGGTATATACCAATTAAGCTAGACCTCTAAATTGTATGAGCGCTCATATAATTCAGAGACCTATCTTAATTGGCATAAACTATGTATGTATGGGGACACCTTTTTAAATTTTGCCTTTATTTCTGCTGTAAGAACTTGCTTCTTGCCAAATTTCATGATCCTAGGTCTACGGGAAGTACTAGGTACCCTAAAAAGTACCCTATAGGTTTTCGACCCAAAACCTATAGGGTACTTTTAGTTGACCTAGAATTGTTAATTTTGGTCCAAAACAAGGTATTACAGCACAGGTAAAGGGAAAATTCCGTAAAATAAAAAAAAAATAAAATTAAGGTAAATTTTGGTACTTACAAGTTTTTGCGAAAATCTAAATTTGCCCATATCTTTTTATCATGTTAACTCAGGACCTTGATTTTTACACAACTAATAGGGTCTATAAAACTTAGTGTCCGGTATAAATTTCAACTTGCTAGGTCGGAGAAAATCGGACAAAACGGAAAAAACAGACAGACAGATGGACAAGAAAGTGATCTTATAAGGGTTCCTTTTTTACCTTTTGAGGTATGGAACCCTAAAAACGTAAAGCGGTTTATGAAATACATCTACCAAGATTCAACTGTGTAGTTTTAATAGTTTAGGAATAAAGTGTCTGTGACTTATGGACGGACCGATAGATATGACGAATCTATAAGGGTTCCTTTTTTGCCATTCGGCTACGGAACCCTAAAAAATACTTTTTAATAATTATCCTATAATAATATGAAAAAAAAAGTTATGCCCATACAATTATGCCCAATTTTAGTTATGCGCTTATCATATCATTCATTAGAATATTATGCTACAAATGGTTAAGCCAACAGTAAATATGTCAAGAAAATATGCCTAATAACTTTATGCCAAACTAATGTATGTATAAATATTATTAGAAGAAACACAATTATTCCAAAGTATATTATGAGAAAAAGTGTTATTCGAAACAATAGGGAACTGGTATGTCGCCTGGTCACAGAAGAGATACTAGTAGTACGGCCTGGTAGTAAGCGACGTATAAATCTCTATGATGGTTTAATATTAAGTCGAAGATGGTGAAGATGCTAGGCTGAATCTATAAATGAATGATATATTATATCTGATCCTAGAATGGTCTGAATCTCAAGTATACACTGAAGCATTGAGTGAAGCATTTACTTATAACGTAACAACAAGCCGCTCAATTATATCTCGCTGACACGTACCAAATGTTACAAAGTACGGGTGATCAAATAATTTTAAAGAAGAGGAAACGCAATTTAAAAAGAAATAACTATTATACGCAATTTTAAGCATTTACATGAACGTTACATTACATGGTTTAAATGATTGAGAAAATGAGTTAGTCTAAACTTACCCTTAAGCTGGATGTAAGCTGTTACGGAGGCGGTGGCGTTGGAATACAGCACAAAGTTATTTAGGCACACTGCAGAGGAAGCAAAATTAAGTAAAAAAAAAAAAAGATTTTGTGTGTGTGTGTGTGTCAGCTCCACAGACCTCTGATTACACTACCTACGCTATCCGATGCACGAACTGGAGTTTCTTCTTCTTCTTCTTCTTATGGCTTTTAAACTCTGCTTGGCGTTTTTCTGCCAGTGTCACGGAGAGTAGAGTGCATCCGTGGCCAGTGTACAGTCGACTGGAGTTTACGACTGGAGCACAAAGGATAGACTAGTATTCATCCGTGGACTGGAGTTTACTGCTTGTCTTGTTGTTGTCTTTGAATATGACGTAAGAAACCTAGAGTAGAGTCTATTCTCCGTGGTAAGAAGATTCACATTTGACATAGGTAAAATACACTCACGGACTAATAAACTGCATCAAAGTTCAAGACGCCTTTGAAATAAAACACAAATATCATTTCAAATTATACAAAAAATTGATACCTATAGTTTGGTTCGTTAACTTCATAACAGCGTAGTATCATATCCTTAAGTGTATGTTTGTATATTGGAAAGGACCATTCAATTAATTCGAAAGTAATCCTGAACTTTGATGCAGGTTATTAGTGCGTGACTGTATAACGCTTTTGAGTTAGCGCTTGTATTAATTTTACTCCTCATAAAATGTCCATACTGGCGGCATTATATAAAAAAAATATTCTTAAGGAGTTAGTCTGCCTTATTAGCGAATAGATTTTTTTTGTTGTAAATTTTAGAGGACGTGTTTTTTGTGTTACAGGGGTTTTACAGTTCTGCTTTAAATTATGATGATATGATGCGTTCTTTCGAGGGAAATTTGTATTACTACGGAACGTACACTTTTTACACTGCGGTTATTTCAAAAAAAGGAAACATCAGCTGTGTACTGCATACATTTACATTTAAGAAGAAACCTTAATCTGATGATGAAGAATTTAACTGCGGTTTTCGCTATTCTCCTTTCCTTCCCAAAGAGAAATTAAATATTGCACTTGATCATAAATCTGAAGGCTTTTTTATTTGACCTTGCAAAGTAATAATATTAACATTAAAATCCGTCGTTTCGGCGTGAAGCGATTTTAGAAAGACGTATACAACGAGTAACGTAATAAGCGCAAGACCTCGGTCACCCCAAATACCAATACTCAGTCGACATCTAGACATAGTCCTCACCTATGGCACGCCACTGAGCTCGATTTTAGGCTCTTTGTGTCCAGCCGCTGCCAGTCAGCTTGCGTATATCATCGCTCCATCTAGTTGGAGGACGCCCTACACTAAGTTAACCGAGCCGTGGTCTCCACTCTAAAACACCTTTTCTCAGATACGGGTACGGGTACGGGACCTAGCAAGTTGAAATTTATACCAGATACTGAAGTCTATAGTCCCAATTAGGTGTATAAAAAACAAGGTCCTGAGTCAACACGATAAAAAGATATGCGCAAATTTGATTTTCGCGAAAACTTGTCAGTACCAAAATTTACCTTAATTTTCTATTTGTTTTATTTTCGGAATTTTTCATTTCTTTGTGCTGTAAGACCTTGCTTTTAACCAAAATCCCTTACCTATAGGTTTAGGGTCGAAAACCTATAGGGTACTTCCCGTAGACCGAGATAATCATTAAATTTGACAACAAGCATGGTCAAATAAATAAAAAAAAGGCAAGCACAAATAAATAAAAAAAAACAATAAATAAAAAAAGTTGAAAATTAGAGAGTGTACAGCCCTCCGCAGCGGCAGAGGCCCATTTGGGTCTGCCACCGGGGCAAGTTGGTGAATGCTAGCGCAACCCCATCTTGCCCCACCACGGTGGATGACGGCTCACCCCAGGTTTTTAGTGCGGTATCCTGCCCTTTAGGCAGCGAGTCCCACATAACTATTCGCTCCCCCGGGCGTATCCATAAAGGATTTTCCTGGGCAAAAAAAAAAAAGGTCAGACTATATCACAGTTAACCTTGTGGGGTAGGCAGGCATAGCGGAGATGGAGTTTCCCGGGGTTCACGGGGTTCACGGGCGTGTCTTGTTGAACTTGCCAGGGTCCCACGTTACAGGCCCTCCTTCAGGGTACCCAGGGCTCCCCTGAAACGCTATATTGTTTCCTAATGAAATCACACAATATTGTCACAATCAGTAATTTGTTATATAAAGTTATTTCTATATCATAGCGGGGAAATGGAAGATGCTATAGCGTAGAATTTTAAGATTCCGTGCTGGTTTATTGAAGAATTTCCCATATTTAAAGAGCGGGATGTGGCCAGAGAGGTTTCTCTGTCCTAACCTTGAAATATCGATAGATCTGTATACAAGACAGCTTTGGGGTCAGATTACCATTGGGACTAGCTCCAAAACTCGTGGAAACTGCAATATCAACACAAGGTCTACTGCACAGAAGATGTCGGATTATCCACGTAATCGCGTCATGATTTTAGTTTAGATGAACGGAATTCGCCTCCACTTAGGGAGCGAATTACGCCATAATTACGACTTCATAGCGTAGGTATGTGCATATAATCAGGGAATAATACCTAGTACTAGGCTTTTATAAGATATTTGGCCCAGTGGAACCGTTAATTTACGTTAACCAGCACCGACTTCGCCCATTCCCGGCACTTTGGATATGGGTTTTGGCCCGCACAATTCATTATAATTAAATGGGCAAAAACTATTACTAAATTATATAAAGAACTCACCGTTCAGGGTATCCAACAGTTTTAATGTGGTAAATTTCATAATTTACCATAAATTGATTAATAATCGATGCGGTACCCCGAAGGGCACCGGCGTAAAAGTGTCGAACCAGTCGAACTTTTTTTCGAACACGGTCGATAGATTTCTCGAATGTTCCCTAGGGTTGCCAACGTATGAATCTGGCTATTCCAGGGGAAAATGAGGTAAGCCTGGGTAAATTAAGTTAAGTTAGGACATCCCTAGTTGGTTTATTTGGTAATAATAGGGACCTGTATAAAGCTGCTAAATAGGGAGTTGAAGAAAGATTGTCCGTATCGATAAGACTATTTAAAAAGAAGTTGAGATGTATTATTTGATATTATAAAATACTAGCAGCCCGCCCCGGCTTCGCACGGGTAGAACATATATGCCTACAAAATTTGCATCAGTTTGTTGCATCGAATATAATATATGAATATATTTAACAATCATCGTCATATTTCATTTCATCACTTTTGACGTAAAGGATAGTTACCCTGATTCTGACCTGACGGTCGTTGATTCTAATCCTAGCTATATACCAATGAAAGTTTTATGTGCATTCACGAATCATGAGTTTTCGTACAGTGGTAGTGGGATCATTAAATCTACCAAAAAGTAGCTTACCACCAAGGAGAACATCTGCCGCCGTAACCTTACGGCGTTCCACGACGCAAAATGTAGGGGTAATATACGTTTAACGTGTGTATCTGTCTGTGTTCCTGTCTGTAGCATCTTAGCACCTAACCGGATGAACCGATTTTGTTTTTATTATTGATAGTTATTTTTTGTTTGATAGATGTCTTCATCGAGAGTTTTCTTAGCTTTGATTCATGAAAATTCGTTCAATCGTTATAAAACTATGAGCTTTTTTCTAGTTAATTGCGCTATGAAATCAACTTTCATAGGTCTGATCAATTCGAAAATCTTCTTCTTCAACGATATTGTAAGAACATGGAAGCATTGACCTGATACTGGGACATCTCCTGGACTCTACAGAATACTCAAATCCTTACCAACTTACAGCTCAGATTTTAAATGTCGTGTTTAGAGTCATTGGAATGCTTTTAATGAAAAGATTATACATAGATCAGTTGGGGTGGTTTAAAATATTATATTATTATATATACTAGATACGATTACTACGATTCTGTCATTAAACACGTCAAATAAGAATTAGCCAAATCGGTTCTACCGTTTTCATGTTATCGCGTGACTAAGGCAATTCGGGATTCATATTTATAAAACCCTAAAAACCTAAATTTACAGACTTTGTTACCTACCCCCATTTCGAAAAATCCTACAACACGTACTTTATCCCATCTTGTTTCGCCATACAAACTTTGAATCCCCGTTCCGTAACCGGGAGGAATTTTCAGAAAATGATTTCTGAGCGGATACCTACGTCATAATAACTATCTGCATTCTGAATTTCAGCGCAATCCGAAACAATATTGATTTTTAGACTTTGTTACCCCAGTTTATCCTATTATTTTAAAAAGTTTGAAACTCGTATTTACTTATTTATTTACAGAAGTACTTGTGTGAAATGTCGAATAAAACGACTATCCAAATTTTAAATCCCCGCTTCATCCCCTTAAAGAGTGTATTTTGAAAAATTCTTTCTTAGCGGATACCTAAGTCAAAATAACTATCTTCATGCCAAATTTCAGCGCAATGCTAAACAATACTGATTTTCACACTTTGTTACCCCATTGCACCCTCTTAGGGGGGGGGGGGGGGGGGATTTTATATTATTTTTTTACTGAAGCACTTATGTGAAGTTTCGGGTAGAAAATACTATCTAATCTTGTTTTTCCATACAAACTTTGAACCCCCCTTTCATCCCCTTCAGGGCTGAATTTTGGAAAATCCTTTGTCAGAAGGAACTAAACTCGTAATAACTATCTGCATGCCAAATTTCAGCGCAATCCGAAACAATATTGATTTTCACACTTTGTTACCCCATTGCACCCTCTTAGGGGTGGAATTTCAAAAAAACCTGAAACACGTGTTTACTTATTTTTTTACTGAAGCACTTATGTGAAGTTTCGGATAGAAAAGACTATCTAATCTTGTTTTTCCATACAAACTTTGAACCTCCGTTTCATCCCTTTCAGGGGTGAATTTTGGAAAATCCTTTCTTATTACAACCCTACGTACTAAGACAAATATACCCTCCAAATTTCAAGTCTCTACGACTAGCGGTTTAGGCTGTGCGTTGTCTGTCAGTGAGTCAGTCAGTCAGTCAGTATGTCAGGACAAAGATTCTTATAGTATTAGATATAGATGAATATTATTTTATACAATAGATCATATTATTATACTGTATTGACTTCAAATTGATTGTGATCGGTGGGGATCTACAGCATAGCTAAGCTTATAATAATATTTTCGTTGTAACTATGACCTAATCTGTGGTTTCACTGCAAATATTTTATTAATTTTGGATGCGTGTATGTGAAATTCGTGATATCTTCTAAAGTTTTCATTTGAATTACATACTGTAAAGAACAATTTTAATCTATAATATGTGGCCAAGCTATTAACGTAATTATTTGTATAAGGATTAATACTATATACTTGAAAATAGCCTTGGAAGTTATGTAACATTTTTCAACAAAAATTTTAAGATTAAAATGGTTACTGTGAGTCAACCTTAAGAGATAGACATATGCTGTAGCGGATTTTTTTGTAGGTTTTATTAAGTTGTATAACTCTTGCAAAGAAAATATTCTTCTATCTATTTTCAATTAAGCAGCGTTCGTAAGAAACGTGTTTTTCGACCGTTTTTTTGCCGACTTAGGTGGCAAATTAGGTCCCCACGAATGTACCTTTGATTTAAACGGGATAATATATATCCTATTTTCATTCCGAAAGTCCATTCTATGTATTAGTGAAAGAATTTTTTAAATCGGTTCAGTAGTTTTTGAGCCAAATCATTACAAACATACAAAAATACAAAAATACAAATGTTCTCTCTTTATAATATTAGTATAGATTACAACTAAATAAAAGAATACCAAGGGTTACTATCATTGGGGAATCATGAAGTGGAAATCTGGGATAAAATCCTTAAATTCGATTTTACTCCTTTTTGCGATTAAATGTCGTTGGTGAGGAAGGCATATTTCTATAAAAACATCTCTGAGACACCTAACATTGAGGTTACGCCCACTCTAAATCTTTATTTATTCGCGCCCTCTTTTGAGAGTAACTACGTAGTGATTGAGTTGTTACGTAGATACATTTGCGCGACCGTTTAATTAAAAACTGTTTATCTAGGCGTCTTGAAGATGAAATGCCGAGCAAGACCGATAGATGGCGTGGAAATAAAAAATATTTACTGCAATATGGAATTTATTGTTACTTTAGTTGATTTATTTTATCTGTAGTTATGGGAATATTTAGTAATTTTTATTGGATTTAGGAAGTAATTTAAAAATTGAATTATATCAAAAAACGTCGTTTCAAGGTCTTAGTTCTTGCGATTCCCACCACCGGCCGGCCAGTCAAGGCAAGCCGGGGGTCAGAGGGTCTCATTTAGCCCTCACGGGATAGGGGTACGAGGTGTCGCCACTCACCGTTGGCTCGCTACACAGCCGACCCTGCGGTTATTATTGCTTTTATTCAAATTCACATCACGGGTTGTACACGCCCGGTCTTTTGGAGGGCATTGATAGAGCCTAAGCCAACACCAAGGCCCTTTACAATTTTAACTTAGGAACCACTGTGTATGGATGGATATGGAAAACTATTTTATAAAAGATGGTACATTATATTATCATGATGACTGTAATAAAACAAGCTTGTACGATGAACACTGACTTTATTCACTTGAAGGTATTCATAGCATTAGAAACATTTGTGATTACTACCTACATTTAATGTACTAAAAACCTATAGCGGTATTTTATAATAACAAATCATACTACATCTTTCCCCTTCAAATGACACAAAAGGTAAAACTATGATATTATATCCTTTCTATTTTGTTTTTAACTCTTACAACTACTCTTCTAAGTACTATTTATTTTACATGGTATTTTTTATTTATTTTTTTACTCTTACAACTACTTTTCTAAGTACTATTTATTTTACATGGTATTTTTTATTTATTTTTTTACATATATCTTTTGCTTTTATCTTTATAAATATCTTATTTTATATAATAAAATTAGTTAAGCTGCTAAAAAATGAGCTACAACTTATCAAGAAAATGGTTATGAATACCCGGTTGTTTGCCTTAGAATAAGATAGATGGTTAAATTAAACTTACATTATCAGATGATTAAACATCCTTAAGTATAAATTATTGACCGGTCATAGCGATCTAAGTACAGTTACCAAGTTATGGACAAAAATTATATAATATGTATTATGTATATAAAAGCACACATAACTACCTAAATGCACACGTTACATCGATTAATATACAAGTGGTGATGTGTTTCGCAAATTAAAATTTCCCACGCTTTTTTTGCATTTTTCATATAATATTTTAACACATTTAAGAGTATTTTATTTATAAAAAAATGTTTAACAAAATACACCAGAACAATGCATATTCCCTATATGCATGTAGTATACATTTACTTGAAATCATTTATTTTCGAATCATTATTGTTCTGGTGTATTTTGTTAAACATTTTTTTATAAATAAAATACTCTTAAATGTGTTAAAATATTATATGAAAAATGCAAAAAAAGCGTGGGAAATTGTAATTTGCGAAACACATCACCACTTGTCAATTAGAAAGTAACGTCACAGGGCACCACACGGTCTTCACAGATTAAATCTTTTTCATAGAAATACTATGCACTGTTGTACGAATACGTACTATTTCTAACAAAAAGATTTAATCTATGGACACCGTGCGGTGCACTGTGACGTCACAAAGGCGCGCGAAAATTTGGCAGCGTTTTAGATACCTCATATTTTTTCAATGCTAAAACTATTTTTTTTAGCTTAATTTGAACACTTTCAGTATTATTTCATATTTTAACTGTGTTAAATGGATGCAATCAGTGAATTAAAAATATTTAAAAAATCATGCATATTCCCTATTATCTTTGTGTGCCGGGATTGTATATGAACCACCCATCAAACGGGCTCTGCGTCTGGTCATAGGGCTATTATGTCGGGAATGAGCGGGATATTCGCAGTATGCTTGGAAGGTGCTTCTCCACTTTCTCCAGGATGAAGATTAACCTTACTTGCATTACCTGATTGTGGCTCACTCCCACCGTCCCTAGTATCGTGCTCACCATTCAACTCAGCCTCACTGTCAGTTACTTCCTGGTCGCAGACGTTCCTAGCTCGACGTATTGTGTGTCTACGATTCCTGCGATACTGCCTACCTCCTGCATCTCGCAGTAGGTATAATCGCGTTGCACTCGATTTTTTAATTACTTTCATATCTCTTCTTTTATCACCATCCACTACCACTACTTTATCATTTTTATGTAACGAAGGGAGGTCTGTTTTCGATTGATCGTAACTTTTTTTCTGTACATTCTGTGTACATTCTGCTGTTTTAAAATTTCTTCATGATTTTTTTTAAATTGACTTCTTCGCGTTATAACTGTTTGTGAATCGGTAAACGAGTGTTCACTCGTCTGCCCATCAGTATCTGAGCCGGTGAATCTATCTTATCTCTAGGAGCGGAACGAAAGTTTAACAAAATAAGGTAGTAATCGTGACCCGAGTCTAAGCATTTTTTCAGCAATTTTTTTACAGTGCGTATAGCGCGTTCGTTCTTTCCATTTGACTGGGGGTAATGTGGAGATGAAGTTACGTGCTTTATTTCCCATTCCCCAACAAAGTGTTTAAATTGTTTAGAACTGTACGCGGGTCCGTTATACGTGATGAGCAAATTTGGGATACCGTACCTAGCGAACTGCTCTTTCATAGCCCCGAAGACCGCTTTACTATTTATAGAAACCAATTCATTAACCTCCACAAAATTGGAAAAATAGTCTACCAATATTAAGTAATATTTTTTGCCATATTCAAAAATGTCGGAACCTATTTTGGACCAGGGTATATCTGGCACCTCGTGCGGTAAGAGTGTCTCGCGCCGCGGCGCGGGGGCAAGCAGCGCGCACGTGCCGCACGCGCGCACGCACCGCTCGATGTCGCGCGACATCCCCGGCCAGAACAGCACCCCGCGCGCTCTGTTCTTGCAACGATCTATACCGAGATGACCTTCGTGAATGCGACTCAACATTTTGGCTCGTAATGCTCGTGGGATAAATACAGAATTATCTTTGAAAAGAACCCCATCCATGTATTGCAAACATTCCCTATAAGGCCAATAAATGCCTATATTCTTTTCAACTCCATATTTACTTCCAGGCCATCCGTCTTTAACATACCTAATGAGCAGTTCGGCCTCCTGATCCGTCTTTGTATATTCTTTGACTAAATTTAACTTTTCATCACTAAACTGTACTTGTTGTAACATGAAACAAGTTTGCGCCTCGATTTCCTCATTCATCCTTTCATGCATCAAATCTGACAAAGCGGCTCGTGACAACGTATCCGGTAAGTACATGAGCTTACCCGGCGTGTATGTAACCTTTATGTCGTAAGCTTGGATACGTAGTAACATGCGTTGCAGTCTCGCTGACACACAGGATAAAGACTTTTTAAAAATTGACTAACGGTTTGTGATCTGCCTGTACTGTTACGTCGGATCGTCCTAAGATATATTGATGAAATCGTTCACATACGTATACAATCGACAATAACTCTTTTTCAATTTGTGCATAGCGGCACTGCGTATCCGTGAGAGTGAGTGAGGCGAACTCGACCGGCCGGCTGCCTTGCATTAACACCGCCCCCAACGCGACGGCACTAGCGTCTACAGATAGCGTTATATAGGTAACTCGTGCGAATATAATGACAACACCGGAGCCGATGAAATTTTTTGTTTTAACAACATAACCGCCTCGTTATGTTGATCCTCCCATAGCCATTCTGAATTTTTTTTCAATAAACCTCTCAATCTTGCGACTGATTGCGATTTCGATAGGTAATTAACCATACCAAGGAACCTTTCTAAAGATTTTCTGTCTTCAGGATTAGGCATTTCTAGTATTGCTTTCACTTTCTTATCATCCGGCCTCATACCCCTCTCATCAAACACATGTCCTAGATAAGTTATCTCTTTCACACCAAACTTACATTTTTCCTTATTAAACCGCATTCCTTTTTCTCTAGCCCGTGACATAACCTGTCTCAACCTTTCATCATGCTCTTCTTTCGTACTTCCCCACACTATTATATCATCACTGAATGATTCCACTCCCTCCAAGTCTTCCAAAAGCTGTCTTACCTTGGCATGAAACATCTCCGGCGCACAACTGACTCCGTACGGTAACCGCGTAAACTGATACCTTCCAAATGGCGTGCTGAAAATGCACAGGTCTGCACTAGCGTCGTCCAAGCAGAGCATCCAGAACCCGCACCGTGCATCGAGTACACAAAAATATTCGCGCCCCGCAGCCGCGCCGCTATCTCGCTAACTGTAGGTAAAGAATTATGAGCGCGCCTGACGGCACGATTCAGAGCCCTGGCATCCAAGCATACGCGGATATCCCCATTTTTCTTCGCCGCTATTCCTATTGGGTTTACCCATTGTGTAGGGTGGTTCACCTTACGCACTACACCTAGCTGCTCCATCCTCTCTAATTCAGTAGACAAGTAGTTTTTCGCGCAAACCTAAAGGTATTTTACGCGCCGGGCAAATAACCGGTTGTACAGAATCATTAATTAAAATTTTATGTTCGCCTGATACTCTTCCAACACCCTTGAATAAATCTAAAAACTCCTGTTCTATGTCCTGATTTAACGAATATACTCTTTTTATAAATCCAAGGTTAACACAGTCATCTCGGCCTAAAATATTCTGCACATTCATATCTACAACCGCACATATAAGTTGAAATCGCTCATTTTTATGCATAATAGATAAACCACATTCTCCTATTATCGGTAATTTATTTTTTGTGTATGAAAATACATTGTTTTTGTGCGGTTTGAGACATCCTTCATTCAATCCTAATCTATAAAAATCAAATTTAGATATGATATTTAAATCAGCACCACAATCTAATTTAAAATGCAGTTTCATACCGTTAACATGAATGTAGTAAAAGCGACACCGCTTTGTCGCTTTTACTACATTCATATAAAAAATATCGCCGTCATCCAAATCCTCCTTAAGCTGGGAAATTTTCAAATCGTGCACTTTTTTACCGTCTTTCTTAGAACAAACTCTAGAAAAATGACCGCGAGTATTACATACAAAGCACATCGCACTGAGCGCCGGACACTTTTGATTGTCCACGCAAGACACATTACCACATCGCGAACAAGGGTCGCGCTGCCGACGCTGAGCCGGCGACCAGCCGCCGCCGTCCCGGCGCGCCCGGTCCCGCTCTGGTGCGGCCCCGCCGCCGCCGCGTCGCTGCGCACCGCCGGCCGCACCGCCACCGCGGCCTGCGCCGGCGTGCCTGCCCGTCACGGCGTCCACGTTGTCCACCGAACGTACCGCGACTCCTACTTTTCACTTCTTCTTTCTGACGAGTCTCTTCTCGGGACAACTCTTCGGCCTCGCCGATTTGTACAGCCTTCGCCAAAGTCAAATTTTCCGTTCGCAACAAGCGATCTCTAACGACATTGTTCAAGACGCCGCACACGATACGATCTCTTATCAGTCCGTCGACGAGATGTTCGAACTCACAGTTCTTACTGAGCAATTTTAACGCTGTGACGTACTGACTGATAGTTTCGCCGGCTAGTTGGTTACGAGTATCGTAACATCGTTACGTTGCATTTCGTTCCAAAATGTGCATCGAACTTCGACTTGAGACAATCTAAACTATCAGCACTTTCTTCTTTTGTGAATGTAAACGTCGTATAAATCTCGTAACCCTCGGCTCCAATAAGGTTCACCAACAGGCTTGCTTGTACATCCTTCGCCTCCTTGACGACGCCGGATATACCTCAAACAGCTTCCACCATTTTCGCCACGCATCAGCCCGCACTGCGGGACTGCCTTCGATCTGCAATTCAGGTGGAGGACGAGCGTGTTTCATATTAGTAAACTGTCACACAGTCCTTTAACACTCACGAAACACTAAAATATTTGCCGTTACTCTTTGAATTGCAATTATTCCGCTGCCACCATGTAATAAAACAAGCTTGTACGATGAACACTGACTTTATTCACTTGAAGGTATTCATAGAAACATTTGTGAACTACCTACATTTAATGTACTAAAAACCTATAGCGGTATTTTATAATAACAAATCAAACTACAATTTAATGAGTTGATTGATGTCTGATTGATGGTCTATGTGATGAGGTACGGCACCCGCCAATTATGCCTCATTTCAGAATATTAAGACGGGTGGTAAGCATTTTCCAAGGAGAAAACGGGGGAATACATTTGTATGGAAAAGTGCACCCCGCGTTCGCTCTTAAATTCGTATTTTGATTTCAATATGACTCTCGCAAATTTTCTCGAATATCATAAATCGAAAAATAATGTAGATGGCCTAATTAAATATGAATTTGTGGAAGACCTATGTCAAAACTGTCAATTTAGATATTACCTAATTTAATGTAATCTTTATATATTCTGAATTTATTTGCAATTGTTGAATACATTGTGACACTACTATGTCAAAATTAATTTTATTTTTCACACTTCTCTTTCTTTGGTTTGCTTATATTGAACTATTAAAACAAAATGCGGACAATTTTGTGAGTAGAAATTAATATTTCTTAATAATTATATTTTAAATTTTCTATTGTACAGAGCATGCAAAATTGTATTGGTAGTATACAGGTATAGTTCATTTTGTGAATAGAAAATATAAAACAATATGTTTTTAAAATATTCATAACATTATCAGTAGCAAGTTTGAGACAAATGTCTCACACTGCTACTGAAACTGAATCATCATATCTCTGAAGGTACTAATCAGATCTCAATAAAATTTAATAAGGACCATCTTGGAGAAGAATTCTTCCTGTAACAAAATTAATCATTAAAATCGGTTAACAATTGGCGGAGTAATCGCGTAGCATACCTACAAAAATTAAATTGGCCAAGTGGGAGTCAGACTCGCACCGTAGGGTGCCATTGATCAAAATTTGCCGGAAAAATAAGATTTTTGTATGAGGACACTCCCCTATCGTTTTTAATTTAATTTAGTTTTTATTATTTATTGCTATAGCAACCATTATAATACACACACTATGAGCAAATTTAAAGTCTCATCTATTACGGTTTGTAAGATCGAGCATAAAACATTTGAATAATTAGGTATTTTGTATCCCCTTTTATTTTTAATTTTATTCTGTTTTTAGTATTTGTTGTTATAGTGGCCATAGTAATACATACTATGTGAAAATTTTATATCTTTATCTATTATGGTTCAGAAGCTCGAGTAAAAAACGCCGATAAAACACGTTTCTTGTATGGGAACCCCCTTTAATATTAAACTTTATTTAGTTTTTAGTATTTTTTGTTAAATCTTCCATAGTAGTATACATTTCGTAAAAATTTCAAGTATGTACCTATTACGGTTAAGGAGATATACTCTGTAAAGTGCGGACAAACAGACAGACAGCCAGACAGACGGGTGGACGGACAGTGAAGTCTCAGTAATAGGGTTTCTTTGGTACCCTTTGGGTACGGAACCCTAAAAAGTACAGAAAAAGGAGGAGGTTCTCAATGCAGACGAATAGAAAACCTACTCCTTTTTGAAAATCGGTTGAAAAATGGTACGTATCTATTAACATTTGTGCTGACTACATATTGTTTTAACATTGTTTTTTTTTTAATTTACAGGGGCCTTACACTTTATCATTGGACCATTATGAAATCTGCAAGGGTCCAAGAGCAAAGAACCTCACTGAAGTTTCAATAACAATTGACAAAGAGAAAATAACCAGTTATACTAACTACACTTTCTTAGTCGATGCCAGAGTTGATGAGGTACTCTATCATTTATTTGACATTCAAGGCGAAACCTACCCTCAGAAAAATGAATTATGTCCGTAATGTTGTAATCTATTACGAGACAAAGGTCAGCTTGAGTCATAATCTGACCTGGAATTATTTAAATCGATTGAATATTATCAATCATCGAATTATTATCATAATAGATATATAATTAAATATATTATATTTAATTATATTATTATTAAATATATTATATTTAACTATATCCAATTTTATAGTCGATCTAAATGATTCGAGGTTGGTGGTCCAAATATGTAAATATGCACAGTGGGGGGGCGGGGCGGTCGAGGAGCCAAAAGTGAATGGCCCTTCGGGCTTTAAGATCTAGCTTGAAGATTTAGCGGGAGAGGTTATTCTAAATTGAACTGCACTGCAGACACAATGGGCCAGCTTCTAAGTTCTGGTGCGTGGAGTCAAGGTGTTAGCATGAGACCCCGCGGTTGTGGACTGTATTTGAATAGGTATCCTGTTAGGACTGGTTCGCGGTGCGGTATATATATGTACTAAGCAAGTTGGCAGCTGAAATATAAGTACGGACGGAAATAGAGGGGATGCACGCCTACCTTGAAGTGGTGGTTTCCTTTCTTGCTTCTCCTCTTGTTGAGCGGGCCAGTTGGCCTGCTGGTTTCCTTCGTTTAATATTGCGTTGCCGTGTTGTGTTGAAAATGGCGGCGATCACCGCGTGCGCGAGGCGCACTGCGATGGGTTAGAATTTTGCACACAAATGTACCACAACACTTATTATTATTGCTTAGTATCCTATTTTGTTGTTTACGTTGCGCGGATTCACGTTTAATGGCGGGGATAACTAGCGAGCTAGTTTTCTTCGATGGCGGCGGCGCGGGAGCTTCTTTTCGAATATGATGCGTCTTCGACACACACGGCACTCGCTGCGTTATCGTGCGAGCGAGATAGATATTAGCAGGCGTGCATGCGTGAAGGAGATAAAACATAGGTTGCGGATGGAATACAGGAAAAGAAAATGCTGCCAACTTAACATAGACAATTAGAATTTTATGAATACTTGAAGCAAAATAATTGACTTGAAAATGGCGTAAACACACAGTACTATTGACTATCACTTATTTGTAGGCATTATTACATGTGTACTCCGTACTATATTATATGTCAAAGATATTTTTTTATGATCTTCGGAAGAATGAGAAAAACGAGGGCAGAGCTGTGGACAGGTTTTAAGGACCCGGTGGCGTAATCGGGCGAACGGTTGGCTTTGATGCTAGATGTATCGAGTTCAAACAGACGTGCACCAATAGATTTTTCTATAGAAAATGATTGTGCGCTTTTCACAGTGGCCCTTCGGTGAAGGAAAAATATCGTTAAGAAAACAACAACCCACGCATGGTGGTAGGACACTATCTAGTGTCCGCCTGGCCAGCTACCACCCTCAAGTTAGAAAATCTGTCGTCTGCCGGCAGCTATCCTTGAGAGCCAGTGTCCATTCTAGGCCTGGCGTGCTTACCATCTTCGACCGCATCATCACTTACCAACAGGTGAGATAGTGGTCAAACGCTAGCCTACAAAATATTTAAAAAAAAAGGTTAGCTAGTTGCAGTTACAAATTTAACACGTTGAACGCCGACGGAAGTTCTGCAATTTTCTATTTGGGCCATGGGGGGCACCACTTGGGCGACACTAGAATGCTCCGTTCAGGCCATGGGGGACACCATGTGACCGCGATCTAGTGGTGAATTCAAACTCTTCTGCCAGGCCAAACGGAGATGCTAACTTAGCTTTTTCAATACAATGGGACCCGCGCGGCACTGTAGACTAATGTGTCCTGCTTGGTTGTCGACTAAAGGCAAGACTTATATTTTTTAAGGGTTTTGTATGGCAGAACTTTAACTACACATACACTGTGATTAATAAACCCTTCGTAGGATACTGCATATAAAAAACAAAAAAAAGGCGTTCATTAATTTTTTTTATTAGCCAAAATAAGAATGTTTTGTGAAAATGAAATTGACCGACACCGCTACACCCGCGCGGCCCCCTGTAACGGAAATCTGAATTTCTGCTCGCGGGGGCCACAGGGGACAACGTGTGAGTGACAATTGTTTTGAGGCAGATATAAATAGTAATTACTTATTTTTTCTATTGGAGAATGAGTTTTAATACATTTCCTATAAAATGGAGCAAAAATACCGAATATGTTGAAAATGTTTTCCGGTTCGGCCCTCAGGCTTAGTGAACTGTCGGCCAAATGGTGACCGCCATGGCGTTCAACGTGTTAAATACCTTACACAAAGAATAACATTGTAACTAATATACTCTTACAGGTAAAAGCTCAAGTATACAGTATAAAAGACAACAAGAAACATTACATAAGAAACTACAGATATTTTGACCCCTGCAGATATTACGTCATTTCTGCCTACATGAAAATTAAGTACAATGCGAGTAATTGCATTGTGAAAAAGGCACGTAGGTATATATATTAATAGTAATTATATACGATACTCAAGTATAGACAAAAAAATGGTACCCGCATCAAAAAGTATGGTATGACCACAATTCTGCCTGGTGGTAAGGGATGTGGTCAAAGATGGTGAACACGTTGGGCCTAGAATGGTCTGAATCTGAATTGTAACATAACAACGAACCGCTCTATTATATCTCTAAATGTCACAAAGTGCACGCGAACAGAGTAAACGCAATGTAGAAAGAAATATTATACGCATTTTAAGCATTTACATGAACGTTACATTACATGGTTATGCTTGAAAAAATGATTCAGTCTAAACTTTTTCTCATATCTGTTTTATGGCTGAATATAAGCTGCTATAGAAGCGATGGCGTTGCAGCCCAGCACATAGTTATTTTAGGCACACTGCAGAGGGAGCAAAATTAAGTAATAAAAAGATTTTATGTGTATGTCAAGCTCCACAGACCCCGGATTAGAAGGTCCGGTGGTTTAAGTGGGAGAATGGCTCGGCTTCGAGCTCTGATCGGCTGAATCGGCTTTGATGCCAGAGGTACCGAGTTCAATCCCCGCTGTGCACCAATGGGTTTTCTATCGAAAAATTTATGTGTGCTTTTCACAGTGGCTCTCCGGAGAAGAAAAAAACATCCTTAACATACCAACAACCCCCGCATGGTGGTAGGACACTATCTAGTGTCCGCCTGGCCAGCTACCACCCCCAAGCTAGAAAATCTGTCGCCAAACATCTGTGTTCCGGCAGCTATCCTTGAGAGCCAGTTCCCATTCAAGGCCTAGCGTACTTACCATCTTCGACCGCATCATCACTTACCAACATGTGAGATAATGGTGAAATAAAATATTTCATTACTTTATTGTTCATTTATTATTTATTGATTATTATGATTATTCATTTAGATCTAGCCTATAAGATATTAAACAAAACTACGTTATCTGGAGTTTACTTCTTTTGTCTTTGAATATGACGTAAGAAGATATGACATTTCACATAAAACATACTGCTTTTGAGTTAGCGCTTGTATTAATTTCACTCTTTATAGAATGTCCATACTGGGGGCTTTATATGAAACTTAGTTCTTAAGGAATTAGTCTGCCTATATGCCTATATGAATAAATCGATTTTTTTGTTATTATTTTTAAAAGACGTGTTTTTTTTGCTGTTACAGGGGTTTTACAGGTCTGCTTTAAATTTGGATGATATGATGCGTTCTTTCGAGGGAAATTTGTATTACTACGGAACGTACACATTTTTCTCTACGACTTTTTCAAAAAAAGGAAACATTGACTGTGTCCTGTATATATTTACATTTAAAAAGAAAATTTAATCGGATGATGAAGAATTTAACTGCGATTTTTGTTATTTTCCTTTATATTGATTCCTAGAGCGAAATAAAGATTGAACTTGATCATAAATCTGATACTTTTTTTATTTGCCCTTGCAAAATAATAATAATATCAATAAAATCCGTCCAGTAGTTTCGGCGTGATGCAATTTCAAAAATAATACCGGCCAAGTCGACTTGGACTCGCCCAACGAGGCTTCCGTACCATCGTTGGTGGGACCAAAATTAAGCTAGACCTCTAAATTGTATGAGCGCTCATATAACTCAGAGGCCTATCTTAATTGGAAAACTATGTATGTATGGGGACACCCTTTAATTTTAAACATTTTTATTTTTTTTTAATGTTTCCTTTATTTGTGCTGTAATACCTTGCTTCTTGCCAAATTTCATGATTCTAGGCCAACGGGAAGTACCCTATAGGTTTTCGACCCAAAACCTATAGGGTACTTCCGGTCGACCTAGAATGGTCAATATTGGTTAAAAGCAATGTAACACAGCACAAGTAAAGGGAAAATTCCGAAAAATTAAAAAAAAAAGAATATTAAGGTAAATTTTGGCACTTACAAGTTTTCGTGAAAATCTGAATTTGCCTATATCTTTTTATCGTGGTGACTCTGAAACTTGATTTTTATACACCAAACAGGGACTATAGACTTCAGAATCTGGTACAAATTTCAATTTTCTAGGTCCACCCGTTCCTGAGAAAATCGATGGTGACACACGGACAGACAGACAGACAGACGGACAGACGGACAAGAAAGTGATCTTATAAGGGTTCCTTTTTTACCTTTTGAGGTACGGAACCCTAAAAACACATGATTATACATATACATACAGACAAACATTTTAAGAATTATATTTTCGACAACTTTATAAGGTTGGGTTTTTGTGCGCTAGATTTAAAATTATAATTCCATGCAACGATGCTGTCATACAGATATGCAATGCAATAAAACAGAATAAACTTATTTTCTTGATATTTAATAAAGTTTAAAAACTAAAACAACCGACTTCAACGCCCTGCGACTTCCGCGAGTCGATTTCAGTAGCAAGTTTGAGATGTTTATCGTCATATCTCTAGAGATACTTATCAGATCTCGATGAAATTACAATGGGACTACCTCGGAAACATATCCTACCGAATACAAAAAGTATTATTTGAATCGGTTCACAATTGACGGAGTAATCGCGCAACATACACACAAAAAAAAAGAAAAAAAAAACATACAGACGACTTGAGAACCTCCTCTTTTTAGTGAAGTCGGTTAAAAATTAAATAAATATATGTCCAGACTATCCAGACTAATATTGTAAAGTGAAAACGTTTTGTAAAGAGTTCAACTTTTGAGATATTTTATGACGAAGCAAGTGCGTCAGGTTCCATATCGCGGAAAATATCGTTTGCGCGATGCATGATTTCATACATTTGGGCAATATTTATTAGGAGAGTTATTAAAATCTACTCTAGCGCCATCTCTTTATTATCTGTCTGTTTGCAACCTTATCACGCCAAAGCGGACGATCTGGGCTCCTAGACAAAATCCAATTTCCTGGTTGCCTTCACGCTAACGCAAGTTCAAAATGTATGGGATTGTCATTTTTGTTGCGGAAACATAAATGTCATTGCCCTGGCCCTGATCTTATCGAAATTTAGCAAGGAAATAGGCTACTTTTTTTGAAAAATTAAAATGATGATGTAATCGTTGAGAGCTATTAAAACCTACTCTAGCGCTATCTAGATGCTTTATTAAAAACGTTCTAAATCTGATTGTGTATAGGTATAGAACAATCGAAATGTCGACAAAATCTCTTTATTGTACATTCTTTTTGTGTCTAACACTTAAAGAAACATAATATCTCTTGATTTTTTCTAAAACTATGTATCAAGTTTATGCCGCACCCTCAGACCAAATAAGAAGTCAAGAGACGGAGCGCTGTCAACAATGACGTGAGGTCGGTTTCGTAAAAATTTCGCGTGTACACTTAGCTTAGTACGCAAAATATGGATTTTTATGTTTACTTACGTATGAAATGTATTTCTATACTTTTTTACACCCTTTCACAACACAGATCGGCATTTTTTCTTTAAAAATTGTGAATGATTATAGCGTGACACTCCGCGTAAGGCTTAAAGTAAGGCGTAATTTCGATGTGTGTGCGTGTAACTGTGTATGCACACGGCGGAGTTTAATTTGGCCATTTTCTTCATTTCATGCTGTAGCGCAATTACAACCCAATCTTAATTAATGTGTCCCAGCTCATCTTCTAAAAATTACTAATAAAAATTATATTTTCGGCATCTAACTATATCTTTCATAATGCTTCCCACAATTTAAGTTAAATAAACTGGCTAAGTGCAAGTCGGACTCGCACTCGTAGGGTTCCGTAACACAGTAGAGTATTCTATAACTATGATTTTTCGCAACTACAAAAATAACTTTGTTTTTCATAGTGTTTGTATGAAAAACAAAGTTATACTTGCGGTCGCTATATCTCAGCAACTGCTGAATGTAACTGGTTCAAACCAATTTTCGTTGAAAGTTTTTATTGAGATCTATAGAATATATTTTTCCTAGATTTTTCACTCCTTTACTTTAGAAGTTAGAGGCCCCCCCTCCCCCCCTAACACACATTTTACCACTTTAGACGCGCCTATCTTATAAATGTTTGACATTGAGAAAAAATGATTTTAGGAACCTCAATGTCATTTTTAAAGACCTATCCTTAGACACCCCATACGTATAGGTTTGAAGAAAAAATTTTTTTTTTGTTCCAGTTCCATGTATGGGATGCCCCCTTAAGCTTTTATATTTTTTATTTTTGTATAAATATCGGAAAGCGGTTTACAGAATACATCTACCTACCAAGTTTAAATTATGTAATTCTAATAGTTTCGGAATAAAATGGCTGTGACATACGGACGGACAGATAGACAGACATGGCGAATCTATAAGGGTTCCGTTTTTTGCCATTCGGCTACGGAACCCCAAAAAGAATGTAATGTACTTACAGTTTTAGCTTTGTTACAGTGTTATTATAGTACAGATATAGATTAACGTCATCTGGCTAGGAGAGCTTATCGCTAGCCACTGGGCGGAAATTGCTACTTAGTTTTAGAATTAATCAAGAGATATCGTTATTTTGTCGATATTTCCCCTTTTTTTTGATAATAAAGCATCTAGAAGCATCTAGATGGCGCTAGTTTAGGTTTTAATAGCTCTCAACGATGATCATGATTTTATTTTCACAAATATTATGTTAATTTATATGTGCGATGTTTATCCTCATGCTATAAAGAATCTCCTTGTTAAATTTCAGTATGATCGAATCGTCCGTTTAGACGTGATTAGGTAACAAACATACTGAGGTTTCTATACTAAAGCCCAGAGATGGCGCTAGAGAAGATTTTTATAGCTCTACTATTCGATATTGCCTAAATGTATGAGATTCTGCATCGCGCAAGCGATATTTTCCGCGTGTCAGAACCTAATGCAGTTCCTTAATCGTTATATATCTTAAAATTTTAACTCATTTCAAAATGTCGTCTCTTTATAATATTAATCTGGAAGTCTGGAAGTTTAAGTCTTATAGGCTAGCGTTTGACCACTATCTCACGTGTTGGTAGGTGATAATGTGGTCGAAGATGGGAAGCATGCTAGTCCTAGATTGGGAACTGAGTCTCAAGGATAGCTGCCGGAAGACACTAGAAGATTTGGCGACAGATTTTCTAACTTTCTGGCCAGGCGGACACTAGGTAGTGTCCTACCACCATGAGGGGGTTGTTGGTATCTTAACAATGTTTTTTTTTCACCGGAAACTGTTTAAAGCATACATAAATGTTTCGATAGGAAAATCCATTAGTACACGGTTGGGATTAAACTCGGCACCACTGGCATTAAAGCCGTCCGTCCATTCTTCCACTTACACCACCCGGTGCTGTAATAAATAATTTTTAGATAATCTATATATATAAAATCCAAAGTCCTGACTGACTGACTGACTGAGATATCAACGCACAGCCCAAACCGCTGGTCTTAGACACATGACATTTGGAGGGTGTGTCCTTTGTAAAGTGTGAGTATCTACTAAGAAAGGGTTAAAAGAAATTCTACTCCTAAGAGGGTGAAATGGAGGGTTGATCTTTGTATGAAACTTTTTATTCCCTGGGTCTATTGGCTCGAAAGTTTGTATATACTCATCAATTAAAATTATAAGACACGTTTATGACAGTTATTTTCAAAATCATCTCTTACGCGTTTGTTTTACTGACTGATATATCAACGTACAGCCAGCCTTATCCACTTTATCAATCATAACATCTATGAAATATCTAGTGAAATGCAGCTATCCGCAAAGAAAGGATTTTTCGAAATTAATTTTAATTACTACCTCTAAGGACTCATTTCACAGGTTGAATTTTCTGTGAAACTTTTAATTCTCAGGGTCGATTGTCTCGAAAATTAGTACACACACTCCTTAATTAAAATTATCAGTTACAGTTTTTCAAAATCATCCCCCCACGCGTTTGTTTGACTAATATATATCTGTGCCTCCTGTGCAAAACGATATAACTTGAGTTATGTCAAAAATGCGTTTTTAGCAGATCTATACGTAAAAAAAACATGTGTGTACTTACGTACACGCGTTAGAAGTTATACTTCTGTGGCGTATGGAAAAAAAATAACTAAAATGCAGTATTGATTAACGATTAAATTAATCAAAAAGATTCTATCAAGTAGATTTTATTTAAATAAAAAAGGTTTTGTTAACGTAAAAATATGACGTTAAATATGACGTTCTTACGAAACACGTGTTCTAAATATAAAAATACTAGAATATACAACTTGAACATAGTCATGCCACCTAGAACTAAGTTCACGGTACACACCGACACCTAAATTATACAATTTAGGTGTCGGTGTGCGCGCGCATCGTAAAAATTCACTCTCATAATTTTTCTCTATCGCGCCAAAAGAAGTATAACTTCAAAAAAATTACAATATTTTTGGTCTAACTCACGTTCCGATATCTCGTGTAGTTTAGGAGATCGTTTGATACAACTCGAGCATATTTTGCATTTTTTCGTGAAATTTTTGTGTCTAATCACTGTTAATATAGATGCTGGGTACAACTATAGATAAACCACGTTAACTTTTAATCACAAAATACTTTTTTTCGTGTTAGGTAATACTAGTCTAGATAAATCATTATACACAATAATTTACGTTAGTGAAAGACCGCATAACTCAGTTATATCTAAATATCAAAGATTTACAACAAAACACGTATAAATAAATTTGGTGTAAAATAATATACTTTGGTACTCCAAAGTTTTTACAGAAGGTGAAGTGAGACAGGGTTCGCTAGAGTGGCTATCAGTGTTTGTATTCTCTTTGCTCAGTGTCGCCACGAGTTCGAGAAGAAGAGGACGCGCTTGATTTGGTCATAGAACGGCACCGTTACGTATGCAGCTGCTTAGTACTACAATTTGTCACAAAAACTTTAGATTGTTATTTAATGAAAAATGTTTTAAGATATACCTTTCATATAATTTTTTCATCCGAGTTGCTAAGAAGAAGGAGGTTCTCAATTCGTCTGTATGTTTTTTTTGTATGTTACGCGATTACTCCGTCAATTGTGAACCGATATGAATGATTCTTTTTTTAATCGGTAGGGTATGTTTCCAAAGTGGTCTCATTGTAATTGCATCGAGATCTGATAAGTATCTCTAGAAATATGGACGATAAACGTCTCAAACATGCTATTGAAATTAATTCGCGAGGCACGGAAGTCGGTTGTTTTAGTTTTTAAACTATCTAAGTAATTATTAATTTATTGGTAGATTGTCAGATTTACATATAAACATCGCACTTGAGAAGGTTATATTATTATAATTGTTTATTAAAATCAGGTAACATGACCCATTCATACATAATATACATTAAATTGTACGTAGAGACATATACAAAATTATAACAATAAAACAACAATTCAATTAAAACAGATGTCAAAGAAAATAAAAATACAAATGTCAAACAATAAGAAAAATCAATAAATTAGTTAAATTCTATTACGAAAATACAATGTAAGTATATAGAAATTCAAAGGTCCAATTAGTTACAATACAATTATAATTATAATACTGAAAAAATTATGTCAAAAAAGCCTTCCAATTGGTAGTGCCGCACTATGAAGATGCATCCAGTGGGAAAACATCGGGCTATCCCATCGGTCGGTCAACGTTGCTAGGATGATGATGATGAACCTACTTAATATCGATGCGCTTCTTTTGCGGATGATGGCATGGAAACCATCAATCCTCGCTTCAGCAAACATCTCGGAAGCGCTGCAGAATGGCGGCCTCCCCATCAGCATCCTAAACACGTTGTTATACTGTACTCGCAGGTTGCTGTATGCCCGCTGCGTATAGTCAACCCAGAGGCTGCATGTGTAGAAAGTTTGACAGTAAGCTCTAAAGAGCGTCGCCTTCACCTGTTTTGTACATCGAGCAAACCTCCGGGCCAACATATTACCGCGGACAGACATCGACCTGCGCTCACGTTCAATATCCAAATTGTCCTTGAGATCCTCATCAACCCAGTGTCTCAAATACTTGAACTTTGTAACGACATTTAGTGCAGTACCAGATAAGGTCACAGCGGGTACCTTGTACGTCTTGGAGTGAGCCTTACACACTATGAGTTCGCTCTTTTTAGCATTAAATTTGAGACCGTGGGCGTCTGCCCACGGTCTCAAATTTAATGCGTAGGATTGCGTAGGAATGCGTAGGATTCACAAATTGAGAGTAATCTATTCAAAGCCCCTAACGAGGGACTCAGCAGCACCATGTCATCAGCATAGCTAATGTCATTAACGTAAACTCCGTCTATATGGCATCCGACCCTGGTGCTGCAAAGCTCCTCGATAAGGCTGTTCTGGCTGTATATAAGCAAGGTTTTAGTGATGCTACTGTATGCGTTGGTAGGACGAACTCGTTATTAAAGACTTTCGACTTAAAGCATTGTGGTATCTGTGGCAATGCGAACACTCGACGAAGTTTACCCAATGCTCCGTTATAGGAAATTGGTTCCAGAGGTACATGTTCGTTGAACATCATCTTGGTTTTATCCAATCAGCCAGAGTACTCAGCATATATTGTCAGCCATGATGACGATTTCATCCGTATATCTTAGGTGTGAGAGGTATTTGCTGTTAATATTTTAATCACTTAATTGGTTTCGATCATATCTAAATGATAGAAAACAAAGAGTACGCCTTAACAATGACCACAGTGACTATGCTGCACTCTCTTTTGGCGTGCCCCAAGGATCGGTATTAGGACCTACCTTCTTCTTGATTTACATCAACGATCTTTGCCAGCTTAATATCAAACAGGCAAGTATTTTTACATTCGCGGATCATACGGCAGTGATATTTCACGGAAGTAGCTGGGATGAAGTCGTTGAAATTGCACAGAGCGGAATGTCGGATATCGTGAACTGGCTACAGTCTAATCTCCTCACCCTTAATATTTCAAAGACTAAATATTTAACTTTCCGCATTACCCAGCGTTCTCAACCAACTCCCACTAAACTCGTGCTTCACACATGCAACATTAACTCAAATCAAACTCAAACTTGTCATGATTGTCAAGAACTACAACATGTTAATAGCATTAAATATCTCGGTGTTGAAATTGATAACCGACTTAATTGGAATGTCCAGATCACCAACCTCTGTGGGCGCTTTCGCAAATTGACCCATATATTTAAAAAACTTGGGCGCGTGGCTGATCTCAAGACAATTAAAACCATCTACTTGGCCTTATGTCAGTAAATTCTTAGCTACTGTATTGTATGCTGGGGCTCTGCAATAAAAACACAATTTTTAAAATTGGAAAGCGGTCCATATTAAAAGTTGCATACCGCAAACCATATAGATATTCAACAAACGCCCTATACGAAGAAACCAAATGTCTTAGAGTTCGACAGCTTTATATCCTGGCAACAGTACTTCGGTTTCATAAAACAGCACAAAATACTTTAACTAGCTCAAAGCAAACTGCCCGTAGGAACAACTGGGATTTACCTAAAACAAACACCATGTTTGCAAAACGTGCCTTCTCATACAAAGGTGCATTTATTTAATTTAAAACAAAGGTGCATTTATTAAAGGACATTCTGCACACAACACGATTCATCTGCAAACGTACAGTTACAACCTGACTGATGTCCCTGGGCTATGAGGAGACGGAGCGATTACTTTGTGTAGACAGATAACAATAGGGGGCCTGCTCCTGTAGGCTGTGGCGGAATGCAGTGCACAGGTTAGAAACGAAAAAAAAAACAGTCCTTTTCATATAAGCAGTGAATAACTACCGAATGTGCCCCCTACCCTTCTCTTGTTTTTTTTTTGGTTATATCTGCGTTTTTGCCTTAATAAATTCGAAACCTGTGAAATTGTTTTCTGCCATCGGTAACTATAAGGAACAGGCCCCTTAACTTAACTTTCTTTTTCGTAGATGCCCTTAAATATGTGCCTAGCTTTACCTATTTTCAATCAATCATATTACACGTATTTTATTTAACAAAACAAGTAATTTCACCTAACTATTTATTAATGCTCTCAAAATCTTGTAACTCAAACATTGTCTTCTAATGATGTTCTATCCACTTCAAATAAGCATCTATATCACTCATAGGTACACACATACTGTCTCTCTCAGTCGTGCCTATTCTTATAAACATAAACACACACACCCACACAAACACACACACACACACACACACACACACACACACACACACACACACACATGCACACACACAATCCCTCTTTTAAACTTACTATTGGGATACTACATACTTCAGTTGTTTTGTTGTGGTTTTATTAATTTTATTAATTTTGTTTTAAATTTGTATAATCTACTATTCTATTGCCTTTTTACTAAACGTTCGATCATATCATATTGTTATTTTTGTACTACATTTAGCTACTGTTGCAATATAATGTAAAAAAATGATCACTGCAGGAAGAGTGAATCTCACAACACAGGGTTTCCTAGTGTGAGATTCAAAGCGCAAAAGCTTTGTTTTAGTATATAAGCAATTACGAAACTCTGTTTTAATGTGCTAAAGTGCAAATAAATTATTTATTATTTATTTATATTATATTGACGCCCAGGCCGTTCCGCTTAAGCGTCTTAAACATATTCTAAAGAGCATTTGTAAACAATTTGGGGGAGATAACGTCCCCTTGTCTAACTTCTCGATGAAGGGTATCCCGCGTCAGTTCAGTTTGAATTTTTACTTGGACGGATATAGATGCGGCGTCATATAGACGTCTCAACACTTGGATGTATCACCAATCAACTTGGCACCGTTGCATGGACTTCAGAACAGACCAGGTTTCAATGGAGACAGGTTAACAGTCCACAAACGCTAGGCACAGGGGCTTATTAGACATTTTGGTCGTAGCGCCTACAAACAGCCCGAAAACAGCTAATAGATATGGCACAGGAGATAAATCGGTCGATAGTTCTTCAAAAGAGTTTGCCTCCTTTTTTAAAGAACATAACAACCACACTCTTGCTTTATGTCTTCGGAATTCTCCTCAAAAATAGGACGGATTCAAATAAACGCTAAAGTTGAACTAAAGTAGTATTTCCTCCAGTTTTAAGAGCTTCGTTGTAATTCCATCCTCGACGAAACCTTTTCCGTTTTTAGCTGTCTAAGAGCCATCACGATTTCATCTAGGTCTAGGCTGACCTCTGGCAGATTTTTGGTAAAATGGTGGCTAAGAGTGACCCTCAGAATGGGATTGAGGACGTGACGCTTGCGAAGTGTACAATTGGCCGTAGAAGTCTTGAACTTCCAGAATCTTCGGATTAGAAACGACAATATTCCCGCCGGATGCGTCTTCTTCTTCATCGTCAGATGGCTTCGACCTAGCTGTAAAGAAGACTTTTGACCCCCTTTAAAACATACACAAGAATTTCCTCGTTTCTTTTGCAAAGAAGATGGTGGTGCCGATTTCTTATGTCCATGTGGAAAACGTGGGACTAATTATGACTTGGTTTTTGTAAACTCAGTAAACGTATTTGAATGAAATGCCGATTTTTTTAGAAAAGAAAAAAAGATTAATGCCAGTTACTTTCCTTTATACATGTAAGTGCCCATGAGTTCTATCGGAGCTTTTCATGTAAATCTAATATTCAGAAAGATACTGCTCTGCCTCAAACTGTGACTGCAGTTATCAAGAGTAAAAGTTCTAATTGAGACTAGGTTGATAATGTTGATGTTGCGGAGGTGTACCACGTCTTGAATGATTACGTGGAAGCGTGCTGTATAGTGGAACGACGTGGTAACCTCGATTCCTGGGCAAACTTTACCGCGATTACACGGCTTTCCTAAGGGTGGTTGTAAGGGCTAATGGAGTGTGAGGTTAAGCACTCACCTTATGTGATTTTCGAATCACATGAACAAGTCACATGCGAGTGGGGGTTTCCCTTCCTAAGAATTTATGTGATCACATTCAATTATTAAGATTTTGTGGTACTTCCCTGACTCGTCGCGATTAATGTTGCAAAACCCACCGCGTGGATTGACGATCACAGTCACAAGTACACGA
This sequence comes from Cabera pusaria, assembly GCA_954871355.1. Classification (NCBI taxonomy): domain Eukaryota; kingdom Metazoa; phylum Arthropoda; class Insecta; order Lepidoptera; family Geometridae; genus Cabera; species Cabera pusaria. The sequence goes on from OX940893.1 coordinate 11,624,024, forward strand.
GGTTAAGTCCAAAGGGTGTGGTATTACGACGGCGCCCGGTTGCGCCCAAGTCGCGTGCAATTAACAAATTAACGTTCAACACCGCACTATTATAGTTACAATTACAATACAAACAGGCGCAAGTTCAAGGGCCAAAAAAACATTCGCGAACAACCAAGGAACAATATTACGCGAAGCAATGAATAGGCACGATGATTTGAATGAATTTTTTACCGCGGCCGGCGCAATTACAGTCGCGAGGTGACAGACATCAAAGTCATTTTGGTCAAATGTCACGCGCGCGTATACGCATTATGCCATAGAACAGGCAAATTTGGTACGGGACGAAACATCAATCTTTTAAAATAAATTTTGATTTATATAAATTAATGGTAATATTAAACAAGATAAATCATTTTCCTACATAAATAATTATAATTAGTATTAATTTATCTACCTTTATGACAGTTACTATAATGTTTAAAACTACTTATGTTATTTTCCAAGTAGAATACGTAATAGGGTTGTGATTTATTTACTATTGATCTCTTATTGCCCTAATATTGTATCTTTTTGCTAAAATTCAAATTATAACAGGTGTTATCGATCACATACTTTTAATTTATGTACTTTTTATATTCAACGTAACTCTATTTGCACATTTCTTTTTTAACATAACGATTGATATAATTTTAGATATATCATATTACGCAAAAATTTTAACATTGCAACTTTTATTTTAATAATACATCTGGAAAAAATATTAATTTAGAGCATGCTAGGTATTGCCATATTAATCTGTCATTTATTTTCAGTATTTTTGCTTTAGGTCAGTTTAGTGTAGGTCTAAGAATTATGATGTTATTCATAAAAACAACTCGCCAAATATTAATTGTCACCAAAAGGTATTTTTGAGGCACAGATATCTAATTACTACCTAAACCGCTGGATGCATGTATCTGGTAGGTTGACTGTCCGTCTGTCTGTCTGTCTGTCTGTCTGTCTGTCTGTTTGTCTGTCTGTCTGTCTGTCTGTCTGTCTGTCCGTCTGTCACCAGGCTGTATCTCGTGAACCGTGATAGTAAGACAGTTGACATTTTCACAGATGATGTATGTCTGTTGCCGCTATAACAAAAATTGTAAAAACAGAATAAAGTTAAAAATTATAGGGGGTCCCTCATACAAAAAACGTGTTATTCGGCATTTCAATATACCTAACGCCATCTATGAACGCTTAGGCGTTATGTATTGATGGCGTTATATTGAAATGCCGATCCCTAACACCTTTGTGATAACTTTCACTTAGATAGCTTTAAGAATTAGACGTTAGATGGCATTATAGGAAATAAGCACGCGGCTCACCACAATTCTGTTTTGATAAAATGTTTATTAATTATTATTTTTGCTGGCGAAAATAGTGGAATTTTTGCTCGATCCTATAAAATACTGTAGTGTGGTACGGAACCCTACGAGTGCGAGTCCGACTTGCACTTGGCCAGTTTATTTTTCGTTTTATACGATCACATTATTCTATGGATCGACCTGCAACGTTAGGTTTGTCCTTTAACCTCGTTCATAGGATAGATAATAATATGAGGTACGCCTCGTTTGAGAAATTGGTACGGAAGCCTTGGTGGGCGAGTCGAACTCGACTTGGCCGGTTTTGTTTTTTTTTGCCTGGGATAAATTGGCAACGTAAGCTACAGCTATTATGCCAACCTACAGTTATCACAAAGGTGTTAGGGATCGGCATTTCAATAAAACGCCATCTATGGACGTTTACCTAAGCATTCATAGATGGCGTTAGGTATATTGAAATGCCAAAAAAAACACGTTTCTTGTATGGCGACCCCCTATGATTTTTAACTTTAAATTCTGTTTTTATTATTTGTTGTTATAGCGGCAACAGAAATACATCATCTGTGAAAATTTCAACTGTCTAACTATCACGGTTCACGAGATACAGCCTGGTGTCAGATGGACAGACAGACAGATATACAGACGGACAGCGGAGTCTTAGTAATAGGGTCCCATTTTACCCTTTGAACCCTAATTACATGCGGACCATTAAAATAATAGTTCTGATTTATTCTGTACTCTGAGGAATAAACCTAATTTTAACATAATTTGTTGGAGTTATTAAACTTGAATTTAAATTTCAATACTAATAATTCTTGCAAATTATCTCGAATATCATAAATCGAAAAATAATTTAGATGGCCAAATTATATATGAGTTTGTGGAAGATCTATGTAAAAACTGTTATTATGTAGATATTACCTAATTTAATGTTATTTATATATCTTCTGTAATGTATTTGCAATCGTTGAATACATCGTGACACTACTATGTCAAAGTTAATTTTATTTTTCACTCTTCTCTTTCTTTGGTTCGCTTATGTTGATCTATTAAAACAAAATGCAGATAATTATGTGAGTAGAAATTAATATTTGGAATTATATATTTTTTATTATGTAGAGGACGCAAAGTTGCCTTGGTAGTAGTATAGGTAGTAGTATAGTTATAGTTTATTTTGTGACTAGACAATATTTGGTTGGTATAATTCAAACCCAAGATATGAGAATTCAAAAATAGGACGAAGCACTTCGAGAAAAGGTAGGTAGTGCCTTCGCTTAGCTCATATTGGCGGGGGCACTGCCGTTCCCCCAGATATAAAATAGTGTGTGTAAAATTTGTATTAAACAAAATTTCAAACCACCCCGACGACGTATATATTAATATTTGCTGACTACATATTGTTTTGCGAATTTACAGGGGCCTTATACTCTCTCATTTGACCATTGTGAAATCTGCAAGGGTCCAAGAGCAAAGGACCTCACTGAAGTTTCCATAAAATTTGACAAAGAAAAACTCATCGGTTATACTAACTACACTTTCTTAGTTGATGCCAGAGTTGACGAGGTATTCTATCATTTATTTGACTTCCAAGGCAAAGCCTACTCTCAGAAAAAACATGAAATGTCCGTAATATTGTAATCTATTACGAGGCAAAGGCCAGATTAAGTCATAATGTTTTTTTTTTTTTTTTTAAATAGATTACTCGTTATGTGGGTTCTCATCCAGACTAATCCAGACTAATATTTTAAAGAGAAAACGTTTTTAAACGAGTTCTACTTTTGAGATGTCTATTGACGAAGCAAGTGCATCGGTTTCAATATCGCGGAAAATATCGTTTGCGCGATGCAGGATCTCATACATTTAGGCAATATTTAAAGGAGAGCTATTAAAATCTACGGTAGCGCCATCTCTGGGTTTTATTTATCCTTACTTAATATTATATATGCGAAAGTAACTCTGTCTGTCTGTTTGTCTCGTTTTCACGCCAAAACCACTGAACCGATATAAATGAAATTTGGTACACAGATAGTCTACAGCCTGAGAAAGGACATAGTGTAACGTCGTTTTTTTGGTAAAATTCAATTTTTAATTACTTCCTAAATGCCCTGAAAAATAACTAGATATTCCCTTAAATCCAGATAAAATAAAACAACTAATATACAAATAATTTCCATATTATATTAAATCTTTTTATTTCCACGCTATCTATCGATTTTCCTCAGCACTTCTCTTTCCGGCCCGACTGCCAGTATGTAGCGTTTAGTTCTGCTATCTTAGGGCAGGGGGCGCTGATCTAGAATCATAGACCTACCATAAATCACGCTCCGGTCTCAAACTGAACGTTGTCTCGTTCCCACATATAAAAGAGCCGTCTCCTTACTGTGTACCTATCGCTCGCTCCGCCTGGGTACGTCCATCTTAATTTTTATAGTAAGTTTGTGAATTGACAGTGACGTGTTGAACCCTTCTTCTATACGATCTATATACTACACACACATTGAAATGGCGAGGGAAAAAAAACCCACATCGATAACAAAATAAAGTTGTCATTTGCTTCGATGGGTTTCCCTACGAAAATAATTAATGTACGTTCTTGAAAACCGTGTTAATAATTACTACTTACGGTTACTCGATTAATTAAATCCCTGTGGTCTCTAACCGCATTCTATATCGTCCACTCCCTATTTTACTATTATCGTTAAATCTCCCCTATGTTTCTTCGGAAACATGTAAAATTCCGAAATCTCACTTACCTAATCGTTTCCTAGCAAATTCTCACCTTCAGACCTCTAGTCAAGCCTTTACCCCGAACTAGGTCCGTTCCGAAACCTAAAAATCGGTAAGGTCATCTAAATTTTCCCGATACCATGCTAACATTTGGAAACTGGTAACTTTCGAGGGCGCACGGAAGAACACCGTGACCACGCACACGAAATGAAATACGAAACGAATGCTATCTTTCTCCCTACGTTTCCTATACAAATCTTAAATTTAAATTAAGAAAGGCCTTATTTTCATCGATACCTCGACAAAGTCGAAAATATAAAGGTGCCGTGTCCCATCACGCGGCAAGTGGCCAAACTACGCAGTTCGTAGAGTGACTTCTTTTTCATTGTGAAAGTAAAGGCAACGGACCACTGCCGAGCCTTCAATAATAATTAAAGTTAATCAAGTGCAGAAACCCCGAAAGGTGAGTGCCCAGTGTTTTCTCATTCCTCCGTACAAGAAATGTGTACTTCCTAATTAGTGCAAAGTGGCGTAGTTAGCTTCCGAAGACGAGACGAGATCCGTTTCGTCCACGTTGCTATTACATTTCTAATTTAACTTCTTCCCGGTGGTCAACCTCGTGTTAGTGCCACGTAGCTTTCCTATGGTGAAACCATGCCGTTTCCCCGAGTTTTGGAGCTAGTTACAAGCGTAATCTGACCCAAAGTTGCCTTGAATACCGAGATATGGATATTTTTCAATATTTTCCAAGGTTAGGATAGAGAAATCTCTCTGACCACACCCCGCCTTTTAATAATGCGGACTTCATTAATAAGCTAGCAAGGAATCTTAGCATTCTACGCTGAAGTATCTCCCCGTTCCCCCGCTATAATATGGCAATAACCTTAAATAACGTATAAATAACTGTAACAATATTGTGAGGTTTCATTAGGACACCATGACGTTTCAGGGGAGTGTGGGTCACCCTGAGCGACGACCGGTGACCTGGGACCCTGGCTAGGTAGACCAGACGCGCCCGTGAACTCCATAAGTCCCGGACGACCCCTCTCCGCTATGCCTGCCTACCCCCTAAGGGTTGTATATTAATAACCTGACCCCGTAAGCTTCTGCTCAGGTACTATCTTATTTATTCACCCCGGGAAGTGCTGCTTTTCATACCTCCACTGTACCCCGGGCCACGCCTAATTGAATGAATCATTTGGATCTTCATCGGGTGCATCGGGTGATCATAACATCCCTTCATTGCCACTCATCATCGTGAGAACTCCATGGTGGAAATTAGGGGAAGGGGAGGAGAGGGTGTGTGAGGGTAGGGTATGTGAGGGGAGGAGAGGGGAGGTGGAAATTAGGGGGAGGAGGAGGGGAGGGTATGTGAGGGGAGGTGGGAAGGGGGGATTAGCGTGGCGTGGCACGGCGCGGTGTAGTTGAGATACGTATGTGTCATATTTGTTAATGCTACCCAAAGACACTATTCCACGCGGACGAAGTCGCGGGCACAGCTAGTTATTAATATTCTTGTTAGCCCCTCCAACTAAGCTAAATCTGCTTGTGTCTGTTGTGGGTTCACGTCAGTAGTGCAATGGGTGTGGTCGGGATCGAACTCACGACCTCGCGATCGCTAGTCCGACAATAGGCACCCTATCCATTGGGCTATTGCCACCCAATCTATTATATCCATTGTTCTAAATAATTCGAGGTCGATGATCCAAATATGTAAATATGCACAGTATTACTCTGAATTTGCAGGCATTATTTCATGTCTACTAGGTACCATATGTGTCAAGGAGATTTATTTATGTAATGTATCTTCCAGAAACTGATTCTCAATCATTCGAAAACCTATTCGGATACGGAAGCTTCATTTTTAATTTTGAATATTGATAAATCCGTGGGCTATTTTGTCGCGGAAATCATTACAATAAGTATTGCTAATGATAAAATAAAAAAAAATTAAATATCAAAAGTAACCGATCGGAGCATTGTGAATTGCAAAGATCCAAGTCCAAGTAAAGGCAGTTTCATTATACGAATTTGCTTTCGAATGATTGAGAATAACCCTGCTGAAGACTGAAAAAAACGAGAGGGCAGCAGTGAACGCAAATTATGCGTTCGCTGGAGGGCAGAGGTGAAGACAGGTTATCTAGTTGCAGTTACGAAATTTAAATACTCACAAATATAATAGACATTAGGCCGATTTCAGATAGTTATCTGACAGATAAGTTCCTAATATGACTATCATAAACCGGTCACTATCCGATGAAGCTGGCCTTTATTGCCAGTGTTACCGGTTCTTGATAAGCCTATTTGAAACTTATCTGACAGGTTTTTGACAACTTTTGTATGAAATCATCTTTTAGACAACTATCTGATACTCTATCAGGATCTGGTGAAACTGGCCCTAGACATTGTAACTAATATACTCTTACAGATAAAGTCTCAAGTATACAGTATGAAAGACAACAAGAAACATTACATAAGAAACTACAGATATATTGACCCCTGCAGAAATTACGTTGTTTCTGCCTACGTGAAAATTGTGTACAATGCGACTAATTGCATTGTGAAAAAGGCACGTAAATATTTTAATAATAATTATATACGATACTACCTGTACTATTCATTATTCTGTGACGATACTCAAGTACCTATAGACAAAACAAATTTAAATTACTGAATTGACCCAAACAAACAGGACAAGTCAAATAAAACCGTTGAAAAATAGTGCCCGTATCAAAATTAGGGCATTTCGGGGATTCCTTTGATTTGCATAATGTTTTTTTTTTGGCAATATTGGCATAATAGTACTAATGCATATTTTTCTTTGGCATATTGACAAAAAAGGCATTGTTTTAATTTAGGCTATATTGTTTTGGCCTAATTTTAGGCCTAATTTTGAAAGGCATATTTTTTTTGGCCTAATAGTTATGAGACATAATACATAAAGTCATAATTGAATAACTTGATTAATCGTATCGTGACTGTATCATAACTGAATGTAGAACTGAATGTTGAATTGAATGTTGAACTTATTCTATTTTGAATGATTCTAATTAAACAAAGATTTACTTACTACTTTACTACTACTTAATAACACGTTTATTAATTTATATAGAAACAACTATACTAATTAAAGTAAAAATACATAAAAAATAAAGTAAAAGTACATTAAAAAAAATTACATCATTAGCCAAAGTCAGAATTAAAGTAAGAATGCGTTATGTTTAGTTGAGAGTTGTCTGGATAAAAAAAAATAAAAAGTAAGTGTTTCAAGTTATTAATTCCATATTTATTAATATATTATGAACTTCAAGTGTGTAGCCAAATTAAAGTTATTAAATAAAATAATATCAAGTTATTAATACCAATAAAAATATGGCACTAGACTGTAACTTTGAGTAGGTTCAAGTTCGTTCCTCTACGCCGTGATTATTTTACAAGCTTTTATTTATTTTAGAACTGAAAGTAATTTGACCCAACCACAAAATGAATAATAGATCCAACTTAGTAATAATCCTACATTAAAGTAATATAAGTTACCTTTTTCGGAGTGCATTTAACTCATGATTTTGGTCCTGCATTTGATTAGATATCAACCAGCTCATAATATTGTTCGTAATTTGGTTAGGTAGTTAATAAGTCAAAATTTACATTTATTATGCGCATCTTGACGTAAAGGAGAAGACAACATTTTTTTTCTAGAAATGCTAAAGTAATCAAGAAAAAATACGAGAATAACTTTGTTTTTACTTTTTATGTATCTTTAATAATGGTTGAGAAAATTAAGATCAACGTACGCGTTTTCGTATGAAATCTTTTTCCCTGACGTATAACTTATCGCAAACAATCAGTAGGGATATATACAGGCTGATTCAGTATCGATGGATCAAACGAAGCAGGGTAGTAGACGACCGTTTCGCCACTTTATTTCACAAAAAGTTTTTTTCTGCTCAACCCTTTACGCTAGGGCAATAATTCTTTTTTTGTAATCGTAGGTTAATAATAGATCTTATAAATGGTATTATTATTATTTTACTTAAAAAGTAAATACTTTTATAATAATAGAAAAAGTTACAAAAATTTATATGACCAATGCTACTGCATAAAGTTTGCGACGCCAATACAAAAAAAATCACACATTATTTTTTTTCATACTAGTTTCAAAAACTTTAGCATTTATTACAACCTCTGAAAATGTTATTAACCTAAATTATGCGGTTCATATTAAAAAGATGCGATGAAGTCGAAATTAGTTCACATTATTTTTTCAAATTTGCCCACTCTTTCATAGATGTTTAGATACAATAAGTAGGTATAAGTTGCATCGCTATATGCAGCAGGAAAAAATGATTTGATATAAAATAAGTCTGAATAGCGCTTCTATCAATTAACTTTTGACGTCTCTTTTACATGTATTAGTTTTTAAAATATGTAGATTTCGCTGATTTTTGTTACCTACGGAAGGTCATTGTTGCCTTCCTGCGTCCGTAAGCTTAGCTTAGACCTTAAACTACCCTTCACGTGATCCCTGGGTGGTGCTAAATCTAGGTAACCATAAGTGGTAGGGTTCGACCATGGCTCGAACCACTCACCGGTAAAAGACATGTTGCTAATTCGTTCGCTAAGTTCCGGTATGATGTTAGGAATTGGTCAATGCAATTTTTGTTACTTTTCCTATAATAATTATTTACTTTTCGAGTAAAATAATAATAATACCATTTGTTAGATCTATTATTAACCTACGATTACATTAAAAAAATTATCACCCTAGCGTAAAGGGTTGAGCGGAAATTTTTTATTTGTGAACCGAAGTGGTAAAATGCAAAACTATTAAAAAAAAAATCATATCTCAGAAACTATCCAAAATGGTAGGTCTAAAAACTATCCAACATACATGGGGATTCAATAGATGCGCAGTGAAGTCTTCTACCACCCTGCTACGTTTGATCCATCGGTACTGAATCAACCTGTAGTTACTTAATTTTTTTTTTCAACAAAACTCATACGATTTAGTTAACAGAATTAAATTAAAGTGCGTGCGCGTGACACTTTTTGTATGAGTTTCGCTTTGGCAGGCGGCTTGCGGGTTATATATAATACAGGAGTCGTGACGTCACGCAAGGAGCGAGCGTAATCTCGGAAATTTAAAAAGTGGTCAAAACTTCTCGCAGTGATAACTTCGGTAATACTGCATGTACACATGTAGTTACGTGAAATAAAAACTAATGTAATGTATGTAATCTATACTATGATGTTAAAAATATTTTAGTGTAACATTTTAACCCTTTTGTGTTCTAAATTGCGAATCAAATTTATTAAACTTTTCATAAATTTCATGATTGTTTTCATATTTAAAACCACAAGTTGAGCTTTGCAGCTTCGTCTGCGTTAAAAAGTATTCTATGTCCTATTCTATTATTATAGGTATAATAGAACAATATTAAAAAAATCGGTTAGCTATATTGATCGTGAAGAGATTTTAATTAAATAAATTGGCCAAGTGCAAGTCGGACTCGCACTCTTAGGTTTGTAGCGTTATCCCTTATATACTTAGCGTTCGTAATTGAATAAAGAAAGAAAAACAACCAAAGTTCCATCGAATATTTTATTTTGATTTTACATAATGCAAAAGGCTTATCCTTACCCGCCACCAGTTAACGCTGGATTTATTAACCACCACCACTTAAAACTAAACTTAACTTATCCGCTTGGACCTGCCTAGGGCCTTATGGGTCGGTATTTTACCTCACAATGATTTTAAGTCTTTGGGAGTTCCGATGGAAATAGCTCCCTAAGACTTCATTGGTGTCGTCAACAGCCAGAGGTAATTTCACAAACAAATTCTTATAGATGATTATGCTAGGAGGTTGAAGACTACCAAAACTATTATTTAAGATACCTGAAGTTAACAGAACAAAAGAAGTAATTACGCTTGTGCGTAATTACGTAAGTCATCCGTCTATCCCTAACCTTATGTAATAATGATAGTCAATCAGAACTATATAAATATGAGACAATTCCGTGGTCCGCCCAGTCGAGTCAATAATGAACCAGCATCATGCACGATGTGATTGTGGAAACTCCCTAAGGGAAAGCAATGACGAGATGGGATGATTTACGATCTTAAACCTGCTCCGTACCATTCAATCTAATTAAATTTTAAATTATTAGGCATCACGCGTCCCGATGAGGAGTGGAGAGAGAACCCCCCAGGAGTCCTTGCGATGATAGATGGAGAATGGGATGATTTATGAGTATTTGAAGTAATTTAGGACGAATTGATGAATTAGGCGTTTCCCGAGGTACAGTTGATGTACTAAAAGCGGTCCTTCTCGGGCTAAATAATTAAGTTGGAACCTGGGTGCAAGCTGACTAGGTCAGACTAGATTACAGTTACCCTTGTCGGGGGTAGGCAGGCATAGCGGAGATGAGTGTCTCGGGGTTCAAGGGGTTCACGGGCGTGACTTGATGGACTCGCCAGGGTCCCACGTTACCGGCCCTCCTTCAGGGTACCCAGGGCTCCCCTGAAACGCCATATCGTGTCCTAATCAAATCACACAATATTGTCACAGTCAGTAATTTGTTATATTAAGTTATTTCTATATTATAGCGGGGAAATGGAAGATGCTTTTGCGTAGAGTTTTATGATTCCGTGCTGGTTTATTGAAGAATTTCGCATATTTAAAGAGCGGGATGTGGCCAGAGAGGTTTCTCTGTCCTAACCTTGAAATATCAATAGATCTGTATTCAAGACAGTTTTGGGTAGATTACCATTGGAACTAGATCCAAAACTCGTGGAAACTGCAATATTCCACCGTAGGAAAGCTATGTAGAACTAACACAAGGTCTACTACACAGAAGTTATCGGATTATCCACGTCATCGCGTCATGGTTTTAGTTTAGATAAAACGGAATTTGCCTCCACTTAGGGAGCAAATTACGCCACAATTACGACTTCATAGCGTAGATATGCGCATGTAATCAGGGAATAATACCTAGTACTAGGCTTTTATACGATATTTGACCCCGTGGAACCGTTAACCGGCCCGACTTCGATAACCTTTTCGCCACTTCGCACCAGTTAGGAAGTACACATTTCTTGTACGGAGGAATGAGAAAACACTGGAAACTCACCTTTCGGGGTTTTGCACTCGCGTATTTTAAAATTATTTGATTTGCGTACGTAGTATTTATATTCTCTTTGGTTTGCGTGATGAGTTTACATCACGGCTGTAGGAAAAGTTTTTTTTTTATTTATTTATTTATTTTTTCTTAATGGCAATCATCTTTCTTTTGAGACATTTTTGCCAGTATCGCGTCAGTTCAGTAATGAAGTTAGTATTTGATATTAATAAAAAGGTAATGGTAAACGAGGTTAAGAGAAAGTAAAAGAAAAATAAGTTAGGGAACTCCACCCAAAAGAAAAGAAAAAATAAAAACAAATATTTACAATAATTGTTACGAGATATAAAAAGAATACACTAGCAGTAAAATACATATAATAATTAAACGTTAATGTTATTATCGACAAGAAAATTACTTATGATTCTAAATATTTGCAAATTATTGGATGATAGAAGGGTAGGTATGGAAGTAGGAAGAGGAATAACAAGACTAAGAGAAAGATAAAATGCTGAATGATTAAGAAGCGGGCATGAAAAAAATATATGATTGAGGTCTCCCTCGTCCAGACCACATTCGCATAGAGATGAATCCCTTATGTGCAATTTATTTTTTAAAAAGGTGGGTACACAGCAGTGCCCCAAACGCATCCGGATGATAGAACTTGACAGCTGCTTGCTGAGATGCCATTTAGCAAACCAAGATCTCCGCGGGATATCCGGTTGGAGAGCAGCATACGCTGAGCCCCTGGTCTTGCCAGAGGCAGCCCAGGAGCTTGCCCAAGATCTGAACAAAAGTACTTTCGGAATTGCGAAAAGATCATGCGGAAAAATGCAAAATGGAATTTTATCACCATGGGCCACTGCATCTCTTGCCACTCCGTCCACTCGCTCATTTCCCGAAATACCAGCGTGGCCGGGAATCCAAATAAAAACAATTTAAAGCCCTTTCGATTGACATATTGCTAAAGACTCTTTAATAAGAAAAATTACAGAAATAGAAGATTTAGTACAAAATGGATTTGAAAGAAGAGATTGAAGAGAACTCCGAGAGTCTGAAAAGATAAGATAACGACGAAGATTAAAAATCTGAATATATCGAACCGCTTCCAGTATCGCCCAGCATTCACCCGAGAAGACTGAAGTTTCAGGTGGAAATTTAACTTTTTGAACGATATTGTATTGAGCATGGAAAATACCACACCCAACACAACCAAGAGGGGAAAGTTTCGAAGCATCAGTATAAATACAGTGCCAACCACGCCAATCTCTCCTCAAAAGGCCTTGGAGATATTCATCAGCATGTGGGTCACCAGCACAGATGTCAAAGTTCAAAATTACAGTAGGCCGAGCGATGATGACTTCGTAACTAAAGGAGAAAAGGGGAAGAGAAGGAGAACGGATAACTGGATCTTTAAGTGACTTATAAATATTAAAACTCCGCAAAAGAGGAGGAGGTTTCTTGCTAAGCCAGAACCGAGATGTAAAAGAGAAACGCCGAAGAAGTTGAAGTTTAGGAATAAGAGGATGGGAGGAGTATTGTACACATCGGAAGAAGAATCGGTTAGCAAGAAACTGACGACGAAGGTGGAGCGGGGCATCAACACACTCTACCTGGAGTGCATAATAGGAGACGATTTCATAGCACCCGATACAATACGAAGAGCTTTGGACTGAATAAGATCTAACTGCCTCATACTGCCCTTATTAGCAGGCTCCAGTAAAAAGGATCCATAATCCAAGACACTACGAATAATGGCATTATAAAGCAATTTCAAAGTAAATGGATGCGCTCCCCACCAAACACCCGAAAGGCATCTTAAGATGTTGAGATTTTTTTCACATTTGTCTACTATGTAGGCACAATGTGACTTACCAGTTAATTTACTATCTAAAAGAAGTCCAAGAAATTTAACAGAATTTTCAACCGGAATTTTGGAACCATTACAGAAAATTTGCACATCAGGAGTATAGCGCTTACGGGAAAAAATAACTATGTTACTCTTTGAGGGGGAGAGATCTAAACCATTGACATGAAGCCAAGAGTTTAGACATTGAATGGAGCGCGAAACACAATTGCTAGCTAGATTAATTTTGTTATGTGATGAATATAAAAGTATATCATCAGCATACTGAAGGATACGGCAAAGACCGACTGACCTTTCCAAATCATAAGTATAAACATTGTAAAGAAGAGGGCTAAGAACTGACCCTTGGGGTAAACCACGCCAGATAGTTCTATGAGGAGAAATAGCGGGGTCACTACAACGAAGGTATATATTTCTTTCGGCAAGAAGGTTCAGAATAAAATTACATAATTTAGGGGGCACTTTTAACACAAAAAGTTTATTCTTAAGAAGAGGAAGTTGAACACTGTCATACGCTGAAGATATATCAAGAAATGCACCGACAACAGAGTCGTTCCGGGTAAAGGCAAGCCTAATGTCAGTAGTGAAGATACTGAGACTGTCCATGGTGCTCCTGCCCTTTCTGAATCCATATTGAGACTTAGCCAGAAGATCGTTGCTTTCAAGGAACCACTCAAATCGGTTCTTTACCAGACGTTCAGCAAGTTTAGACAGAACCGAGGAAAGAGCAATAGGGCGGTACGAATTATGATCTTGCGAATCTTTATTGGGTTTAACACGTTAAGTGCGAAGCGAGGCCTAAATCACCCCTGATGCAACTTCCCTGTGGTGCGGCAAGCAAAAAAGTGAATTTCTCTGTCGTGCGAATGGCATAGCTTTGGTTTGGTCCAGTGTAGGAAAGAGATAAATATATATTTGAGATCACTAATGGTTCCGGACTCGGTGGTGTACCTACCTTGGTACCGGATGTCTTAGGCCTCGTGCCGCACTGAATTAATATAATTTTAATGCAGTGCGGAACGAGGCTAAAACGTCCCATATCCCCCCTGACCTCGTACCGCACTCAACGCGAGCTTCCCGCGACCAGTGTTGTGCATCACGTCGATTGGAGAGCACGTCCTTTTAGATTATTTAAAAAAAAATGTATCCTTTGATAGCTTTGTGTTGTTTTGCCAGGTTTTGCCCTTAAAACGATCTAATGAGATATAATTGATCAAAATCGGTCAAGTCGTTGCGTAGTTAAGACAGTTTAAAAACGTCGATATTATTTTTCCCATCACTAATCGCAGCGAAAATTTGCCCTATTTCAGTGCGTTACGAGGTGTATAAGATCCCATATTTTGTTTTGCTAATAATTCCTAAACTAGCCATCAGATCCCGGGGCGACGGTGGATTAGGGTTCATCAATTCACTGTCTATATCAATAAGGACCAAAATTCTCATTTATCTTTGATTTCGCGCCAGAAAATGGATTTTAGTCTGTAAAAGGAGGTGGGGTCTAATAGACCGCGTGTCGCCCTAACGTCTGGTCACGGTACGGGCCGATTATAACTCGTGCCGCAGGAACGGAAAGTATGCAAAAATTGGTGCCGCAGCTAACGTGTTAAGAATTGGGATAATATACTGAGATTTCCAACTAACCGGAACAAAGCCAGTGTCAAAAATACAATTTACTAGGCGCAGATAATGAAAAAGTAAACAGTCACTCGCTTTCGAAAAAAAAGAATAAGGTAAGCCATCCATGCCGGGGGCCGAATCTCAAACCGATTTAAGAATGTTTTTCAATTCTATCATAGAAAATGGACAATCCAAAGGATCATTTGATAAAGGGACAGACAACGATGGTAATTCAGAAGGAAGAGGACAATATTGGGGGGCTAACTTGTCCATGAACGCTTCAGCCCAGGACTGTGATGGATTTCAGGGCCGAGAAAGGGGACACCACGAACGCCTGTACCAACGTATTTTCGTCCATATAACAAAAGCAGGGGTACTAGGGCTCAAACTTGTACAAAAACATTTCCAATGATCACGCTTTTTGGAATGAAAAAGTCGTTTGGATTTAGCAATACACTTATTTAAATTGGAAAAGTTTTCCTGTGTCATATCACAGCAAAAGGAATGTTCCGCTACCTCACGGGCCTTTATGGCATCATTGCACTCCCTATCCCACCAAGGAGGAGGGGGCAACTTATTATAGAGGTTTTTTAATAGAAAAGGATTTATTTGCACACTCAAGGAGTGAGCGAACCAAAAATCAGAAGAAGAAGAAATATTGTAAGAGTTTATAACAGGAAATTTTTTAGAAACTGAGACCGTGTGATCATGAAATTTTTGCCACCCAGAAAAATCATTATTATTCAAAATATATTTCAGAAGCGGGGGGTTGCCAGGGGGGATAGGACAGGAATTACGTTGAGGAAAATTTAAAAGAATAGGAAAATGATCACTACCATGTGTAGAAGGAAGGACACGCCAAGTCAGAAGAGAAGCAAGCTCCGGAAAACACAGTGAAAGATCAACAGCACTACGGAATTTATTTGGTCGAGTTCTCAAAGTAGGGGAACCGTCATTAAGAATACAGAGGTTTAGGGAATCAAGGGAATCTAATAAGAACTCCCCAAATTCGTCCGCCTTACCACAACCCCAAACAGGATGATGACAATTAAAATCACCAAGAACCAGAAGAGGCTTTGGGAGAGAGCTCAAAACTGAGACTACATTACGGAGGATAGCCTTAGAAGGGTCAGGAATGTATATCAATACAAAAGTGTATTCTTTAACTCGAACCGCAATTATTTGAAAACCACTATAAAAGGGGACATATATACGAGAAAAAGAAACGTTACTTTTTTTAAAAAAAGCAACGCCACCGTAGCCATCATGCCTGTCACTCCGGGCATCAACAAAGCCCGGGATCACATAATGAGAACCAGGCTTAAGCCACGACTCGGTAACAGACAAGACAGCTACGTTGAACTTATTTATTAAATAAACAAGCTCAGAGTAATTATTTGTCAGAGAATGACTATTCCATTGAAGCAGATTGAGATCCATTATGTAAGAGAGAAATTAGTGAATTTAGGTTAAAAGCAGCGTTGGACGGTGAAGAATGGGGTTGGGGAGAAGAGTTCAGGAGAGTGGATAAAAGGTTTAGAAGTTTTAGAAGATCGCTAATGATAGATTGAACAGTTGGGGTATCTAAAGGTTTTTCAGGGTTGTTAAGGGCACACCCATTAGGAGCAGATTCTGAAAAATCTCCCCTTATTATGTTTGAGTGGGCCAGGCGATCATAACCAACCGAAGAAGGTGCAGATGAACCAGCAGGCTTTGGTTTTTTTTTATATTGAACATGAGCAGGCTCAACATTTACATTTTTAAAAGAGCCTGGAAACTGTGACCGGAGAGCAGGGGAAGTCATATCTACGGGAGAAAAAACAACCTCGGCGAACGACAGCTTAGATGGCGGATGAAGCTTCGCAGCCTCTGCGTATGAGGAGTAATTTTGAGTCATAGCAGCTTTGATAGCAACTTGCCGGGCCATTTCAGGGCAAGCTTTGTTTGTGGCGAAATGTTTGCCACGACACCAAATACATTTAATGTTTTCGGTTTCAATATTGCATGTCTCTCCTGCGTGGGCTTGACTACATTTGTAGCAAGCGGGTTTGGATCTGCATTGAATTTTTGTGTGACCATATCTACAACACTGGAAACACTGAATCGTTGGGAGTGTATATCGTTCTACTTGGAAGGCATTATAGCACAAATAAACTCTGGACGGAAAAACTTGGCCGTCAAAAGTAAGTACGCAAGTTTGAGATGGCTTCCAAGTTACCTTCCCATGCAACATCAACTTAAAATTAAGGCGCCTCACCTTAATGACGGGACCACAGTCTTGAGGAATACGAACCTCTTTTATGATATCCTCCGGGGACATATCAGTAGGAATGCCTCTAACCAAGCCTAATCGGGTAACATTGTATGAGGGCACAAAAGCCCTATATCCGTTGTTCGTTAAAGAACTTGACTCCATAAATGAGTTGGCGCTATTGACGGAGTGAAAGGTTAGAGCAATTCTATTTCGACCTATACTTTTTATTGAACCATCCACTATACCCTGGAATTCTCTTGCGCGCCCGAAAAGAAATCGTCCAAAAGTAACCGGGTGCAAAGTTGTGCCCGCAGAAGGAGACTGTTCAATTTTTTGGACATGTACCACAAAGGGACCGGCGTCTGAATTTACATACTTCTGACGAGCAACTGGCGTGGGGACAACCTTTTGTCCTGGGGGCAAACTGGAAGACGCAACTGAGTCAGCAGACTTCTGGCCAAGAGGCATAGATAGCGAAGCGGATGAGTACGGAGCAGAGGAGGGAAGAGACGCAGCAGACGGTATGGGTGTAGTTAGAATTTCATCGTCAGCAATTTGAATTCGTCTCCCGAGGAGTCGTTCGGGGAACAAGCTCTAACATCACGCTTTAGTGCTCTACGTTTCGAGCGGTTATTATTTACTAGCTCAAAGGGTCTTTCGTCGGACGTATGGACAGAAGTGAAAGCTGCTGGAGAGGGAGGAAGACTTTTATCCCCCCAAGCCCCGCCACCGGGGTCGGGGGGATCGCCATCCTCCATTAGGGGGAGAATAAAAAACTACACTGAAAATAAAAAAAAACTAAGCTACACTACAGTAACAATAATAAAGTACAACAAACTAAGCTAACAAAAAGCTATTTTGGAGAAGAAAACCCTAAATTACTTATAAGAATTAATAAAATAAAACCAGAGATTTTTTTTGAAGTCTCGCGGTACCGACGTTCCACTGACACCTTTACATATATTAGACAAAAACTGGAAAAGTATTGTTCCCCGTCTAATTTTATTACATGACCCGGCTCGCATCTAAGCACGGGACATCGCCCTCTCGAAATTCAATCGATTATCGATGAGTCGATGAAAATCTGACCTTTTCTTGTTTAAATTTAAGGCTCGTATCGAAAGAGTATTGAGAAAAATAGCATTCGGTTTGTAGTGAACGTATTTGATTTTAAATCCCCTTTTTACGGGTTTCCGGAAATGAAAATAATAAAATAAATTAATTTTATCGCATCGATAACCGAGAAACTGGAATTCGATTAGTAGTAGAATTTCAGAGGTCGGATGGATCCAATCCCTAAACGAGTGGCAAGGTGTGACTGTGTGCAATACATAAGCCTTAGAGGATATTCTCCTTATTTACTAGACCCAGTTTCCGAAGCTTCTAGAACGTATCTGCTAGTGTGCGTTATCACTGTGTTTTTCCGTGGGCCATCAAAAGTTACCAGTTTCCAAAGTTTAGCATGGTATCGGGAAACATTTGTATAACTTCCCAGGCTTTTAGGTTTCAGGGCGGACTATTTTGGGGTAAAGGCGTGACAAGAGGTCACGCGGAAAGTGAGAATTTACGAGGAAACGATTAGATAAGTGAGATTCCGGAATTTTACATGTTTTTTAAGAAAAATACGGGAGAGTTAACTATGATAGTAAAATATGGGGTGGAAGATATAGAATGTGGTTATGACCCACAGGGATTTAATTAATCGGCTGACCGTAATTATTAACTATTAACGCGGTTTTAAGAACCAACATCGATTAATTTCGTAGGGTAATCCTATCGAAGCGATGACCACTTTATTTTGTTATCGATGCCGTTTTTTTTCCCTTCCCCATTTAAATGTGTGCGTAATATATAAAGATTTTATAGGAAGAATGGTTTGACTACGTCACTGTCACTTCACAGTTTTACTAGCAAAATTAAGATTGACGGTAACACAGTACGGAACGAGCGAGAGGTACGCAGCTAGGAGACGGTTTCCCGTACAAGAGAACGAGACAACCTTCGGGTTTGACTAGGAAGTCAAGTGTCACCTGTGTTAGGTTTGTGACGCGAGATCAGCGCCCCCTGCCCGAACATAGCAGAACTAACCGTTATATACCGGCAGACGGACCAATTAGAACCGCGAGAGATGGAAAAATCAAACATCATACGTGACGTATACCCCGTCACGTATGATGTTTGATTTTTCCATTCTTATCGCCTCTCTGTATATACTTTTTTATACAGATGGCGCTAAAAAAATATAGAAGCCGTGCATTATTGCTTAATATTTGTATATACGAGTATTTTTTAGATTTTTCACTCTTTTCACTTCCACTTTTGTGTTATTTGTCTAGTGTTTATCTCTCAAACAATTGACTTTGAGATAAAATAGTTTTGGGAAACTCAATGTCATTTTTAACCGACGAAAAAAAACGGAGGAGGTTATCAAGTTAACATGTATATATTTTTTTGTTTTATGTGTGACCACGCATAGCTTTTTACAGAGTTGTCTGATTTTGATAATTCTTTTTTTATTGGAAAGGTGTACTCCCAAAGTGGTCCCATTTAAATTTTAACAAAATCGGACGAGCGGTTATTAATAAATAAACTAAAATAATGGATAAAAGTATTATTATATTGATAATTTCATCGCAACGTCAATGTATATATCGACGATCAGAAAAAACAAAAATAGCCGAAAATCGGGCTCTTTTTACTGGTACTATTCATTATTCTGTGGCTCAGTGGCGTGTCTTGGGAGAGGCCTATATTCAGCAGTGGACTGATACCGGCTGATTACGATGATGATGATGATATTGTTTTACAGGTGGTTCCATTTGCAATTCATCGAGATATGTTCAGTATCTTCAGAGATATGAAGATAAACACCTCAAACTTATTATTGAAATTGATTAGCGTGACGTTGGAAGTCTATTCTTTTGGTTTTTTAAGTGATATTAAATTATTTTTATTATTATAAAGAATAAATGACCCATAAAACGTTTGTCTAGGCCAGGGCAGGCCTGTCGCACTCCGCGCTGTAGCTATGAAACTACAAGTACCTCCGCGCACCCGCTAGGGTCCAAGTTCAGTCAGTTAAGTGTCACGCGCGCTCTCGATCGGCCGCGCGCCTTACTTGTACCTACCTCAATATTATATTCCTTGCTTCATATAGTAACTGTAAAGAATAACTATGTAAAAAGCAAAGAATGTCACACATAAAATGGTAGGTAGGTATAAATCAGCTGAGTTTCATGTTACAAGGGAATTCACGTAATGATCTTTAGGGAATTTCTATCGACATTACATCTTGCTTTATTTAGTTAGTTTTAAGATAAATAAATAGGGTAGGTACCTACTAACGTTTACTTCAATTTTCCTTTTTTCTTTCTTAGTGATTTTGTCATACGATAGTCAGATTTTTATAATCGGAGAGTTAATGTAATTAAAGTACTTATAGATCTCAGATCACTGAGATTCACTGAGATCTGATAAGTATCTCCAGAGATATGATGATAAACGTCTCAAACTTGCTACTGAAATTGACTCGCGGGGCATGGAAGTCGGCGTTTTAGTTTTTAATCTACTTCACAAAAACGGAGGAGGTTCTCAATTCGACGGTTTTTAGGGTTCCGTACCCAAAAGGTACCAACGGAACCCTATTACTGAGACTCCGCTGTCCGTCTGTCTGTCCGTCTGTCACCAAGCTGTATCTCATGAACCGTGATAGTAAGACAGTTGAAATTTTCACAGATGATGTATTTCTGTTGCCGCTATAACAACAAATACTAAAAACAGAATAAAGATAATAATAACAAAGATAATAGAGGGTCCCCATACAAGAAACGTGTTTTTTTCGGCATTTCACGCCATCTATGAACGCTTAGTTAGGTAAACGTCCCATAGATGGCGTTATATTGAAATGTCGATGCCTAACATCTTTGTTAGACGTTAGAAGGCGTTATAAGAAACGAAATGTTTATTAATTATTATTTTTTGCTGGCGAATAATGATAGTGGTATTTTTTGCTCTATCTTATAAAATACTGTAGTGTGGTACGGAACCCTACGAGTGCGAGTCCGACTTGCACTTGGCCAGTTTATTTAAATGTTTGTGACCTCAGAACTCTGTCAGATCTTAACCGATTTGAAATTGAAAATTCTTTTTTAGGGTTCCGTAGTCCTGATAAGGAACCCTTATATTTTCGTCATGTCCGTCTGTCTGTCTGTGTGTCTGTGGGTTTTGCTAGGAGACCGTTAATACTAGAAAGCTGAAATTGTGTAGGTATGTGTGTATATCAATAACGCCGACAAAATGGTGAAATACAATATTGGAATTTTTTTTTAAATATATTTTTTTTATTTTGATTTTCAACTATTACAAAATAAAGTTTTCCTAGAATGAATAAAATACATAATTATTTTGGTCGAAAAAGTGAGTCGGCTCCTACACTATTATAATGTTTCAAGTCAAACAACCTACGATTCTAGGCAAGTGATACTATTGTCGCGTTATTTAACTTACGCAATCTAAAACTTTACTCAATTTTAATTGAACGTCACGTATTTTAGTTTAACTGTAGTACTTTTATCCTACCTCGACATTAAACATTAATGTAGTACTTATTATCAGTAATGTACTCATTACATTGTTCTACGAGTATTCTTCTACCAATTAAAGGCTTACAAGTTTTCTCATAACATTCAACCCTATAGTAAAGGCCGCGAGTTGACCGAGTTATTCAGACTCTCGCTGTGCGGACTTAGGCTGAGCGCAGACTATAGACAAAACAGTCTTAACGGTCTGTCTCAAGACAGTTTTGTCTATCACCCTGCGCACACTGCGAACAAAACTTTTTTGTCTGCGAGGATGCGACACAGAACAAAATATAGAATGGACACTTTGATCACTCCACCAATACATGTATTATGTACCTACCTACAATTTGTCTTCTTCAGTTATACAGTAACTAGATATCTACTTTATCATTTTTAGGGTTCCGTTTCTCAAAAGGTAAAAAAAGGAACTGAGCGCTCATACAATTTAGAGGTCTAACTTAATTGGAACCAACCTTAAAATATGTTAATAAATAAAATAGTGCTATTGAGTGATTTATTTACGTCGCGTCGTTCGCGTGTGGCGCGTCCTTGCTCAAGTTAGTTCCTCGACAGCTCAAAATCGGTAGGGAGGTGAGTAAGCCTCGATTGTTGGGGCGAACAGAGTGTCCATTCTATACGTAGTATCTGTTCTGTGTTGCATCGGTTTTGTTTGTCGGCACCGAGAACAAATAATAATACTACGTATAGAATAGAAACTCTGTCCCACCCACCAATCGAGGCTTCCTCACCTCGCCACTGATTCTGGAGCTGCTGAGGAGCTAGTTTAAGCAAGGCACCACACGCGGACGAACACAGAACAATAATACTACTCACGTGAAGATTAACGTCAACTTCATACATATATGTTGGGACCAGTACACACAGGAGGTTCAATTTTACGTAGGTTCTATATTATATATAAAAACCAGCAAAATCGAGTTGAACTCGCCCACCGAGGCTTCCGTACCAACTTCTCAGACTAGTTTAAGGGACAAATTTATCTTTGTAGTTCGATCCATATAGGAAATGTATTGCAACAACTACAATTAATCATAAGTTAAATATTATGTTTCTTTGAAGTGTTTCACACTATATATTTTTGTAAATTATTAAACAATTATTTGTTTAACAATTAATCATGAGTTTGTAAGAGTAAATTAATCGTTTTTAGGGTTCCGTATCTCAAAAGGTAAAAAAGGAATCCTTATAAGATCACTTTCTTATCCGTCTGTCCGTCTGTATGTCCGTGTGTCACCACCGATTTTCTCAGGAATGGGTGGACCTAGCAAGTTAAAATTTATACCAGATACTGATGTTTATGGTCCTAATTAGATATATAAAAATCAAGATCCAGAGTCAACACGATAATAAGATATAGACATATTTAGATTTTCGCCGAAATTTGTAAGTACCTAAATATACCTTAATTTTCGACTTTTTTATTTTTCGGAATTTTTCCTTTACTTGTGTAATACCTTGATTTTGACCAAAGTTGACAATTCTAGGTCAACCGGAAGTACCATATAAGTTTTGGGTCGAAAACCTGTAGGGTACTTCCCGTTGACCTAGAACCATGAAATTCGACGGAGAGCAAGGTCTTACAGCACAAAAAAAGGGGGAATTTCAAAAACGAAAAAATTATTAAACTAAATGGTGTCCCATACATACATAATTAACGCCAGTTAAGATTTGCCTCTGAGTTATATGAGCGCTCATATAATTTAGGGGTCTAGCTCAATTGCACCAAACTTAAGTTTGGTGCCATAAGGTAAATATGTAACTAAAATTTTGCCTCTGTGTTATTTATTTTATTCATAGTTGACGCTAATTAAGATAGGCCCTTTGAGTTATATGAGCGCTCATACAATTTAGATGTCTAGCTAACCAACCTTAAAAAATGTAAATAAATAAAATAGTGCTATTGAGTGATTTATTTTCGTCGCGTCGTTCGCGTGTGGCGCGTCCTTGCTCAAGTTTGTTCCTCGACAGCTCAGAATCGGTAAGGAGGTGAGGAAGCCTCGATTGTTGGAGCGAACAGAGTGTCCATTCTATACGTAGTATCTGTTCTGTGTTGCATCGGTTTTCTTTGTCGGCACCGAGAACAGATAATAATACTACGTATAGAATAGACACCCTGTACCACCCACCAATCGGGGCTTTCTCACCTCCCTATCAATTCTGAGCTGTCGAGGAGCTAACATGAGCAAGAACGTGCAACACGCGGACGACGCCACGAGACTGTTGTTTTTAAAACATAACCCTCCCTCTTCCGCAGTCGGGTGACTGCGAAAGGAGGGTTAATTTTGTTTCGAGTGTATATATATATTATATATATATATATATATACATACATATTATATATATATTAACCGTATATATATTCTATATACATATGTATATACATATAAATGTATGAATGTATGTATATTTCTTTGGCACGCCCTAGAGCCTGAATGGCTTATCGTATTTTATATTAGTGGTGACATCAAGTAAACATCAAGTATTAGAAAGATAATTCTTGTTTTCAAAAAGCTTCGTCAATTGCAGACGAGAATACTATCAAATCTGTATATACAAAGTTTTGAATTCCCACCATATTTGCAGGGGTATGTATACTCCATGTAAAAAAATCAGTAAAAAAATATATATAATTAACTAGGTACTTGAAATCAAACCTTCTTAAATCGACTCGCTCTTGGCGAACTACACGCACTCAGTCATAGCGCCGCCACAGGCGCCGCATTGCCTTTCGGCAAAAATCAAAGGGGCTGCGTCCGTCGGCGGCGACCGGTCAAACATGTTTGTGTTATTATTTTCGTTTTGTCGCTTCGTTTTTAACCGACTTCAAAGGTTTCTCAATTCGACCGTATATATTTTTTTTTAATGTTTGTTCGCGAATAACTTTGTCGTTTATGAACCGATTTTGATTATTCTTGTTTCTTTTTTTGTTGGATAGGAGATATCTCAAGTGTGGTACCATGGTAATTTTATCGAGGTCTGATTAGTATCTCCAGAGATATGGAGATAAACACCTCAAAATTGGTACTGAAAATTAATAGTGCGACATCGAAGTCGGTTCTTTTTAACCGACTTCAAAACAAGGAGGAGGTTTCTCAATTCGACCGTATATATGTTTTTTTTAAATGTTTGTTCGCGGATAACTTCGTCGTTTATAGAACGATTTTCATTATTGTTTTTTTGTTGGAAAGGAAATATCCCAAGTGTGGTACCATGGTAATTTTATCGAGGTCTGCTAGGCTATTCTGTAAGCTATCTCGACAGCGGAATCCGCGGTGAGATTCAAATTTCGTACTACGAAATTCAATCGTATCATGTCGTTATACGGTTGAATTTCGTAGTACGAAATTGAAATCTCACCGCGGATTCCGCTTCCGAGATACCTTACAGAATAGCCCTACTGATAAGTATCTCCAGAGATATGGAGATAAACACCTCAAAATTGGTACTGAAAATTAATAGCGCGGCATTGAAGTCGGTTCTTTTTTAGTTTTTTAAACAATCGTATTTAGTTTTTAAACGATATTATAGCCTAGTGGTGAGTCGTAGTCACTTGTTATTGCCAAGACAAAGTTTGTAGAGAAGACAAAATAAACGAATAACATCGTTTAAAAAACTAAAACATTCGACTTCAAATGCCGCGCTATATTTTCAGTACAAAGTTTGAGGTGTTTATCTCCATATCTCTGGAGATACATGGAGGGAAGGATAGCTGGAGGGGATTGGATGTGGAAGTGAGGGGAAGGGGGAGGGTAGGGGAGCAAAGGGGGAGGGTAGGTAAGCGAGGGGGAGGTTGGGGGGTTTAGGTGGAAGTGAGGGGGTAGGGGGAGGGGAGAGCATGTGAGGGACGGAGGGAAAGGGGGAGTAGCGTGGCGTGGTACGGCGTGGTGTAGTTTGGATACGTATGTGTCTTATTTGTTATGCTACCCAAAGACACTATTCCACGCGAACGAAGTCGCGGGCACAGCTAGTATTTATTATATATAAATATATACATTTTTAAGGTTTGTTAGCTGATAACCGCGTCGTTTATGAACCGATTTTGATTTTTTTTTTTTGTTGGAAAGGAGATATATATAAAGAGGTCTGATAAGTATCTCTATAGATATGAATATCGAAGAAACACCTAAAAATTGGGACTGAAAATTAATAGCGCGGCATTGAAGTCGGTTCTTTTTAACCGACTTCACAAAAAAGGAGGAGGTTCTCAATTCGTAAGAATCTTTTTCTTTTTTATTTTAGTTCACCGATTACTCGAAGATGCCTGAACCGATTTGGAAAATATTTTTTTGTTTCAAAACATACCCTTTCCAGGTGGTTCCATTTAAATTTTAACGAAATCGGCTGAACCGTTTTTAATATATCAACATTTGTATTATGACGCATTTACTTATCTCGACGACTTAATACTTGGCTGGCACTATACCTACTAGCACAGATTATATAATAGTTACTACGTCTACTGGCTACTTTGACTAGCGCTACGTTTGAAGTCGTTTCTTTTAGTTTTTTTAAACGATCTTAAATTATTTAGTTTTTAAACGATATTATCTGAAGTTGATTAAAATAAAATAAATAGTTTTTCTTTTTCCATACAAGTTGTTCGTACCCGTCAAACAGGATGCGTTTATTTCATTTGTTAAGGTGCGTACAGACTATGTTACATAACGTATTGTATAACATGGTGAGATAACATGTTTCAGATGATGTGGACACTCATAAAACATGTTCAAATAACATCGCCAGTCGTCAAAGCGCCGCATCGCTTTTCGGCAGAATTCAAAGCGGGCCGCTTCCATCGACGAATCACGTGTACACGGTAAGGCGCGGTTTATACAGAAGAAACGTGGCGCGGACGGATGTCAGTGTGGACGTTCGGTCCCATTCTGGGTTCGTGTGAGGGTTTCGAGGCGAGCCTCCTTACCCTGGTTGGGCTCTGGGGCAACTACCCTCGGGGTACACGCGGGCTTTAATCAGCCCTATAGTGGTCCGATATGGTCCTTGGCCAGATCTAGGCGTGGTGGTCATGTTGGCCATCTTGGCATGGTGGTCTTGTGCTGCTGTGGTAACCGCTACTCCTCCTCTTTGCTGGCTTCATCCACCGGGACTAAGTCGCGTGGGAGTGCACGCCAGGTCGATACAGCGCCATCAGGCGGCCGGGCGTGGTGCGATGCAATGTTCTGGAGGTGAGGGTGTGGTCCGTTGTCTGCACGGTCATATTGACAGCGCGCCAACCGGACCACGAACTCCCTCACCGTCTCGATTTTCACGTCCCGGGCGTTGGCGTCATTGCGTACGTATCGACCGGCTCCCGTGCATATCCGCAGGGTGACGTTCTGAATGATCTGAAGACGCTTGCGCTGGGTTTCCGAGCATAGGGCATACCACGCAGAAGCAGCATACGTCATCTTCGTGCGTATATACGTCTTGTATATGCCGACTTTGGTGTAGAGTGGCAGCTTCAATTGGAGGACCGGATGGAGGAGGGCTTTAGCGGCTTTCGCTTGGTGGACTGCGTGTTCCACGTGCGGGCGCATCCTCAACGTCCGGTCGATGTAGAAGCCCAGGTACTTTGTACTCGTTTCTCACTTGACGCCTTGTTCTCGGAGCTGCAGTGGAGGTGGCAGGATGGGTTTGGGCTCTGGTCAGCAGCGTGGCCGTCTTCCTCACGTTGACGGCCATGCGCCATTTGTCCAGCCAGACTGGCAGGATGTCCAGAACTTTCTGCATTCTGTTGGCGGCTATAGCAGCTTTGACAGAGGACGTTATATACGCACTGTCGTCGGCAAAAAGTGCTAGTGTTACTCCTCGTTCCTCGTGCAAGGTGTTTGTCCGCCAGAACCGGTATGTCGTCTGTGTAAACCGCGTACATGTACGGTGAGAGACAACTCTCCTGGGAGACTCCCGCTGCGATCTGCCGGTTGCCGGAAGTGGCGCCCTCGACGGACACGCAGAACTGTCGGTTTCTCAGGAACGATGAGAGGATGTGGATTAGCGCCGCTGGAGTCGGAGTCCTGGATAACTTGTAGATTAGGCCTTCGTGCCACACTCCATTGAAGGCCTTCTCGATGTCCAGGAACACGGCGACGCTTCTACTATTTCGGTTCAGTTCACTGGTGAGCTGGTGGATCACCCTCGTCAGCTCGAGCGTTGTGGAGTGACGCGTGCGGAAACCAAACTGCTCCTCACGTGGGGTGAAGTGAGGGCGCAGTCTCCGCAGCAGTAATCGCTCGAACAGCTTGGCGAGGTGTGACAGCAGGGTAATAGGGCGGTAGCTGGAGGGTAGACGACGGACCTTGCCGGGTTTGGGTAGTACTATGACTTTCCCTGTCTTCCACGTTGCGGGAAAGTATCCTGTTCTTAAGATACCGTTGAAGAGTCTGTCTATACACACCAGACTTCTCCACGGCATCTGCTTGAGTTCCGCGTTCGACACCACATCTAGACCGGGTGCCTTTTTCGTCTGTAAATAGCGTACAGCTCGTGCCACTTCCATTGGGGAGATGAAATCATCCCCTCCCAGCGGGGGCGCCGAAGTCTGCAGCAGTTGGACTACTTCCGCGGATACTGCGTTGTAGTGGGGCACGACAACAGGGTCAGCATTGAGAGGAACGGGATGCAGCTGAAACTGTGATTCTAAATGATCAACCAACAGTTCTCTTTCCGCTGGGGCAAATTTCCGGCTTCCTGATGAGTCCGTTAGTGGGTAGACTGGTATCTTAGCCCTTAACAAACTCCTATTCAGGGCATGGAGGTTGGTTTCGTCTTTAGTGGCTTGGGCGATACGAGAATCCCATGCGTCACCTCTCCACTTCTTGACTTCATTGGCGAGCGTTGCAGTTATAGCATTTAGTCGTGCTTTTGTTGTTGGGCAGCGGGTGCGGGCCCATAGTTCACGCATCGCACGTTTCTTTGCCCTTAAACGTGTTAAGCGGCCTGGGAGTTCTTCGCGCCAGCTTGTTCGAGGTTCAGTAGTAGATGCTGCTTCTTTTGCTTCTTTGATGGAGGCAGTTATTTCAGCCGTGCATCTCTCCACGTCCTCCGATGTGGTTAATCGGCCTACTATCATCGTCATCAGTCGTTGTTGGAACTGGTGCCAATTGGTCTTCGTGTAAGTACCCCGACAAAGAGTTGCTTCTGCCGAAGCTCCAACCGTGATGACCAGTGGTAGGTGCTACTCATCCAGATCGTAGAGGACCTCCAGATGAATTGGGGCTGGCAGGTTCTTGTGGGCTACTACATCGATGACGTCCGGTTTGTGGCGTGGATTGGATGGTATGTGGATAGGAGAGTCTGGGCCGATTACTTCGTAACCATTCCTCTCCGTATCCTCTTGGAGTTTTCTTCCGATGCGATTAATGACTCTGGACCCCCACACCAAATGTTTGGCGTTGAGGTCCGCTGCCAGCAGGGTTGGAGTGACGTCCATAAAGATACGCCTCATATCACCAGGGTCGAAGTTGGAGTTCGGTGGCCGATATCCGCCAAATATCTTCACATCGTGTCCTCCAAGTTGGACCACGACGGCAGTGGTTTTAGTGATTTGATTGGGTAGGTCACCAACTACGTCGTGCACTATGTCCCTCCGCACTAAGGCAGCCGTTCCACGATATGGTCGGCCCTGGGGTGAGACATCGTCGTGCCGGTACACGAAGTAGTTGGCGAATTTAAATCGTTCCGTCTTCTTCAGCTTGGTCTCACCCAGGAGGATGATATGAACATCCTGCGAGTGGGTGAGAATGCGTAAGTTGTCGGTCTTGGTCTTGATGCCGCCCGGGTACCAGTACAGTATGCGGAAGTCTTATCTATGCATACTGGAACCGGGATAGTGCGGACAGTCCTCGCATAGCTGCCGTCCGAAGATCGTCCGGCTGCTATGGCTGCAAGTAGGTCCACCAGGGCTCCCACCAATGCTGAGATGGGTTCCGGGAAGGTACTCTGCTTTTGACCTGCTTGGAAGCAGGTGTATCCGGCTTGAGTAAAGACGGCTGTCATTTGTGGCTGGTATGGTGGGGCCCATGGGTATGGACCTGTTGGCATGGGTCTTGTAGGAAACCTTGCTGCAGAGCGTGGGCGTGGCTGGGCAAAAGCACTCGCACCTGCTTGCATATAGTATGGTGCTCCTGGTGGTCCCTCTGGCCAGTCTCGGTGTGGGTCTAGTCACTGCCGATGCTGTGGTGGTGGTACCCGTGACAACCTGAGTTACTGGCACGAAGTGACTCGTGACTCTGGTCTCGGTCTGGTCTCTGTTAGTGCTTGTGCTAGTCTTGGTACTTCTGTTGTATTAGTGGTGGGCTGTTGCGGTTGGTGTTGCAGGGGTGCCCCTTCTGTCGCAGTGTCCGATACTCCTGCTGGCGTACTAGCAGGTGCTTGCCGTCTTCTTGGGGCTCTCCACCTTGAGCAAGGTCTGGTTGTTGCTGGCTCGGGTAGTGGAGGATAGTGCGCCATGGAGGCTCTAGACGGCCCATAAGTTACTGTGGGTGCAAGTAGCCTTGGGTCTTGTGGTGGTTGCATCTTGGGCAGGAATGGTGTGAAGTTGGCCGATCGCATTGAGGTGGGTACCGAGGTGGATGCTGCCGTGGGCGCGGCGCTTTCTGGTCTACCCTCCCTTCGCGTTCTCTTCCTTCTTCTCCCTCCTCTTCCTCCCCTACGGTGCACTGTGGGGGCGCCTCGTGGTATTGGGTCGTTAGCTGGAGGGCGCGGACGGATGGCGGAGGTAGATAGTCAAAGTAACGCAATATAAACTTTATAGTGCGTAAAATAGAGTAATTTTTGGCTTAAAGAGAATTGCGCCCGGTTCTTTAAAACGTTAGCCGATCGTGTCAGAGGCTAAAATAAGAAGCCAATACTGCCAAAATGGTAGGAACCTGCCACAAATGGTCACACTAGCCGTATCGCGCCACGTGTCTCCGCCACTTCAGTATAATTTACGAAACTACGTGACAAAAGTTGGCGCCACGCCACAAGCTCTCGCCACGTCTCTTCTGTATAAACCGCGCCTAATATTCGCAAAACAGTCGTCAAAGCGCCGCTTCGCCTTTTGCAGCAAAGTTCAAAGAGGCCGCGTCTATCGACGGAACACGTGTACACTACTAAATAGGCTTGGGCTAACTATATCCATAAGAGGAGTGAGTACATCGTATATCATTCCATGTAAGGATATATATCCGCTTAGTATGTCCGCTTAATATATTATCCGCTTAGTATAACTGCTTAGTATGTTCGGTATATCCATGTGAAATGTGTTTCAGACTTTGCAGATAAATAGATAAATAATATTTCAATGATTAGTATATCCCATATCCAAAATAAAGCATATCCGCATTTCATAACCGATATTATGTAACATTATAAGACCGTATCTGTTGTGTTTTTGCATTGTTTTTGTACCCGTTGTTAGTGATGATGTGATCAAAATAATATGGCAAGGTTGCCTAGAAAATACCACTTACGGCTTTACTTTTTAACCGATTTCACATTTTTTTTTGTGTTTCATAAAGGTATACCGGATATATGGGATATACTAGTATTAAGGTTTCGGGAAGTGGAATGATAGGTATATATTCGCTTAGGGATATATATCCGAAGATATAGATGTGTCCGGAGTTACCCAAGCCTACTAACCGAGAACGACAAACGATAATTGTTAAATAACATTGTTATTCTAATGTGTACAGTAATGTTTTGGGTTGCAATGTTGAATAACAAGGTTACATGGTGTGGACGTGTTATATAACACAAGTTAAATAACATGTTACATAGTCTGTACGCACCTTTATCAAATCAGACATTTTTTAGGGTCCCGAAACCAAAGGGTACTGAGACTTCGCTGTCCATCCGTCCGTCTGTCTATCCGCCTTTCTCAAAGCTGTATCTCCTTTACAGTAATAGGTAGATACTTGACATTTTCACTAAGTATGTATTATTATGGGGATTTAAGAACAAATACTAAAAACTAATATAAAGTTAAAAATAAAACTGGCTAAGTCGAGTTGAACTCGCCCACCGAGGCTTCCGTACAAACCAATTCAGCTAGATCTCTAAATTGTATCAGCGCTCATATAACTCAGAGGTCTACATTAATTGGCTTAACTATGTATGTACGTACACCTTTTAATTTTCAACTTTTTTATTTTTTGGAATTTTTTCATAATTTGTGCTGTACCTTGCTGCTTGCCAAATTTCATGATTCTAGGTCAACGGGAAGTACCCTATAGGTTTTCGACCCAAAACCTATAGGGTACTTCCGGTTTACCTAGCATTGTCAATTGTGGTTAAAAGCAAAGTCTTAGAGCACAAGTATAGGAAAAATTCCGAAAAATAAAAAATGTTGAAAATTAAGGTACATTTTTGTACTAACAAGTTTACGCGAAAATCTAAATTTGCCCATATCTTTTTATTGTGTTGATTCAAGACCTTGATTTTTATACACCCAATAGGGAATATAGACTTCAGCATCAAATATAAATTTCAACTTGCTAGGTCCACCCGTTCCTGAGAAAATCAGTGGTGACACACGGACAGACGGACAGACAGACACACAGACAGAGAGACAGATGGACAAGAATGTGATCTTATAAGGATTACTTTTCTACCTTTTGAGACACGGAACCCTAAAAACGGTTAATTTACTTTTACAAACTTATGATTTGTAGTTGTTGCTATACATTTACTATGGATCGAACTACAAAGTTAAGTTTGTCCCTTAAACTAGTCTGAGAAGTTGGTACGGAAGCCTCGGCGGGCGAGTTCAACTCGATTTAGCCTATTTTTTATATATAATATAGAACCTACGTAAATTTGAACCTCCTGTGTGTACTGGTCCCAACATATATGTATGAAGTTGACGTTAATCTTCACGTGAGTAGTATTATTGTTCTGTTTTCGTCCGCGTGTGGTACCTTGCTTAAACTAGCTCCTCAGCAGCTCCAGAATCAGAGGCGAGGTGAGGAAGCCTCGATTGGTGGGTGGGACAGAGTGTCTATTCTATACGTAGTATTATTATTTGTTCTTGGTGCCGACAAAGAAAACCGATGCAACACAGAACAGATACTACGTATAGAATGGACACTCTGTTCGCCCCAACAATCGAGGCTTCCTCACCTCCCTACCGATTTTGAGCTGTCGGGGCACTAACTTGAGCAAGGACGCGCCACACGCGAACGACGCGACGAAAATAAATCACTCAATAGCACTATTTTATTTATTTACATTTTTTAAGGTTGGTTAGCTAGACATCTAAATTGTATGAGCGCTCATATAACTCAGAGGCCTATCTTAATTAGCGTCAACTATGAATAAAATAAATTACACAGAGGCACAATTTTAGTCATATATTTACCTTATGTATTTGGCTCAATCAATTGGCACCAAACTTAAGTTTGGTGCCAATTGAGCTAGACCCCTAAATTGTATGAGCACTCATATAACTCAGAGGCATATCTTAACTGGCGTTAATTATGTATGTATGGGACACCATTTACTTTAATAATTTTTTCGTTTTTGAAATTTCCCCTTTTTTTGTGCTGTAAGACCTTGCTCTTTGTCGAATTTCATGGTTCTAGGTCAACGGGAAGTACCCTACAGGTTTTCGACCCAAAACCTATATGGTACTTCCGGTTGACCTAGATTTGTCAACTATGGTCAAAATCAAGGTATTACAGCACAAGTAAAGGAAAAATTCCGAAAAATAAAAAAGTTGAAAATTAAGGTATATTTAGGTACTTACAAATTTCGGCGAAAATCTAAATATGTCTATATCTTATTATCGTGTTGACTCTGGATCTTGATTTTTATATATCTAATTAGGACCATAAACATCAGTATCTGGTATAAATTTTAACTTGCTAGGTCCACCCGTTCCTGAGAAAATCGGTGGTGACACTCGGACATACAGACGGACAGACGTATAAGAAAGTGATCTTATAAGGATTCCTTTTCTACCTTTTGAGATACGGAACCCTAAAAACGATTAATTTACTTATACAAACTTATGATTAATTGTTAAACAAAGAATTGTTTAACAATTTACAAAAATATAAAGTGTGAAACGCTTCAAAGAAACATAATATTTAACTTATGATTAATTGTAGTTGTTGCAATACATTTCCTTTATGGATCGAACTACAAAGTTAAGTTTGTCCCTTAAACTAGTCTGAGATGTTGGTACGGAAGCCTCGGTGGACAAGTTCAACTCGATTTTGCTGGTTTTTATATATAATATAGAACCTACGTAAATTTGAAGTTCGTCCGCGTGTGGTGCCTTGCTTAAACTAGCTCCTCAGCAGCTCCAGAACCAGTGGCGAGGTGAGGAAGCCTCGATTGGTGGGTGGGACAGAGTGTCTATTCTATACCTAGTATTATTATTTGTTCTCGGTGCCGACAAAGAAAACCGATGCAACACAGAACAGATACTACGTATAGAATGGACACTCTGTTCGCCCCAACAATCGAGTCTTACTCACCTCCCTACCGATTTTGAGCTGTCGAGGAACTAACTTGAGCAAGGACGCGCCACACGCGAACGACGCGACGTAAATAAATCACTCAATAGCACTATTTTATTTATTAACATATTTTAAGGTTGGTTCCAATTAAGTTAGACCTCTAAATTGTATGAGCGCTCAGTTCCTTTTTTTACCTTTTGAGAAACGGAACCCTAAAAATGATAATGTAGATATCTAGTTACTGTATAACTGAAGAAGACAAATTGTAGGTAGGTACATAATACATGTATTGGTGGAGTATTCAAAGTGTCCATTCTATATTTTGTTCTGTGTCGCATCCTCGCAGACAAAAAAGTTTTGTTCGCAGTGTGCGTAGGGTGATAGACAAAACTGTCTTGAGACAGTCTTGAGACAGACTTAAGACTGTTTTGTCTATAGTCTGCGCTCAGTATTACGGTGCATTTTACTGTGCGCAACACGCGGTTCATAGTTACTATTAGTTGATACTGTGGCGCAAATTCAAGGTCGCACCCGAGGCGTGAAGCGCATTTTGAACGTTACTAGCGTTGTAACTAGGTTTAATCTCGCATTTTTGCTCTCAGGGAGTGCAACTTCTGTACTTGTACTATTCATTATTCTGTGGCCAAGGGTGCCAATCAATGAATGTCAATGTCAATGATGCCTACTTATAACATGTGGCACAGAAAACTTGCTGCTGAAGGAAGATGTGATTACACTTTAAATGTAGATTCTCATCCTCTATAGTCTTACCTCGTGCTGATCTAATTTCTCCTGTGAACGTGTTAATCTAATTATTAGATTCTTCTAAATTATCTTTTTTTCATTCGAGCGGCATTTTTGTAGGCCTCAAAATTGCTTAGGTATACATACTTACATTAATTAAGGAACTTAGTTATTAAGTTTAGTTAAAAACTCAAAACCATTACAAAATATATACTGAGGTATATTACCAGTAGTGTAAGAACTTTGTTATTAAGGTGAAATAACAAAGGTTTATTATTTTTTGCTTTTCAGTTTTATCGGCGGTTTAATTTTTTTGTTAAAAAGTTTTATTAAAGACCTATCTATAGACACCCGGCACTTATAGGTTTGATGAAACATTTTTTTTTAGTTTCAATTAATTCCATGCATGGGGAACCTCTACTTAAATCTTTTATTATTTTTAGGGTTCGGTACTCAAAGGGTAAAATGGGACCCTATTACTAAGACTCCGCTGTTTGTCTGTCTGTCTGTCTATCTGTCCGTCTGTCACCAGGCTGTATCTCATGAACCGTGATAGTTAGACAGTTAAAATTTACAAAGATGATGTATTTCTGTAGCCACTATAACAACAAATACTAAGAAGAGAATAAAGTTAAAAATAATAGGGGGTTCCCATACAAGAAACGTGTTTATTACGGCATTTCAATATAACGCCATCTATGAACGCTTAGGAAAACGTCCACAGAAGTCGTTATATTGAAATGCCGATCCCAAACACCTTCGTTAGACGCTAGATGGCGTTATAAGAAATAAAATGTTTATTATAAATATATATATAAATAAAAATTGTTTATTGGTTGCATTTTACAATGTTGGTACAGATACATTCAAAGGCACTTACATATGTCTAAGCTATGGGTACCTTCGTGGATCTTTTTGCCCTGCACTAGGTCTATTGAGCCTGTGTTGCTGGGTCAAAACGACTCCCTTCTGTTACACTTCACGTGAATATGTAGACAATTTCGCTAGAAAACTATTTAATATATTTATTGTAATTTGTAATATTTAACAGTTTTATTTTCATGTGCATGCTGTGTTCATGTATATATTTAACTATACTTATAAATAATTTTAATGTCTAAAATACATAATAGTGTTGTGGTATGTGAGTGGTGGTGGTGCTGTGGGTTTCAGTATGTGTGAAAGTGTGTGCATTTGTTTATGTGGTTGTGTGCGTGTGTATGTGATGTGTGTTTATGCATATAGGTAAATCACTCATTATTTACTCAATTAAAGCTATAAGTTCCTCGGTGCTAGCATAGTCAAGTGTATGCAGGTAATTTGTAACAATTATCTTACAATCGTATTTGGTCTTTTCTTTGATGTTCACGTGCTTGCTTACTCGGTTATATAGCAGTGAACCAAGTGAGTGCAGGCATTTTTTTTCCATATTTCGTTCTTGTGCTTGAAGTAGTCGTGAAAATTCTATCCTTTCTACGTCTCTGTGAGCATTCTGCCAGGATTTCTTTAGTAACTTGCATGTGCTGTTTACTGATAATACTCCTGATGAAGAGCTGCCTAACCGAAAGTACTCGACTTTCCTTATACAGATCAGATGTAGAGTACCGTCTTGGTTTGAAAGCCATTACCTTCAGTAGGGCTCTCTGTGCTCTTTCAAGTTGCAGCAGATGTGTTTTCGCCGCTGATCCCCAACCGGTATGCAGTATGTCAGAATAGATTGTGCTAGAGCATAGTATATTAATATTGGGACTTCAAATTTCATTATATGTCGCAATTGTTTAATTTTTTTTATTAATTTTCTGACTCGTCCTGATAATTGTTTGATGTGTTTTAACCATGTTAGGTGTCTATCAAGTGTGACTCCTAAATATTTAATATCTGTTGTGCACTCTAATTTAATACATTCACAATTTATGGATTCTCTGCAAGTTGTTTGGTGTATTGTTATATCTAATGGTTGTTTTGGTTGAGTAGAATTATTGATAGTAAATTGAATAAATTTCGTTTTGTAAATATTTAATGTTAGCAAATTTAAACGTAACCATTCTGATACAGACTTTAGACCACTATTCGCACTATTCTGTACGTCAATCCAGGACTTTCCATGGAAGAGTAAGACTGTATCATCTGCATATGTAACAACTTTTCCGTTTTTAATGCTCATGTCACACAGCTGATTGATGTATATTATGAACAGTGTAGGTCCCAGTATGCTTCCCTGAGGCACTCCATATACGATATCTTCTTCTGCACTCAGATGATTCTAT
The DNA here is from genome assembly GCA_954871355.1 of Cabera pusaria. NCBI lineage: Eukaryota > Metazoa > Arthropoda > Insecta > Lepidoptera > Geometridae > Cabera > Cabera pusaria. Next base: position 11,661,000 of record OX940893.1, read on the forward strand.
ACTCTTACCCTTTGGGTTCGTACTGTCAGGTAGCTTTTAAACCAGCTAAGCGCAGTTCCTCTTATTCCAATTGAGTCCAGCTTCCCAAGGAGTATTAATTAATTATTATATTAATTATTATTTTTTGCTGGCGAAAAATGATAGTGGTATTTTTTGCTCGATCTAATAAAATACTGTAGTGTAGTACGGAACTCTACGAGTGCGAGTCCGACTTGCACTTGGCCAGTTTATTTATTATTGTATACAAAATATAAAGTGGTTAACAGAATAAATACATTTACCTACTAAGTTTCAACTGTGTAGCCTTAATAGTTTCGGAATAAAGTGGCTGTGACATACGAACGGACAAACAGACAGACATGACGAATCTATAAGGGTTCCTTTCTTGCCATTCGGCTATGGAACCCTAAAACGTACTATTTAATAATTATGCTACAATTATATGACAAAAAATTATGACTAAACAATTATCCCCAATTATAGTTATGCGTTTATAATATTATTCTTGAAATATTATGCTACAAATGGTTATGCCAACAGTAATTATGTCAACAAAAATATGCCTAATAATTTTATGCCAAACGAATGTATGCTTGAATCTGAGGCTTGAATATAATTAGAAGAAATTAAATTATTCCAAAGTATATTTTAACAAAAAATGTTATGCGAAACAATAGGAAACCGGTATGTCGCCTGGTCACAGAAGAAATACTAGTCCTACGGCAAGCGATGTATAATATTAATATAAATGTCTGTAGTTGAAGATGGTGCAGATGCTAGGCCTAGAATGGTCTGAATCTCAAGTATGCACTGTAGCATTTGCTTATAACATAACAACATGCCACCCAATTATAATATCTCCCTGACACGATTAAAATGTTACAAAGTGCTGGCTTAGATTATAAATAATCAGAGAGTGCGGGCGAACGAAGCATTTCAAAGAAGAGTAAACACAATTTAAAAATAAATATTATTTACATGGTTATGCTTGAGAAAATACTTTAGTCGAAACTTAACCATAAGCTTGTAAAGATTGTATACCTACGCTATCCGATGCACGACTGGACTTTACTCCTTGTCTTTCAATATGACGAAAGAAGAGAATTAATTCTTAAGGAGTTAGTTGCCTTATTATTGAATCGATTTTTTTGTTTTTTATAAGGACGTGTTTTGGTTTGTGTTACAGGGGTTTTACAGTTCTGCTTTAAATTATGATGATATGATGCGTTCTTTCGAGGGAAATTCGTATTACTACGGAACGTACACTTTTTACACTGCGGTTATTTCCAAAAAAGGAAACATCGGCTGTGCACTGCATACATTTACATTTAAGAAGAAAATTTAATCGGATGATGAAGACTTTAACTGCGAGTTTGCTGTTTTCTTTTACGATGCCTAAAGCGAAATTAAATATTACACTTGATCATAAATCTGAAAGCTTTTTTATTTGACCTTGCAAAGTAACAATAATAATATTAAAATTTCTCCAGTAGTTTCGGCGTGAAGCGATTTAAAAAGACATATACAAGGTGTAACGTAATAAGCGCAAGATCTCGGACACCCCAATTACCAAAACTCAGTCCACAGCTGGACATACTCCGCACCTATGGCACGCCACTGAGGTCGTATTTCAGCTCTTTGTTTCCAGCCGCTGCCAGTCAGCTTGCGTATATCATCGCTCCATCTAGTTGGAGCGCGCCCTACACTACGTTAACCGAGCCGTGGTCTCCACTCTAAAACACGTCTACCCCAGCGGTTATCGGTTTTACAACAGACGTAACCAGCCCATTGCCCACAGAAATATTAATATTATTAATATTTCTATGCCAGGATTAGCAGGCTGCAGTGGCAGTGACACAGAAATATTAATAATATTAACAGGTAGGACGCACTCGTTAAAGATATTCGTCTTGAGGTTTTGTGGTATGGGCGATGAAAAGACTCGACGAAGTTTTCCAAATGCTGCCCATTCCAGCTGTATCCTTTAGCAAGCTTCCTTCTCTAAGTTGTTTCTACCCAGTGGGGAAGATGAGTGTAATTTTTTTAATTTTTAAAAAATTAAGTTAAAAATTAGAAAATATCAGTGAAAGAATTTTTGCGATATCTCAAAAACTGTATTTTTGACAATTTTTTAAAGTTCTTAAATGCAGAGCTGACTTGACCGCTCAACGTGTGACGTCACATCGCTCGATTGCTCGGCCGCGCGTACTATCGTATGCAGTGTTTTTCTTTATACGTGGTATTTTAGTTGTTAATCTGTGAATATGGAAAAAAATACCGTACATATATTGTATAGTACCTCTATGTACAACTACAACAGTTACCACTCCGGAAAAAAACATTTTTCATATCCCAAATGAAAATAAAGTGAGAAATAAATGGTGTAAATTAATGAAAAGGGAGGAGCTGTCACGTACAAAAACAAGATAGATAGATCGATAGATAACGCTTTATTTGCACACCAATTATAAAATAAATATTGGACCTAAAAATAAAATACTTAAGCTATGCTTTTGACTTAGTTGATCACAAAAAAATATTGACAAAGGTAGAATTATACGGATTGAGGGGAAATGCACATAAATGGCTCCAAAGTTACTTAGAGGGTAGAACACAATGTACAGAAATAGAAAAATTAAGATGCACAATAACCTCTGCAACTAAGTGGTTCTTCAAATCGCCATTTAGGACAAACACATGCGGTGTACCACAGGGAAGCATTTTAGGACCGCTGCTTTTCCTAATTTACATTAACGATATTATTAAAATCACCAATGAAAAATGTATTTTATTTGCAGATAATACTACATTGATTGTTAAAGCGAAAAACGGATTTAATTTCGAAAATCAAATAAATATGGCATTGCGGGAAATAATAAAATGGCTAGATAATAACAACTTGACAGTTAACATGACCAAAACTAAAATGATTCAATATAGGACCTATCAAGCAAAATCGATAAAATTAGATATCCGATATAACAAAGAAAGAGTAATGCAAGTTTATAATACAATGTTTTTAGGTTTGACTGTGGATCAGCATTTAAATTGGAAAAATCAAATAGAAAACGTATGTTGCAAAGTAGATAGATTTGTTTATGCAATAAGAAGAGTTAGGCGAACAGTATCCCGGGAGGCAGCGCTAACCGCTTACCATGGATATGTTGCTTCAGTTCTAAGCTATGGATTAATATTGCGGGGTAATTCAGTGGACATATTAAAAGCTTTTGTAGCACAAAAAAAATGTATGCGCGTGATCTGCAACGCCTGGCAAACCGATAGTTGTAAGCCATTGTTTAGACAGTTAAATATATTGACACTACCATGTATGTATATTAAACAAATGTGCATATTTGTCAGAGAACATGAAATGTATTTCGCCACTCATGAAGAAGTTTTTGAAGAACATACGCGTCATAAGAAAAAACTCCATCTACCGAAATGTAGACTAAATTAAATATATATTCAAATAATGTTTATTGCATGGCTATTATAATTTATAATAAATTACCTTTGACATTAAAAAAATTACAATTTAGACAATTTAAAATAAAATTAATTGAATGGCTCCATGAACGCAACTTTTATAGTGAAGATGAGTTTATGACGTATAGAACATTTTAAATTTTAACTCTGACATTTAAATTTAAATATTGACATTGATTTTTTGACATTGGCAATAATGGCATCTCCAGCTGTTTAATGTTTTGATTTTTAGTAATTGTTTTGTATGGAATACAATACTATACATAATATATAATACAATACATACGCCGGTAAGTCTATTATTAATAATAGACTGGAAAATTCAAATGTATTGTATAAGCTATGAGAAAGATTTTGCACGCTCGAAAGGGCAGAAGAAGTGAAACCATTATATTACGATAAGTATAACTTTTGTTACCTTCTTTTTTGCAAATAAACTAATATGATTGATTGATTGATTGATTGATATGTAATGCAAAGGGTGGTCCTATCGCTTTAATCGATTTATTACAGACAACCAATCAGAGAAAGATATTGCGAGACTGTAACGGACGGTGGTGTATCGATTTTACATCTTAAATGTCATGCGGTGCGGGACGCAACATATTGTCATTATTTTTTAGGGTTCCGCACCCAAAGGGTAAAACGGGACCCTATTACTAAGACTCCGCTGTCCGTCCGTCTGTCTGCCTTTCTGTCTGTCTGTCCGTCTGTCTCCAGGCTGTATCTCATGAACCGTGATAGTTAGACAATTGAAATTTTCACAGATGATGTATTTCTGTTGCCGCTATAACAACAAATACTAAAAACAGAATAAAGTTAAAAATTATAGGGGTCTCCATAGAAGAGACGTTTTTTTTCGGCATTTCAATGTAACGCCATCTATGAACGCTTAGGGAAACTTCCATAGATGGCGTTATATTGAAATGCCAATCCCTAACACCTTTGTGTTAACTTTCATTTTGATAGCGTTAGACGTTAGATAGCGTTATAAGAAATGAGCACACGGCTCACTAATCTGTTTTGATAAAATTTATTTTTTGCTGGCGAAAAATGATAGTGGCATTTTTTGCTCAATCTTATAAAATACTGTAGTATGGTACGGAACCCTAAGAGTGCGAGTCCGACTTTCACTTGGCCAGTTTATTTTTATTATGTCGTCAAGGTACACAAATTGGTAATATTGTTTACCTCCATATCTCCGGAGATGATTACCAGATCTCGATAACATTTAAATGGGACGAAACGGAAGGCATAACCTCTGTAACCAAAAAGGATTTTTTTTAAATCGGTTAATATTTGACGGAGTTCTGAGGCAACAAACCTACAAAAAAAACGTTGAATTGAGAACATCCTCCTTTTTTGTGAAGTCGGTTAAAAATTACATTTAGCTAAATTGAGACACTTGTAAAAATAATAATAAATTGAGGGCCCGGTCACAGATTATATAATAGTTACTACGTAAGCCCGGTGGCGTAATCGGGAGAACGGTTGGCTTTTATGCCAGAGGTACCGAGTTCAAACCCCGCCGTGCACCAATGGATTTTTCTATCGAAAAACGTATGTGCGCGTTTCACAGTGACCCTCCGGTGAAGGAAAAACATTGTTAAGAAACCTACAACCCCCGCATGGTGGTAGGACACTATCTAGTGTCCGCCAGGCCGGCTACCACCCACAAGTTAGAAATCTGTCGACAAACATCTAATGTGTTCCGGCAGCTATCCTTGAGAGACAGTTCCCATTCTAGGCCTAGCGTGCTTACCATCCTGGACCACATCATCACTTACCAACAGGTGAGATAGTGGCCAAACGCTAGACTTCAAGATATTAAAAAAAATAAACTGGCCAAGTGCAAGTCGCACTCGCACTCGTAGGGTTCCACAACACAGTAGAGTATTCTATAACTATGATTTTTCGCAACCAAAAAATTAACTTTGTTTTTCATAGTGTTTTTATGAAAAACAAAGTTATATTTGCGGTCGCTATATCTCAAAAACTGCAGACTGTATCTTGTTAAGACCAATTTTTAACCGACTTCAAAAAAAGGAGGAGGTTTCTCAATTCGACCGTATATATATATATATTTTTTTTTATTTTTTTTTAATGTTTGTTCGCGGATAACTTCTTCGTTCTTTGTTCGAAAGGAGATATCCCAAGTGTGGTACCATGGTAATTTCATCGAGGTATGATAAGTATCTCCAGAGATATTGAGATAAACATCTCAAAATTGGTACTGAAATTAAATAGCGCGGCATTGAAGTCGGTTCTTTTTTAGTTTTTAAACGATATTATCGTTGAAATTTTTTATTGAAATCTACAGAATATATTTTTTCTAGATTTTACTTTAACCCTATACTTGGCAAGGAAATTTTGAGAATTTTTTTTTAACTTTGCAGTTAAATTATGTTTTTAGGATCACTAAGGACAGGAACCCTATACTTGGCAAGGAAATTTTTCTCAAATTTTTTTTAATTGCAGTTAAATTATGTTTTTAGGATCACTAAGGACAGGTGAAAAAATAATAAAAAAGTTTAACGTATCTTCCAGTGTACAATGCCAATTTTAGGGTTAAAAGTTAGAGGGGACACACACACACACACACATTTTACCACTTTAGACACGCCTATCTTTCAAATGATTGACTTTAAGTAAAGATGATTTTAGGAAGCTCAATATCATTTTTAAAGACCTATCCATAAACGCCCCACACGTATAGGTTTGAAGAAATTCTTTTTTTTTGTTTCAGTTCCATGTATGGGATGTCCCCCCCTTGAACTTTTTTATTGTTTATTTTTGTGTAAAAATCGAAAAGCGGTTCACAGAATATATCTACCTACCAAGTTTCAATTCTGTAGTCCTAATCGTTTCGGAATAAAAATGGCTGTGACATACGGACGGACAGACAGACAGACAGACATGACGAATGTATAAGGGTTCCATTTTTTGCCATTCGGCTACGGAACCCTGAAAACACTGCAAGTTTTTGACTTTGCGTGATTGATGAAATAATCCCTTAAAAAATCAAAAAACCCGACTGCGCAAAAACTGAAGTGTTAAAAAACGAACTGAAAAGAAAAAACAAGTAAGTCTAGTAGTTTAGACTTCTGTTTAGGGATATCAAAAACTATACCATTTAAATTCTTTCTCGTTCGATACACTCATAAAATAAATTATACATTGTTATATGGAATGTAGAGACTTTAACAGTCGGGACACATTAATGGCGTAACGAATGGGGATTAAAGTGTCCCGACTGTTAAAGTTTCTATATTCCATATAACAATGTATAATTTATTTTAATTTACTGACGGTGATGTTAGAAGAAGCATCACTTCTATTTCTTCTAATAGTAGATAGTATCAGTCGAAACTTGATCATGCCAATCCTGGACGAAATTCTCCCTATTATTCTACATATTCTCAATGAGTTATTATTGGGGGGCTATTACTGCTCGCGTCCGTAGGATTTAGCCCTCGATGTCCTACACGTGTCCCCTGGGTGGCGCCAAAAGAGCAGTACGTTTCAGGTGGTAGGCTTAGGCCGCGGCGTGTTACCACCCACCAGACAAAGCCATGCCGCCAAGCGGTCGCTTTACGGTATGAATGTTTAGTGAAGCCATTATGGGGAACGGGTCGGAAACAGTTGCGTTGATTACTATAGCTGGTCGTGATACATTGAAGGTCAATTTACCTGACAGCCAATCTTGGAGAGCAGCGGGATCCGAGGCACGGTTCTCCGCTGGCGACCGCAGATAGTTGGGGGCCCAAGTAGTGAGCCAGCCACTCATGAAAGGCTGCCCCGCCATCTCGCGAAAAGTCCCGGAGGTGCGCCATCGTGCCGGTTGGCGACCGGACGAGAGGACCCGATGGACACCTTTGGGGGGGCTCGGGCGTCCCCGCGGTCTCCAGGATTGGTTCCCAATAGGTGAAAAGACCTAATATGTATCACGGGTTGGTAATTAGCGCCTCGTTTCCACTTCCGTTTCCCTTACCTAACTTCACTCCCCACAAAATGAAAGGCAGAAACAGAATAGAGGTTAAACAGCGGAAGCACGTCCTCTCCCTTCAAGTGCACCTCTCAAACATTCGAGGCTTGCACTCCAATATCCTCTCGGTCCACCACCATCTTGAGACCGAAAAACCGCATATTCTGTTCCTCACGGAGACGCAGATCAAATGTCCAGCCGACGCGGCGTACCTTGCCTACCCAGGCTATGTTCTAGAACATAAGTTTAGGCCGAGGGCGGGAGTTTGTATGTATGCCCGCGATGACATTTGCTATCGGCGTCTCCGCAACCTTGAAGACCCTCAACTATCCGTCATGTGGATTTTGGTAGACACTGGCATAGAGAAAATTCTTTATGCTAGTGTCTACCGTTCGCACAGCGGAGATGAAGAGACAAACAGGCTCACAAACCACCTCAGTGAGGCGGCTGATGTAGCCCAACAGAGGTATCCTTCTGCTCAATTAGTGCTTCTGGGGGATTTCAACGCCCATCATCAAGACTGGCTGTACCCATACCAGAACACAGACCACGCTGGTCGAGAGATGCGAAAGCTTGCTTTAACGCTAGACCTCACTCAGTTGGTCCAGGGAGCAACAAGGATACCGGACGTTGATGGCGATACAGCCAATTGCTTGGACCTTCTGCTGACAACAGAACCAGACCGCTACTCGGTGTCGGTTTCATCACCCTTAGGTAGCTCTGACCACTGTCTGGTGAAGTCTGTCCGTCTACCGTCTCCATCTACTCCCCGCCCGATCCCAGCCAAAAAGGCACCCGGCGGGTGTGGCGATACAGGTCAGCAGATTGGGATGAGATGCGTTGTTTTTTCGCGTCTTATCCCTGGCGGCAGGTATGTTTTTCTTCGAGCGATCCCTCAGCCTGCGCGGATGCTGTGACAGAAGTGTTACGTCAGGGTATGGAATATTTCATACCATTTTCTGACGTTCCGATGTCAAGCAAAGCTCGTCCATGGTTTAATGCCAAATGTAGAGATGCAGAAGCATCAAAACATGAAGCTTACTTAGCCTGGGCTGATGCTCGAACCCGCAAGACTAGAGATGTACGCGAAAAGAAGAAAGCCTTTAACTTAGCCGCCAAGTCTTGCAAAAAGGCTCTCAAGAAGGCTCGCTTCGATCACATACGCCGAACAGGGAACAAACTTGCTTCTTACCCCTCTGGTAGCAAAGCGTTCTGGTCCCTGGCGAAGTCGATCGAAGAGAACTTCTGCCGTCCCTCACTGCCTCCACTGCTGAAACCCGACGGGTCACTAGCGCACACTGCTGAAGAGAAAGCAAATTTATTTGCTACTCTGTTTGCGGAGTCTTCACGTTTAGATGCTGGCAATGCTGTACCTTCTAGTCTGCCGACTTGCGGGACGTTTATGTCGGAAAACCGCATTCGTCAGACTGAAGTACGCAAAGCGTTGCGCAATCTAGACGTGAACAAAGCTAGTGGTCCAGACGGTATACCAGCTGTAGCCTTGAGGACGTGTGCGCCTGAGTTGGCTCCTATTTTGACACGCCTCTTTCGCTTGTCTATGACGACTGGTAAAGTGCCTAAGTCCTGGAAGCAAGCTAACGTGCAACCTGTGCCCAAAAAGGGTAGTCGCGCAGACCCTGCCAATTACAGGCCTATCTCAGTCACTTCCATACTCTGTAAGACTATGGAACGTGTACTGAACCACAGGCTCCTGGCATACCTAGAAGTGAACGATCTCCTTAGTGACCGACAATACGGGTTTCGCCGAAACCGGTCTACTGGGGATCTTCTAGCGTATGCCACTCACATCTGGAGGGAGGCCATCGAGAACCACGGCGAGGCGCTGGCCGTCTCTCTTGACATCTCGAAGGCTTTCGACAGGGTCTGGCACGATAGCCTTATTAGCAAGCTTCCTTCATACGGCCTTCCCAGTGGTTTATGTGTTTGGATAGCAGATTTCTTGAGGGATCGGTCGATTCGAGTAGTCATCGATGGCTGTTCTTCCGACCAATTGGCCATAAATGCCGGAGTCCCTCAAGGATCAGTACTCTCTGCAACACTTTTTCTGCTGCATATTAATGATCTGCTTAAACCCGGTATCTTTGGGTACGCAGATGACAGCACTGTTGTAGAGAGCTATGCATCCAACGCACGAACTAGTGCATTACAAATCCAGTCTCATACAGAAGCGATGGTCGAGCGCTTGAACTATTCTTTGAAGGCAGTCTCCGAATGGGGCGATGCCAATCTGGTCAAGTTCAATGCTGCTAAAACCCAGGCGTGTCTCTTCTCCGCTAAACGGAGCCCATTTCTACTGGCTCCTACTTTCCGGGATGTGTCCGTTCCGATAAGTAACAATCTCGAGCTTCTTGGCATCTCTTTGACACCAACTCTCAATTTCGGCTCTTTTATTGAGTCTAGAGCCCAGCTAGCCTCAAAAAAGCTTGGCATTTTGGCAAAGGTGAGACGGTACTTCACACCGGGACAGTTGCTTAATCTTTACCAAGCACAAGTCCGGTCGTGTATGGAGTACTGTTCTCACCTTTGGGATGGCTCTGCCAAATACCAGCTGGAGACACTGGAAGCTATTGAGAGGAGAGCAAAGAAACTCATAAGCGACGACCTACTAGTAAGCCAGAGACTCCAGAGTCTCGCGCATCGCCGCAAAGTCGCTTGCTTATCGGTTTTCTATCGAATACATTTCGGAGAGTGTGCAATGGAACTGCATGATTTGATTCCACCATCCCCATTTTATAATCGGACATCCAGAGACACTAAAAGGCACCACCGATTTATGGTGGATATACCATCTACCCGAACGAAGCGATTTGCTTCTTCGTTCATCATACGAACCGCCAAAGAATGGAATACTCTGCCTGAGTCTGTGTTTCCGGTTAAGTACAATATGGGGGTCTTCAAATCGCGAGTGAATAGGTATCTTCTGGGTAAGCACGCTCCATCATCGATCGCATCATCACTTAACATCAGGTGAGATAGTGATCAAGTGCTACCCAGTTCTGGATAAAAAAAAAGAGTCCATAAATACTGGGATCTTTCCATCTTTATGGAAAGAGGCTCAAATTGTTCCCATCCCTAAAAAGTCTAATCCCTCGTCCTTTTCTGAATTCCGTCCCATTTCCATATTACCTTTCCTCTCTAAAGTCCTCGAACGTCTAATCAATCATCAACTCTCTCTCTTTCTAAATAAGAATAACCTATTTAATCCTTACCAATCTGGGTTTCGTCCAGGACATAGTACCGTCTCGGCTTTGATAAAAATCACTGATGACATTCGTCACGGTATGGAAAATGGACATGTGACTGTGCTATTGCTACTAGACTTCACTAGGGCTTTTAACAGCGTTGATTTTAATATTTTATTGGGTATTCTGCGTTCCCTTAACATATCACCGTCAGTAATAAATTGGTTTCACAGTTACCTGTTTGGACGTCGGCAGCGTATCCGTGTTGATGAGTCCCTCTCATCATGGTGTGACACGACTGCTGGCGTTCCTCAGGGCGGCGTTCTATCCCCTCTCTTATTTTCCGTCTTCATAAACTCTATCTCACGTCAACTTACTTCGTCCTACCGCCTTTATGCAGATGACTTACAGATTTATAGGCAAGTTCCAATAACCCAATTGTCTGATGCCATTCTTCTAACTAAGAACGACTTACACAAGATTCACAGTTGGAGTAAGTCATATGGTATTAGCGTCAATCCACTTAAAACGCAAGTGATCGTAATTGGCAGTTCCAGGATGATTTCTAAAATCGACTGGTTCCGCCTACCTCAAGTCATTTTCGATGGTACCTGTATACCTCTTAGTGAGACAGTTAAAAACCTCGGTGTGCTTTTTGATAGAACTCTCTCATGGCAACCACAAATTGCCGAAGTAAGTAGGAAACTTTTTGCTTCAGCTAGTTCTCTACGTAGGTTACGCAATTTTCTTCCGGTCTCCACCAAAACTGCACTTGCTAAATCAGTCCTACTTCCCATATTGGATTATGCCGACACCTGTTATCTGGATGTGACTGTGGAGCAGCTTAATAAGCTCGAACGTTTACATAACCTGTGCATTCGTTTCATATATGGGTTACGAAAGTACGAACACGTCTTGGAATATCGGCAGAAACTTCAGTGGCTTCCGATTCGTTACCGTATAGCCATATTCTTTCTCTTTTGTACACTGTTCTTTTCATCCCTTCTACGCCTTTTTATCTTAAAGAACGCTTTCAATTCCTGCACCTTTCTAATCCTCTTGCCCTCCGATCCTCTGAAACTCTCCAGTTAATATTTCCTATCCATTCATCCAGTTTTTATGAAAAATCGTTTACTGTGCTAGCCGTCCGGTTATGGAATGAGCTGCCTGTAGACATCAAATATGCTAAATCTCTTTTAATTTTCAAGTCTATGGTTAAGCGTCTTTATCTATCTATGCCCAGTTAAAATTATCTTTCACACTGCTTTATTTATTTATTAATTTTTATTTATGTGTATATTATTAATAATTTGTATTTTTATCATAATATATATTTGTATATATATATGTAGAATTATGGAATATATATATGTGTGTATGCATGCTTTTGAATATATTTTTATCTATTATAATGTATGATTGTATATTTTATTATGTTTGTAATTACTGTGTAGTTATTTAGTGCAATAGATTTATGTAAGTAATATTAGGTAAATTGTTTTTTAATAAATCAAGTATGTTTTACCTGATCACCGCTAGTATGTAAGCATTTTTTTCAGTCCGTACAAAGGTTGTCTGGAAGAGATTGCTATAAGCGATAAGACCGCCGATTGTTTTACAGTGTTTAAAAAAATGTATTTTTTGTAATCTTTTACATGGTAATCAATAAAGAGTATTGTATTGTATTGGACGGCCATAGTCGCGGCATCATACAGACCTCTCAATACCTGGACGTATCGCCAATCAACTTGGCACCGTTGTAGAGACTCCAGAACAGACCAGGTTTCTACAGAGTCTAAAGCTTTCTCATAGTCCACAAACGCATGCAACAGGGGCTTGTTATACTCTTCGGTGTTCTGTATAACCTGCCGCACTGTGCGTATTTGGTCTCTGGTGCCGTATCCTCCTCGAAACCCAGCCTGCTCAGGGGGCTGGCTCTAGGATCCTCGGACTGGGGTTGGGAGCGGGACGCTTGCGAGGTATATAGTTGGCCGTAGAAGTCTTGAACCTCCCTAAGAATCTCCGGCTAAGCAGCGACGACTCTCCCGTAAGATGTAGTAAACTTCGTTAGATGGCTTCGACCCAACTGTTGAACAAAAACTTTTACCCCCCCGGTTTCGCTCGATCACTTCTTTAATGGAGCGTGTATTGGAGCACCGGAAGTCACGTCTCACCAGCTAAGAGATTTTTTGTTCAAAGCCCGTTGGTCTGACGAAGTGACTGAGGGGTTTTTCGTCGCTCCTGCATTAGCTACAGAGATTCTTCTGAAAGCTTAGACCCCTTACAAGCACCTCGCGACTCGTAGAATTTGTACCCTTTTCCCTGAGGATTATACTCTTGTATATTTATGTATCTTCTACTGTTTTATATCTGCCATCAGATTTAGTTAACGTTTGACTACTATCTCGTCTGATGGTAACTACGTATCTCGCCTGGTGGTAAGCGATGATGTGGTCGAGGATGGTGAACATGCTAGGCCCAGGCCCAGAATTCTACTAACATAGGTCAGTCGTTGGTAGTTTTAAATTTCAAATTGAAGTATTATTTTCAGATGATTTAATATTTCACATTACAATCCAAACTTATTTCCGTTAACACCAATATATTTATTTTTGTGTGACCTCTTTACGGTCAAATGGCTCGAAAGATTTATCTGAAATCTTGTACAAGAATAGCCATAGGATACTTTACGCGGAAAGCGGAGAGCAGCTAGCTGGCAGCTAGTTACGTAAATGCACAGAATAATTAATAGTACTACGTAGTAAATGCCATAATTGCTGAACTACAATCAATACTATTATTTTACAGGAAACCTGATTCAGATTTTTATTTATGGTTAGTAGTCTACCAAGTACCACACTACACATTCATACGTAAAGAACACATGTATTCATGTTTTAAGAAAATAAATATAGGCACATACGCATATTTAATTTCACCTAATGTTAAAATGACGATGTGGTCCAGGGACCATACCATAAGCGGCTTTGCCCGCGTTTAATCCTGGTTAGAACAGAAATTATAAAACATTTTTTTAATTTTTTTTTTAATCTACTTCTACTCAATATACTCTCTATTGTACATTCGTAGACTTGGAAAAGGCCTATGACAGAGTGGTGAGGAATGAATTGTGGTCAACATTAAAATATAAATGGGGTGTGTGGCAGTTTTATACAAGCACTGAAATCACTCTAGGAACAATGACTAAAGCATTAGTCATTGTTCCGAGGTTCCAGTGCTTGTGTCAAAATAAACGGAGCGTACACAGACTGGTTTTACATCGAAAAAGGTGTTAGACAGGGATGTGTTGCAACGTCAGACGTGAAAGAGAGTACAGATTAAGAATGAAGAATTTAACCATCAAATGCCTCCTATACGCTGATGATCAAGGTGATATTAGCATCATCGCAAATAATGGTTAATATTATGCATGATGCCTGAAAGTGAATGTAAGCAAGACCAAAGTAAAGCCGGCTTTTCACTATGGGATATAATTTAATTTATATTTTATCTTGAGATATAAAATTTTATCGCTCGTTATACATTTTGTATGAGATCTTTTACACTATGCTATAATATATATTACATTCCAAGCTATAAGTATTTTTTCGACCGACCGAGGCTTTTTCGAAACTCCTCCCCTAAGAGGGTGAAGTGGGTTATCAAAGTCTTAAATCAATATTATTTCGGATTGCGCTGAAATTTGGCATGCAGATAGTTATTGTGACGTGGGTATCCACTATGTCAGGAGTTTCCAAAATTCACTCTGGAAGTGGATGAGGGAGGGGGGTTTCGTAGTTTGGATAGTCTTTTTATTCGAAACTTCATACAAGTACGAAGTAAATAAATAAGTAAATACGAGTATCAGGCTTTTTCAAAATGCCACCCCTAAAAAGGTGAAGTGGAGAAACAAAGTCTGAAAATCAATATTGGTTCGGATTGCGCTGAAATTTAGTTATTAGGTATGACGTAGGTATCCGCTAAGAAAGGATTTTCCAATATTCACCCCTGAAGAAGATGGAACGGGGATTCAAAGTGTGTATGGCGAAACAAGATGAGATGTCTGTTTTACTATATAGCTCAGAAACTTTACTTAAGTACTTCTGTAAGTAAACAAGTATATACATGTTCCAAGATTTTTCGAAAGGGGCAGGTAAGGTAACAAGGTCTGAAAATCAATATGGTCTTTCGGGTTTCATAAATATGAATCCCTATTTCTCTTAGTCACGCAATAACTTGAAAACAGGTGAAAGAATTTGGCTTTTTCTTCTTTGATGTCTTTTATAATGGTTTTTACAAGAAAAAAGTTTTATGTAAATAAAATAGGTTTTTAACGCGGGCGAAGCTAGTTCTACTTCTAGTTGTCTATAAATGGGGTGTGCGGCAGTTTGATACGAGCACTGCAATCACTCTAGGAGGATTCCAGTGCTTGTGTCAGAATCACAGATGTAATCTAGTTCAAACCAATGTTCGTTGGAAGTGTTTATAACGATCTACAGCATATCATATATATTTTTAGGATGTTTCACACTCTTATTTTAGAAGTTAGAGCGGACACACACATAGAAATGAGATGTTTGAGAAGTATGATTGGAGTGACTCTGATGGGTAAGGTGGAGAGCAGCGTGATAAGGAAATATTGTGGTGTGGTAGAAGATGTAGTGACATAGATTTCATATTTCATATTTATTTATCCCAAATAACAATATACATTGTATGGGAAATTACAGACATTGAACACATACGAAATCACATTGAATAAAAAGAAACAAAAATACATTACATGAATTACAACATTGTTGGATACATAGAAGTTTAAAATACTAATTTTAAATCGGGGGGTACGGCAGTGCCCCAGCCAAGTCGAGCGCGAAGCAAACATTGCCGTACCATCCTTTACTAGAACCATTTCGCCGCATTTTCGGGCCCCTATTTGAGAACCTCTGGATAAGACCAGAACGCAGAAATTTTCGTCATCCAGTAAGCTATTATCACATACTAAAATTAAAAAAATCAAGTCTGTAGGTCATTTAGTTCCAAAGTTAAGTGAAAGCAAAGTTTCGCATTTATGACACTCACTCATGATCATCAGAATAAACTAGTAATTCTAAAACTATAAAAACTAGGATAATCGAAGATCTGGAGTACCTGGTGACCCTTATTTGAAAACACAAGAGCCCAACCAAACTATTTAAGATCGACATACCGCCTTTACAAAAAATATTCAACTTTGTTTGCCTCTTCAATTGATGTCAAAAATCGAAGGTCTGAAGTATCTGATGAAGAACCCTCAGCTTGTCTCAGCTGTATTAGAGACATGGTAATGCCTTCTTTTACTATTGGTACATAATTAACTCCAATGCAAAAATCCAGCATAGTGGGACACACCTTCTAATTATATCTAGCCTATTGCTTCCCACTGCTGGGCGAATGCCTCCCCTATTGCTTTTAATACGCATCTAAATAAAATTAAAGGAAAACTCTGGATAAGACTAGACTGGCTTTTATACATATACTTACAAGTTTACAAAGAATAAATAATGAACGCGAATGGGCAATACGAAAATTTTTGCTACTGTACAAGAATCAGAACCGGAAATAATATCGTTTAAAAACTAAAAAAGAACCGACTTCAATGTTCATTTTCAGCACCAATTTTGAGATGTTTATCTCAATATCTCTGGAGATACTAATCAGACCTCGATAAAATTACCATGCTACTACACTTGGGATATCTCCTTTCGAACAAAAAAAGAATAATCAAAATCGGTTCATAAACGACGAAGTTATCCCCGAACAAACATAAAAATATATATATATATATATATATATACGTTCGAATTGAGAAACCTTCTCCTTTTTGAAGTCGGTTAAAAAAGAAAAGAAAGATTTGTAATAATAAAAAAAACTACTAAAAAGAAAAAAAATGTGTCAAATAAGAAAATCTAATAAAATAAATCAATATGCCCACGTTTCTACAAAAAGAAGTGAAATCCCACCAAAAACATTCTGTAAAAAACTAGCCAAGTCTCGATCGAGCTGCTTGTTTATCTCTAAAAAGTAATGAAATCTAGACAAAGTCGTGCTAAGTCTAAGGTTCCTTACTGCGATTTCTTTATTATTATACTTAATGTAGTCACTCAACATTAACTATAATAATAAAGAAATCGCAGTAAGGAACCATAGACTTGGCACGACTTTGTCTAGATTTTATTACTTTTCTACACTAATATTATAAAGAGGAAAACTTTGTTTGTTTGGTTGTAATGAATAGGCTCAAAAACTACTGGACCGATTTTAAAAATTCTTTCACCATTCGAAAGCCACATTATCCACGAGTAACATAGGCTACATTTTAGGGTTCCGTAAGATATTTGGGTTTTAGCAAAACAACGTTTGGCGGGTCAGCTAGTATATAATATAATATAACCACCCCGACTGATCTATGTATAATCTTTTCATTAATAATATGATCTTTTGTCTATACTAATATTATAAAGAGAGAACATTTGTAATTTTGTATATTTGTATTTTTGTGTTTGTAATGATTTGGCTCAAAAACTACTAGACCGATTTGAAAAATTCTTTCACTAATATATAGAATGGACTTTCGAAATGAAAATAAGCTATATATTATCCCGTTTAAATCAAAGGTAAATACGTGGAGATCTAATTTTCAACCTGAGTCGACAAAAAAAACTGTCGAAAAACACGTTTCTTACGAACGCTGCTCAATTGAAAATAGATGGAAGAATATTTTCTATGGAAGAGTTGTACAACTTAGTAAGACCTACAAAAAAGTCCGCGGCAGCATATATCTATCTCTTAAGGTTGACTCACAGTAACCATTTTTATCTTTAAAATTTTGTTAAAAAATATTACATAACTTCCAGGGCTATTTTCAAGTATATAGTATTAATCCTTATCCAAATAATAACGTTAATTAGCTTGGCCACGTATTATAGAATAAAATTGCCCTTTTTACAGTGTATAATTCTAATGAAAACTCTAGAAGATATCACGGATTTCACATACACGCATCGCAAAATTAATAAAATATTTGCAGTGCAACCACAGAAAAGGTCATAGTTACAATGAAAATATTATTATAAGCTTAGCTTTTCTGTAGATCCCCACCGATCGCAATCAATTTAAAGTCAATAGTATATAATAGTATGATCTATTGTATAAAATAATAATAATCTATATATATAATATAATATTTTAAACCACCCCGACTGATCTATGTATAATCTTTTCATTAAAAGCATTCCAATGACTCTAAACACGACATTTAAAATCTGAGCTGTAAGTTGGTGAGGATTTGAGTATTCTGTAGAGTCCAGGAGATGTCCCAGCATTAGGTCAATGCTACCATGTTCTTACAATATCGTTGAAGAAGAAGATTTTCGAATTGATCAAACTTATGAAAGTTGCTCATAGTTTTATAACGATTGAACGAATTTTCATGAATCAAAGCTAAGAATACTCTTGATGAAGACATCTATCAAACAAAAAAAAACTATCAATAGTAAAATCAAAATCGGTTCAACCGGTTGGGTGCTAAGATGCTACAGACAGATACACACGTAAATCGTATAATACCCCTACTTTTTGTGTCAGGGAACGCCGTAAGGTTACGGCGGCAGATGTTCTCCTCGGTGGTGGTAAGCTACTTTTCAACAGACTTACAAAAAGAAGGAAGTTCTCAATTCGTCTGTATGTTTCTTTTTTAACCGACTTCAAAAAAAGGAGAAGGTTTCTCAATTCGACCATATATATATTTTTTTCTTTCTTTTTTTGTATGTACGCAATTACTCCGTCAATTACGAACGATTAGAATGATTATTTTTGTAATCGGTAGGGTACATTTCCGAGGTGGTCCCATTGTAATTTCATTGAGATGTGATAAGTACCTTCAGAAATATGACGATAAACGTCTCAAACTTGCTACTGAAATTGACTCGCGGGGCATTGAAGTCAGTTGTTATAGTTTTTAAATTATCTTAATTATTGGTAGATTTAATGATCCCACGAAAACCCATGATTCATGAATGCACATAAAACTTTCATTGGTAGGTATATAGCTAGGATTAGAACCAACGACTCTCGGGTCAGAATCAGGGTAACTATCCTTTATGCCAAAGGGCCGTCCAATATCACTACGTAAGTGTTATAAAACAATGTCCATCACTGCGTCTGTCTGTCTGTTCGCAATAATCTCAATAGCTTCTGAACGGATTATCATGCGGTTTTCACCAATAGCCAGAGTGTTTATGAGGAAGGTTTAGGTCTTAGGTGCATAATTCGTTAAGGTTTTGTGTTAATTGGTTGACATATGACGATGATTCTTAAATATGTTAATATTTTATATTCGATGCAACAAACTGATGCAGAATTTGTAGGCATATATGTTCTACCCGTGCGAAGCCGGGACGGGCTGCTAGTTAGAGATAAACAAGCAGCTCCATCGAGATTTGGCTAGTTTTTTACAGAATGTTTTTGGTGAGATACTTATTACTAATTCTATGAAAATATAATTTATACATTTGGTAGTAAATAGAAAATTATGTATGTACGTGGGTATGTCAAATTAATAATATGTAATAACACCAGCGGTTCACGTCTTCCTAACTGTAGTACCTATAAGATATGATATTAACTATATATTATTTTGTCAGTCAATGTTTATCGTCGGTCATAGTCATAAATAAAATGTAAAAGAATAGGAAATAAGAAATGTCATTATAACCATAATTCAATTTTGTGATAAAATAATAATAATCCCGCAGGGGCGGCTTTGTGGCGAGCCGACGGTGAGTGGCGACCCCTGTCCCGTGAGGGCTATATGAGACCCTCTGACCACCGGCTTACCTTGACCGGCCGGCCGGTGGTGGGAATCGCAAGAGCTAAGACCTAAGCTCCAGGGTGGAAGTGTTAAAGGCATAAATTCGCTAGTAGCGTTTAGTGATAGTGCAGCACACCTCTCAACATCCTTAGCTATCCACGCCAATGTTGCCCCTCGGCGCCAATATAACGGTCCGCCTTAATGGGGGCCCATTCTGTGGTTGGCAAGTCACCACCCGCCTAAATATTTAATAAGACAATGAAATATGTAATGAGACATAATTGGTGGGTGCCGTACCTCATCCCATAGACCAGCAATCCGACATTAATTAGCTCACCCAATAGTCTCATAATGTACCATATTTTTATAATATAGTTTCCCATATCTCCTCCTCATCGATAGATAATACCTGAGTTAAAATTGTAAAGGGCCTCCGAAGTTGTTTCTACCTAATTGCAAAATTTGCCTAAGTCGTATTCGTGAACAACCTCGAGAGGAACTCCATTAAGGTCAACCGGTTCCGGAATAACATACCCGTTGAACTTGATTTTGGTTTTATCCAAATTTGTCCGAAAACCGATGCGTGCATAAAAATTAGCCAGGGTGTTCAGCATGTATTTTAGATATTGCACGGTTTCAGCCATGATGAAAATATTGTCCGCAAACCTCAGGTGTGAAAGGTACTTGCTGTTAATATTAATGCCCCATCCTTTCTAGTTCAGCGTCTTGATCATATCCTCCGGACTGTTATTGAACAATTTGGGGGAAATAACGTCCCTTTTTCTAAATTCTCTATGTAAGGGGATATGTTCAGTCTACTGATTTTGTACTTAGATGGTCATTGTTACGGCGTCATACAGGCCTTTTAGTACTTGGATGTATCGTCAAACAACTTGGTACCGTTTTGAACCTGAGACTCAACAAAGTGAAAAGCTTTCTCATAGTCCACAAACACAACAAACAGAAGCTGGTTATATTCTTCGATCTTCTGTATAAACTGCCACACTGTGTGTTTGTGGTATATCTATAGTACCGTATTCTCTTCAAGGGGATGAAACTCGTCGAGTCTACGCGCGAGACGACTTGTGATGACTCTCGAAAACAGCTTATAAACGTGAGTCAAGAGTGAAATGTTCGATAGTTCTTTAGGGAGCGACTGGAAACAGTATTCAACGTTTTGAACTGCACCGTCATTTATTGCGTTATTTATAATATCTATGCTTGACATCACGTCCTCTGTGTTTGAAGTTGTATCCTCTAAGTTAGGCGTTGCATCATTTTCTGTGCTAACTACTGTAATGAGGATACCGGCAGTCTCAGTTCCCATTGCAAGTTGAATCAGTCATTTAGACCGTAATTCTATGTGAAAAAATAAGTGTAAATAGTTATTTTTTTAGCGTAAACAAAGTAATATTTAGAAATATATCACAACAAACTATTGATATTTTTCTAAAAAAACGGAACATTAGCATATAACTGGAACTAATTTTTATGTATTGTAAAACGTTTCATCATATACAATGTTGTATCTAAAGTTATCACAAAGTAAAATGAACAAATTTAAGTCAATAATGAGACATAAGCATTTATACCAACACACATTCTAAGCAAATATTTTAACAACACTGTATTAAATACACTTCATCACATTATTAAATTGAAATTTTATCATTTAAATAAAAATTACCTTTGCAAACAAACTGTAATATTATCGTAATGTAACGTTCTCGCTGAAACCAAAAGCTCATGCCTCTACTCACGCATAATGACAACTGACTGAAGTTTAATTCTTAAAAAAAAACACCTCGTCGAAAGGAACAACGTGATATCGCGATGTACCACGATTGCTCATAATTTCGGTATTATTAGCGAAAAAATACCATGGTTTTTGAGAAAATAAAATCGAACACGGCGATTTAAATTATAAAATAAAAAAAAGTGAATTTTCAGACTTGTCACGTTATTGAAGCAAAGAAGCGATTTATTGCATCTTTTTGCACAAAAAAATATTGAATATTAGATTTTTTCTTCGTGATCAAATATTAGACACTAAAATTTCACAAAAAAGTGCAAAATAAGCTCGACTTGTATCAAACGATCTCCTAAACTACAAGAGATATCGAAACTTGAGTTTGACCAAAAAATCGTATTTTTTTTTACGTATAGAACTGCTAAAAACGCACTTTTGACATAACTCGAGTTATATCGTTTTGCACAGGAGGCACAGATTTATTTTTAAAACAATGACTATTGTAGGTACATAGTTTTTAGAAAAGTTGGTAATTTATTGTATAGTCTAACTGATTGAACTCTTACAGCATACTGTAAGAGTTCAATCAGTTAGCACCTTACGAGTGGTAGATCATAATCTACCACTCGTAAGGTGCTCACAAATAGAGAGATAGAGAAAAGGATGCTAAATGGTTTGGATATCAACGATGGAAGACGAGAACAAGACGAGAAGAAGACGAGTGTGAATGGGCCAGATGGTAGAGGCCGACCTAGGCGAACGTATCACGACCAGGATCGCAGACGTTTTAAAGAAAGGCTACGTCAAAAGTACCTATAACCGGCAAGCAATGTATGAAGGCGCTCATAATAGTGGAAGAAGCGAAATATGTATGTTAGGATCGAAGCATGTGGAAACAAGTAGTCTCTGCCTACCGCAACAGGAATAAGGCGTGATTGTATGTATGTATGTGCTTCTAGCGAGGGTATAAATTTTGAATAAATTTTGTTAAAAAAAATAATAGAAAATTTACGCTTTTTTTCTACGTATCTACGTAACTACTAAATTTGAATAAAATTGCAAGTCGATAGGTACTTAGGCTGGGTAGCACCATCTTACTTTAACTATAACAAACGTCAAAAATTAAAAACATCGGTTATAGTTATAGTTACGGATAAAGTAAGATGGTGCAACTCAGCTTTAGTTTAGGTTCTGAAATAGCATATAAGCTAATTTTATTTCCGAAATTCATCCCTTAAATTGTTAAACAAGGTGATAAAGTTTATAGGTAAAATGTTATTACTTGGTTCGATTCACTCAAAAGTTGGTACAAAAAAACCTTAAACATCTCCTCATATTATAAATGCGAAAGTAAGTGTGTGAGAATCTGATATTGTTCTCTACTTGCCACAAATCAATATACACGCGGGCATGGCCGCGGGGCTCAGCTAGTTGTTTTATACAATACGTAATAAGCACGAATCAATGATAGAAATATGGTAACAGTACAAACCAATTTCCATTTCACGACTGTTACAAGAATCACTTTCTTTCGTACGAATTCAATCATAAACACATTACATAATCTTATTGTCTTTTCTGGTGTATTTATAAAAGATGATCTAAATAAAGCGGCACATATTGTAAACATTTTTAGAATAAAAGTCTACGAATTTTGACTGAATCCATCAGAAGTCCAAGAGTGCCACATGGAGTCAGAAGCAGACGTTTAAAATGTTTTAGTAAGTAGAATTTCGGGCTGTGTGAAAACGGGTATTTCATAGCGTGCTGCATCGATCGCATCGTCACATAGAGGTACCATATCAGGTGAATTACAATGTGCGTAGTGCCTATATATAGGTACATATATAGTTTATAATAATATAGGTTTTCTTAAACATGTGTTCTTTTCGTATTTATGTGTGGTGTGATACTTGGTAGACTTCAACTATAAATGTGAATGTGTAAAATCGCACATAAATTTAAAAAACTTTTTATTTTATCAACCAATATCCAAAAAAATAAGATTAAAATAACCGATTTCATGTCGCGCGAGCGTCAGTTTCAGTTGCAAGTTTGAGACTTTTATCGTCATATCTCTGGAGATATTATTCAGATCTCGATGAAATTACAATGGGACCACCTCGGAAAATATACCCTACCGATTAAAAAAAGAATCATTCGAATCGGTTCACAATTGGCGCAGAAATCGCATAAAATACATACAAAAAAAACAACATAAAAAAGGAGGTTCTTAGTTAGTCTGTTGGTTTTGTATTTGGTTGGTTATGTTGGTTGGTATTGTAAACCGGTTCGAACGATTCTATTTTTAAAGGGAGATACATCTCCACGATGGTACCATTATACAATGATGACGTTTACGAGAGCTGGCGCTTACCTCGGCCAACGTATTAGCCTAGCTATACAACGAGGTAACGTCGCTAGCTTTTTGGGAACATTACCGGCAGGTAGCGACGTAGGTTCTGTCTTTTATTTATAGTATAGATATTATTATTGCAGTTTATATAATTTTGATATTGTCATTAGGTAATTATTTTTAAGTTGTTTATAAAGTATATATCTGATGACTATCTAAGATATATTATTATGAAGATTTAAACCTCAAACTTGTCACTGAAAATGAATCATTTTGTGTAGGTGTCATCCTATAATAAATTTCCTCAAGATCGGATGTATCCTTAAAAATATGACGGAAATAAAAAAAAAAGATAAGCGCTGCTGAAACTGACTCACACGGCATGTAATATCGCTTTTTTAGTTTTTAAACTAGTTATCATAATTAATTTTTACACATCTTTTATAGGCTAGCGTTTGACCACTAACTCACCTGGTGGTAAGCGATGATGTCATCGAAGATGGTGACCAGGCTAGGCCTATAATAACTTTCAACTTTCAAGTGTGGTGCCGGAATACCGTAAGGTTATGGCGAGCATAATATTATTATAGTCGTGGTGTCCGCTCTCTTACGTAGTATTTATATTCTCTTTGGTCCGCTCTACAATACGTTTACCCCATCGATTATCGGTTCTGTGGCATAATTATGACCCACCCACTTAAGCTTGCTTTGCTTATGTAGTCATATAATGTATGAGGGCGAGTTTATGCCTCTGTACTATTACGGTTATTCTATATTATTATATAGTTCTCTGTCGGATGAATTTTTATTTCGAATTCTGTTCACGCGCACGCCTTTGAATATTTTATTAGCAATAGACAAGCTATATATATTTTCTGCAGGGTTGTTATGTTACTCGTAAAAGATGTCGCTTCACCTCATTTCCTTCACGACGCCTGTCGCGTTCACACGCCTTCGTAACTTTTTTTCTGTAACTATGTCGAGTCAAATAATACATAATCAATCCAAGAAACGCATTTTATTTTGGCTCCAATATATCGTTCAAAGACATACAAATTCTATCCTTCGGGAAACTCCAACTTAGCCTCTCCCCTTAACTCGCTGTGAGACTATTTATTGGTGGACAAGTCAAACCGTGAACGCCCACGTCTCCGTTATATCCAGCTGTAGACTGATACAGTTTGATAATGATGAGATGAATCATTATAGTGTTCTGTCCAAAACCCCAATGAAAGCGTAAGCGTTTTAGTAAAGCGTTCACATTTTTATTTGAAGTGTAACTTGACTTTGACTTGGGCTTGACGTGCCTTACATTTGAATTTATGACTTGAGTCTGTTAAAACTTTGAAAAATATTTTACTGTATTCTGTTAAGTAGATATCCCATTCTGTCGAACAAAGCACTTTGTCACAGAAAAGATAATAGTCCTGCTTTGCATCCACATTCCACACAGAGAAGGAATGGATTTCCCTGCCAGATAATGGGTTTTCTGTTAAGTATATCCAGGGGTAGGCTGGCGCTTGGCTGCAAGGGATGATGTGGTTAAATATAATGAACACGCTAGGCCTAGAATACCTCTGAGTATTCAGCCAGAAATACTCAAAGTAGAATACTGAATAACAAAGTGATCGAACCGTCCCAGGCAGACTAGCAGAACCTCTTTTTTATGCAAAAATGGGTAGCGCTTGACCACTATCTCCCCCGATGCTAAATGATGATGCGGTCGACGATGTAGCGCGCTTACCCATTACTTAGATACCTTTTCACTTACGACTTGAAGACCTTTAAGTTGTATCTAATCGGAACCTCTGCCACTAAATATAATTTATGTCAAATATTAAAGTAAAATAATTAGCTACAGTTTAATGTCATCATTACATAATTAGCTTCTTTTCATTTCAGCCTTTTTGTAAGTGCATTCAGTGCTCTTGCCTTCATCGTGGGTGTGAGTTGGGTGGGAAGAGTTGCGCTGGATTACGTACCATACTACAACGATACTCCCACTACAATCGTACCTATCAAAGTTATCGTTCACAACAAACCTTATTAAATGAACTGGATACTGTGACGAGTATCAGTCAGAGTTAGAATCAATATAACCGTGTTTATTGTTGATTTCATTCAAGATGGGATTAATCCCGTAAGTTGATTATTTATTATTAGTCATAGTTAGGGCCAGTTTCACCGGTTCATGATGAAGTGACAGATAGTTATCTGACAGATGACGCCATATAAAAGCTGTCAAAAATGTGTCAGATATGTTCCTGATGAGTTTTTTATTTATTATCTATTTTTTATTTTCTATTTATTATTTATCTATTAAACAACCCCGTAAGTTAATGATTTGTTTAAATAATAACTTTTTAGGAGGACCACAACCACTTTAATTAATTTATCTTTTTAGGCTTACTATAGTAACTACAAGGCACCCTTATAGGTATGTTATGTCCGTCTGGCTATTCGTCCGAAAAAGTTGATAAGTTTATCTCTCAAATAAAAAAATAAATAAAGCAAACATTTTTTTTTTATGAAAAAGGCTATATTGCATGTTTGTTTTACTTATTTACATTTGAGATCTAAACTTATCAGATCAAAACCAAAATTCGCTGTGCCTACCCCATCGTGTGTCGTATCCATTGAAATTTGAATTTAAATATAAATTTTAATGTTCTAACAACAAAAATATGATTACAGAGTCATGTTTATGGTCTCTGCACTAGCAGGCACACTTTTTGCATTGGCAAACCTTTCGAAATATATTTTGGAGACAGTAGATCACGTCGAAACACTGGACCTAACCTTGGAGGACTATAATGCAAGAGTGTACGGGACATCCTCCACGTCAGCACCGTATAGAGATTCCCGTTATGGTAAAGTTTGGAGAACGCGAAAATCTAAGACGAACAAACTCGTACTTAGTTAAGCAACATTTGTTTTGTTTTCAACCGACTGCCAAGAAGAAGAAGGTTGTCAATTCGCCTGTATGTATTTTTTTTGTATGTATGTTACGCGATTACTCCGTCAATTGTGAACAGATTCGAATGAATATATTTTTTATCGTAGGGTACATTTCCGAGGTGGTCCCATTGTAATTCATCGAGATAAGGTAAGTTACATCTCCAGAGATATGACGATAAACGTCTCAAACTTGCTACTGAAACTGAGACCGAGACAGAATCGAGTCACTTCCATGGAAGTCGGTTGTTTTAGTTGTAAACCATCTTAATTATTTAAGTTAACTGATCTGCCTGCAGCTTTATCATCATTCATAATTAATTGGTAAAAAATGCATTTCACAATTCAAAAATAGTAAATTCTAGTGAATAATAATTTAAAAATGATGTTATTATATTTCAATTTAATCTAGATATTCGTTTACCAAATAGTACGCTTTTAGTACTAGCGACCGTTTTTTACATACATTTTAGTTAAGATAATATGCTAAACTTTTGTGAATGTATATCATCACTGTGATACGGTGAATTTTATTTAATTTTCTTATTATTTATAGTCTGGGCTGGCGGATAAGGACCGGCACCCGCCAATAATTATGCTTCATTTAAAAAATGCTTAGGCGGGTGGTGGCCATCCACTACATGGGTCCCCCATATCTATGGGTAGTATTATTATCTGTTCTATGTCTATTGATACTTGTATTATTGTATTGTACTACATAATATGATTGTATTAGGTACTATAATTATTAATTATTATAAAGACAAAAACTTAATGACATATATTTATGTTATTATAAGTAATTAATTATAAATAATGTTTAAATCATAAAATGTTTAGTTATTTTTTTCGGTGACTACAGTTGAATATATTCGCACAAGTGACACTGACATTCTTCCAACACCTTGCCCAAGTAGTGACAGAGAGACTGCTGTGATACCGACCGAGTCTCCAGTAGGTCTCCGAACGGTGATACTTCGTATCCGCACTGAAATTAATGTATTTTAGATTTTTGTATTCATAATTTTCATATAGGTTCAAAGGGGACTTATGGTTGGCGGATTACACAAATTCACACATCGCCACTGAACAGATAGAATAATATGACATCGCATGGCAACGCAAATCATGCGTAAAGTTTGTATGAAAAGAGAGGGTTGCAATCTTCGCTGATTTTGGCTTGAAGTTGCATCGTTTTAATGTGCAGAATTAAAATAGCAATACACTTACCGATCTGGCCATTTCAAGACAATGCAACCGTCTTGCACTCGGTTTGGTGAATCTAGCAAGTTGGATCCAAGCCTTTCCCGCTCTTCTGTCATATTTTAACGCTTGAGTGGCACAGGCACACGCACTTATTATGGTATCTACTTTGCCTCCCACTGATCCAACTATAACTTCACCTTTTTCTGCTCTCTGATAAAAAAATATACAAGTTGACTAGTTGTGCACACTGCATACCACAATTAAACTAGTAAAAATGCAAAAAAAAACCAACCTTCCTAGTCAAATATAAAACATACCCATGTTAAGCATCAGGAATTGTAATCATGTTACCTGGACTCCAAACAAATTGGGACACAAGAGTAGGATAATAACGAATAGGTAAGTAGGATAAGAATTGAATCATACCGCTATCCAAGTATCGGCAAGAGCTATCCAAACATACGCATTTGGCTGTCTTCGGGTCAGATCGACCAGCACAGTTTGAACTCGATCCTCGTCCAATATTGGCAGTGAAAGAAGCAGACTACATGGGAAAGAAAACATTTGCTTATTTATGAGGATGAGTATCGACATGAATATAGACAATCATATAGATGGTGCGGCATTGAATATGGGGTACCTCTTGAATAATTATCATCAATTCATTCACAGGTATCACCTGTGAATGAATGGGAACCTAGAATGGGAACTGGCTCTCAAGGACAGCTGCCGGAACACATTATTTGTTCATGTTTGGTGACAGATTTTGCAACTTGAGGATAATAACTGGCTAGGCGGACACTTAAGAGTGTCCTACCACCATGCAAGATTGATACAAGCTTGATCAACACCTGTGTCCAGCCAGTTTCCTAAGCTTCTTGACGATGTTCTACTTCTGCTCTCGAAGCCGATCATTCTTCCAATGCACCACCGGGCATTGGAGGTGATGGCGGAGAAGTAATGGTGTAGTCGTGCAAAATGTGAATGGGCTCTAAAGGATGCTGTTGATATTCTGTCCACAAGACAAAAAGTAGTAAACTTGCCTGTACGCTCCCAGCAAACTGCCTGCCTTCTGAAGCGCTACTTTAGCAGACGCCACATCTTTCTTCTTGTGATGGCATTCAGCTTCTAGACTCCTTAAATAACTTATCTGTAACACGTTTTAGCTAAAATTAATGTTTTTTAGCGTTTCAGAATTTACATTTTTATTTATTTTTAATTGCTCGTTTTATATTGGTTATTTTTACGGAATTTCAATTGATAATGGAGAGCTCTGCGTGGGTTACGTACGCCTACAATAATATATATAACCTAAATCAGTATAAGACAGAATAATTGCTTACTATTAGGCAAACACCCTGCGTATTTCGTTACGTCGTATCTTCAAAAAAGTTGTACTCGTACAGCTTCTGAGGTATGTCAGGTACGGCGCGAGAAGAACAATGCGAGCAATGAAAATAATATATTGCTTTACTTTCTAAGTGCAGCCGTTACGTAGCTTTTAGGCACATCGAGCACTAGTACGACCACTGGCCGGAGTCACAGTAATATTATAATACAGTATTGTGACTCGGCGTGTTCTTGAGATCAAAAGCTTAAGCCGTACGTACGTACGTACGTACATGCACGATAGGGCTGCCGCCTACTGTATTTTAATTGCATCTACCTACTTCACGATCTTTCTAGTTTTTTTTAATTATAATATTTTTGTAAATTGTTAAATAAAATCCAAAATTTCATCGTACCGACGGGACTCGAACCCGCACCCCCCGGATTACACGTCCAGGTGCTCTGCCAATTAAGCCACGGTTCGATCCGGTTCCGGATCCGGATCGGTTATTAATTGAAAATAGATATAAGAATATTTTCTTTGCAAGAGTTATACAACTTAATAAGACCTACAAAAAAGTCCGCGACAGCATATGTCTATCTCTTAAGGTTGACTCTCAGTAACCATTTTAATCTTAAAATTTTTGTTAAAAAATATTACATAACTTCCAAGGCTATTTTCAAGTATATAGTATTAATCCTTATCCAAATAATTACGTTATTTAGCTTGGCCACATAGTATAGATTAAAATTGTCCTTTACAGTATGTAATTCAAATGAAAACTCTAGAAGATATCACAAGTTTCACATACACGCATCGCAAAATTAATGAAATATTTGCAGTGAAACCACAGATTAGGTCATACTACGAAAATATTATTATAAACCTAGCTATGCTGTAGATCCCCACCGATCACAATCAATTTGAAGTCAATATAGTATAATAATATGATCTATTTTATAAAATAAAATTCCTAATATATATATATATATATATATATATATATATATATATATAATAACATAATATTTTAAACCACCCCGACTGATCTATGTATAATCTTTTCATTAAAAGCATTCCAATGACTCTAAACACGACATTTAAAATCTGAGCTGTAAGTTGGTGAGGATTTGAGTATTCTGTAGAGTCCAGGAGATGTCCCAGCATCATGTCAATGCTTACATGTTCTTACAATATCGAAGAAGAAGATTTTCGAATTGATCAGACCTATGAAAGTTGATTTCATAGCGCAATTAACTAGAAAAAAGCTCATAGTTTTATAACGATTGAACGAATTTTCATGAATCAAAGCTAAGAAAACTCTCGATGAAGACATCTATCAAACAAAAACAAACTATCAATAATAAAAACAAAATCGGTTCATCCGGTTAGGTGCTAAGATGCTACAGACAGACACACAGATTTTCATGAATCGAACACACGTTAAACGTATATTACCCCTACATTTTGCGTCGGGGAACGCGTAAGGTTACGGCGGCAGATGTTCTCCTTGGTGGTAAGCTACTTTTTGGTAGATTTAATGATCCCACTACGATTGTACGAAAACTCATGATTCATGAATACACATAAAACTTTCATTGGTAGGTAGCTAGGATTAGAACCAACGACCGTCGGGTCAGAATCAGGGTAACTATCCTTTACGCCAAAGGGCCGTCCAATATCACTACGTACGTATTATAAAACAAAGTCCATCACTGCGTCTGTCTGTCTGTTCGCAATAATCTTAATAGCTACTGAACGGATTATCATGCGGTTTTCACCAATAGCAGAGTGTTTATGAGGAAGGTTTAGGTGCATAATTCGTTGAGGTTTTGTGTACTCGTAAATTGGTTGAAATATGACGATAGTTGTTAAATATGTTAATATTTTATATTCGATGCAACAAACTGATGCAAATGTTGTAGGCATATATGTTCTACCCGTGCGAAGCTGGGGCGGGCTGCTAGTATTATATATTTTATTTAATAAAATGAAATTCGTTGTGAAAATATGACAGTACATATTTTATATACTTCCATTCTTACTCGAAAAGTAAATTATAATATAAATCTTATTACGTAGGTACCTGCCGTTTATTACTCTCTTAATAACTTTATAATGCTATTTCGTCAAATTCAATAATATAAAGTAAGTAGATAGTCTAGCCTAGGAAACTACCTAAATACTAGTCTATTTTTAACACGAGCGTAGACTAAAGGTCACTCGTGTATCACTTTTTTCACTCTATTCATTTATTTATTTATAAATCCAGGTATTATATCCTGTAGAGGAAAAAGCGAAATATACACCTTAAAAAAATTATGTACTAGTAGGTATATAAACATTATTTTATACTCTTACCGTTCGGAGCTTTCGGGTTATTTAAAAAATGTTAACTCTGGGTGCGTTATTGAAAAATTCGAGCACACATAAACAGCAAAATATAGTCTAGATAATTCCTTTGTGCCATAGTAAGTATAATATTTATGTATATTCTCAATCAATCAAATATTCACAATTCGCATGCTTACAGATTAGACCGTAATTACACGACTTTACCTTCACACGGTTCGTTCGTCACTGCGGCGCAACCACATTTATCGTAAGCTGTGTACCGAGTGTGTACCGAACTCGAGGCGCGTAGGTATGACGCGCGTTTCGACCGTAAGTACGGAGTCAGAATACTGTTTATTAGGGTTCCGAACCCAAAGGGTACCAACGGAACCCTATTACTGAGACTCCGCTTTCCGTCTGTCTGTCTGTCTGTCCGTCTGTCACCAGGCTGTATCTCATGAACCGTGATAGTTAGACGGTTGAAATTTTCACAGATGATGTATTTCTGTTGCCGCTATAACAACAAATACTGAAAACACAACAAAGTTAAAAATTAAAAAAAAGTTTAAAAAAAAAGATTTTTATGATAGCTCAGCGCCACTTATGTAGTTACAAAGATGGCGCTATCATCTTTACCTTAATCTGAATCTTGGAAGCGGCTCCAACGATTAAATAAAATTTAGTATACCTACAGGGGATTTCGGGGGCGATAAATCGATCTAGCTAGGAGTCATTTTCAGAAAATGTTGTTTTATTCGTGTTTTCAATAATCAACTTAAAATATGACTCTTCCCGACATCTATTGGCGAGTAGAAGTACTGTATCAGTAAAGGAGTTAGTTGCTCTCAATTAAAAAAAATAGTATTATTATTCGTCAATAGATGTCGGGAAGAGTCATATTTGTCTGTTTAAGTGGCAAAAAATACCGAGCAAAGCTCGCTCAACCAGATATTTAATAATATTAATTACTACAATTACTATTACTACTATTACTATTACTACTATATAATACTATTCTACCTTTGTGTTAACGTTTACTTAGTTGGTGTTAGAAGTTCGTTAGAAATTCGATAGATGGCGTTCAGAACCCTCCGTGTGCGGGAAAAAGTCTGACTCGCACTTGGCCAGTTTTATTATATTACCGTGCCGGAGTCTTGGCCGTCTCGTTGGTGCACGAGGTGCTTTACTATCAGAAAAGAAAATATACCCATAGCTATTGTTGCGAAGGCTGGTGTTCTTGCATAGAATAGCAGTTTAATAATAGGTTCTTCACCCTCTACTCGTGGTGTACGAAGGTAAGCTTATTACACGCATGCCCATATTTGTGCCGTTACGCTAATAAATTTGTAATGTATAAGTGCACAAGCTGTACCCCTTTATATACCCTATCATCTAATCCATAATACAGGCTGTCCCTGTGCAAATGTTCAGCTAAATCGGTCCAGCCATTTTAGGAAGAAGAAGACCTAAACAAAAAAATTACTTACAATTTTTCGCATTTATGATATTGGTGTTGATAAAGAAAATATCGGTATATTATTAATAAAACTATGAAATACATATTCAGTGCTACGTTTTCACCTCCCCATATTTTTTCAAGCCAGTACGAATGTGACACAGAGCGTCATCAAACTTCCCTCTGAGACGACAGCATAGCGCCACCATATGAAAATATGTAGCTGAATCCTTAGCTTCGCATAGTGCTTGTGAGACACACACTTCAGCTAACTGAAACATTATGTTGGTGTATGATTTAGGTTAATAGGTAGGTAGTTAAGTTAGCACGAAAATTGAAGTAACTTCTCAATTTCGTGGTAAAAATGAAAGAAAAAAACAGTTTCAAATGCGAGTGACATTGTCAGTTACTTATCAGAGATATCTCTGAATACATTCATAAAATATTAGTGAACTCATTATATTGATCATTCTTCTGCTAACTTTTCTATGGATCAAAACCAAAGATTTTGCTGTCCGTCCGCCGTTCGTCTAGTTAAACACATGAGATTTTCACAAAATATGCATAGGTTTGGCCGCTTATAGCGGCAACAAAATAAAGTTGAAAATTATGAATTGTTCTTATGAATTGTAATAGAGACTTCAAATCTTTACAAAGTAAGTATTGTTATATTATTATTACGACAAAAACAGAATAAAGTAAAAATTAAAGGGGGTCCCCATACAAGAAACTTTTTCTTCTAGCAAATTTTGTTCAATCTTATTAAATACTAGCTGTGCCCCGCGGTTTCGCCTGCGTTAAAACAACTTTTATTTATTTTATTTTTTTCATAAGAACCATCTCCTGACGATAAAAAACACAACAAAAAAAGAATTAGCGAAATCGGTCCAGCCGTTCACGCGTGATGCCGTGACCAAGGGCAATTGGGATTCATTTTTATATATAAAGATAAAATAAAATTGTTCTATGGTACGGAGCCCTACTAGGTAAGTCAGATTCGCACACGTCGCACTTGGCCAGTGTATTTAGTTATTGTCTATTGTTCTAAATATAGAAATTATGCTCTATTAAATGCAATCCAGTCAACTAACATTAATTAGTTACTGACCTGGAACACGATTTTCATGAGCAATGAAGTGTGAAAAATTACAAATAGTGCGTTCAAGTAGGGTGGCACAGGTCATGGGGTATTATATCCGGGCTATTCGTTACCCTCAGCTTTACCTCTTTTAGCCTCATTATAAACACGACCCGACCCGGAAACGACCGACGACGATGACCCGGACACCGTATCAATTAATTTTCATTCATATCAATACATTCTTAACTAGTTCCTGTTCATATATGATGATGTTTCAAGTTAGAAAATCTGTCGCCAAACATCTAATGTGTTCCGGCAGCTATCCTTGAGAGCCAATTCCTATTCTAGGCCTAGCGTGCTTGCCATCTTGACCGCATCATCACATACCAACAGGTGAGATAATGGTCAAACGCTAGCCTATAAGGTATTTGAAAAAATAATTTGGTCCATAAGATCAGAGTTCACGAGGAAATAGAACAAAGCAATAGGTACAAGATTTTTTATATTAAGATGTGTGATTGATACTATAGATGAACTACAAATTCAGTTCCCCAATATATAACGAATCGTTTCAGCTAATTCATCCAACTATTACTGTCCTCTCTATAAATTAATCCTCTATCTGCTACCTTCTAGGGCGTATTGAATATGTAGGATAACTAACGTCAACAGCACGCAATCTCAG
Source organism: Cabera pusaria (assembly GCA_954871355.1). NCBI lineage: Eukaryota > Metazoa > Arthropoda > Insecta > Lepidoptera > Geometridae > Cabera > Cabera pusaria. The sequence goes on from OX940893.1 coordinate 11,695,675, forward strand.
CAATAAATCACTGGCGTCGAAGTAAGGGCTCATGCCTGGCAGAATTGGAGTGTCATCCCACCAGTCTCCAAGCTCTTGTTCCCATCCTTGGGGGTACAGGAACTGTATGGACAATGCCTCTTTTCTGGTTCTAGAAGCCGCAATAATAGAAAGGTATATTTACTATAGATATCTATACTAATATTGTAATAGGCCTATGTCAAGCAGTGGATTTTTGTTAGTGGTTTATATATCTCGGAAGCGGAATCCGCGGTGAGATTTGAAATTCAAATCTAAGCGCAGATTTCGCTTTCGAGATGTATAAACGAGCTTACAGAATAGCCCTACTGTATAGGATGATGATGGTGATGTTTGTATGAATAGACTCAAAAACTACTCGATTGATTTAATTTTTACATTTTTTACTTATATTTAGCATGTTTATTCGGAATTAAAATAGGTAATATATTATTCCATTTTAATGATTGGTGGAGACCTACTTTGTAACCAAAGTCTACATCTACATAAAACGGTTCAGAAAACACGTTTTTCACGAACGCTGCTTTTACGGTTAAAGATAAATTAATTATGTAAGTACATAAAACGTTTTAGAATGGGTTTGTCTATCCCTTAGGATTGACTCACAGAAACCATTTTAATCTCTAATATTTAATAAAGAATAACTTTTACGTAATTTGCAGAGCTTTTTCCTCCAATGCAGTATTAAATCCTTATCCAATCAATTATGTTAGTTACCTTGGAACACATATTAAAGATTTTGTTTTGAATTGTCTGTCACTATATAATGTATATTATGAAAACTTTAGAAGATATTGCAAATTTAAAATTACGCTCATCGCATCGCAACTAATAAAATATGTATTTACAATGAAACTACGGATTTGATAATAGTTACTACGTAAGCGTTGATATTCTGTATAAATAAATTTGATGTAAATTTAAATTGATGTATTATATAAAATATAAACGATTTTATTAAAATCTGATAGGCAAGCGTTTGACAACTATCTCTCATGGTGGTAAACGATGATGTGGCTGAGAATGGTGAACACCCTAGGCCTATAATCACAGCCTAGAATGGTCTTAATCTCAGAAGCTGTGCTGCAGAAACATTGTAAGGTTATTGTGGCAGATTTTTCCTTGATGGTGGTAAGCTATTTTTTGGTAGCAAGTCAGGCGGAACGTCTATATAGTGCTCCTACCACCTGTAGACGAACACCCATGAATACACATAGAAAATTCCATTAGTGCACTGCTTTGATATGAACCAGCAACCGCCGGGTAGGAAGTCAAGGTATCCTTTACGCCGTATGAGCCATTTGAAAGTGTGTCTTTCTGAGAGGCTTATGAGTCATTATAGTCTAAGATACATTAAAAATATGTTGGATCGTATATCTGTAGTAAATCTGAATGGTTTGATAAATATTATCAAACCGGAAAATACACAAAATGTAAGAAAGGCGCGTTAATATGAAAAAGTTATAACTAACATAATAACTAACATTTTATGGTATTTTATAATCTGATCAGCCATATCGAACTGTTCGAGCTCCTTATAGTAAGCGCTGGCAATGATCCATGCGGTGGACCAGAAGGGATTTAGCGTTAGAAGGGCGTCAAAGAACGGTTGGGCAGCTGGAGGATCCTCTTCATAAACCATACAGCCTTTCGATATGAGTCTATAAGAATAGGAAATAGATTAGTTTGAACAGGAGAATATAGAACAGAGAGTAATATAATTTACGATCGTTCAAAAACCCGGTCAAGAGCGAGTTCACTCGCGCCCCGAAGCTTTCGTACAAACTTGTCAAAACAAACTTAACAAAGCAGTTCGATCCCTAGACCGATGCCTAGACAGTGTTCATGACCCAACCGCAAATCGCACTACCCATGGAAGAATGGCGCAAACACACTTGCGTCATTTTTTTTTTATTTCACCATTGGATTTTGGACCACTTTGGTATGAAAATTTTTGCTACCATGTTGCTGAAGACACTAATTGTCTAGGACTTCTCATTCCTTAACAAATCAGTTTTTTGACGCTCCTGAAAAGTTGTTGTTTTCATCTTACGCTATTTTTCCATTGGTAGTGCGAAATAATAAGTTTGTAATAGTAAATTCGCTTTAATTTAGGGTTCCTTACCTCAAAAGGTAAAAAAAGGACCCCTTATAAGATCACTTTCTTGTCCGTCTGTCCGTCTATCTGTCTGTCTGTCTGTCCGTCTGTTTGTCAGTCTGTGTGTCACCACCGATTTTCTCAGGAACGGGTGGACCTAGCAAGTTGAAATTTATACCAGATACTGAAGTCTATAGTCTCTATTAGGTATATAAAAATCAAGACTAAGGATAGTCAACACGATATATTGGAAGTACCAAAATTTACCTAAATTTTCAACTTATTTATTTTTCGGAATTTTTCCTTTAAGACCTTGCTTTTTATCAAAATTGACAATTCTAGGTCAACCGGAAGTACCCTGACCTGACCTGACCCGGTTTTGGGTCGATAACCTATAGGGTACTTCCCGTCAACCTAGAATCATGAAATTTGGCAAGAAGCAAGGTCTTACTACTACTACTACTACTTATAACACAAATAAAGGAAAAAATTCCAAAAAATAAAAAGTCGAAAATTACAGGCTGTCCCCATACATACATAGTATATGCCAAATAATATAGGCATCTGAGTTATGTGAGCGCTCATACAATTTAGAAGTCTAACTTAATTGGTACCTACCAACGTTGGTACGGAAGCCTCGGTGGGCGAGTCCAACTCGACTTAGCCGGTTTTTTTTTATTTTAAATTACATATTAACGGTTTTAAGATTATTTCCTTCATAAATGCTTCAATACCTTGCTTCTTACCAAACTCCATGACTCTAGGCCGACGACCCGAGCACCCAATAGGATTTGGTTCCCTTGTGAAATTGCAAAATATACAACATAAACGGTTATATCTTTTGATCGCGTTGACCACAGAACACGAATATAATCTGTTCTGTGGCGTTGACTTACAAGTTTGATTTTTCACCGAGAAAAAGTGTCAAAGACGGACAGAAGGACAGACGGACAGAAGGACAGACGGACAGAAGGACAGACGGACAGATTGACAGACGTACAGACAGACGGACAGTCAGACAGACGGACAATAAAGTGATCCTATAAGTGTTCCTTTTTTCCTTTTGAGGTACGGAACCCTAAAAACTAAATGAACCGGCTTCAAATGCCGCGCTACTCATTTTCAGTACCAAGTATGAGGTGTTTATCTCCATATCTCTGAATATACTGAACTTATTCCAATGAAATTGGAATTAATAAATTGGAATGAAAAAAAAGGTATAATAATATAGGGACCACTAGCAAAGTGGTCCCTATATTATATTACTAGCTAAAAGCCGAGCTTTGTGAGGGCTCGCGTAGTTTTTCTGCCTGGTAATAATTTTTAAGGCATTTTTTTTTAAATATTATATGGCGAATCTGCCCGACATGGCAAAAAATCTGCCAAACCACCAACCACTCCAATAAACGCATATTATTACGTTATACGTTTGCGTTATACTTTAAATAGAAACAGAAAATTGTCAAAATTCTATTTATATTAGAAAATTTATAAAGATCCTTGAAATCTGCCACTTTTTCAACCGACTTCCAAAAAGAAGGAGGTTCTCAATTCGTCTGTATGTTTTTTTTCTTTTTTTTTTGTGTATATGTTATTACGCGTACTCCGTTAATTGTGAACCGATTCGTATGATTCTTTTGTAATCGGTGTACTCTACCGACTCTACTACCGACTGTACTATACCGTTCAAATACTGAAATTGACTCGCGGGGCATTGAAGTCGGTTGTTTTCGTTTTTAAACTATCTTAATTATGGAATCACAGAGCTAAAATGTAGGTCCCAAATCTGTCGAGTTGGACTCGCCCACTGAGACCTCTAAATTGTATGAGCGCTCATATAACTCAGAGGCCTATCTTAATTGGCGAAACTATGTATGTATAGACACACCCTTTAATTTTCAACTTATTTTATATTTTGGAATTTTTCCTTATATAACTCAGAGACCTATCTTAATTGGCGAACGGGGGGGGGGGGGGGGGGAAAGGGTGTGCCCATACATACATATGTATGGGATTTTTCCTTATTTGTGCTGTAATTGCTTCGGGAAGTACCCTATAGGTTTTCGACCCAAAACCTATACATATGCGAGTATATATAGTATATGCGATATATATGTGCGTCAGACTCGCACACTTAGTATTCACGCGTCCGACTCGCACTTGGCCAGTTTATTTTTAATGGTAATAAAATGATATTTTTTTACTGATAACACATCTAGATGTGAATTTAAATTACTATGTTAAAGCACAAATCAATAGGCGTGATAGTTTTTCAGTAAAGTGCACCACAAAAGTGCTCAGGTTGTGGGATAGTGCTAGGGCTCGCTTCGCTCGCCCTGATTATACCCTTTTAAACAAAATAATCTTCCAAATCAGTCCAGGCCTCAGAGTAATCGGGGAACATACATAAAAAATAAAAGATCCAATCCGACGAATTGAGAACCTCTCTTCTTTTTTTTGCAAATTAAGTGTAAATGTGCGTCCTTGTTGCTAACGGCAATCTCTTCCAGACCACCTTTGAATGGATTAGATCATAATATCGTTTAAAAACTAAAAAAGAACCGACTTCAATGCCGCGCTATTGATTTTCAGTACCAATTTTGAGATGTTCATCTTAATATCTCTGGAGATACTTATCAGACCTCAATAAAATTACCATGGTACCACACTTGGGATATCTCCTTTCGAACAAAAAAAGAATAATCAAAATCGGTTCATAAACGACGAAGTTATCCGCGAACAAACATTAAAATATATATATATATATATATATATATATATATATATATATATATACGGTCGAATTCAGAAACCTCCTCCTTTTTTTGAAGTCGGTTAAAAATACAATCTCTTACCCAAACTACATCGATCACCACTGTGCCAGGCAAACGTCTCTTAGACTGATGTAAATAATTCGGTGCTGTTTTTGTGATAAGTGGATATAGAGTAACATACGTGAGAGGATGCCTCGGGTTTAGCATCACAGCATTGTCAAGACATACATTGGCCCATCCTCTGTCCACGTCTTTTAGGCACGTTGCCAGTTCACGCCACACGTTGGCATCAAGGGGTTTTTGAGCTACATACTAATGAAAAATTGTCAATAAGTTCAGATACTAACGACGTGTTAGCGGTGAATTTGACACTAGTAATGGCAGTACCCTTAGTACGAGTTTTCATCGTAAACGCTTTTGACAGATCTCACATAGTTTTCGACTTATTCTGGCTCCCTGATTGGTCTAAATTTAGTTAAGTGTAGTAACCACTAGAGGCGCTGTACTGTTTTTCATACAAAATTTGCTCGATATACGATATCGAGTTTGGTATGAAAACTCGTACTAAGGGTACAGTAATGTATTAGTATGAATGACACTATGCGTTCGCGAGCACTGTGAGACCTCATAGTGTTGTTTGTGAATAAGGGGATACTGTGATTAATGTGATGACTGATTATTGATATAGCCCATATGAACTATGAGGAGGAATTTGGAAGAAAGATTCTTTCAAATCATCTGTTGTAACATAGTTATAAAAATTAAAATACAGGACTTATCGCGCTTAAAACATTAATTTTATTTAACTCGACGTTTCGACCAAGTTGCATTGATAGTGGTCACGAGACGACTGACCAAGATCAATGCAACTTGGTCGAGTTAAATAAAAATTAATGTTTTAAGCGCGATAAGATCCGTATTTTTTTTTATTTTATTGTAGATATGCAAGCGTTTGACTACTATCTCACCTGATGTTAAGTGAAGATGTGATGATTATAATATTTATAACTATGTGTTCAAATCGCGAAAGTTTAATCTATTATAATTATATGTATATATATATTATATAATAATATATTATTTATATATATATAATTATAATCTATTATGACGATAAAATAGAATATTCAGCTACAGGTCACAAATGTAGCTAAGTCACTATCCTTCCGACAAAAGGCGTTGTAGTGGTTCAGCATAATTTCATAGATTTTGTAAGATCATAGCTTTCCTATTATAGTTTCTTTTCTTAATAGTGAAATTACAGGGCATGTGAGACTTAACATCCTTATGTCTTGTGGTAGCAGGCGTAATGCAGTGGCAAGCAAAATTCTGGCTATCCAATATTTTGCATGCCACTGTATCTGTTATCGGTAGACAACATCGCTTACCATCAGGCATCAGAGCGTCGTGCTTGTCCTATTACATTATATCATAAAAAAATTATACAACTTTTACCTGGAGGTAAAGATCCAGTGAGTGAGAAATGTCCTGCAAGTGCCGAGCGTGCCTTGCAGCCCGTAGCAATGGGTCTATGTTCCGAATATTTTCTACACCGATGAGCGTTTCACAAGTTTTTATCATCAAGCAAGAGTGGGCTTTAATGAGCATCTCCTGGAATAAACAAGATCGAACATTACCACTTTTAGTGAAGTATTTAAGTGAATGTGTTTCTAAGTTGCTTTAACGGTATTCCAGAGGCAATTTAGCCAATTTTTGGCTTTGCAGGCTATTGCATTTTTTTTTTCATAACTTATGTGCTAGCGTTTGACCATTATCTCGCCTGATGGTAAGCGATGATATGGTCGAAGATGGTGAATACGCTAGGCCTAGAATATTCTGACTATAAAGGGCTGCCGGAACACCGTAAGGTTATGGCAGCAGATTTTTTTCCTTGGTGGTGGTATGCTACTTTATGGTAGCAAGTCAGACGGAACATCGATATGATATGCTCTTACCACCTGTGGACGAACACCCGTGTTAGGATTTGAACCGAAAACCCTCTCGCTCAAGCTATCTATCCTTTAAGCCAACGGGGCTTGAAATTATAAATATTAAGAATCTTAACTGAAAAATGCATAGACTTCAAACTAGAACTGAGCTTAAGTAAAAAAAGTCAGATTTTAATCAGTTATAAGTATAAAAATAATAAAAATAGGTAATAATGACGTAGATCATTATCTACTTACTAAAATCTAAAAAATATTTCAGTAGATCCTAGGTACTAGTCATCACACGACTCTCCTCATAAATCTAGGGCGCATTGATCAGACAAAAAATATTAAAACTGGCCAAGTGCAAGTCGGACTCGCGCTCCCTCGTAGGGTTCCGTACCACACAGTATTTTATAAGATCGAGCAAAAAATACCAATATCATTTTTCGCCAGCAAAAATAATTTTATCAAAGGAGATTGTTTGAAAAAGAGATTGATAAAAAGTTGTGAGCCGCGTGCTTATTTCTTATAACGCCATCTAACGTCTAATTCTAAAAACTATCTAAGTGAAAGTTAACACAATGGTTTTTGGGCATCGGTATTTCAATATAACGCCATCTATGGACGTTTATGTTATTATGGACGTTACCTAAGCGTTCATAGATGGCGTTTTAATGAAATACCGAAAAAAACACGTTTCTTGTTAAATTTCATTTTAAATTGTATTCTGTTTTTAGTATTTGTTGTTATAGCGGCAATAGAAATACATCATCTGTGAAAATTTCAACTGTCTATCACGGTTTGTGAGCTACAGCCTGGTGATAGACAGACAGACAGACAGACCGACAGACGGACAGCGGAGTCTTAGTAATAGGGTCCCGTTTTTACCCTTTGGGTACGGAACCCTAAAAATTACAAAAAGAGAACAAAAGATTTTGTTCTCTTTATTGTCATATATATATATAGACCAGCGTTAGACTACTATCTCACCTGTTGGTAAGTGACGATGTGGTGGAGGACGGTAGCCGCATAGATTAAAGATGTTAAGTAATTCGAGATCTGTGAGTAGCATAGAATTTAAACTGTCAGTACACACCGTTAGATGTTTGGTGACAGATTTTTTTACTTGAAGGTGGTAGCTGCAATGGCTAGCCAGTCGGTAGACTACGTACACTAGATAAGTGCCTTACTAACATGAGGGCGTTACTAGATTGATACAAGCTTGCCCAGTACCTGTCTCTTTCTAGTTTTCTAAGCTAAAAGTTTCCTCGCATTATTTTCCTTTATTTTCTTTACTACGTTGAATGTTAGAGGAGGGATGGATGATAAGATTGAAGATGTCAGGATTGTAGCATGTGGAAAGAAGTAGCCTCTGCCTACCCCAACGGGAATAAGGCTTAATTGTATTTATGTATGTATTTTCCTTCACGCATTGTACTGTGAATTCGCACATGATTAAAGTCTTTTTACAAAGTAATCTACTTACTTGTTTTGTTAACATATATATTGATCCTAAGCTAGTGCTGTATAATAAGCTATATTTTAAAATTACACGGGTCTTACTTCGTAAGCCACATCAGAGTTCAAATAATCTTTCACCACAAAATTATTGTTGACATATATAGCAGCGTCTTGCCAGTAAGAGGTTGATAACTCTACACGAGTCCTAGTCTCACTCAGTTGTCGGTTTACAGTTGTAAACTCTGTCATACCTGGATTAAAAATAGATGTATTAGAACGTTAGTACTTCAAGTCACAAAAATATATGGTGGCACCTCCGGAAGATGCTACCTACTATATCTATTTACAATTACCGACAATAAAAGTTTTAATTCTGTTTTATGTATGTAAATATCGCGTTACTTTTGGGCCCTAAATATGTAAGTTATAAAGAATTTCACACAAAGAATTTAACAGTGTACGTAAACAGTTAATCAAAGACAACAACGAATTGCCATCGCGCTGGATTGGCTTTATGCTTTAAAGAATTTGGGGTCTGATTACAGGATTGTAGCCATCGAGGTACATGTAAACCAGAGGCGCCCATCATAAACTGACTTACGTACCGAGCGGCGCGCGGTCGGGCGTGTGGAGTACTTACGCTAAACTAAGCGAGATGTAGATTCAGCATTGCTTTTTATTTGAAAGTATAGATTGCGATGCCACATCTGGTACGTTGTCATATACATCGATGATTGTAGCAGAACGCAGATGAACGAATATTTGATCAAAATAGTTTAGCTGGCAGCATAGTATAATCACTGCAAAAGTCTCTCAATGCTAGAAACATGCTAATATTTCAATTAATGAAAGTGTTTTATACCATAATAAGGAACTTTTCGCAAGGCTGTCGCTGCACTCCTCACAGTATTTATCCAATCGCGGTCCAGAAAGCCGCGACCGTAACAATAGCGTTGTAATGGCCCTGCTACTTCCATTTCTTTCAACATGTTGTTTATTTCCATACTGAAATGAGTAGGTATTAATTTACATATTTTACTAGGTTAAGTATGCCATGTGTTGCATCCGTTACTTACATAAGTAATAATTAAGTGAATTTTTCTATCATAAATATTACGTGATTAATATTCATGTGTTTTTATTTTATTTTGTGTAATAAAGTGTTCAAATGAATTTGTAATGTTTGATAGGTAAGGTAATTATTGATTGTATTCTAAAAAGCATTTGTAAGTACAACCCACACGGGTAAATAACTAATGTTTCCATTTTGAACATAACACCAGCTACTTTGATATTGTTATAATAGTTTTGTGAAAAATTATTAATTCATTCATTCATATATTTGGTTCAGATATCAGAGTAACAATTAATTAAGTAATTATTACTCTGAGGTTTGGAAGCTCTTTTTAAAATACCTCTAATTTATTGGCAACAAAGATGCATTGTCTATTCCAAGCAAAAGCCAAAGCAGCGCCCTTTTATGATTGAATTTAATAGGGATTAAAATGAACGAAATGACAGAGATGGAGTTATACAGTCTGCATAGCTGCATCCTCGTCATTGAGTTCATTTTGTTCATTTAATAATCAACTGTCAAAGTGGGTCATAAAAGGGGCAAGGCACAGATCTATATATACATGATATCTGTGGGGCAGGGTATCATGATAATATAGCCGTATTGTAATGTGATTGAGTGTAATGTGACAATTTATTTCCAGTAGCAGAATTACTATAATCTTTAAGAAGTATGAAATACTTTCCAAAGCACATAAGATAGTTGAGGGCCCTGTGGCGTAATCGGGAGAACGGTCGGTTTTGATGACAGAGGTACCGAGTTCAAATCCCTCCGTGCATCAATGAATTTTTCAATAGAATAAATTATGTGAGCTTTTCACAGTGGCCCTCCGGTGAAGAAAAAAACATCGTTAAGAAAACAACAACCCCCGCATGATGGTAAGACATTATCTAGTGTCCGCCTGGCCAGCTACCACCCTTATGATAGAAAATCTGTCGCCCAAACATCTAATGTGTTACGGCAGGTTTCCTTGAGAGCCAGTTCACATTCTAGGCTAGCGTGCTTACTATCTTCGACCGCATCATCACTTTCCAACAGGTGAGATAGTGGTCAAACGCTAGCCTATAAGATATATTAAAAAAAAAGATAGGTAATAATATTCCACTTTGGTGAGAGTGGAAAGTATTTTGCTCAAAATAAAATAAAAATACAAGAACAGAAGCTCAGTTAAACATACTTAGATATTAGTGGTGGTATCATGATTTTTCTTAAAGGACGTGCCAGTTTAAATTCTACTACAACAAATGAGCTATTTTCATCAGCTCCTGTAGTCACAATAAATTCATCTTGACTGTTGTACGTTGCTGGAGAATCCGACATAGATCTATAACACAAACATTTAGGTAGGTAATAATTTTATCAAAATCGCAATAGTTTAGAAGACAGTTTGGGACAGTTCTGGTTCTGGTAATGTAATACATATATGTGGTTTAAGACATTTATTTCTCAAAAGAATTACAGAAATTCACTTAAATGAGAAATTTAAATATTTACAATTTGTTATTTAGACTAGGCATATCTAATATAATAAATAATGATTAGTGTCTTCTAACAAAAATATAATATGCATGTAGGTAGATAGAAAAGTAGTGTAGTAGCGGACGATTTGCTTCTCGCATAACTGGTTCGACCGATGCTTACTGATAAGCGTTACAAAGAATTAGATGTTATTTTACTAGATGTGGTATGTTATTGTATACAATATTACTTAAGGTATTATATTATCAGCTAATTAAAAATGTAATGCTTTCAACAGTTGATGGCTTTTATTTATTTAAACATTACATTTTATTTGATTTATGTTTTTAATTTATTTTATGATTTTATTTATTTAAAATTTAATGCATCTCAAAATAATATATTTTGTATTATACTATCAATATGTGATTGATTCTGTTAACTTCTGCTGGCTTTTAAAATTATAATATAAAGGCGAGCATTTTATTTATTAGCAAGGATATTTGTGTATATGATTTTTTTTTTTTTTATTGTATAATGTTTTAATGTAGTTTATATTTTTAATAGTATCGTTAACGATTTTTGTATTTTAGTTTTGTGTTAGCTATTGTATTAATTATTTAAAGTAATAATTTATTGTACCGATTGTTTTTATACATTTATATGTTAGTGCTTTTGTTGTTTTTTATGTAATATTTTAGTAGCTTTTTGAAGGTTTTTAATGATTTACTTTCTTTAATATCTCTTGGCAGTTTGTTGTAGATTTGAGCACCCTCGTGCATTAAGTTTTTCTTACCATAGTTTGTACGTGGAGAGTATAGATTTATATCATTTGCATTTCTTAATCGCTTTTGTTGTATTTGATGTTTTTTTGTAAATACTATTTGTGTGTGTATGTCTTTATTTAATATTTTTCTAATCAGTACACAAGTATTGTAAATGTATGTTTGAGGGATGTTAAGTAATTTGGTTTCTTTGTATATTTTTTCGGTTGGCTTCATATAATCGTAATGAAATAATGTTTTAACTAGTTTATTTTGAGCTATTTGGAGTAATTTTAGATTTGTTTTGTAAGATGTTCCCCAGATTTCTATTAGATAGTCAATATGTGGTTTCACCAATGAGTTGTATATAGTATATCTTACTTGGAGAGGAAGACATCGCACTATACCACGTAGTGCTTTATCTTTCAGATGATTGACTTTGAGAAAAAATGATTTTAGAAACCTCAAAGTCATTTTTAAAGACCTATTCATAGACACCCCACCCCACACGCATAGGTTTGAAGAAAATTTTTTGTTTTGTTTCAGTTCCATGTATGTGATGCCCCCCCCCGTAAACTTTTATATTTTTTATTTTTGTTTTTTTTTTCCGCCGATAGTATTAGACGATATTATCGTCTTTTTCTAAAAATAAAACATGTTTTTAATCACGGTTTGAGACCGTTCTGCTATTTATATCCGATTTGACACCTCAGTAGCAAGCACACATGAGACATTTGACTGATGAACTCAAGAAAAGGACCGAAGACGGTGAGGATAACCTCATAAAATATATGAAAGGTGTACCCAAAATCGTGAAAGTTATAGAATACTTTACTGTGTTACGGAACCCTACGATTGCGAGTCCGACTTGCACTTGGCCAGTTTATTATATTATAGTGAGCATACAAGCAGACGGTCTGCCTGATGATATGCGATTATCGACGGGTAATTACCATCGCATATGAACATCTGCCACCCTATAAGTTCTGTTGATACGTTGCCGACCTTTGAGAAAGCGGATAACTCTTTTTAAAATACTCCATTCCATAGCAAGAGATAAAAATCGTCGAGGATAGGTATGCGATACCTGACAGGCTAGGAAGTCGCGTACGTTAAAACGAGTAGTGCGATCGATTTTATGAGATGTAAGGTGACCTTTTTGACGGCGCCGTGCGATCACAGGGCATCCCCTGTGTACGATGATGTATGTATGATGTACTATAAAATAATGTCAATGGTTGGATCTGGTCAAAATGCTAACTTGCTATCTTTAGTATTTTGGTTCGGTGTGGTCCGCGAGTTGTCATAGGGAGTCTGCAGCAATTCACAGCCACAGGCGTCCATCATCGCAGCCGCGTTTATCCACTGAAGTGGGACTGCCAAGCGAACTGTATCCTCTGTTATCAACACAAATTACATTATAGATTAAACTTATAAGAATATTTTTCGACAAACCCTGTGTTGTTATTTACTTACTTAATTTACTTGTACTATTGTTGAATTCATTAAAAAATAAGCATTTAACAATTTGTCATTTACTTAAGGTTCGATTTGTATTACTATTATTTATCCTGTGGCCACAGGATCAGATAAACAGATAAACAATCACACATATAGTCCGGCCTATCATCTTTATAACCTACTGAGTCAGTCCACCGCTATATACTCGTAAAGGCGTCTCTCAAACACGTAGTATTATTACAGCGGTTATCTCAAGTTAATACATGTACATGAACTCACCTCCTGCATATAACAAATTGGACACATTAATCAAGGCCATATAGCTATGACCCCAATTTCCTACTTTTAAATGGACTTCCAATGGCCACTGGTATCGGCGAATGTGGTCCCAAATCCAGTTGTCGGAGTTTTCCAGCATTAGAGTACGATGGAAGGATCTCCATACGGTAGTAGCTAAAATATTAACCAGAAAATCACTGTTGGTGTCTCTACTAGCCTTAGCGAAGCAACGGTTTTTTTAATCAGTAGACGCATTAGTCTCGCAAGAACTAGAAAATGGCTCACGCTTAGTATTCGATTTTATTCGTTTTGTTCATCTTTTTTTACACCTAACTGTATAGCACTTGACCACTATCCCACCTGATGACGATCGATAAAAAGTAGTATACCACTATCAAGGAAAAATCTGCCGCCCATCTTACGGTGTTCCAGCACACAGCTCTTGAAAGCCTAAGTTTTCTTGGCCTAACGTGTTCACCACCTTCGACTACATCATTGCTTACTGCGATCTTATCTCCAAATCCCTGGAGATACTCATCAGATAATTCATCATTATTTGACAATTGGCCGAGTTATCGCCTAACATAAAAACACATAGAAACGAATTGAGAACCTCCTTCTTTTGAGAAGTAGGTTGTGAAAAAAAAGGAAAACCTAAAGGAACAGCCGGCAAATCGAAAACTCCAAAATTTCTAAAACCGTTAACAGGGTTATCCTCTCTCTGTAATAAAATTAGACTTTACCTGACCTGCCCCCTGATTTACAACCATTCGAAAGCAAATTCGGATTTAGAAACTGTATCTCCTTCTACTCAGATCTTAGCAATTCGCAATGCTCTAACTCGAAACTTTTGATATTTCAACTCGAAGAAATCGGTAATTCTATAAGCTTTCCGCGATCAAATAGCTCACAGAATATTAAATTTTGTGTCATATGGACTAGCGTTTGACCACTATCTCACCTATTGGTATATGAAGATGCGGTCGAGGATAGTAGCACGCTATGTCTTGAATGTATTATGGTGGCTTTGCTTCATATCCCACATGAGTGGGCGCTTTGCCTTAGAGTACTACCATAGCAGACTTCAATGTTACATTGCTCGAAAGAGAACGTAGTGTATTTACTTCGAGCAATGTTCTCTATCTATCTATCTATCGAGCAAATCTATCGGTGGAAATCCACCGAACATCTCAACACATTTGCTCGATTTACAGACGACCATTTTTGTCAATTATTTTGGACATATTTTAGAGCTATAATACTTAATAGCTTTGGATGAAATAAAATACTAACTTTGGCTATCGCTTTTAATGTAAGGTGTAATTGAGAATTTAGTATCGTTTTGTATGTCATCTAAAGCGCAATGGAATATTTCATCTCCCTTAGAGAAATTGTCATGTTCCACTCTGAGGCTCTCCCAATGGGGTTGAAAATGTAAGGTATTACAATACTTTGTTGGCTTATATCCACGATTGAACAAGATTAGACCCAAATTCTGCAATATAGATTGTTGTAAGCTTTAAGTTGTCTGTGAACACATATCTTTTTACGCTAAGCTACGATAAAGAATCATAAGTTAAAAATACATAGCCGATAATTATACAGCGTCAACACTCTCAGCAATCACCAATCATCCCATCATACACAAGCATAGATTGACATCCGTTTACCTAGATTAATCGGCATTGTATATTTTCACTATTCACTAGTCGATAGGTACTCAAGTACCTTTTTGGAATTGGAAATCGGCTTTAGACCATAAAGATAGTAGTCCACAATGTATGTAGAAATAAACTGGCCAAGTGCGAGTCAGACACACAGAAATAGAAACACACACACACACAGCACACGGAGGTTGTTCCATAGTAGGTGTAGCTAAGTTCCGTAACCTACCACAGTACAATAATTGAACGACATTTGTCGAAAAACACGTTTTTTGTATGGGGAACCCTATTCAAATTAAATTAAAAAGAACTATTCAAAAATAATAAATTAAATTTTAAATAGAAATATAACATTTTTATTATTTTTGTTATAGCTGCCATAACAATATTACACAATATGAGCATATTTCAAGCCCATCTATTAAGGTTCATGAAAACCAGTACGAAACGTAAAAGGAAATACATTTCTTGTACTTATGGACCTTATGGTGTTTTTTAGGGTTCCGTACCCAAAGGGTAAAACGGGACCCTATTACTAAGACTTCGCTGTCCGTCTGTCTGTCTGTCTGTCCGTCTGTCTGTCTGTTTGTCCGTCTGTCACCAGGCTGTATCTCATGAACCGTGATAGTTAGACAGTTGAAATTTTCACAGACGATGTATTTCTGTTGCCACTATAACAACAAACTAAAAGCAGAATGAAGTTAACAATAAAAGGGGGTCCCCATACAAAAACGTTTTTTTTTTCGGCATTGACGCAAACGGCATGAACGTTTACCTAAGCGTTCATAGATGGCGTTATATTGAAATGCGGATTTCTAACACCTTTGTGTTAACTTTCACTTAGATGGTGTTATAAGAAATAAGCACGCGGCTCACAACTCTGTTTTGATAAAATGTTTTAAATGTTAATTATTATTTTTGCTGGCGAAAAATGATAGTACTATTTATGGCTCAATCTTTAAAAATACTGTAGTGTGGTACGGAACCCTACGAGTGCGACTTGCACTTGGCCATATTATTTTATCTCCTAAATACTTTTACTCCTAAAAACTTTATTTTGTTTTTAGTATTTGTTCTTATAGCGGCCATAGTGATACACATTCTGTTAAAATTTCAAGTTTCTACCTATTATGGTTCAGGAGAATATACAGCTCTCTGACAGACGGACGGACAGAGAGCGAAATCACTGTAATAGATTTTTTTGGCATTCAATAGGTGCGGAACCCTAAAAACGATCAATCTTCTTCAAATCAACTTCAAAACTCCACAGTACCTTTTGATATCTTGACTGGACTATGACTTAGACTGGACTGTAACTGGACTTGAACTAAATATTATGTACTAGCTGCGTGGAATAGTGTCTATGGGTAGCATTTTTAATTATTTTGGCTAATTATTTCACAAATAAGACACATGCGTATCCCACCTACACCGCACCGTACCACGCCACGCAAATCCCCCTCCCCCCTCTCCCTTCCCCTCACCCCTCCGCTCCCCTCTCTCTCTCTCTTCCCCCACCCCCCTTTCCCCTCACTTCCCTCTCCCCCTCTCCTTCCCCCCACCTCTTTTCCTCACCTTCCCCTTATCTTCACCTCCCTTCCCCCTCCCCCTTTCCCCTTCCCCTCACTTCCACCTCCCCGCCTCTCCCCTCCCCTCTCCCTTCACCCTCCCCCTTCCCCTTCACAAACTTTGAATGTCATATTTGTTTATATATGTATCGAATGAACAGCCTAAACAAAAATTTTCAAGCTTCTAGCTCTAAAAATGATTATACTTCCATACAACATTTCATCCCCCCTTTCAACCCTTTACAACCCTTTTTACGCATTAAAAAGTAGCCTATGTCCTTTCTCAGGCTTTAGACTATCTGTGCACCAAATTTCATTTAAATCGGTTCAGTAGTTTTTGCGTGAAAGTGAGACAGACAGACAGACAGAGTTACTTTCGCATTTATAATATCGGTTAGGATAACTCTAGCTTGTGTTACTTATACGTATACCTCCGGGTCGCTTTTGACTATAAGAAATTAGAATGGAGTTGAAGGAGGATTTTATTTAGTGAACGTGATGTATGAATAATGATTTTGTATATTTCGTTCCAGAAACGGTACCTACTCGTACGGATTGTACAACTTACTGGCAACCTCGAGGCCACGGTGTACTCATATTCCTCATCAAAGTCCTGTAATGTATTGTAAGCCGCAACCAAGGTCATTTTCATGAAGTTTGCATTCCTGATTAATTTCTGATGAACATGATTGGCTTCATTTCTTGTCACCACCAATTCCATAGTGAGCAACGGAAGGTTGTCCCAACTTTTGCAGCGAGATACTGGAGGTTGTATTTGTGGCTCCATGCGTTTTCTCACGATAACTTTGTCGTGCTCTAAAATTATTTTGTTAATCATTATCACTCTATGCCGTTGAACTATTAAAATGTTTTATATACTAGCTGTGCCCCGCGGTTTTACCCGCGTAGACATTGTTCCCGTAGGAATATCAGGATAAGAAGTACCCTAATTTCAGCTCAATCGGTTTAGTAATTTTAGCGTGAAGAAGTAACAAACATACACACAAACTTTACTCTTTTTAATATTGGTTGGAATTTCGCCTTTATAATTTAGTTGTATATATTATTTGAGACGAAAACGCCGGCTATCTTTCATTCTACTACGTAAGTACTATTAATTATTCAGTAATTATACACTATTAATTATTCTGTGATTCTACTAAATATACTTTTCATTTAATATATTTCATATGTACTAATTCTACCTTTAGCTGCTTTTTATTTATCAATGTTCCTGACTAGCGGCATTGCCTTTCTTAGTTGTATATTGTAGTAGGTTGGTTATTCAACTAAGTACTTTAATAATAAGTAAGCTGTAAACCATTATCTCACCAGAAAGTATGTTGTGATGATACACTACGGTATTTGATGTAGCACGCATGTCCTAAAAACTATATGCTTACGATTCGAATTCTTCGAATTAGGTATTCACCAATTTCTACTCGCTGAAAGTATATTTTAGCAAGTAGTACAAATATTACTGATATAATCCAGCTTAAGGCAAGCTATACTCATGGCTTGCTTTAATTTGATCATATTATGATCAAATTACATTATATTATGATAGAATACCTATTTCCTTAAAAGGACTCACTAAAGTCCGTTTAAGGAAATAGGTGTTCTATCCAGAATAAACTTATATTTGATTGATTTTTTTCAATTGTTAAATGGAGGATATGAAGGTGCTAGATTCACGTTGCTCTGTTTCTAATTTAAAAACGTAATTATATTTACCCATTATCACTGATAAGATATCAATATTGCAGCAACTAGTATTTTCAAGAGATGTGTCTAAATTGATATCACTTGTGACTTCAGGGCCTTGAAGCATGATGGACGAGTATTGTGTGGAATTCATAATCCTCAATGGTTTCATGCGCACTAAAATGTTAAGACAAATACCTAACCTAAAGGGTTACAAGTAAAGTCGACCTTGCTCCTTTAGGAATTATAATATGACAACATTACTGACCGATTTGATTATGGGACCCCCTATCCAAAACCTTACCGTATTTAATACTTTTTTTAATTTATTTATGGACTACTAGCTGTGCCCGCGACTTCGTCCGCGTGGAATAGTGTCTTTGGGTAGCATTTTTATATATTTAGGATAATTATTTTACAAATAAGACATATGCGTATCCCACCTACACCGCACTGTACCACGCCGCGCAAATCCCCCTCCCCTCTCCTTCCCCCTCGCCCTTCCCCTCCCCTCTCCCTCTCTCTTCCCTTCACCCCCTGTCTCCTCACTTCCCTCTCCGCCTTCCCTTTCACCCCACTTCCCCTCCCCCTCCCCTCTCTCTCCCCCCACTTCCCCTCCCCTCCCCGTCTCTCTTCCCCCCACTCCCCTTCCCTCTCTCCTCCCCTTTCCCCCCTCGCCCCACTCCCCTTTCCCCCTCACAAACATTGAATGACCTATTAATTTATATCGAATCAACAGCCTAAACAATAAGTTTCAAGCTTCTAGCTTTAAAACTGACGATACTTCCATACAACTCGTCATCCCCCCGTTGACTATGAATTCAAAGTCTAGTATTGAAGGGGCCAGTAAAAAGTATTTCTGTCTAAAGGTGCTGCTCCATATGGTAGTATATGCGTATATATCGGTGACAACTATGTCACCGGTGATATCGTTAAAAAAAGCGCTTACAGTGCATTTTTCTCACATTCTTTTTCTATAGACGTTTTAGGGTGGCCCCTTTTATGGTTATTGCATTTTGTTTGATATTGAAATTAAACACAAAATACTCACCACGAAGCGGTTGGTCAGCCATGAGGCTTATTTTGTCATAATCTGATGGATCGTAACACATTTCGCCAGTAAGTATCGTACTGTCAGTATCGTCATCTCTAGCTGCGATAGTATTTATGATGCCACTAACAATAATTTGATCATAGAATATCGCTTCAATGACAAACTCTTTGGGGTCTTCATCCATTAGTCGTAAACTCTTTATGTATATTGTTAGTATGTCAGTTGGATAAATGATTTCTTCTTTGACTGGTATTTCTACTTGGGCTGAATGGACAGAGCGACTCTAGAATGAATATAGATGATTGATTAGCCCATCCATTGATCAATGTAATTTGGTAACATCTCGCACAATAGTTTTACGTGCTACGGTTATAAATATACGTCATCGCTTAGTAGTGCGTAAGTACCTAAGTGGCCTAAAACTATATATTATTAAATAAGAAATTGGGAAATAACGAGTAGTACGGGGCTGTTTTATTATTATTTTTAACTTATATACATGAGATTATTTGTTGCGAAGTTGTCACGCAGTATGTTTACCTAGGGCAAACGCTCCAACTAGGCAAACACAACTTCTAAAAGGAAATACAGAGAAGAATTCAGCTGGACTGGGCAGCATTTGGGAAACTCCGTCGAGTCTTCTCGTCGCCTATACCACAGTGCCTAGAGACAAAATTCTTTAATCAGTGCGTCCTACATGTCATGACATACGGAGCCGAGACGTGGAAACTCACGGTTTGACTAGTCCACCAGATTAAAGACGCTCAGCGAACTATAGAGAGAGCTATGCTCGGTGTTTCGCTGCGGGATCGAATCCGGAACGAAGTAATTCGCCAGAGAACTAAAGTGATCGACATAGCTTAGCGGATTAGCAAACTGAAGTGGCAGTGAGCTGGTCATATCTGCCGTAGGACCGATAACTGTTGGGGCAGACTGGTTCTAGAGTGGAGACCGCGAAACGGCAAACGTAGAGTAGGACGCCCTGTGACTAGGTGGAGCACCGACATTCGCAAAGCGGTGGGCAGTGACTGGAAACAAAGAGCCGAAGACCGGGCTCAGTGGCGTTTCTTGGGGGAGGCCTATGTCCAGCAGTGAACTGATACCGGCTGATGATGATGATGATGATTTGTTACGAGATTTTTTTGTACACACAAATAACCAGAACTATACGTCATGCACCAGTGTAAGTTATTCTCGTTGGTACTATCTATAGATAGTACCAACGAGAATGGCAAATGGCTTTAGTATACTAAAGCCATAAGAACTAACAGCATTGTACTGTAGTGTAGTTAACTTATTTATAGTTATTTTGTACGTACTTTTCCCCTCTTCAATTTACTCATCTTATATTATATTTATTTGATTTGATTTTTCAACGCGAAAATATTCATATAGATTAGTAAGTTTCTTGCACACAAATACCCGATATGGGCCACCGTGGCTGCCAAAAAGTTGGTCAAAGAGAATATAAATACTACACGTTAGCAGTGATGAGAGGTTGAGTAGAAAATCCGCTGAACTAATTAAATTTATTTCTATTTTGTTGAGCCACAATATGAGCACACTATTTTTTTCACAGATTAACTAACGATGCATATCAATCAATGCATATTATTGTCAAACTGGTAGTTGTCAAAAACTGTCATATTTCTGAGATTCAAAGAGGTAAAGACGCAGACAGAGACCTTATTTCGATCTGTAGGGTTCCGTACCCAAAGGGTAAAACGGGACCATATTACTAAGACTCCACTGTCCATCTGTCTGTCTGTCTGTCTGTCTGTCCGTCTGTCACCAGGCTGTATCTCATGAACCGTGATAGTAAGACAGTTGAATATTTCACAGATGATGTATTTCTGTTGCCGCTATAACAACAAAAACTAAAAACAGAATTAAGTTCAAAATTACAGGGGTCCCTATACCAGAAACGGTTTTTTTTTAAAGATTTTGTCAAATATTTCATTGTTTTTTGGCTGGATTTGTCTACATCAAGCTTTCAAAAGATATCGTTTTGAAAAACTTAATAATTTTAAATTAAAAAAAGCTATAACACAAATTGTTTTCTCTAAATTATACATAGACTGAACATCTTCTAACGATAATGTATTAAATAATAATCATAATAATAAGCATCTCACTCAAACACATATACACAAACACACACATTCATAGTTATAACGCCACCACCTATAATGTGCTAAATTTTACTTTCTAATAAATTATAGTTTTACTTTTGAATTTAAAAATGAAAATGTTTTGGCTAATAAACGACTTGTAAAATGTATGTATAACTTATGAATAATTAACCTAATAAATATAATAATAACAACAATGTAAAAATTATATAATGGGTTATTTTTTCATTCTTATGTCAGTTTTTTTGTACAATTTTATAAAATTATCTTATTTTGTATCGCTTATTTTTGTGAACATTGAACATGAACATTGTACTAATTTAACGGAACCCTACGGGTGCGAGCCCGACGTGCACTGGTCAGTTTATTTTATTTAAAGTCTATATAATAATTTTAGTCGTGTTTTAGAGCCTGTGCAAAACGAGAACCGTCATAGAAATTGAGGGTGCGCGTGTTGATGGTTCTAATTTATGTCCATGTTGCGTGGATAACTTTGATCTGTCATTGTTAACATATACTGAAAAAAAATTGATACCTTGATAGGTATCTTATCATCATCGGGTGGTATTAGGTAGGTATATACCTGCAAAGAGAATATAAATACTACGTAATATACCTGCCTTTCATAAATTAATATACACTATCATATTAAATACTAAAGGTCCCAGGGAAACATTAATGAAGTAAAGACTTGGTTTCAAATATTCACTTCAGCTATATTTCTTTTATTAAATTATTTAAACCGCTTACATTAAAATACTTTTAAGACTACTTTATAAATTATTATACATTTTCTCTATTAACTTTTACAATACTGAATGACACAGATTAGAATGTTTTTACATTCAAATCTTACTATAGACCAAAATTATAAACTCCAGAATCAACCAGCCAGTATTATGTACTGCCACTAACAGCCTTCCTTACCTATGAATGTTAGAAGCCACGACGGTTCTCTTTTTTCACAGACTCTAGTCGTAGTTTATATTTATGGAGGATTACTTCTATCCTTCACTTCGAGCATTTACCAATGGAGATGTTAACGCAAGGTGTACCCCTCTGCTGGCCATATAGCAATTTTTGGCCATATGAGCGTGCGTAACTACGCTGTATTTTTAATACTGTGTGCGTGTATCAAGCTAGTGTGCGGGATCGTTAAAGTGAGTGATTTGTGTGTGTGCAATGCGTGTTTACCTCGTCCCCCGTAAGTATCGGCAGAAAAAAATGTTTGGGATTACGTTAACATCTCCATTGGGATATGCTCTAAGATCCTTCATGTTTATTATTGTAGTTAAGAGTAACTGTGATTTTTAATGGGTTCAATAAACTTACTTCTTTGTAATAGCATTATTCACCTCTAAAAATCTCTGAATAATACTATCTAAGCTACTAGTTATCTTCTCTGTGAGCCACTGTAAATATAACTCAGCACTGTGGTTATTTTTTAGTATCTAAATTGTAACATGTTACATTTTCAAATTTATAACATGCATTCAAGCCTTCGAGCATTTAGACATTTACCAATGGCAATGTTAACGTTATAATCCGCAAAAAAATTTTTCTGCCGATGTTTACGGGGGACGAGGTAAACACGCATTGCGCACACACACAAGTCACTCACTTAAACGATGCCGCACACTAGCTTGAAACACGCACACAGTATCAAAAATACAGCGTAGTTACGCACGCTCATATGGCCAATAATGGCTATATGGCCAGCTGAGGGGTAAGCTTTGCGTTAACATCTCCATTGGTAAATGCTCGAAGATTCAAGCAGTAAACTTCGAAATAAATTATGCATGACATCAAAAAAAAATATTTATTAGCTTCTAATTTTTAGGGTTTTGAACTCAAATGGTACCAACGGAACCCTATTACTGGGACTCCGCTGTCCGTCTGTCTGTCTATCGTCTGTATGTCTGTCTGTCTGTCTGTCAGTCTGTCACCAGACTGTATCTCATGAACCGTGATAGTTAGACGGTTGAAATTTTTACAGATGATGTATTTCTGTTGCCGCTATAACAACAAATACTAAGAACAGAACAAAGTTAGAAACTAAAGGGTTTAAAAAACACGTTTTTTGTTTTAAACCCTTTAATTATTAACTTTGTTCTATAGTCTGTACCTTAATCTCGGAATATGAATTTGAATCTCGGAAACGGCTCCAACGATTAAATAAAATTTTGTATACAGGTATTTTGTACTTCGGGAGCGATAAATCGATCTAGCTAGGATTCATTTTCAGAAAATGTTGTTTTTTCGAGTTTTCAATAATCAACTTAAAATATGACTCTTCCCGACATCTATTGCCGAATAGACGGCGCTTTAGCGTTATTATGTCGTAAAACAGTTGCTCTCAATTAAAAAATAATAGTATTATTATTCGCCAATAGATGTCGGGAAGAGTCATATTTTTCTGTTTAAGTGGCAATAATAGTGGCAAAAAATACCGAGAACTAGTTGACCGAGTTGTTAAAGTCTTAAGATTAGGGACAGTACAGGTGATTCCCGCTCCTGCTCGTTCCTGGTGCAAAGGATGAGCATCGCCATTCAACGTGGAATTGCGGCGAGTGTGATGGGCACCTTTGCACCCGGAGCGGTCAGGAGCGGGTTATTTGACTAATATATAGATGTATATTTTAATTTAAAGTTGACATTACTTGATTTTGTAATTTGATATATTTATTTATAACCTTTGTGTTAACGTTCAGTTAGTTTTTTTTTTTTAGATTTATTATGGCTCCACACGATTAGTGTATTTAGCCAGTGTCAAGTATTGAAATTCTTTAAGTTTTTATTAATTTAAGTCGTAGAGATGGGTTAAAGTCACATTTCAGGTCAGTTTTCAAGTAAACGTCTAGTCGAAGTCTTACCATCAGTAAAGATATGGTGTTTACTGAAGATTTTCAGTGGAATTTTGGTGAGAACGCAAATAGCATGTTTTTCAACATTGTGCTGTTTCCCTACACTCGCACTCATTCACCGGCACTTAATGGTTAATAATCCACATTTATTACACATTAACTCGCGGAAGAACACAAGTTTTAGGAAAAAATACAATGAGACCACACACACTTCCACGTTCCAAAACACCCCGTTTACTTAGGTGGTGTTAGAATTTAGTTAGATATTCGTTAGATGCCGTTCGGGACCCTCCGTGTGCGGGACAAAAGTCTGACTCGCACTTGGCCAGTTTTATTTAACTCAGTAACCTTAAAATGTATCTCATCCACATTAATTGATCACCAAAATGTTGCTAAAATTTGAAGTATACGAAATTACGTATATACGAACCAATAAATAAACATTTATTTTTTTGGATTATTTATCTCAAATTCATAACTACGTGCTGTATAAGAAGATCAATCCTTTTCTCAAATATTCATGGTGCTAAGTCAGTTATGTCGAAGTAGTGTCCAATGCCTCAGAATGGGCTCGACTAATCGCAATACGTCGATGACCAATCAGGAAGTGCTGTTATAATCTGTTTTGTGAATACCCGTTCTAAATCAAATACTGTGTCACAGAACAAATAATAGTACTACGTACTATGTAACAATCAGCCGCCTATTGCACTAATTTCCTAAGAGTCCACATAAGTTGTACTTCTCTTTCTAGCATAAACTATGAGAGAATTGTAAGGTACAGTTATACTAAAGCTATCGTCCACGTTGTTATTTTCTCTGTCTATGAGCCTCATATCGGTGACCACTGCTTTGAAGTCTTCCATAAAATCTTCGAACAGATCTTTTGGTATATCAAAAGGGTCGATAGCGGCTACTGATTCTGAAATAGCAAAAATATTGATATTAGATATTTTTTTAAATGTTTACTCAGTTTATTATTTTTATTCTTCGAGCATTTACCAATGGAGATGTTAACGTTATAATCACAACAACACACACAATGTAAACACACATTGCTCACACACAAACCACTCACTTTAGCGATCCCGCACACTAGCTTGAAACACGCACACAGTATTAAAAATACAGCGTAGTTACGCACGCTCATATGGCCAAAAATGGCTATATGGCCAGCAGAGGGGTACGCTTTGTGTTAACATCTCCATTGATAAATGCTCCAAGTTTTTATTTGAAAACTGTGTGGATTTTTTTTTACACCAAACGCGGTAGCACTTGATCACTATCTCACCTGATGTTAAGTGATGATGCGATCGATGATGGAGCGTGCAGACCTACCAGATTACCCAGAAGATACCTTTTTACTCGCGATTTGAAAACCCCCATATTGTACTTAACCGGAAACACAGTTATTTTTCGCTGTTTTAATTACGGGTATTTTCCACCAATCACTCTTATCTTGCCTTTGATACGTGTCTTCATTGGCAAGTTTTAGTTAGTATTAGTTTATAGGCATTGATTTAATTATGACGATCTGGCCAAGAGAGCGTAATATAACAACTGATAAATGAATGGGGTCTGAGCTCGCTGTTATCGAGGGGTCCTCTTATACTAGGCGGAAAAGAATTTTATGAGAAATCGTTGATTGCCACCATTTTACGCTGACCGATCTCTTGGCTCTACTGTAGCGGATTAGGGTCAATAAGTTGATTCCATAGCGTACGTACCGACGGGCTGTTCCTTAAACTAGTAATAATTATCTAGGCGTGGAACTATTGTTTTATTAATACTATTTATTTAAAATTTTAAATATATTCATTTATAATTACCAAAATAAATACTTTTCAAATATACTATCAATAAAGATACAATTATTATGGATTCGTGTGGCAAGATATTAAAATCATTTTAATTATGCTTACTTCTCGGTTATCCCTTAGTTACATTAAAAGCACATAATTAAAACTTTGTAAAATATAAATCAAATTTAATAATTATTTCTGAGGAAACTGAGATGAGAAATCGGTTTTTTAATAATTTGCAGTTGATTGTATTTATGTTGTCATAGAATAAGTACCTACTTGAAAATATGCGTAGGTATTATTTTTAACAATAATTTTATTTGACTATTTTAAATTTCATCAGTATCGTTTTCCACTCACTTCAATATTCATGAAGGTAACATTTATTAACTACTAGTTGCACCCCGCGGCTTTGCCTGCATTTAATTTTGGTTATAAACCTTCCTCTTGAATCACACTATCTATTGCTAATAACTGCATTCAAATCCGTTGCTTATTTTAAAAGATTTAAGCGTACTGACAACGGGAGTGTCTTTGTTTTATACTATGTAAAAAAAGATAAAGACCATGAAAGCTTATACTTAACTAGAAGTGTCCCGCGGCTTCGCCCGTGTTAAAAAATTATTTTATTTACTTAAAACTTTTCTTTCGTAAAAACGATTCTATCAATAAAGACATCAAAAAAGAATTAGCCAAATCGGTTCACCCGTTTGATGTTATTTTTTTCATGTTACTGCGTGACTAAGGCATTTCGTTATCCATATTTATAAAACCCGAAAAACCCAAAGTTTCAGACTTTGTTGCCTACCCCATTTTGAAAAATCCTACGACTCGTACTTTATCTTATCTTGTTTCGCCATACAAACTATGATTCCCCGTTCCGTATACGGGAGGAATTTTTAGAAAATCTTTTCTGAGCGGATACCTACGTCATAATAACTATCTGCATTCTATTTTCACACTTTGTTAACCTATTTCACCCTCTTAGGGGTGTAATTTAAAAAAAAACCTGAAACATGTATTTATTTATTTTTGTACTGAAGCACTTGTGTGAAGTTTCGGATAGAAAAGACTATCTAATCTTGTTTCTCCATACAAACTTTGAACCCCTATTTCATCCCCTTAAGGGGTGAGTTTTGAAAAATCCTTTCTTAATACACTCTACGTACTAAGACAAATATACCCTCCAAATTTCAAGTCTCTACGACCAGCGGTTTAGGCTGTGCGTTGTCTGTCAGTGAGTCAGTATGTCAGGACAAAGATTCTTATAGTATTAGATTGCACGCCACTGAGCACGATCCATGGCAACTCTTATCCAGCTCTTGCACTCAACTTTCGAAAATCGTTGCTCCATCTATTCTTAAGGTGCCGCTTTATTCTACGCTATTTTATTCATATAAACATTACTTACTTTTCCATTTATTTTCATCGTCGTATATAAATACTGATTGCTTGCATGTGACTTCAATGTTTTCAAATCCAATCTTCTCCAACATTTTTGCTATCTCTTTTTCTGGTTCCTGTAAAAATGATGTTTTTTTTTAAGTGAAACTAAAACGTAATCTTTACATCTCAGGAACTATATAATTTAAAAAATGTGCAACTAGTCTTAGAATTAATGTCCAGGTATTCAAAAAGGAGTTTTATAAAAATCCCGGGAGTTTGAAATCTGATGACTTCATTTTTATTAGGGTTCCGTACCCAAAAGGTAAAACGGGACCCTATTACTAAGACTCCTCTGTCCGTCTGTCTGTCTGTCTGTCTGTCCGTCTGGCACCAGGCTGTATCTCATGAACCGTGATAGTAAGACAGTTGAAATTTTCACAGATGATGTATTTCTGTTGCCGCTATAACAACAAATACCAAAAACAGAATAAAATTAAAAATAATAGAGGTACCTCATACAAGGAACGTGTTTTTTCGGCATTTCACGCCATCTATGAACACTTAGTTAGGTAAACGTCCTATAGATGGCGTTATATTGAAATATCAATCCCTAACACCTTTGTTAGACGTTAGATGGAGTTATAAGAAATAAAATGTTTATTAATTATTATTTTTAGCTGGCGAAAAATGATAGTGGTATTTTTTGATCGATCTTATAAAATACTGTAGTGTGGTACGGAACCCTACTAGTGCGAGTCCGACTTGCACTTGGCCAGTTTATTTTAAGTAGTTAGTATGATACTACAAGCGATGTTGTAACATGTTTACGTAATTGATATCCTCTAATAAGAATTGCAAATTTTTATAATGTTAAATTACAACTAAACAAATACTTAACTTAAAAATTTTAAACAACCCCCGACTGATCTATTTATAACCTGTTCATTGAGCCCAAATAAGACATTTTTGCTGTAAGTTGGTAAAAAGTTGAGTATTCTGCAGTTTCCAGGAGATGTCCCACCATCAGGTCAATGCTACCATGTTCTCACAATATCACTGACGTAAGAGGATACCGAAATTTCGAATTGATCTGACCTACTTATAAAAGTTGATCTCATCCAGAAAATAGCTCATTATAGTCTTGAAACGGCTGAACGGGTTTTCATGAATCAAAGCTAAAAACATTCTTGATTAAGACACTATCAAACAAAAAAAAAATCAAAATTGATTCACCCATATAAGCGCTACGATGCCACAGACAGACACACAGATAAAAACGTCAAACTTATAACACCCCTTCTCTTCGGGGGTTAAAAACTATACAAAAATACCCATAAAGGCCCAGCCGTTCTTATGTACCTTAATTATGGACTTAAAAATACAACCAATAATCTAACTCTTATAATCTATCTAATAATAAGATTAAATCATAACACCAATCCATTACCATCATCATTAACAACCAGTATTCGTCCACTGCTAGACATAGGCCTCTCCTATGGCACGCCACTGAGCTCAATCTTCAGCTCTTTGTTTCCAACTTCTGCCAGCCAGCTTGCGTACATCGTTAAGACGATGTACGCAAGCTGGCTGGCAGAAGTTGGGTTTAGTAATTTAATAGGTGATAAGTCACCTATCCAAACCACACCTTAAATTATTAATTTTCTCAGACTTACCAGGGAATCATGATAAGGTGAAACAAAATGGTCGACATCGCTAAGCCAGTCGCTCCACTTTGGGTTGCGCGATAGAACGCGATAGATATCATATATCGGCATGTGTCCCAGAAAGAGAAGCAAGCAGTCCCCATTGTCAGCCAGGAGATTGTGGATATTTCTGTATGCACGCCTGAAATAAATGAAATTACGTTTAGTAAACAAATATCATTTTTGTTCTGAAGTCACAAATTTGTTCACTTTTGAAAATCGCTACTGCGAAAACGGTTGCTTAGCGCCTTCACTAACGGCTCTCTAACTTTCAGGCAAGCTCAAATTCATCGAAGTCAAGTGTTCGTCTTGCTGCAATAGATTACAAAAACGGATGTCTTCGCAATCGAATATTGCATGAACTCCGATGCCGACAAATATGACTGAATAAAATAATAATAACAATTTTTTTAGCGATATAAATACATTCGTTTTTAATCATCTCGTAAGTCTGCAACTTTGTACACGGTAAATAAAAAGAATGAATCGTTCAGTTAGATAATTTTACAAACATTTTAGCAAAGGTACACAACAAAGAGCATAAAAGTAGTTCCAAGTATATTATTGAAAGTTAATTTAATAGATTTTATAATATTTATTTCATATCTACAATCTTAAACATTCTAAAAAAGAGTAATTATTAAGAAAAATAAATTGCATGAAAACTCACTCTTGATTTTTGATCCAATGCAGCGCGTTGAATGAAACAACATGATCAAAGTTTTCCCTGAAAGCTTCTGGTACCTTTCCTTCTATATCTAGCACTTGGAATTCCGTCCTTCTATCGCCGTGGTGTTCATTAGCGTACTCTATCATATTCTCGCTGATATCACAGCCTACCACTCGGCTGTAATAAACCGGCATGTAGTTCCTTTTGAGGATATCCGTGACACCTCCATCGGCACACCCTATGTCTATGACCCTATCTCCGAAACGCTTCCACTGTAATTTATGCGCGTACTCGTCCAGGCATTTTATTGCATCGCGCTTTTGGAGACTGTTGCTTTTCTCATATAATTCTGCGTTGTGCATTATATTTTTTATTTATTTGATCACTGGCTGTTTAGGGTTGTTGCGTGTGCGCAGTTTACGCGTTTTGATCAGACTGTCGCGGTTGACGCGGTGGACGTATGCATTTATATGGATCGCTCGTTTCCAGTAGCTGGTTAGGTGGCGGCTGCTGTCGGGACTTATCTGGAAATAATAAATTATAGTCATTAGATATGTTAATATTATAATTAAATATTATAATATTACAATAAGGTGACAAAGAAGAGTATGGGAGATATATAAGCACAAATATTATTTATTATATCTGAAAGAGTATCTTCTTGAAAAGTAGACATAATATTACATAATGTATAAGTTGGTAAGCCTAGGGTCAGAGTCATGAAGGCGAAATGTCCTGTTATGACTGCAACGTGAAAGCCCTTTATGTCTACTTTATTTTAAGAAGTTCTTTATCTTCTTATCACATTGTATTAAACGTAACAAATTAACAGTATTTTACGTCATCTTATATTATTATCTACTTTAATACGTGTAGTTACTGTGTTATTTAATTTATTTTTACGAAATTAGGTTATGTACTGAAAAGGCGAGTAACAAACATTTCAATTCATTTCAAGTACAAAATTTGATTTTTCACGGATGGAGCGTGATATAATTTCAAAGTTTTAATCCCCCGATATAAAAAGAGGGGATATTATAAGTTTCACGTATGTGAATGTGTTTCTTTCTTTTTGTTTCGTTGATATAGTTTGTTTTTCGTTTGATAGGTGACTTAATGGAGTGTTCTAAGCTTTGATTTAAAAAAAAATCAGGCCATTTAATGATTACGAGCTCTTTTCTAGTTGATAAGGGTATGATAACAGCTTTCGTAGACAAACATATGATAAATAATAATACATTTCAAAAATATGGTAAAATATTGCATGTAAAAATATAAAGTGTATCACTTTAAGAAACAAAATATCAGCTTTCATAGGTCTGATCAATTTGAAATTCGGTATCCTATTAATTCCATGATATGGCAAAAATATAGGTACATTGACCTGATGCTGGGATATCTCCTGGAATCTGTAGAATTACCTAACTACTACACTTCTTAGCAAATTACAGCATACATGTCGTGTTTGAAATCAACACCAATAATATAAATGCGAAAGTTAGTTTGTATATTTGTTTGTTTAGGACTTCTTCACGGTCAAACGGCTGGACCGATTTAACTGACATTTCGCACAGGGATAGCCAGTAATTATGGATTGGGTTATAGGGTACTTTTAAATGCGGGCGAAGCCGCGGGGCACAGCTAGTGTAATAATAATTTAGAATGTAATGTCTCATTGGAATGGTCTCAATGAACAAAATTATACATAGATTAGTCGGGGGTAGTTTTACATTGTTTTTATCTTTTATACGTTAGCATTTGACCACAATCTCACTCTCTCATTTAAATATTATATCATACTAGTTGCGCACTGCAGTTTGCTCACATTTGTTCCTGGTTATAGGCCTTTCTCTTGAATTACTCTATCTATTGATGAAACCTGCATTAAAATCCGTAGCGTAGTTTAAAAGATCTAAGCGCACAGACAGCGGGAGCGACTTTGTTTTAAACTATGTAAAGATTTTCAATGCGTATATCAGATTTGTTCAATTTACAAGGGCTGTAAACTGGTACAGATATTGGGTACACCGTGACAAATGAAATTAAAGTGTTATTAATAATAAAATACGGGACTTAAAGTAAGATAAGTCCCGTATTTTAATATTTATAACTATGTGTTCAAATCGCGAAAGTTTAAAGTTTACAAAAATTAAAGTGCTCATCTATCCTATATGGGTGAAAAAAAAAATTAAATAGGTCAAAGGTCGAAATATTTGCATTTTTCTGTCAAACGGTAAGTTTTATCATGAAAAAATGAGATCATGCAATAATGTACAAAAATTGTCCTATACTTTCTCACCTAAGAATCACCGTTTATGAGATAAAGCCATTCTAAAAGTTGAAGTCGTATTCTATCACATTACCGTATCACCTACGAAATGTGTACTTGACGCGTTTGTAAAGTTCCCTGCCAAAAGGGCGCCAACTGGACCAATAGATACACACTGCAAATGTTCACGGAGTGATAGGTAAACTATGACAACAATAAAAATAAATAAAATAAAATAAATAAAGTAAAAAAATTATGTGTGAAATACAACTGAAGTCCTACGTTAGGACTACACAGTTGAAATTTGGTAGGTAGATGTATTCTGTGAACCGCTTTACGATTTTTATACAAAAATTAAAAGATTAAGAGGGGTGGGCCTCCCCATACATGGAATTAAACACTTCCAAAGTGGTAAAATGTGTGTCCCTCTCCACTAACTTTTAAACTTAGAAAGTGAAAAATAAAATATATATATATAGGTATCTATGCTGTAAATGTCAATAAACACTTTCTGAAAATTAGTTTGAACGAGATATAATCAGTAAATACATTTTCAAAATCGCCAATATAATTTATTATTCAAACAGACACTATGAAAAACAAATTTAATTTTTTGTGCAAAAATTTATAGTTTTAAAATACTCCACTGTGTCGGACTTGCACTTGGCCAATATTTAGTTATTACTTTCAGTAATTACTTACTTATTGTTATGACAGCTTGGGGTGGCGTACCAAAAACATTTCTACTTCTGCTCGAAAGGGCCCAAAGAGCGCTGCTGAAAGTTATGAATCTTCAGTCTATTCCAATTTCTCACTATTGATCTTTACGAGATCTTCTTTCTGTTTGTAAGTTGATGTCCTAAGAACTAACGCGCAATCCATAAAACCAACAAACTAAGAGACGAAAAGAAGAGTGCACGTTCTCCTATGTGTTTTTCTACCACATTCGCTCGAGGATTTCTCTGATTCCTGGGTTAATTTATATAATTATAATCAAGTAATTGAACCAAGTAATTACTTTTGTCCAGTATTAAATTCTTAGATAAAATTACTCTTTGTTTCCGTTCATGGTACTAATAAATATGAATGTAAGAGAAAAGTCAGTCACTGGCTACTCAAATTGACTTTTAATGAGACAGAAAACCTCATTTCGTTGGAAAAAGAAGTAAAATCTTTTTAAACATAAGCTTTTTTTAAAGACGTAATCATATGTAATGAAAAGTACCAATGACAATAATACATACTAGCCCAAATTCGACTGTTCTACCATTCGCCATTACGGAGTTCCAGTCCCTACATCCCGCCTACATCATCAGGTCAGCTCAATGCTATCATATTATGATATTATTCCTGAAGATAGGCACGCAATCAGTTTTACCAAAACTTGAGCCCCATCGAACGAACGTGACAACGTGTGGGTGTGTGTACCAGGAAGTAGTAATTTAGCTGCCAAGATCAAACTCAACAAGCAAGTTATATTAGCTTAAAATTATATAATTTTTGTCTTTTAAAATTAACATAAAAACACACGCACGCACGCGCACACACACACACACACACACACACACACACACACACGCGCACACACACTCACACACACACACACATACACACACAAACACACACACACACACACACACACACACACACACTCAAGCGCGCGTGCGCCAATTTCCATGTCTCTCTTGCGTGAACACTTCCTCGAATGTCTCTTCTCGTTTAGGGGTTATTTAGAGTGGCCAGTGCCCTTGCCAGATTTACACCTTGTGTTTTTTTATGGTGATATTTTAAATCTTTGATGTAGGTATACCAATCATTCGAAAATCTTTGATGAGCTGTAGAACAAGATTTGTGATACTATCGCCTAGATCAACACGAAAATGCTGGTCAAAGTGAACAAACTTTTACGCTACTACAGCTTCAGTGTATTTTCAATTACGTCCTCTATTCGGGGAGAACTCCAAAGACGTGAGTAAGATAGTAAGTGTATAGTTAATAGTAGCAACTAGACTGGGCGCGCACTAGCGACCAGGTCGCAGCGGCCAGCGAGATACACACATTAGTATGAAATCGCCACAAAACGCGCGCACCTGGCCGCGGGCCGCAAGTTGGCCGCTATTGTGCGCCCGGTCTTAGGGTGTGTAGATTTAGAAGCTTTGCTCTACATGAGGTCTGATAACTATTTGACAGTGCCTGCGGCATGGTCTCGTCTTGGCAACGTTTTACATACGAATGTTTTTGGTTTGATTTCACTTCTTTTTAGGGTTCCGTAGTCCCGATAAGGAACCCTTATAGTGTCGTCATGTCCGTCTGTCTGTCTGTCTGTCTGTCTGTCCGAGGTTTTGCTAAGAGACCGTTAGTATTAGAAAGCTGTAATTTTATAATGGTGTGTACATATCAATTACGCCGACAAAGTGGTAAAATAAAATTTTGGTAATTATTTCGTTTTATACATGTGAAGTGGGGATTTTTTTTTTTCGTCGTCTATCCCATCGTGTGGGGTATCGTTGAATAGGTCTTTATTAATGAGTTCGGAGTTGCTAATACCATTTTTCAATTTAATGCTCATTTACGAAATATTAAACTTTAAAGTGCAAATGTTTGTTTCAGTAAGGCGTCCCCACCGCCCTAAAAGCTAAACTTTAAAAATCTGGAAAAATTAATGGTGATAGTGCATTTCATAAACTTTAAAGGAAAATTATAGCGGTTTAGATAACTTTATTAGTTTAACAGTAATAGTCGTTGAACTTGGGTGTTGGATAATTTTAAAATTAAATAATGTATGTTAAATACTTCGAGCATTTACCAATGGAGATGTTAACGCAAGGCGTACCCCTCTGCTGGCCATATAGCCATTTTTGGCCATATAAGCGTGCGTAACTACGCTGTATTTTTAATACTGTGTGCGTGTTTTAAGCTAATGTGCGGGATCGTTAAAGTGAGTGATTTGTGTGTGTGCAATGCGTGTTTACCTCGTCCCCCGTAAGTATCGGCAGAAAAAAATTTTTGCGAATTACAACGTTAATATCTCCATTGGTAAATGCTCGAAGGTTAAATATTATACGTGTCCTGTTTTTTTTTTAAAGTTGCTTATGACAATTTTTTTTTTTTCTTATTTCGGTGTTTTTTCTTGCACATCAGAGGTCCCCTTTTCTATAGCCTGTTTGTCAATAACAAGGAGTCTCTAAATCAATTTTCAATTCATCAATTCTCTTACCATCAAAATTTGCGGAAGTCTTATACAAACTTTCATCCCCAATTTTAAGGGGTTGATCCGTTTTTTTACTCATTTGGTTGTATCTGCATGGCTATTTACAATCATTCGAGAAAAAATTGACTTCAAATGCCGCTAGTCATTTGCAGTACTTATCTCCACATGTTTAGTGTATTAAGCCAGTCTCAAAGTATAAATATATTTCAAATTTTTGTAAATTCAAGTCGTTAATTCGAGGCAAAGTTACATTTCAGGTCAAGTATAAGTCATAGTCCATTCTGAGTCATACCCTAAAAGATATAATATTGACTTCACTAAAGGTTTTCAGTGCAATTTTGGTGTGAACGGAAATCGTATATGTTTTTCAAGATTGTGTTTTTTCCCTAGACTCACACACATTAACCGCCATAATAATGGTCCACATTTATTAGCACATTAACTCGCGGAAGAACACAACACAAGTTTTAGGAAAAAATACAAAGAGACCACACACACATGTTCACGTTCCTGCCAAAACTCCGCAATTCTCATTGCTCCTATTGGAAAATTTTGACGATTCAATTTAAAAAAATGTAGAATTTTAATTATGTCGATTAAAATTAAAATGCCTATTATAAAGCCATACTACGTAGACAGGAGTATCCATCTACGCCATAACAAGAAGAAGAAGAAGAGAGATTTTCTATATTTGTCTTTTTTTATAAAACAAAAGCTAAAAGGCTTTGTCGCTGAACGATCATACCGCCAATACTCACTGACTCACATGAAAAATTGAGATCAAAACTTATATCCTATGAAAAATATCTTCAGCCTAACAATACAAACTGTACTGACTCGCCTCAGAAAGGATATCCTAAAATTGAATTACATTGCCTAACATCATAACTTAAAAAACATTGAAATATGATCTTATTATGATCTTATATTAGCATTCCGAACACACTCGAACAATACGTGGTGCAAATCATCTACCGTTCCACATACTTCATAATATGGTGAAGACGCTTTATTGGTTAGGTATGCAAAACTGTTTGTTGGAATGTGTCTTAAAGGGAGCCATTTTGCTAATAATATTAATAATAATCTTTTATTGCCAGAAAACAACATCCCATCAAAAAAAATGTTGTTTATGTAAAATGTTGCCAAGAGAGACCATGAGGCTCCTTAACAAATATATGTGCCTTGGTCATTTCGTTACTACAAGAACTAAAAGTAATGAACAGTCAAATGTTTTCATCCCATACCCATGTGAATGTAGCGAAATAGCCAAACAAGCCACATACAAATTTTGACTGAGGTACACCTCTAACCGTACAAGCTCTAACTTCACAAGCTCTACAGAGCTTGTGAAGTTAGAGCTTGTACGGTTAGGGCGTGTAGAGCTAGAAGTTTGGCTATACATGAGATTTGATAACTTTTTGACAGTGTCATGATGCCATGATGCCGCATGATGTGGCATGATCTCGTCTTGGCAACATTTTACATAAAAAGATTTTGGTGGGATTTCACTTCTTTTTGTAAGTTGTTTTTGACAATATTTTATGATGTATTTTTTGCACATCAGATGTGCCTTTTTTCATAGCCTGTTTATCAATAACATAAGGCCCTATATCAGACTCTAGCATCAACACTTGCGGAAGTCTCATTGATAGACAGATAAACACTTTATTTGCACACCAATAATTACAGAAAATAATAAAGGAAAATACTTATGCTAAGTATTGCAAAGGGCAGTCTTATCGCTTAAATTGATTTCTTACAGACAACCAAGCTGAGAGTAATATTGCTAAACTGTGACGGACGGTGATGTATCTATTTTAAGTCTTAGTTAATTATATAGTTATACATATACACAAATACACGTGTATACATAAACATACATGTAAAATATACATATACATTACATAAACATCTACATGCCATGATCATAAATGAATCTTAAGGCCAAACCAAACTCTTAATTTAACAGGGATAGACTTAGGGAAAACTGCTTTTCATACATTTGGTTATTCATGTTCTGTTCCAAAGTAAGCTCACGGAGCAGCATTTTTAGGGTTCCGTACCCAAAGAGTAAAACGGGACCCTATTACTAAGACTCCGCTGTCCGTCTGTCTGTCTGTCTGTCTGTCTATCTGTCCGTCTGTCACCAGGCTGTATCTCATGAACCGTGATAGTTACACAGTTGAAATTTTCACAGATGATGTATTTCTTGCCGCTATAACAACAAATACTAAAAACAGAATAAAGTTAAAGATAATAGAGGGTCCCCATACAAAAAACGTGTTTTTTTCGGCAGTCACGCCTTCTATGAACGCTTAGTTAGGTAAACGTCCCATAGATGGCGTTATATTGAAATGTCGATCCCTAACTCCTTTGTTAGACGTTAGATGGCGTTATAATAAATAAAATGTTTATTAATTATTATTTTTTGCTGGCGAAAAATGATAGTGGTATTTTTTGCTCGATCTTATAAAATACTGTAGTGTTGTACGGAACCCTACTAGTGCGAGTCCGACTTGCACTTCGCCAGTTTATTTTGGGATATTGTCAGTTTGTAATTTGTGAATTCAGTCGATAGGGAGTAAGGGCGCATATGCTTAATATTTGTATCTGAAGTAAAATAAGTAATTTGTATCCTGTAGGCCTCGCGAGCGAAGCCGCGGGCGGAAGCTAGTATTTTTAATAAGCCCACTATTGACATCATATCCTGAGAATTTTGTTTATCTGCTATTATCCAAGCCCAAGTTATGAGGATTAAAAAAAACGACGAAGTGTTTTGGTAGGTAGCGCCTTTGTACTTCGCTTAGCATGTCTATGTTGGGGCACGGAAGGGAAGAAGAGAAGATATCAAAAAGGCTTTCTAAAATTCCGAATTATTTTATTTACCTCCTTATAGACTATGCGACAGAAAAAGACTAGGTAACAAGTGAATTAAGTAACTAGGAACAATTAAAATAATTCTTTGAATACCTACGATATCAAGTTCTTTTTAATATTTTAATATAACAGTACACAAGTTGTAGTTACGCAAACCTTGATTACGATTCATTGCTTGGACAGATTTTTATGTAAATACGATTTCTTTCCGCTATAAATATTTGATATTTATTATTTGCTATTAATTTTACTATTGTGATTTGTTATAAATGCATAGAATTTATGAAGCTTAATACGACAGATGAAAATTTATGGAAAATAATGCGGTACTTAATGCTACCTTTGTACTATTATTTATTCTGGGGCAGTGCAAAGGCGTGGGACAAAAATGTTTTCTAGTGGGAATTTACCGTACTATGCCATGATTTGAAGAAGTTAATATTAATAATATTATTAAACATTCAGTGTAATATTTTTCTCGACATTCGAAACGAACATTTTCTAGAATATATAATTAAGTTTAAATAGTAATAAAGTAAAGTAGTAGTAACTGTCTTGTCTGTCTTGAACAGTTAGATGTTGAGTTGCATAATGTCCTATTTTTCACAGAATATAAAGTTTTTATTCCTAATTAAAATGTGTGTAGCGCCAAAGTTTACTTACGACGTTGATTTATTGGTGGCGATGGTGACTAACTTATAACGGGATATTTAGAGGCCTACCGTAAGATTCTTATTACGCCGGAAAGAAGACAATAAATACATTTTACAACACATTTACAAGCTCTCTTGTCTTGTACTCATTCAAAAATATAGCCTTACAAAGATTATATAAGTAATGTACTTTAATTTATTTCTCTAAGCACGGATCACGAGGGTCAGCTCAGCCGCCGTCATTCAAGGGGTTATATTATTATGTCTGAACTGATTTTGTTGTAAATATATAATTACTTGGCCAATGGTTTAATTTTAATTTTTATATTTTACCTTAGACCACTATCTCGCCTGGTGGTAAGCAATGATGTGGTCAAGGATGGTGAACTAAGCCTAGAATGGCCTGACTATCAAGGTTTGTGCTGCCGGAATACCGTAGTAGGTTCTGAAGGCAGATTTTGTCCTTGATGGTGTTTACATTTTAATTTTATATTTACATTGATATAATGCCCCTGTCACCTATTACGAACACTCACGAATGTACATAGAAAAATCCATTGGTGCACGGCTAGGTTTGAACCGACGACTTCCGGGTACAAAAGCAGGGTATTATACTTTATACGCCAACGGGCTGTCCAAAATGGTAGCTATCGATGATAAGCTGTTTATAAGAACATGTGTACTGTTTTAACAGTTAATTTCGAACGGTGACTTGAGGTAGATTGTGAATGTTTAATCATTTTCCTCATTTCTTAGTTTTATTAACATCAACCTGAAAGAAGGTCTACTGTACTTATTTTCTACTTCTAAAGTCATTAATTTTTCGTATAGTAATTTTAATTGTTTTTCAGTCCATTTTTAACGTTTTATCATGGCTCCATACGATAAGTGTTTTTATCTAGCGTAAAAGTATTATTATAATTTTGTTCTGCCAAATACCAGCTGGAGAAACTGGAAGCTATTGAGAGGAGAGACAAGAAACTTATCAGCGACGACGAGTCTCGCGCACGCAAATTTTATAATCGCACATCTAGAGATACTAAAAGGAGCCACCGATTTATGGTGATATACCATTTACCCGAACAAAGCAATTTGCTTTTTCGTTCATGATACGAACCACCTCAATCGACCAATGCCCTAAAGGTCAACATAACACAGGCCATCGCTTAAATTCAGCCGGATCTATGCGAAAAAGTCATTGAAACCTCTCGGATCCGTGCTACAGTTCGAAGCCGCGGCGGATTTTTGAACGATGTCATATTCCTTAAATAATGGCATAAATTGACATTTTCAATAAATAATATCACACACACAGCTTGTTTTATTCAATTTCAACATCGACCCATCCTTGTTAAAAGCCCCTGTACTAGGAAGGCAGTAGATATAGTATTTCACTAATTATCTCCGGAATGCGTAAATGTATTAAGTTGAAACGAATACTAAATTCTTGGGTCTAAAGTCAACGCGATCAAAAGATATGACCGTTTATGTCGCATATTTTCACATGTTTTGCGATTTCACAAGGAAGTTAAAACCTGTAGGGTACTCCCGTTGACCTAGAATCATGAAATTTGGCAGGAAGCAAGGTCTTGAACCTTTAATATAGGAATAAATCTGAAAACCGTAAATATGTAGTTTAAAACAAAAAAAAAGCGAATTTACTATTACAAACTTATTATTTGCGGTTGGTGCAATACATTTTCTATGGATCGAACTGTAAAGGCATGGTTGTCCTTTAACCTAGTTTGAGAAGATGGTACGGAAGCTTCGGTGGGCGAGTCCAACTCGAAGACGAAAAATTAAACCGGCCACGGTTTTATTTTTTATTTTCCTACTTCCTTTTTTGCATTACTGAACCAAGATCACCTAAGCTGGTAACAGCTGGCTAACACACGAAAATAGACATGAGTTATCAGCAGTTTGATCGGCGCCATGCGCGTTTTTGTCAATATTCTTTTGTTGGGTATAATTTATTAAATCATTGGCCTTCATCTATTCAAAAACTATATAAAAACTATATACATGTCCACCATATTCGTTTTGTGTAGTGTAAAACCATTTATTTTGTAAACCAATACACATTAAATATACATAGGTAGTAATTAGATTTTTTTCAGATTATTTGCCCTAATATGATAAGGCCATTGCTTTAAAAGTTTTATACTTTTATACTCTGCCAGCTGTGAATATATAGGTTTCTACTATGATGTATTTCATAATTTTATATCCCTTGATGCGTGGGGTCAGTACATAATATGTCACACTTACCTCTGGTACGGTGTATTTTATTTATTTTGCGCCTCTGGCAAAGCTGTAAAGGCTGGTAATGACAAAAAGCACGAAGACATCCAGAGACACTAAAAGGCGCCACCGATTTATGGTGGATATACCATCTACCCGAACGAAGCTATTTGCTGGTATCTTCTGGGTAAGCACGCTCCATCATCGATCGCATCATCACTTAACATCAGGTGAGATAGTGATCAAGTGTTACCCAGTTCGGTATAAAAAAAAAAAAAAACCGAATCAGAATTCTTCGCCACCAATTTAATACCCTTAAAAGTGGTTCATATTAACCACTTCCAAAACAGTTAAAATCCTTATTCGTGCCGTCGTGCTTTCACATTTAAATATTATTGCTAGCTAACATTTTTGATGTCATGTGCGAATGTTTTTTTTTTGCAAATTCTTAGTAGATCTTGGTAAGATTCGTGGGAAAAGAAGAGAAAAAAAAACATTAAAGAGAATCCTACCTATTAAATATAAAAATATAAATCAATATCTCTTTTTTACATTTCTAAAAATTAAATCGACTCAAAAACTTCATACAATATTTATCGAACCTTCAAAAATCGAAACTCACAAAATTGCACGGCAGTCTGTTGAAAAATACGACCTGTAGAAGAGAACAGACATCCGGACATACGAAAGCATTTTTCCCAAGCTGAAACAAAGACCTTAGCTTTGCTCGTCAATTATTGAAGTCCGAAAAGATATCTAAAGAACAATAATTAATTATGATAGATGATATATCCATTGATTAATTTGTAGTAGGTACTTCATTAGCTTTATAAACCAGTGTTGTGTAATTGAAGGCTATACATATAGGCTAATAAACCTTGAGTGAGTAGTTTATTAACATGGACCTACAATTACAATGGTTAATGAACAAACGAGATTCATTATTGATATATAAGTACATGTACTCTAGAGTAGACAATAAACTTTTTTTCTACCTACCCACTGAAAGACTTAAAATCAAACTGCGTCTGGGAGTTGGTTGCAACCTTAGGAGCTGTACATATTATG
This sequence comes from Cabera pusaria, assembly GCA_954871355.1. NCBI lineage: Eukaryota > Metazoa > Arthropoda > Insecta > Lepidoptera > Geometridae > Cabera > Cabera pusaria. Next base: position 11,737,866 of record OX940893.1, read on the forward strand.
CAAATTTAGGATTTTATTACATAGGTACAGTTCGAAAGGTATAACTTGCGTATACAGCTACATATATTAAACAGCTTACCAAGAATTATATTTTAGTTCTACCATAAAAAACTTTATATAAAACGCACTGAAAAATAATATCTATTCTGTAGTAGTAGAGTACAATTCCTATCGAAGTACTTTAGCCAAATTTGAATTCCAGTCACACAATTTTCGGCAATACTTGATGCATGCGATGTTCTGTGCCCGACCATGTACCTTTATGTAAGGTGCATTGCCCCGTATCTCCGGTGTCTTTATTTTTTATTTGCGTTTTGTCATTTTCTACTCGATGATGTTGCATTAGGTACGATTCTTGACCTACCCTAACATGAAGTGCGTTGACCGCGCTTCCCTTCCATTAGAATTTAGACGATGAGATGACTATTACCTGATTGTTATGTAATCATTATAAATCAACGTCTTTTTTATAATATTGGATTTTTGTCATAACAACATCGCGGTCAATGATATGAACTAGAGGCGGTTTTGTCAGCTTATGTTTCGTACTGACAGAATTGTATTTATTACTCGATGGTTTTACTCGAAAGCGAGTAAAAATTTACATTTTGATCGCAAAATCCAAAGCAGAAAGGCTTGTGTTTGCCGTCCACACGTTGATTTTTACTCGCTTTCGAGTAATACCGTATGTGAATACGGAACTTTAGAGTGTAAAGTGTTGATATGAAAAATGTACCTATATATTTAGATGGGTATTAAGGATTGAAATTAATAGCTCGGTTACTAAAAAAATATATTAACATCCGAATTGATAACCTCCTCCTTTTTTGAAGTCGGTTAAAGTTATATGTAATTTTGGGTGTTGGGTAATATTAAAATACACTAACATACAAATACCACATACAAATAGAAAAAAAAACTACCCACATACATGCATGTTGTAAAATAAAACTTATTTGAAGCAAACGCGTTTCGGTAATAAGTGCGGCTTGTGTAATCTAAACTCGAATTTCAAGGACAAAGTTAAAAATCGACATAAAAAATGTAAGTCAGTGCGGTGCATCTATATGCTTTAATGCAAGTGCACTGAACATTTAAAAAAATGTGCTTACTGCGCCTGGCATGTCTTGATATTTGGAATCACTTACCCTTGTTTTAATATATATATAATATATATATATATATACTTACATATATATATTATTTGTAACAAAAATATTCGACTATTTTGTTCAGGATAGATAGATAGATAAACTCTTTATTGACTACTTATAAAAAACAGAAACACATAACTAAAGAATTCAAATCGAATAACGTATGTAATAGCAAATAGCGAGTCTAATAGGATATGTATTTTAAGACTTTTGAGTGGTTCTACTTGGTTCTACACCAAGCTTCTTAATTTCGAAATTGACGAACTTGGGTGCGTAGAAGGTACTACGTACATGGTAATTCCCTGTGTGCTAAACATTGGGTGGCAATCCCAATTGGTCGCTGATTATATCCCTATAAATCATATGTATAAATAACTAGCTAGTTACGTCATTCATCCACAATTCAGGGAAAAACGAAACAATTATATTTATAGATTTTTCTCAGTAACAAAAAAAAATTGAAGACAAAGATGATCGCTATTGACACGCAACTGCGCAATAGATTATTAGAATAGAGTGGTCTAGTCTAGATTAATGAGAGGTATCGATATCAAATCATATACTTAGTTGCCTAATGATAGTCACGGCTTACCATGACTAATGGGAAAATAATGTAGTAGATTTCCGGAGTACATAACATGACCTTTCACACTTTGCTATGAAAATAGCTACAATAACACTACAATGTTCTTTGTCAGTTTTTTTTTCTATTCTATGTTTCAACACCGCAGCGATCCAAGATAAAGATGGTATTGTATATTGTATACCTACCATTTGTATTATCATGAATGTTAGCACGTGGAGGACGACAAAGTAACAATCTTAGCTTAGATAAAGACTGTGTATAAATAGTATTTCAATTTAACCTGCACATGCATAAACATGTATTATAGTATGTGTCCAAATGACAGAGTTTATCAATAAGAAATCTAAAATAGGAAGTGCGAAAGAGGACACAATAATTCGATTATACCTGTTTAATTTTTTTTACACCGATATGGGTAGCACTTGATCACTATCTCACCTGATGTTAAGTGATGATGCAATCGATGATGGAGCGTGCTTACCCAGAAGATACCTATTCACTCGCGATTTGAAGACCCCCATATTGTACTTAACCGGAAACACAGACTCAGGCAGGGCAGGTAAATATTGGATATGTTCAATGTTTATTGCAGCTGGTATTATCATTGTTTATTAAGTACGAGTTTCTAAAAACTTTTTGAGAATTGCAGAAAAAAAATTATAATAAATGTAAAGTATCAAAATGTTTGAACTCGATACGAAGTGGTTGCATACATTTGCAGCCGCAATGTCACCCCGTACGGGTTCAAGCTCCGAAATGCCCGCCGTCCGGAGAAAGGGCTAAGAGAACTTTAGTGTACCCGTTTAGGCACAAAGTAACCATGCTTAGCAATGAATATAAAATCTTTGGAAAGTTTTACAAATTACTAAATAGCTGATTGTCATTATGAAATTACTACAAGGAATGACTTCGTTCATAGAATTGCTTTAAATAATACCTATAGTAGGTATACCAAGTAAACCTTACCATTATTAGTATGACCACAGAATAAATAATAGTACAAGTATGAAACATAAATTTACATACATTTACGCAACGATTATATTTTTCAACCAACTTCCAAAAAAAAGGAGGTTCTCAATTCGTGTGTATATTTTTTATTTTTTTCCCTTTTTTTGTGTGTATATTGCGCGATTACTCCGTCAATTGTAAACCGATTCGAATGATTATTTTTGTAATCGGTAGGGTACGTTTCTGAGGTGGTCCCACTGTAATTTCATTGAGATCTAATAAGTATCTCCAGAGATATGACTATAATCGTCTCAAACTTGCTACTGAAATTGACTCGCAGGGCATTCAAGTCTTAATTTTTATTATTTAGAATTAAATGTTGAATTTTAGTTTCCGGACGTATTGATGATCTACCTATTTAATAGAGTAGATCATCATTAGCACTAACAGCTAGTATTTTTCCACTGTTGAGCATAGGCCTCTCCTATCGCACGTCACTGAGCTAATCTTCAGCTCTCTGTTTCCAACCGCTGCCAGCCAGCTTGTGTATTTATCATCGCTCCACCTAGCTGGAGGGCGTGCTACGCTTGGTGTACCGAATAGATACTGATATAATCATAATATATTATAAAAATAAACTATCCACCATTTGTAAAATATAATTTTAGTTCTACTTATCGTTTTAAGATTAGATTTTAAGGCCCGATGACTGTATAGAAAAAACTAATTTGTATTCTACAGTCACCACATTTCATTCTATAGATAGAGATATTTTTTTGAGTGCTAAGCTTTACTAATAGCTTTGCTCTGTTACACAGTACTGGCTCTTACACTCAATAAGATTTTTGTTGACTGTCTCGATCAAGGTTTCGTGCATATTATATACGTTATACTTCCTCGGTGAGCTTACGCTAAGCTTTTTCTTAAATCTTTAGGCGAACTCGCATTGGCTCAACTAATTTATAATTTTATGATATTTATCAATGTGGAATGTCCAACACAGTTTATGGACTCTCTACTTGTAAAGATACAAACGCACTTGTGATATCCGCACTAAATTAAACTACTTACTTACTGGAAGTGATAAAATTTTATCTTCATCAAAATTTAAGTCTGTATTAGAATTTGAATGCATGAGAAAGTGTTCGTAAAAATTTCCTCTCCATTCAGATATTCACTTTCAAAATCAATATTATTTTTGGTTAGCAGGAAAAAGATATTTTGGTGATACACATTTAGATGAAAATGAGTGATTTGAAGAAGATAGCAGAATTATTGTTGCAAACACTTGTCATATTAGTTGATTTTTATTTTATTTAGGCAATGTTTTTGTCGTTACCTAATTTAATTTAGGCTTGAGGTTTGTTAGTCGTAGTAGCAGTAGTAAGTTTCAAGGAAGCGTTTTCTATGGATTCAAATATTAAAAATGTAAAATCGAAATCCTTATAACGTCAACCAGAAGATGTGTATCTGTTATATCTTCATACATATATAAAGAATGAGCAGTCAATAAGTATGTTTATATCCTTACAAAGATTTTAGTAAACCTTGATATATTTAATGGTTACTTTACGCATATGAAAAAAATATATAAATAATCAAAATAGTATATAAAAAATTGTGGATTTTCAATTTTTTTTGGAGTGACCATAACGAATTTATTTTCAAATCCAATTTTACTCTCACTGAGTTGAGCAATTGTGAATAACTCGTCGTGCTATCAAAGCATTCACTATCTAAATTGACTAAATATCTACATTTTAAGTTCAATTTATCTACTGAATGGACTATTTTGATCGTCTCATCACTTAGGGATTCCAATGATGCAATGTGAGTGAAAGTTATAGTTAAAAAAACGTCGGGAACCTGTTACAATGGCATGACAAACCTCTTCTGCCTCTGTATTATAGTAAATAGATGAATTTCGTAACTGAAGGTATTTGACCTCTGTTGATGTTGCAGTCGCTTCCTACACAAGTAAGAAGACGTAGAGGCGTTAAAATCTTGATAGACTTGTATTATAGCATAGCTAGGAATTCCGAATTCCCAAGTCAATTGATAGCGTTTCCATCTAAACACAGTTCATAAATTGACATTGGATTTAAATTTAGAAGTACTTAAGTAAGTAATTTGCTACAACAAATTGCTCTTCATCTGACATTCTTCCCGAATCAATGACTCGCACTGGAAAGTGCGCACCCGCACAATCTTTCACTTATTAGGTATTCGCAAAAAAATTCGTACTTTCGTCCTCTCCCAACCAGTTACAGAGTGCATTGCCCCAAGTATTGCTGCCCAAATTTTAAATTAGTTTGCTTTCTCTGTCTGTTGTTTGGTCATACTGTACGAGTGAAGAAGTGAGCTGCAAGTGTTTAGTCATCGTGTCGGTTGAATTCGCTTCATATTAACGTTCAATGTGCCGGGCCTTAAGGCAGGTTATGTTATGACTAAGGTCAAAAAGGAGAAGTTGTCGTAGGCTTAGAAATGGTGCCTTGAATCAAAATTAGAACCATCGCGCTGTAGGTGGCCTTAAAAATTAATTAAGCCTTTTTCAACATGCTGGTGTATATTTTTGGCTACGGTAGCTCTAGATTGAAACACTTAGGTTGTAGGTTATGCGAATATGTATAGAATGATATGGTATGGTTTGATGATAAGAGAAATGGTAAGTAATTAATATATTATAGTATATTTATAAGTATGTACTACAGAAAGACAGGTCATGTAGCAGCTGCAAAAGGCTAACCAATTACGAAAAGGCGTAGTAGCATTCTGACAGGTGCTGATGGAGCGACGAGCTGTGAAAAGTGGCTGGTCGCAATGAACTGAATGTTGGTGTCTAAGTAATAATAGGTAAATATGTTTTAAATACCAATTGGATTAAAATACAGCAGAAATAGACCTGAGAGTGTAGGTCTTATTAAAGTAAGTTGATCAACATAATATGCAACAATTGTTTTTTCATATCCTATTTATTATGACTAAGCGATCTAAGATGATATCGTGCTTGTCTGTAATTGAAACTTATATATACGAAACATTACAATAGCATTCACATTATTATTGTTATGTGTAAACATTTGGTACATACCTACACAAATTATACTTTACATTATTTAATTCAGTTTTGATAATATTGCCATCTGTGATTTATGTTACAGAATTATTATGTCAAGTGGTTTGATCATTAAGGTACGAAGTGAAAACGGTTCAAGTGCAGTGCTCTGTGTAAGTGAAGATACAGAGGGGAGTAGTAGTTACGCAATGTTAAGAGAGATGGCGCTTTAACAAACGTGATAAAAATTACAAATTGTATACCAGACTAGATTATCCTATTATCCTAGAGTTCAGATAAGTGAATAATCTATTGGATAATAATATTTAGTAAATATTTTTAAACGACCTTTGCGTTATGCTAGCTCGTCAGCATGTGTAATGGAAAGTGCCTACTCATGATATCGAAACATACATATATATGCATAATATAAGCATTTGGTATTTCAAGTGTACCTACGCTACTGAATTAAACTTGAGTATAGTTTTTTTCAATATAATATCTCAATGTAACAATAATGTAAGTGCCTCAGGAAGAAACTGGTTTCCACAACACAGGGTAGGGTATTCTAGGATCCAGGGATTATTTTCTGACACTATAAAGATCTTACTCATACCTATGTTTATTTTTAACAACTGAAGGTAACCATCAACTGTTAAGTTTCAAAAGATAAATCACCATTCATTCATTCAAAATTTTAGGAATAAAACCATACAGAAAAAGAAAATGTAATAAAAATAGGTGCGGTTGAGATGAGTTAACTAAATATTTAAAAGATAAAATCTTTTTAAAAAAAAATAAAACCGACTTCATTACTACAAATTGGCACTCAGAAGCGAAAAATAAATTACTTAATATAATAATTATAAGCGCTACCCACTTATCTATTTGAAGTCGGTGCCAGCCAAGTCTATTGATAGTAGATGATAGATAACAAGACTTTGCCTGGTAGAACATTCCTGTGAAGACAAATTAATTCTCCCCACCTTTGTTTCTATCTCGCTCACAGTTACCGTTAGAATATCAAAGTCAATAATACTTCAATTTAAAAAATTAAAACCACCCCCGACTGATTTGTATATGTAATCCGAGTTTATAATCAAAGCATATATATAGCTTTGTACATTGAGACCATTCCAAGGAGATGTCTCAGAATTAGATCAAGCTTACCATATTTTTGCAATATCATTGAAGTAACAAGATACTGCGACAGCGCCATTTTGATTTTTTGGACGTCCGCGGTTAAAGGACTACGAGCTTAGGAAAGGGCCTTTATTTAACCAAAAAAGAGCTGATAATATTTAAACGGCTGAACGGATTTTCATGAGATAAAGCTAAGAACACTCTCGACGAAGACATCTATCAAACAAAACAAATTAAATCAAAATCGGTTCATCCGTTTGGGCGCTACAATGCCATGATGACAGATACACACGTCAAACTCCTTCGTTTTGCGTCGAGGGTTAAAAACCAAAATTCGTTCATTCAACTTCAACACACTTCACACATTCAAACATTATTCAAGGTCATATTTTTTAGTCTTCAAAAGTATATGCAATAGCAACCTCCTTTGTGTATAATCTTCTTGGGACTCTTCTTCTAAAACCAGTACATTCTCCTGTTTGAGATATTTATCTCCATATCTCTGAAGATACTAATCAGATCTCGATAAAATTAAAATGGGACCACCTCGAAAAAGTACCCTACCTACTAAAAAAAGAATCATTTGAATCCGTTCACAATTGACGGAGTAATCGCGTAACATACACACAAAATAAAAATAATAAATAAAAACAACATACAGACGAATTGAGAACCTCCTCCTTTTTTGTGAAGTCGGTTAAAAAGACACACAGCATATAATTCACCAACCAAAAATACCCTTTTTCTTTTAAACAACACTAGAATAAAATTTGCCTATCGAAAGTTAGTCATTTTGAAGTTAGAAAACTTTAACCGCGAAATAGGACCGACAAAACCGCCTTTGCTGGAATACCCACAACCATTTACTTCTATATCAAATCTTATTTAATCCTACTTCCTCTAGGAAAACTCCTCAAAGAACTCTTTGATTACCTCCATGCGTCCAATTCTCTCTCATAAAGGTCACTAGATAATTTAACGCTGCCTATATCGAATTAAATAATCAAATTATGTAGGTAAATATAATTTTCCATATGTAAATACTCCATTTACTGAAATATGTACATTATACTTCTGTTTCGAAATCGCATCTACCACCTTAACTGACACTGAAATTGAAAAAAAGCAGTCAGACATGGCGCTGAATGACCATCATTTGTCCCATGCATTCGCCCCATCCACATACATCACAACCATCTCAACCCGTTGTTCAAACTGACTGTTCTGGAGTGGAGACCACAGCTCGGCAAACGTAGTGTGGGATGCCCTGCGAGATGACACCAAATATTATACCGGAACTTGGCGAACCGATTGGAAACATGTCAGTTACAGCCCTAGGATATCAGTGGTCATCCATTTATAAGCTCCAATGGACCAAGTGTTGGATAAATTACTAGCCTAGCGACAAAAGTAAAAATTATTCCGTGGATGAAAAATGACCCCTGTGTTTTTTTTATTCAGAAAATAGAATGAATAAGCAAAACACAGCAACAAAATATTCCAATCTAAGTTACCCAAAGTATCAAAACGAAGCTATAAGGAAGAGCCATTCGACGCCGCTGAAAAATAATTCCAACTTTTCCTCCAATACAGCCACTTTCTCAGAAAACAAGAAAAAACCATTTCTCGACATCAATTTACAAACGTCTAACGCAGACAGAGACACCATTCGTATATATATTATTTACTGACTCACACATAGACGTACACTCGAACATCTAAAAAATATACAAAAAGCTTTTCCTAAGAATAAGCGGGACGGAGTACGGATCTTATTTTTCTCGCGAACGTTTCAGTCTCTCCCGTGGAGGGATGAGGTGGTGGGGGTGCCTCCTCCCTGCAATAATACTGCGTCACTATTTTGCGCCATTACCTACACTCGCTTCCTATTCTATAAGTAGCGTGAGACCTAGGACGTAACTGGGAACGTTAGAGCTTTGCTGAATACCAATGCAAACACAAAGTTTACCATATAATTTCTCATGTTTCTCGGGCGTGATAATTGATAATAATACCAATCTTATACATAATAAAACATTAAATAAAAAAATCTAAAAACCCGACTGCGCAAAAAGTGAAGTGTTAAAAAACGAATTGATTTGAAAATCAACAAGTAAGTCTAGTAGTTTAGACTTCTGTTTAGGGATATCAAAAAACTATACCATTTAAATTCTTTCTCGGTCGATACACTCATAAAATAAATTATACTTTGTTATATGGAATGTAGAGACTTTAACAGTCGGGACACATTAATGGCTCAACGAATGGGGATTAATGTGTCCCGACTGTTAAAGTCTCTATATTCCATATAACAATGTTTAATTTATTTTATGAGTGTATCGACCGAGAAAGAATTTAAATGGTATAGTTTTTTGATATCCCTAAACAGAAGTCTAAACTACTAGACTTACTTGTTTTTTTCTTTTCAGTTCGTTTTTTAACACTTCACTTATTGCGCAGTCGGGTTTTTTGATTTTTTTATTTAATGTATTATTTTACACTTTTTAGTTAAGTAAAGGACGGCAAATTCCGTACCATTAAACGACTATACCAAAAGGAAGAGGTTGTTTGTTACCTCAGAACTCCATCAATTCTTAACCGATTTAGAAAATTATTTTTTTGTTTGAATTAATATAATTTTCGTTTGGTCTCATTGTATTTTTATTGAGATCTGATAAGTAACTTCAGGGGCCTTATTCAGTATGACCATTTTAAAGTCTTACCGTGCCGTGTTACGTTATCTCCGCGTTATGGTATTCTCTATGCCAATTAAAACGCGGTAGGGTAAGGTTATGAGCGCGTTTTGAGCTGTCACAATATCGTGACATATGAGGACGTGTAACGCGCGCGTTTTGTATAATTTACCTATCGTGTGGCATACAGAATACAATTTTTCAATAACGTGACGTGGCGCGTTAAGGAACGCGTTATCTCATTAGTCATACTGAATAAGGCCCCAGAGATAAGCACCGCAAACTTGTTACTGAAAGGACTAACGCGGCATTTAAAATCGTTTTTTTTTCGATTTGTACGATCATAAATTATTTGTTATAAATATATTTTGAATCTCCATTTTAAGACCTTTAATTCGATACCTCACTCGATAAGTTTTGAAAAAAAAATTTTTTTTGAACCCCAAATTTTGGCGTCTGAAATCCGCCATTTTGAATTTTTCAATTTTTTATATTTTCTTAGACACTCGCGCTAGCATGGCAAATTTATTGACGTGCCAATTATCAAAATCGGCCCACGCGTTTGGTCTCTAGTGTGCCACAAAGGAACAAACATACATACATACATACATACATATATAGACTGATAAACACATTACCTCTCCTTTGCGTCGCGCAGCCGGGTAAAAATGAATCCCAATTGCCCTTGGTCACGGCATCACGCGTGAAAGGCTGGGCCGATTTCGCTCATTCTTTTTTTGTTGTGTTTTTTATCGTCAGGAGATGGTTCTTATGAAAAAAATGAAATAAATAAAAGTTGTTTTTAACGCAGGCGAAGCCGCGGGGCACAGCTAGTATACAAATAAATACCAATATAATTGTATAAAACTGTTTTGTGATTTCGAAAATTTGAATGTAGAAGGAAAACTGTAGAGCTACTCTTCCGATGGTGATTTTTCTACACAGCCTATATTTTGTATTATGTTTCCATGGTTCCAGCCTATGTTTCCATGGTATGAGCTGCCACTGAAACTGTGGAGCACAGCAAACTTCCTATTTGGCGTTTGACTTTGATACCTCACTCGATAAGTTTTGAAAAAAAAATTTTTTTTGAACCCCAAATTTTGGCGTCTGAAATCCGCCATTTTGAATTTTTCAATTTTTTATATTTTCTTAGACACTCGCGCTAGCATGGCAAATTTATTGACGTGCCAATTATCAAAATCGGCCCACGCGTTTGGTCTCTAGTGTGCCACAAAGGAACAAACATACATACATACATATATAGACTGATAAACACATTACCTCTCCTTTGCGTCGCGCAGTCGGGTAAAAATGAATCCCAATTGCCCTTGGTCACGGCATCACGCGTGAAAGGCTGGGCCGATTTCGCTAATTCTTTTTTTGTTGTGTTTTTTATCGCAGCAAACTTCCTATTTGGCGTTTGACTTTGAGAGCTACTACATAAATACGCCTATAGTTCAATGAGCAGTTTTATCAAAGTATCTTTTCATGCGATTTTTGCAAATAACTTATAATTTTTGTTTACTCTAAGATAACATTACTTTTACTATACTAACTCTATTTATAGACAGATCCCTTATAAAATTATTTAAGAGGATTTGCTTGAATACTTCTTTTTCATTATTTTTTTAAGCTTCCTAGCAATGTGGGTTTTACATTACTAGTAGTCTTGTTAACTTCTCCAACTAAGCTAAATATGCTTGTGCCTGGAGTGGATTTACGTCAATAGTGCAAAGGTTGGGGATCGAAATCATGACCTCTTGATCGCCAGGCCGACGCAAATAGCCATTGCGCTATTGTCACTTCATTCAAACTTTATTACGCAAAATTGGACAATATAATAATTGAATTGCTTCCTGAATACTGTACGTACATACAAATATTTGAATCTGTTAGTTAAGTAAAGTGATACTTGCACAGTGACCTCGTAAGTCCCAAGGATTTCGAGTAGCGTCGTAGAGCTGGATATAGCTTTATATGTGTTGGACTGTTCCCACAGTAGGTGTGTTCTAAATACATGGCCGATACCATTCTTGCAGCGTAAATATACTGTGCTTACATTGTTACATGGAAATAAAGATGCTAATAACTACGTACTTTCATTTAATAAAGTGAAATTTAAGTAACGACATTAAAGTTTTTTACTTTGATATGTGGAAACATTTGTACTTAGAGTTAATTTAAACTCTCTTTATTTAACGTTTTACATTTAGTTATTATCAACAACATGAATATGATGGTTTTTCAACCGACTTCCAAAAAGGAGGTTTTCAATTTGTATGTATGGTTTTTTTTTTTTTTTTTTTTAACGAAAAAAGATTACTCCCAATGTGGGTTGCACATTACTAGTATTCTTGTTAACCCGTCCAACTAAGCTAAATATGCTTGTGTCTGGAGTGGGTTCACGTCAATAGTGCAATGGGTGAGGTGGGAATCGAACTCACGACCTCTCGATCGCCAGTCCGACACCCTATCCATTGGGCTATTGCCACCTTTTTTGTGTGTATGGTACGCGATTACTCTGTAAATTGTCAACCTATTCGAATGATTCTTTTTATAATAGGTAGGGTACATTTTTGTGGTGGTTCCATTACAATTTTATCGAGATCAAATCAGTATCTCCAGAGATATGACGATAAACGTCTCAAACTTGCTACTGAAACTGACTCGCGGGGCATGGAAGTCAGTTGTTTTATAGTTTTTAATCTTAATTATTATGTCTGACATACATTTGACCGCTATCTCTCCTGATGTTAAGTTAAGATGGGGTCTAAGATGGAATGCTTGTCTGGAATTGAAAGAAGGTGTGACGTTTGTAGTAGTAGGTACTGTCTACAATTAGATGTAAATTTAAATTCAATATAAAAACGCTTTATTTAATAAAATATGTAATTTTGTAATAATCCATTTTGTAATTGTTGTGATAAGGTTCTGTCAGAGTCTTTCCAAAAGTATTAACTAATTTACAAATAAATAGAAACTAACAAGCAATTGCTAACTATAACTATGCTTACTTACAATATACCAATTGTCGTAATTATAAAGTTATTTGAATCACAAAATTGTTGTGTGTGTGTGTGTTTGTGTTTGTATGCGTACGTGTGTGTGAGAGTATGTGCGTGGGCATGACTAGAACGTCTGATGACGATGAAGTGTGAAAGAAAATGTATATTTGACCAAGAATATATTTTTTTATATATTGTGTCACTCCAATATCAAGAATCTACATTTGGTAGAATAGACATAATTAGACACTATTCCTAAATGATAATGAAATAATACTAAACATTAATTGAAGATTATAAAGTCTCATTAAGGAATAGTTTCCAAATATTACTTTTAAATGTCTCTTTGTTACGAATCAATATCAATATTAAAAAAAAAAAATGGGACAGTGATCCGTCAAGTATTCCGATTTAACAGCGGACTTTCGGAACCCCAAAAGTTAGTGAACAAAATATGAAGCATCCAACAAAACTATTCTGTTAACGATGAATAAATATGGTTAAACATGTCCCGTAATGAACAACTCGATTATAATCATCGTTCAATTAAACGAAGCTGAACATGTTGCTAAGGCCTACTTACACTGGGCGGTTGACATTTGAGAATAGTCGCGCGATTTTTTGTTGCTTGACTATGAATGATTATGAGAAACTTGTTTATCGAATAGTGTTCCTATCAGGACAAGATTTTGGTAGACGATTACTGAAGTTACACACGAACATCCCGGTAAAGGTTTGGGTAATTGGCATGATTTGATTCCACCATCCCCATTTTATAAACGGACATCTATCTAAAAGGCGCCACCGATTTATGGTGGATATACCCATTTACCCGAACGAAGCGATTTGCTTCTTCGTTAAAATCGCGAGTAATAGGTAACTTCTGGGCCAGCACTCTCCATCATCGATCGCATCATTATTTAACATCAGGTGAGATAGTGGTCAAGTGCTACCCAGTTCAATGTAAAAAAAATATATCGTAAGCGGAATTTACCGATCGCTACCATGGCTCATTATGTCCCGTTGTTTGTTTTAGTATCACCATCGTAAACCATTTCAGAAATCTCAAAATTATCGATAAACTCTGATAATTATGCTACTTGGCATATACTACTCATAAAAAGTAATTTTTTGTGTGCATGTGTATAGTATTATTAAATATTTGTGTAGGTATTCTTTGAATCACTTCTATACATACATTTTATACATCGCACATAAACGAATATTGAGCTTCAATTATTACCCTCAAAAAAGTAGTTGTGGCGTAGTATTATTATCTTTTCTGTGGTTGTGGTTACTAATGTTACCGATAATTTGCAGGTAAATTTGACACTTACAGCGGCTTGCTACCTACATTAACCGTAACTTTGTGACGTCAATCATACATCGCATTGATTATTGCCATAAAGTGTAGACGTTTCTACGTATACGTAGCCTTGTGCATAGCAATCAATTGCATCATACATTTTCTTGCTTTATAAGATAATTTAAGATAAAATATGAAATAAACTCAAGCGGCTTTTTTCAGCCTTGAGCAAAGCAAGTTTCAGTTTAATAATGATTACATATTTTTTATACGCTGTACTATACGCAGTACACAAACAAAGAAATATAATGAATAATTAACTTTAAAACATAATTTATCGCCAATGTATTATTTTGAAAGCCGCAAGATGGGTAACAAAATTGACCCGTGTAAACGGAACCTAGCATTCCCACACAACGTATGGGAATATGCTTCAGCTATAGATTGTCAATAATTTGCAGCGCCGCGGTTAGACTTAGCTCATTGTTTCGCTAAATTATAGTATCCCGGAGTGCCGGCATTTGCAACCCGCGCGTGTAGGATGGGATAAAGCACTTGGTATATTCTAGATTATATTATCATTGGATCGCATTTTATTTCGGCTCTTTATATTAATAATTTCCCTTAGTTTAAGAATATACAAGGCCGGTTTCAAATGAGGATTAAGATTAGGTAATTTCTGTTGCTTTATATCGGAAGATTTTCATTGGATCTTAATTTAGGATTTTGTAATAAAAAGAGTCTAAATGCTTAGTTAAGCGTATGCCGATATGAGGTATCATACACAAAAATAATAATTATCAAAATCGTTCAATAAATGACAGAGTTCTGAGTACACATAAAAATACAGGCGAATTGAGAACTTTTTTGAAGCGGTTAAAAATTAATTCTATTATATCCACTATTTAACTATAGTGATTACTCATAAAATATGTTTTTAGGGTTCCGAACCCAAAGGGTACCAACGGAACCCTATTACTGAGACTCCGCTGTCCGTCTGTCTGTCTGTCTGTCTGTCTGTCGTCTGTCTGTCTGTCTGTCTGTCTGTCTGACTGTCTGTCTGTCTGTCTGTCTGTCTGTCTGTCTGTCTGTCTGTCCGTCCGTATGTCACAGCCATTTTATTCCGAAACTGTTAGGACTACAGAATTGAAACTTGGTAGATACATGTATTCTGTGAACCGCTTTCCGATTTTTATACAAAAATAAAAAATATAAAAGTTTAAGGGGGCATCCCATACATAGAACTGAAACAAAAAAAAATTTCTATACGTGTGTCTATGGATAGGTCTTTAAAAATGACATTGAGGTTTCAATTCTGTAGTACTAACAGTTTCGGAATAAAATGGCTGTGACATACGGACGGACAGACAGACAGACAGACAGACAGACATGACGAATCTATAAGGGTTCCGTTTTTTGCCATTCGGCTACGGAACCCTAAAAATAGTATTATTATTTATCTAATATAATAGATATATAATAGATAGACTAATATATAATAGATGTCGGGAAGAGTCATATTTGTCTGTTTAAGTGGCAAAAAATACCGAGCGACGCTCGGTAAACCAGATATTTAATAATATTAATTACTACAATTACTATTACCACTATTACTATTACTACTATTATACCCTTGTGTTAACGTTTACTTAGTTGGTGTTAGAAGTTCGTTAGAAATTCGACAGATGGCGTTCGGAACCCTCCGTGTGCGAGACAAAGTCTGACTCGCACTTGGCCAGTTTTATTTAAACTCACTCTGTGAATACTAATGATAATACTATAGAAATATTTTTCTTTGTTGGAAATAAAATAATAGATAAATAATAAGTTTATTACCAAAGAAAATATTTCAATGCTAAACACGATCGAAACTTTATAACTAAACAACTGGAAGGAATATGAAGCCTATAACTTAGATTGAAACATGAATATGATTGTAACTTTCAAAAAGTACATAAAGTTTTAGTAAAACCACAACAAATAAAACAACAAAATATTCGCAGCAAATATTGGAACTCATCGCAGCTCCCGTATAAACTAGTAGCAAACAATGTTAAGCTTTAATAAAACTCCAGGAATAGTTATGTACAGCAGACTGGAAATGCAACTATCTGGTCTAGGGACATCTAAACCTAGCCATAGCCTTGCAGATATAGGCTTGGAGACAAAACATCTACCGTGACGCGAACGCAAAACAATATTTCAGTGGTTCAGTTCGTACATTGCTGCTCGGGTAGCGAGCTTCGGAAAACGTCTCAGCATGAGAGCGGAAATAGGTAGGGAGTAGAAAGAGGTTCTATTGAACAGAACCGTGGAGGATGTGTTTGAGTGTGAGGGCGGGTGTGAGGCGTCGGTCCTTTGATTCTGGCGAGATTAAACGTGCGGCAGACGGTGGCGCCTCTATCGATTGTTGTTGTAATTACAGCGCTATCCTCGCCCAGTCGCAAATGAAATTGTTCCGGACAGAGCTAGCTGCGGATGCCAACCGGTTGCTGCTACTCTCTTGTTAAAACGTTGACATTTTGAACTGTATTTCCTGAACAATACTGACGCCGCGAAGTTTCGTGTGACGCTTCGTGAGTTGTCACCGCATTATTGCTATCGAGTGGTTTTGATGAAATTCTGATGAAATGCATTAAAGGTTTCAAGAAATTTTGTTTTGAGGTGACCTTTGCTGTACCCAGTGTTAACAACGTAAAGGTTAGCTAATTTCAAGTTAATTCATACTTCTGAGAACCTTTTCATTTCAATCGATTAAGCACTAAAACTTTGAAAGTAAAATTTAAATTATTAGAAGGTAATTAAATATTTATACGTTAAAGTTAGAATTTACTTTTCACTGTATGCTACATTACATTTTTAACAGTCGAAATATATATGAGACTATCTCGATAGCTAAAAATTTAATGTAGCTAACAGTGAAATAAAAGTAAATGCTAACTTTCATATGTCATTATTTAATTACCTTCTGTTTATTTAAATTTTAAATTCAAAGTTTCAGGACTTGTAAAACCAACATTTCGTGAAACCTTTGATGCATTTATCATTTATGGACATTGATGACAGTGTACATAAATAATATATAAATATTATACAGCACATGCATAATATTAAAGCTCCTGAAAAAAGGAGGCATTAAGTTACGACTGCGCACTAGACCCCAGAGCAATCGCAAATCCTCAATCCGAATTCCAAATACGAATGAGAACCAAGAGAGCAATCCAATAAAACATTCGTAGCCTCAAAATGTATCTACGTCTACGTGACGTAGCCACCTCCCGCAGGCGCATGCGCCTTACACTCGCACAGAACAAACGGACAATTCCAATTTCAATTGTAGAAAAAAAATAACCAATTCGAAATGGAGAAGGCTTCGCGGCGGCCAATGGGAGCGCTTACAGTCGTAATGCCGACTGTGTGGGCGGGGCAAGTGATATCTAGCATTGGAATGTTCGTTGTATTTGTTCTGTTAAATTCGAAGGCTTTATTGCTGGGCGTTTGAGCCGCTTTCCCCTTGAGGGCGGCACGGCGGAAACCTCGGTACGGTTTTGGGATGAGGCTCTTCACATTATGTACGATTCTCCTTCGCAGCCTACGAATGGTACACACATAAGTACACGATTACTTTTGCAGTCATCATTCCGAAATTAATACTGAAAGACGTGGAAGAAGAAAAAGTCAGTTAATAAAGTTAGAGAAAGTTATCCGTCAAGATATTATGAAAAATCAGAGGAAAATATATTTAAAAGCTTTCAAGCACGTAAAAGGAGGTGCTTAAGAATTAGTCCGTAATAAAGTTAAGGTGTGTCTCTCGGGCGACTTTATGAAACTGTGAGTATTGATTTTTCGATAGGGAAAAAACGAAGGCAACGATCTATGCAGATCTGGAGTGCTCTCGGCACATCAGATGGCACCGGCGGGCAGCCTCCGCAGACAATCGAAAGGGGGGAGGAGGGGCCCACTGGAGGTCGGGGAACTGGCACAGATTATGTACGGGAGAAGATACAGACCTCCCGGGTGATTATTCTTTGATATCGACACGTTGAAAGTAAGATGAGATCGCTGAAGACGGGTAAGATTGAGATTCATCGAGATGTACGGGAACTTATGCGTTGAGATTTTGATTCTGCTTTAGAGAGTCTAAATGAAATAAAAATAGTAAAAATATACAGCTATTTTAGACTCAATATTTCACGATAGTAAAATTCTTCTAAATAAGACCATCGATAAACTTAAAATATTTTAAAAAGCTGAAACATTCTACAATTGTTTATTCGTAATAAACACTTCAATAGCATATGCAAGACTTACTCTTATAAAGCTTATAAAGATACATTTTAAATAAAAGAATTGTGCTTATAAAAACAGTCATCACCTAAAATGTTCAATCTCCAATCGTTCATCAAAACCAGAACTAAAACAGGATCTCTTTCACACATTATCTTTGGTGTTATCGACCCGTCGCCGACGACTTCCCATTCTCGAAGTAAAACACGGCGGGAAGGAAACCGCGGGATAAACCTCCCTCTCCCTCCCCCCACCCGATCTTTACGTTTCAGGAATAAATATTTCAGAGCGTGTGCTTCGGAAGTTAAAGTTATGTATCGCCCACGCTAGCGGTAACAATCTGAGAATGAGAAAAGCTCGCTTTACTTTTATGTAACTTGCCTTTCATGTTAGGTTTTCAGTATAGAATTTGTATGTGGATGTGTGGGTACATTACATTGCTTGTACTCGTACGTTGTATGTTTTCGCATCGGTGTTATTTCTCTGAGGTTTTATTAGCCTGTTTTAGGAAAATGGCTTCGTTTCGCTCTCAGGTTTTATTGATTCGTTGAAAACAGAGTTGGTATCGTCGAGTTATTAGATATTATTATTAATTGCAAAGGAGATTCATATAACGTGTGTTTTTGAGTTATACAGGCAAGCATTTTATAATATTAATTTTTAAATTTTAATAATATCGATCTATTATCATCGTATGTGCTTTACTTATGGTGTGCGATGTATATTAATTATCAATAAATACGCTTCTATAGAAAATCCAACTAAAAAATAGAAAATAAATTTTAATAAATTTGAATTAAAAATAGTGTAAGAAAAAATGATTTTATTGTAAAAAAAGCGTGGGGTGCTTTTCAGGATATTATCAAAATAACCCTTCTAATCATATCTGTTCATAAAATATTTGTAACTATTGATACCATGCACCTCACGCTTTTTTTTACAATAAAATCATTTTTTCGTACACTATTTTTAATTCAAATTTATTAAAATTTATTTTCTATTTTTTAGTTGGATTTTCTATAAAAGCGTATTTTTTTAAACTATTATTTATTTTTCATTTTTTAGTCGATTTTTTTTTTTAAAGCTTACTAGCAATGTCTCTTGCACATTACTAGTAGTCTTGTTAATCCCTCCAACTAAGCTAACACATCCATTATAATATTTTTGTCGGACAGACAAGCATTTTACCACTAGCGCACCTGATGTTAACTGAAAATTGGAAGATGGCAAAGAGACGAGACACTGAATAACTGACTTTAGAGCAATCCGTAGAGCGCAACTACTCTAACCCGTCTTTCATACTGAAATTAATATAAACTGCTATTGTGTATACGCATTTCCAGTGCTATACGCACAATAGTTAATTTTCCTTATCGTAGAATTTATTTCACATTATCAAGGTCTCTGATAACGCTTACCTTGTCCGTAAACTTTATTCTATAGTATTAACTTTAGGTCAATAAGTAAAATGATTTGCCATGGACTAGAGATTTCCCTATAACTCTTGATTAGATTTTGCTCCGAATATAATATAGAATTGCTCCTAATATAAAACTGTAGACGCACTAAATTTATCAAAGATATTAAGAAAATAACATCCAAATTAGTAAGTAGATAGATATCTCTAATGACTTTTTTTTGTTTTCTTTTCACACAAATTTAACACTTTTCGTTTTATGTTTTCACTGTATTATATACCACTGTTTTAATTTAACCTATATCGATATACGCGACTACATTTGATTTTCCCTCGAGTTCTAAATATTACATCATCACACTATGTAAAAATAACCGGCCAAGTGCGTGTCGGGCCACGCGCATTGTAGGGTTCCGTAGTAGCCTATTATTCAATGCAAGTCTTTACCCGTTATAAACAAGCAACTAGGTACTCCGTCTTTGTCACTTTAAAGGATTTATTCTAAGGATTCTGTATTTGGTACAAAATTATCCAACACCCAAGTTCAACGACTATTTCTGCTAAACTAATAAAGTTATCTTAACCGCTATAATTTTCCTTTAAAGGTTATGGAATGCGCTATTATCACGAGTTTTTACAGATTTTTCAAGCCAGCAATTTAGCTTTTAAAGGGGGGGAGGGGACGCCCTACTGGAACAAAAATGTGCACATTAAATAATATTTTGTAAATGGAGCATTCAATCGAAAAATGATATTTGCAACCCTTAAGTTACCCCACACGATGGGGTAAACGATGAAAAAAAATCATCCCCACTTCTCATATAGGGGAGCTGCCCTAAAAAAAATATTTTTCAAAATTTTATCTCAGCACTTTGTCGGCGTTATTTATATATATAACCCCACAAAATTATAGCTTTATAGTATTAACGGTCTCTTAGCAGAACCTCGGACAAACATACAAACAGACAGACAGACTGATAGATGGACATGAAGAAACTATAAGGGTTCCTTGTCAGGACTACGGAACCCTAAAAACGACACCAGATTCTTTATAAAGACACATGTGAATCCTAGAAAATACCGAAAAATAGTCTTAAACATTTACAAAACCTACACCCTAAACAACATACACCCATTCGGCATAGGAATATTATATATCAACTGTTATACATATGTGACATGTAATCATTATGAACTTGAAAGTTAAAGTAAATATTTATTTTTCTTCGATAGAATCGATCTACTTTTATAAAATCTTTGCTCAAAAAAAATTATGAATTCAAATTCAATGAATAATTATTATAACAAGGGTATATATATAAAATTTCTGGTTTTTTGCCTATTAATAAAACCTTTTGAATTTAGTTTCCAATCCTTCTTTGTGCACAAATACTTTTAAGAGTGGAATTAATTAAATGATTTTACCTTGAAAATGTTGAAGTAAAATAGTAGAACAGTACACAACAATGGTTTCAGTAGACTAATCGGTATGAAGCCATGGATTACCTATATACACATCGTATGTGCACTACGCTCTACGTATACGCAATTTTACTACTGTCGTTTCGTGTGCAATTTTATACGCTAATACTACTGCGTAGACATCATTTAACTGCCAGAGTCAACTCGTCATCACAATTGACGTTTACATTACAATTAATGTGCTCAAAATAAAATGGTAGGTACCTATTATTGACATTATTTTTTACTACAAGCTTTTATTTAACTTGCAAAGTCGATGCATAAGTTATACGTATGGCATTAATTGTATGTAAAATGTGCATAGCTTATATCGCAGGTGCATAATTTATTAATATAATGTACATTCTTATTAGTTTTTGTTTAGTTCATATGATACTAATTACTAACCCGCAAATAAGTATAAGCTTAAGCAAAATAAGTATAAGCTTAACATGTTTACTAACCCATGGATTATTGTTGTCCATAATAAAAATTAATGGGGGTCTCATACAAAAAATAAATACAAAATCCGGCAAATTTTGTTCTATAGGAACCCTACGTGTGCGAGTCCGACTTGCACTTGGCCAGTTTATTATGTACTACCGTCATCTATACCCATATTCGTGATGTAATATTTGCAACAGTATCATCATGCATTTTATGAGCACTAAATTTAACTATAGACATACGTAGGTTGAGTACGTCTAGCGTATGTATGCACTTACTGTAATATTATGGTTTACGAGATTTGCGATAATGCGTTTCTATAACATGCCTGTTTGTTTAGGAAATTCAGAAAACTCACACGTGTTCTGCTACTTGCATTTATTATCTGAACTTAATTTGAAATTCATTCACATCGTCGGTAGATGAATGTTGTTGCATTTTTTTATTTTACAACCAACTTCTCAAAAAAGAGGAGGTTTTCAATTCGACTGTATGTTCTTTGTACATTTGTTATCCGATTACTGCGCCAATTGTGAACCGACTTGAATTATTCTTTTTTCATAGGTAGGATTCATTTCCATGGTGGTCCTGAATTTATATTTTATTTAGAGCCGATAAGTATCTCCAGAGATGTGACGATAAGCCTCAGGTGGGAGGAGCACATATAGGTGATAGGAGCACATCATATATCGATGTTCCACCTAACTTACTACCAAAAAGTAGCTTACATCCATCAAAGAGAAAAATCTGCCGCCATTACCTTACGGTGCTCCGGTAGCACACATCCATTGACAGTCAGAGTATTCTAGGCCTAGCGTGTACACCATCTTCAACCACATCATCGCTTACCACCAGGCGAGATAGTGGTCAAACGCTAACCTGAATAAAAATAAACGTCTCAAAATAACTACTGCGCGCGGTGTGGTAGTCGGTTTCTTATGGTTTTAAATAATTATTCAAATAATTCTTTCAATCTTGTTCAAGGACGTCAATATTATTTTACGATAAATCAGGGTCACAATATAAACATCATATTCAAATATAATATATTCATATAATCATACAGATTTCTATATGATTATATGAATATAATTATATAATAAGATTCTAAAGCATACATTACAATTAGTCCTGGAATACTGGTACTCACTATCAATGGATGGACTAGACAATTAACTAGGTCACGGTAGTACTAGGTTGTTTGAGATATGGTAATATAATGTTTATGCGTAAAACTTCGATGTTAAAAGGAATCATCCTCATTATCATATATGTTTTTTAATTATATAGGTAGCAAACGGCACACCTGATGGGAACTAGTCACCGTCGCATGTGCACACTTGCAATACTAGAGGTGTCACTCATGCGTTGCCGACCTGTCATAAATTCTTTTAACGCCCCTTTTGAAGGACTCGATGTTAAAGATCTGCGGAAGAACAGCAGACGGGAGCTCGTTCCACACTTAATACGTGTAAGAGAGGAATGACCGCTTGAATCGAGCTGTGTGCGAAGTTCAAGTCTCAATAATATGTGGATGAGCATGTTATCTGTGGCAAGAAGTGCGACGGTAAATTGAATAGATGTTCTAGAACACTACCCGTTATAAATGCGGTAAAATATATTGTGAGAACCAATATCTCTATTCTGCAACCTATTCCATTCCATTACTGTTAATAAGCCTCTCCCAAATGATGCCATTCGTTTCTAGAATTCGTGATTGTTAAATCAAGGAATAACAATAAATGCTATATAATATTACTTAAATTAAACATTTAAATCCTCCCCGGCTGATCTATGTATCATTAGTTCATTAGATAATTCCAATGAGCTCAAACTCGACATCGCTGCTGTAAAGAGGAGGAGGAGGAGGAGTAAGTATTCTGCAGATTCAAGGACATGTTCCAGAATGAAGTCAATGCTACCATGTTCATACAATATCGTTGAGGTAAGAGGATACTGAATTTCGAATTGAACCTATAAAAGTTGATTTCATAGCATCATTATATAGATAAAAGCTCATAGTCTTGAAAGGCTGAAACGGGTGAAAGGATGCTCATGAATCAAAGCTAAGAACACTTTCGATTAAGACACCTATCTAACATAAAAAGCTAAATCAAAATCGGTTCATCCGTTCAGGCGCTACGATGCCACAGACTAACACACAGATACATGCGTCAAATTTAAAAGACCCCTTCTTTTTGCGTCGGGGGTTAAAAAAAGCTGAAGGTTTGGCTTACCTTATTTCTATGGATGAAATTGGATGAATGGCAGTAAGTTATGTTAGGATT
Source organism: Cabera pusaria (assembly GCA_954871355.1). Lineage (NCBI taxonomy): Eukaryota > Metazoa > Arthropoda > Insecta > Lepidoptera > Geometridae > Cabera > Cabera pusaria. The sequence goes on from OX940893.1 coordinate 11,761,662, forward strand.
TTACAGTATGTAGAATATTTCCGTGGTCACTTCTTTTATGCGCACAAGCCTTATGCAAAACTATATGAGAATGATTAAAGGACCCCACCCAGCGAATAAAGTATAAACACACGCTTTGAACTCACATTCAGAGAGACGTGGTAAATACTGGTATTAATGGGAATTACCTGCTCTATTATAATCTAGCATATCTAATTCTATTAGAGTATGGTCATAATTGCCTTATCACGCCACGTGACCTACGCAACTCCCACACATACAAACATACGTACATATTCGTACCGTATTGTTTCGTGATTATAGTTACGAAACTGCAATTAGCTTTCAATTGTTTAAAGGTCAGGATTGTGCATTGAGATAGATAGACGGTATTAGACAACATGCCAAAAGTTTTGAAATAATATCGCACTTCCACTCAAATAGTCACTTGGTTCTCAAATAATTAAGATTAAAAACTAAAACAACCGACTTCAATGCCCCGCGGGTCAATTTCAGTAGCAAGTTTGAGACGGTTATCGTCATATCTCTGGATATGCTAATCAGATTTTGATGAAATTACAATAGGACTACCTTGGAAACGTACCCTACCGATTACAAAAAGAATCATTCGAATCGGTTCACAATTGACGGAGTAATCGCGTAACATACACAAAAAAAGAGAAAAAAACATACAGACGAATTGAGAACCTGCTTCGTTTTGGAAGTCGGTTGAAAAATAAAAATAGTTTTGTAATATCCAAAAAGTGAAAAAAGAAGTTGGAGTTTTTTTTTAATTACCGTTTACTCGATTGTTTGAATTTTTCCTTTAGACAATATTTTTGAACCGGTAAGCGATATGCTATGCAAAATATGAATATTTCAGCAAAACATTATCTTTAACTTTATTTTGTTTAAAGCTGTTTTTTTTGCATGTTAAACATCCGTTGAGATTAAATTATTAAAGTTTTAAGAAAAATGACGCTGATTTACTATACGCCGTCTTACGAAGTCATTGGAGACGTCATTGATAGAGCGTTTGCAGCATGCAGCCTCGGGAGTACACATAAAAAATAAGGCTTTGTATTCACACTTTACTTTGAAAAATTAAGATGGTACGAAGTATCTGGTGGATGACATCCGGGCTGCACGCAGGTATCATACCAATATTATGAATGCGAAATGTTTTTAAGGAGTTCTAATTTTCAGATATTTATTGATAAAAGGTGCATGTGGTACTAAAATCGCGTAAAATAGGAGCAGAATCTCATAAATGTAAGCCATATTAACAAGAAGAAAGTTGTGAAATACTTTAGCGCCATCTAGATACTTTTATACTTGATAAGTTTGAATATAGATGGACCAATGGATGATTGTTACTCCTGTACGCATAAACTACTTAACGGATTCCGATAAAATTTGGAATACAGATAGTTTATAATTTGGCAAGGATAGGCAATGCAATTTTTCAACGCAGGTGAAGCTAGCAATATAAATTACTCAGTTCTATTTGGCTAGAGCAAGAAAGTGGTAGTGAAATTTGGTAGGGTTGTTAGCTTATCACTTTGTATGATTATAGATATTAGATGAAATAAATGTTTTTTTATTATTATTTTTATTTTTATTATGATTTTAGATGCATTATAGATAGATAGATAGAAATTCTTTATTGAACACTTAAAAATAAACATTTAACAATAAGTGTAACAACAGGCGGTCTTATCGCTTAAAGCGATCTCTTCCAGACAACCTTAGGGTGGATAGAGAATAACTTAAAATAAATGGCGGTATATCGGTGTTAAAAATGAATAAAATGATGAATAAATAAATCAGAATAGGTAATAAGTACGTTATAACAAAAGTACGTACATATTTTATATGTTACAATACACATACATAACAATACCATACACACAATAATAGTATACAATACAATATATATACAAAACTATGCATATCCATATATACATATACATATTATAGGTACATATATATTTAAATATAATAAAATATATAAGAGAACTTAGATAGAAAACAGTAGCAGTTTAGGAGATATAGTGGGCCTTGACGCGATCTTTAAAAGTAGCAAGAGTTTGTGAGCGTTTTAATTCCAATGGAAGCGCATTACAGAGTCTGACAGCTTGTACTGATTAGTCATAGAATGAGCTATGATGGCTGGGCATAGAATGTGTATGATTCTTTGATGACCGTAAAGACAGGGTATTAAAGTCGCGAAGGAATTGGAACATGAGCTTAAGGTAAGGAGGGGAAGTAGGATTAAATGGGATGTTGTAAACAAGAGACAATATATGTGCATTCCGGCGAAGGCGAATTGGCAGCCACTTGAGCTTAGAGCGAAATTCAGAAACATGGTCATATTTGCGTAAGCCAAATATGAACCTGATTGCAAGGTTTTGTAGTCGCTCAAGTTTATTTAGCTGCTCTTCAGACATATCAAGATAGCTAGCGTCAGCGTAGTCGAGAATAGGTAGAAGAATAGATTGTGCAAGCGCAATTTTCATAGCGGTGGGCAAGAAATTTCGGAGCCTCCTCAGTGAGGCAGCAGAGGCAAATATTTTGTTGCTGATTGTTGTCAGTTGAGGTCCCCATGACATATGCTGATCAAATATTACACCCAATTTTTTTTCAGTTTGACTGTAAGGAATTTTAAGGCCCTCAAATACGATCTGTGGTGATGTTGCCCAGTCGATTTTGGCAACGGTTCTAGAACTACCTATAATAAGAACTTTCAGCAGGGTTTATTTTAAGACCGTATGATTGACTCCATTGAAAGACATTGCAAAGATCGCTATTAATTTGATCGATTATAGACGTTATACCAAAAGTACCTATAAGCGGCGAGCATGTATGAAGGCGCTCACGAAAGTGGAAGAAGCGAAAGACGTGTGTCAGAATCTTAGCACGTGGAAAGAAGTAGTCTCCGCCTACCCCAACGGGAAAAAAGCGTGATTTTATGTATTTATGTATAGACATTATATTAAATACACCTGGGAGGGAGAAACATACTCGTTCCATGAATCATTTCATAAGTTTGTAAAACCAAGGTTGAAACTTGATATACGAGTACATAGAACAAGATGAAATAAATGTTGGTGATGATATTGATGTTTGTTTGATTGTCACATTTGATAATTCCCTTTTAATTTAAATAGAAATAAATTTAACAAAATGACAAGATCTCTGCAAAATGATAACAATACTTAACAAAGACTTAAATGACTTAAAAATATCTAATCAAACAATCATCTAACCCAGCGACGTAATACCCCTTTACAATGGTTACCAATTTTGTCACTGAGAACCTACAACGTATTGTTATGAAAACTCACCTGCCTTATCAAGTTCTAGCTCCAAATCAATGTTGTTATCACAAACTGAATCGTGGATATCAAAGGCGATCTGAATCATACGCTGGTTAAGGAAAACGCGTCTATTCGTTTAGAATATCACATGTACTACCTGCTTCCGCACAAGTTCGTAGGTCAGTTACGAATAGAATGTTTCATGTGTTACCAGTTATAAGTAGTAGTTGCTACAATGTGCGTAATCATTTAGATGCTGGAACATGTTACATAAGCGCAGCGAGTAGCGAACACGAGGCTTTGCATGTGATGAGATGACTGCGTTATTTATGTGATACCGTCGGATATACGTTATCATATCAAGCCTATCGAATCATCGGCCGGAATTATTCCTAGCCCCGTGCCCGTAATGACTTTAAATTAATTACTCCAGCTCAAATATTTAAGCACGTAAAAAAAGTGGTCCAAAAGTTCAGAGAATGTACCTACTGCTAAACTATCTAAGTTTATTTTTGTTCGTGCTCATTTAGTTTAATTGTTTCTTGACATTGTTTTTTTTTAATATGTATCATATAGACTAGCGTTTAACTACTGTTGGTAAGTGATGACGCGGTTGAGGTAGCACGCTAGGCCTAGAATGGGAACTGGCTCTCAAGGATAGCTGCTAGAACACATTAGATGTTTAGCTACAGATTTTCTGACTTGAGGGTGGTAGCTGGTCAGGTGGACACTAAGGTGTCCTACAACCATGCGGGGGTTGGGGGTTTCTTAACGATGTTTTTTCTTCACTGGCACTGTAAAAAGAGCACATCCATTGGTGCACGGCGGGAATTAAACTCGGCCCCTCTGGCGTCAAATCCTACCATTTTCTCACTACACCACTGTGCTGTTATCATTTACTCGAGATTTATTTTTGCAAATAATAATCATTTTTCTATATCTGATAGATTCATATAATACGCATTCGTCTACCTTTAAATACATCCGCTTATCTCGAAGAGCATCACTCTACACTTTATCTTAAAAACCTATGTCAATGATTGAACGTCGTAGTATGTATGCATAATCTCAGTACCGCACTGTGATATTAATGCTTTGCATAAAATTATAGCGCAAGTACCTACTACGTTTCAAACCAGTATTATACTAACAAGGTACCATGTCGTTCTGAGAAAATTTGATACTTCCTCTACAACACAGGAAAATGTTAGGATCTCTATATGCATCAAGTTCTAGAGTAAACATATGGATTTGCTTACTACTCGTTTTACTTGAGGAATGGATCAGATTTTATATGGGACTGGTTGCTTGTGCATAATTAAAATAATGTACTGTTTGTATATAGCTTGTAAATGACGCGTGTTTTAACCCCCGACGCAAAAAGAATGGGTGTTAAAAGTTTGACGTGTGTAAACTTATATGTGTGTGCCTGTCTGTGGCATCGTAATCGTAGCGCCCAAACGGCTAAACCAATTTTGATTTTGTTTTTTTTTGTTTGATAGGTGTTCTTAGCTTTGATTCATGAAAATTTGTTCAGCTGTTTTAATACTAATGAGCTTATTTCCAGATGATGACGCTATGAGATCATTTTTTATAGGATTAATCAATTCTAAATTGGGTATTATTACTCTTATTTTCACGAACATGGTACCATGGACATGACGCTGGGGATCTCCTGAAATCTGCAGAATACTCAACTCTTGACCAACTTACAGCAGAGATGGCGAATTTGGGCTCACTGGAATGGTCACAATGAACAAGTCATACGTAGATCAGTCTGGAGTGGGTATACATTTTGAATTTAAGTATTATTAATTTCATGTGAGTACATTGTGGCAACGTAGTGTAGGTCGATCTGCGACGATATGCGCAGCATAACTGGTAGTGATTGGAAGAGAGAAAACAATTAAAACGTAATTTTAACCAATTTAAAATGGAAAAGGTTCTCAATTCGTCTTTCAGTGTTTTTTGTAAATGTTACTCGATTTCTTCGCCAATTTTCAAAGATTTTAATGATTATTTTTCATAAGTAGTGTAATATGTGACAAAATAAATAATTGTACATGTAGAAGGCAATGTATCAAGGCATTTTTTAATATTTTTTAACAAAATCTTGTCTATGACAGATACACAGGAATATGAATAATAATTATTCATATTTCTATGATGACAGACAATACAGATAAAGTCCGAATACAGTCGAATTGAAAACCACTTTTTTGCAAGTTGAATGAAAAGAAAACCGTTATTTTAAATAGTGCTGTGGGTTACTGCCAAGGTGACTGGCCTTAGTTACACGCTCAATATAAACAGTTCTTAAGACGTATTTAATAGGCGTCTAATTTCTTAAACATAGTGTTATGATTTCTCATAACGAATCAATTAAACTGTTCTAGAATAATAAGTTATCTATTTAGAATGATATTTATCAAGGTACCAATAATATGTATTGTTTATATCATAGCGATGAAAAAATATAAAATATGTGCGACCGGTTTGAAAATCCTTGGAATAGTATAATTTTGCGTTCTTTCGATTTCCATGTGCACTGCATTTTATAGTGTGATATGCCATCATCGATTAGAATCTTTTATGCCCGTTTGCACTAAACTTAAGAATCGCCTTAGTTTGTCCAAATATCACAAAATAAACATATCCGGCTACCAAAATCTCTAAATATAGATAAATATAGGATATTGAGCCTAACTGCAAAATATATTTTGAGATTTTGATTCCCGATGTTGCTCTAATTGAGATATTTTAAAATCTTAGGCGATTCCTAAGTAAGTGCAAACGGGCATTAATTTCATTACTAAAGCCTAGTTAAGTCTAGCTTAGCTAAATGGTATCTAATAGTATCCATAGATGATAGGAGCATATTATATTAATGTCCCGTCTGACTTGCTACCAAAAACTTCACAAAAAAACCTTTTCATACAAATTATATTTACGAATTGTAAATTGCAAGCTCTAAAAGCTACTTCTCAACTAATAATATAAAATATGTGTTCTCTTTATATCTTTCGAAGAAAACAATGAACAATAGATTTACGCAATCGCACCCCAAATTGCCAAAGTTACACACGTAGGCCTTGGGTGGTGGTTCGTTATTTTTGCTGGATGTGCTGTCTCATGAGGGAATCATTCTTTACGTTTTGTCTACTTGTATGCCCCAGTGTTTACTCCAGCTTTTGTATGGGAAAGAGTGTAGGTGCGTAGCCACGGTTTTAACCGACTTCCAAAAAGAATGAGGTTGTCAATATACGTCATAACTATATACACGTCATACAAAAAAATGAGTATTTTGTGTGTGTGTGTGTGTTTTACTTGTTTTTCTGCCAAATCTTCACTTTGTCTCAAGAATGGTCTTTTAATAGAAAATGGTACTAAGACTTGTTGCGTATCTTCAGCGATATGGAGATAACAACATCAAACATGCTACTGATAATTTAAGATGGTTTCAAACTGCAAATCATTTCCAGTACCAAGTTTGTATATTTAGATATAGAGTATCTCTCTGAAGATAGTCATCAGATTTTTACGAAATGGGATCATTACAGAATTTAGTCAAAAACAGAGTCGAGAAAGTACATAAATAAAAAAATATATAAAAACTGAATTGAGTACTCAGTTCGTGTGAATATTATTTTTGTATTTGCTATTTTTACACGCTTTAATTTAACTTGCTGTGTTTGTGTGTATGTATGTATGTTTGTGTGGGTCAAATCTTGAAAGCTAAATTAAAACTACTTCCTGACGTTCAATTGGACTCAAATTTGGTATAATTGCATGTCTTCGGTGAAATGCAATAATGTAGAAAACAATACAATATAAATTAAAACTCTTTATTCTATACCAAAGTAAAAAAAAAAAACATAAACAAAACATAATTACTATAAGAATGGGTGATGTAATTGGTTACAGCAATCACTTTCAGACAATTTTTGGATAGATAAAATGGAAGAAGTAGCAGACCGCAATATACCATCGACCTGACTTGAGAACGGCAGAGATCCTCCTCAAGCATCCATCTCCACCAGGAGGTGGAATCGGAGGAGGATTCGGAGGCGGAAGAGGAGGAGGAAAGAGAGAGAAAATAAACTCTAGCCGTGCGTCGAAGCTGACACACACCTCTTTTTATTTCGGCAAACAACTCTTATATTCTTATATAACTTTGTATTTATTAAGTATTATCTGTAAGATTTATGTTTAATTGAATATTTTAATTAAGAATTGATTAATTTAGTTTTATCAATTTTAAGTTTTCTTTTTTAGAAATTGTTTTGTGTTAGTCCAACACCCGCTCTAGGCCTATCCGAAAATCAGCGTTCGGGTGGTTAGCTGCTTGAACATTTGTGCTGAGATAGGCCTTTTCAGCAACAACTACCTTGTGTTAAAAATCTATTTTTTAGTTTCTATTTTAATTTTTCTTTTTTTGTTTATGTAACGCTATCTATTTTTGTTTTATATTGTTTTTGACTGTGTAGTTAGTTAAGCTGAATAAATGTATTTTCTTTCTTTCTTTCTTTCTTACCTGATCTTAAGTAACAAAAGTGGAAGACAGCTGTAAGACACGGCGGTGGACAACCGACTTTATGTAGTCTTATTTACATAGCGCAACTATCCCACCCGTCTTTCGAAATTGAATTGCATTTTCAACCTAATATTGTGATTCTTTACTAACTGAATGACAGTTTGTCTAGTGGTTAGTGAGCCTGTCAACAAAACTGAAGGTCGTACGTTCAATTCTCACTCGGGATAATTAGAAAAAAATCTTTGTGTGATCCATAAGCAATTTTTCCGTGTTTGGGTGTAATTATGTCCGTGATTTGTATTTTTTAAAGTTCCCCGCGACACATGGTTCCCTTGTGCTGGCTTTAGTCTTCATAAATATAATATATACTAATGAAGAATATCATGGATATTTTAAATAAAGCGCTATTTTATATACGATGTACTTATTACTAACTATAAATAACAAAATCATAACTGCTTGAACCTACTCCACATTAACAGTAATTCAAAAGACATCATCACGGTTTTTACTCTCCACCCAAATGAAATACGCAATCTGCCATCGCAGACATGACATTGCCAAACAAAATTACATTCTGGGGGACCAGTAAAAATCAGCTACGATGACTGGTCGATTCGTAGCGGGTGAGTTCTAAATCCCGAACCCTTCCTCTCAATATGATTTGCGTCAGTGGCGATGCGTTCCGGACAGATCACCGGACGGTAACCGACTGGAAAAAGCACTTCTCATCGGGACTGTATCCTTCGATTCAACTCGACTTGTAAGAATTTATCGTCTTGATTTTTAGAAGGCATATGAATGGATGGAATTTTGTCAATCTCGCTTCTCATCGAGTTTATCATCGACTTGCCTGTTTCAAAACCATTTCCGTACTTAGATATAAAATTGAATGTATTTTAAGAACACCGCTAAACATGACATAATAAATCAACTATTTACAATTCTATTTTACTTATATTATTGTTCTTTATGTCTTCATGCCATATTTTCTTTTGTTTCCTGGAATCTTTGTTTATACCGCGAACAGTTCCAAAGGCGTCCGACCACGAGGTGGGTAATGTTATCATTCCATTAATTACAACAGCCACCCCCCGCTTTTTAAAAGTAAATTAATCCGATTAAGGGGGAATCGAAGAACCCGCTCCGTCCGAGTTTATTCAGCCAACTTTCTTTAGAATAATTATTTTTTGTAATTAAATCCATCAACACGATTTTTTCCTAATGATTCTCCCGTGGGATGGAGGGGGTGGGCGTCTTATTTTTTCTTTAATTATCGTGTTTCGTAGTATGAGTGGGACGCCGCGCGCCGCCAGCTTACTGTGAATTTAAAATAGGAAAACTTAGTATATTTTTTAATTTCAGATTTCTCAGAACATTATTGCTGAATATGTAACACTAGAAGTGCCCCGCGGCTTCGCCCGCGTTATAAACTTCTTTAATTTACTTATAACGATTATTTTGTAAAAACATTTCTATCATAAAATACATTTAAAAAATTAGCCAAATCAGTTCATCCGTTTTCACGTTATCACGGGACTAAGGGAAATAGGGATTCATATTTATAAAACCCGAAAAACCACATTGATTTTCAGAATTTTTTACCTACCCTATTTCGAAAAATCCTGCAACACGTATTTACTTATTTATTTTCAGAAGTACTTAAGTAAAGTTCCGAATAAAACAGACTATCTCATCTTGTATTGCCACGGGACGGGGATTCAAAATTTACAAACTTTCAATCCCCGTCTCCTTCAGAGGTGAATTTGGAAAATCCTTTCTTATCAGATACCTACGTCATAATAACTATCTGCATTCTAAATTTCAGCGCATTCCGAAACAATATTGATTTTTAGACTTTGTTACCCCACTTCACCCTCTTCTGGGTGGCATTTTTAAATAGCCTGAATCTTGTATTCAATTATTTATTTACTGAAGTACTTGTGTGAAGTTTCGAATTAAAAGATTATCCAAACTTTGCACCCCTGCTTTCGAGTTGAATTTAGAAAAAACCTGAAATACGTTATTACTTATTTATTTACTGAAGCACAATATTTTTCTAATCTTGTTTCTCCATACAAACTTTGAACCCCCGTTACATGCCCTTAAGGGGTGAATTTTAGAAAATAATTTCTCAGAGGGAACTAACATCGTAATAACTATCTGCATACCAAATTTCAGCGCAATCCGAAACAATATTCATTTTCAGACTTTGTTTCCCTATTTCACCCTCTTAGGGGTGGCATTTCAAAAAAGCAAAACACGTGTTTACTTATTTTTTTGCTATAGCGCTTATGTGAAGTTTCGAATAGATAATATCGTTTAAAAACTAAAAAAGAACCGACTTCAATGCCGCACTATTCATATTCAGTACCAATTATGAGATGTTTATCTCAATATCTCTGGAGATACTTATCAGACCTCAATAAAATTACCATGGTACCACACTTGGGATATCTCCTTTCGAACAAAAAAGAATAATCGAAATCGGTTCATAAACGACGAAGTTATCCGCGAACAAAAATAAAAAACAAAAAATAAAAATAAAAAATATACGGTCGAATTGAGAAACCTCCTCCTTTTTTTGAAGTCGGTTAAAAATACTATCTTATCTTGTTTCTCCGTACATTTTTTTAACCCCCATTTCATCCCGTTAAGGGGTAAATTTTAGAAATTAATTTTCAGAGGGTACTAACGTCGTAATAACTATCTGCATGCCGAATTTCAACGCAACCCAAAACAATATTTGTCTTCAGACTTTGTTACCCCATTTCACCCTTTTAGGGGTGGAATTTTGAAAAAGCCTCAAACACGTATTTACTTATTTTTTTACTGAAGCACTTGTGTGAAGTTTCAAATAGAAAAGACTACCTAATCTTGTTTCTCCATACAAAATTTGAACCCCCGTTTCATCCCTTTAAGGGGTGAATTTTGGAAAATCCTTTCTTAGCACACCCTTACGTACTAAGACAAATATACCCACCAAATTTCAAGTCTCTATGACCAGCGGTTTAGGCTTTTGTGCGTTGTCTGTCAGTCAGTCAGTAAGTCAGTATGTCAGGACAAAGATTCTTATAGTATTAGAAGAAAGATAGATGTAATAATTTTCGCATGATACAGAAGTATTCGTTTTATAGATAAAGCTGCATTATAAGTTGTGTTTACAATTATTAACAAAATATATTGTGATAGTTATATTTTGGCCCACTTTACGTAAGTATAGTGACATGATATAGATATTATTGCTGGCGTTTATGAGATAAACGCTTGTAATATAAAAGCGTTTGTAAAAACTTTTGCGGTGTTCGTGTACACACCGTAACGTCCTGCGTGCGCGATCTAGGCGGCGATCAGATAGCGCAGTAGTATTTGTACCAACTGGTTCACACCAAGCGCGATCAGAAAACATTTGAAAAGTACTAAGATCACGCCCGCAGGACGCAGGACGCCGCGGTGTGGCCGTACCTTAAGGGTGCTTTTACGTCATCCATTCTCTACGACTTCCAAACGCTCATAATTTGACGCATTACAATATTTTATTGTTACTTATTTTTTATGCATTATTTTTAATGTACACCTCGCGATTTCCGCTGAGGTCCCTTTCTCCCCTGCCTCCCTCCGGTGTTAATGATATCTCGGTTTTAAAGGGCACATCATTTACTTACTTTTACCGAAATTAATTGAAATGAGTTTTGACGATGAAAAGATGGCGATACAAAAGACGATGGCCGCTAGGTGTCGCTTCGAGATAGCTTCCTCGTTCCTTAATTAATATTATTTTGTGGTGAGCAATTTATTTCCTTTGATAATTCGGCTTTGATTATTTTGTCTTTTAAATTAAGTACAGGCTTACGCAAGGCCAACTAACTTAGATTAATGTTCGTATAACTTGAATTGAATGTAATTGCCTTTTTGAAAACAAGCTTTTATTACATTGTATAATCTATGACCAGAGTACTTAAGTCAAGACAAATCAATTGAGACCAAACACCACGGGATTATCATGTGTAGTTTTAGTAGTTCTAATTTTTGTATAATATAGAGCGGTAACAGGCAAGCGGCCCACCTGGTGGTAAGTGGTCACCGCCGCCTATTGACTTCTGCAAAACAAGAGGTATTGTCGGTGTGTTGCCTACCCTCATTATTCTCATTAGTTTTTATTTAAAGCTACTCAGATTACATGTTTCTGGGAAAGTTTCAGATAGGACTATGGCCACCTTCCGGCTTTATCATCAGACCATAGACACTTCCTTTAGCTATAGTGGTCAAGTTTTTTTTAATGGTAAAAGGTAACAGGACAAGCACGACGCTCGCCTGGTGGTAAGCGATGACGTCTACCAATAACAGATACAGCGGCATGTAAAATTCTGAACTGCCAGAATTTTGCATATTACTGCACTGCGCCTGGTACCTTGAGACATAAAGATGTTGAGTCTCACATGCCGTGTAATTTCACTGAACACCTTGCCATTTCAACTGAAAAACATTCCTATTTCACGGCTGAAAATTAATTGGCAAAGCAGTGGTACCACCCCAGCGGTCTAGCAGAAGTCCTACCACTACAAAATCAAATCCAATGAACCAAATACGACTAGATTTGACTATCGCCTGAGTTATTCGAGAAACTTTCCTTATCAAATCTCATATCAGATCATATCTTATCAGAATCTAGGCCATTCGTTTTACAAAAACTTTCAGATGGTAATAATAATCTAATTAGAATTATTTATAGAGAAACAGGTACAACTATTTGTAGCCGTAATAACTAAACCAATCAACTTAAAGCAGGAAGCTAATGAGGTCCCTGATACGATTTCTTATCTAATAGACTGTCCGTATTACCCGAATCCAGGTCACATGTGCGACTGGGTGTATGTAGGCCATTAATATCGACAGAGGATCGCAGATTGATGAGCCCGTCCCTTGGGCACCACGGGCGGACCTGCACCGTTTGTTTTGTTTTCTGCCCTGGACGGATATAGTGGTTTAGTGAGATATCGGGACGCATATGTGCTCCTGCTTTTGTTATTTTATTGGAGACAAGGTAGGACTTCTGCTGATGCGCCTAAGACGATACCATATCTTACTTTGTACTTCGTCAGTTATTTAACCGTGAATTAATTGTGATATTTCGGTTGGAAGGACAAAGTGTTTAGTGAAATTACAGGGTGTGAGACACGTCTCAGGATAATGGCGCCACAGTGCCAAATCGCGCTAAGTTCAGACAGAGTTTTTGTATGCCATAGTACCGATCTGTTATAGGCAGACGTCTTATTTGCTTTCAAAAATTGCATTGCACGTGAAACTTAACATCTATATATGTCTCAAAGTCAACAAAATTAATAACGAACTTAACAACAAACCCCCCTTTTCCTCCTCCACTCTCCCCTTTTGATTTTTTTCCGCAACATATTGTGTAGAATGAAGCCCTTAGTGTGTCTCTCCTATTTGACTGAAATTCGTTGATAAATAACGCTACTTCAACGCAAACATCTCCTATATTCCCCTTTTTTCCCCCAATCAAAAAAACGCGATCGACAAACATTCGGACAAAAGCAATTTTAGCCTAGTTGAAACTGAGACTCTTTGCTCACTACACTCGCTTGATCGAATAGATAACCTTATCTATTATAAACTTCTGTAAAATTTTATAATACCACAACAATAACCTTTCAATCAAGCGAAGTAAATACCGTGGTTAAATCTCTTTTTATTTTACTACACTACTAAATAAATAATACGTTTCCTGAAAATATTTACATAATATAGTTATTGTTATGTAAACACATTATATATTCATTTACGAGTAATATTAAAAAAGGGAGAAAGAAATATAGTATCGATACATAATCGAAGTGATTAAAACTCCTATTCATTATTGAGTTGCAGGGGCGCGAGTCTATCGATCGCTCCGGAGAGAGGTTCTTCTAGTTAAAATGTTAATTATTCTGCATAATTATTGCATTCGAGGAAGAGTTTCACAACGTCTTCAGATCGGATGACATTATAATTTGGTATTCGATAGGTTTGAAAGCTGCCGTGATGTGCTACGCAATTTAATGAGTACATCGGTAGTTTACTTAGACAATTTTGTTAGTAAATGCTACTATTTATTTGTGTTGATTAACATTATGCACCAAGTTACTATCAAAAGATAATACTATCAAAAGATAAATAAAAGTTTGTTAAAATACAAACTTTTATTTTCAGTAGACAAAACAGTAATGTGAGGGTAATAAACGTTATTTTTAATAAACTAAACCATCCACCGGTGTTTTCGCTACGCATACGGCCTGCGAAGCTACGTAGCGCCATTTGTCAGATATCGTAGCGCTGTATGGCTACGCTTTTGTGAAATTTTGAAATTTTGTGTAAATGAAAACAATATAATAAATAACGTACATATTTAATTAAAAATTTAATTATTGAAGATATAGTATCGAAAATTGAAAGTGAATTTCGCAGGAATGGTATTCGTTTGTGACATTTCCATTTAATTTTGTAGTCATTTTACCAAAATAAGCTAAGAAAAGGTTTTCAGACAAGGTTTCCCTTCGTTTATTTTCATACGTTTTCACGTATCTTATGTCTTTCAATATCGGTGGTAAACAATTTTCAATATAGCTTCCGCAGCTTCCTGTATTTCAAGGTGGTGTTAAAATGTCTTCATCTCGTAAAACTCATTTTAAATAATTAACAACAGTTGGTAAAGTTAACAAACTAACTAGAGGTACAGCCACACCGCGGCGTCCTGCGATCTGCGGGCGCGTTCTCAGTACTTTTCAATTGTTTTCTGATCGCATTTGGTGTAAATCAGTCGGTACAAATACTACTGCGCTATTTTTACGCCGCCTAGAACGCGCACGCAGGACGCTGCGGTGTGTCCTTACCTTAAATTGACATCTTTATCAGTGTTGACAATAATAATAAAAATTAGGTAATTTGCTTATTCCTCTCGTTCAAATGTCGACTTTTTATTTATCTTTGCCTCTCTCCATTTACAGAGCTGTAGAAGTAAAAGTATACGAGGGGGACCTTAAAGTAGCAGCACGTTTGCTGACATCTGAATAATCTTTCACCCCCTGTAACGAGTAAAAGTTGACCGCCCTCAAAGATAAGCATCCAACCCCTTCACGATCTGTTTCCGTCACGCTGGACCCCGAACCTACATCTTTATGTCTTTCTGTAAATGTGGAAGATGTTAATAATGTTTTACACTCATTTCACCGTAGTTCAGCCTCCGGGCTGGATGGTTTGCGTCCGGAGCACCTAGGGTTACCAGATGAAAAAATCTAAAGACCGTAGACAAAGCCTGATTTCCGTGGAAAAGTCCTGAGATTTTATACAGTTTGAGAATTTTCTGTCAAAAACGTAATATTATCGTTTTATACACTGCGGATCTAGCTCACGCGTTGCAACATGCACATCGCACTCAGATATTATTTTTAATTTGTTTAACTTTTAATTAAAGACATCTTTAAAATGTAACCTGTGTCTTATTGAAAATCCTGAGATATCACGAGAACTGCAAAATCCGGCCGCAATCCTGAGAAAAGTCGAAAAATCCTGAAATCTCAGCACAAATCCTAAGATATGATAACCCTAGGAGCACCTCAAAGAATTAACTTCTCCTTCTGCCAGTGACAACGGTCCAAGACTTTTGGAATAATTGACGCGCCTTTGTAATTTCCTCCTAAGCGGATGCCTTAACCCCGAAATCTGTCCCTTTCTTTATGGTGCATCATTGTTTGCCCTGCAAAAAAAGGATGGTGGTGCTAGACCCATTGCAGTAGGTACTACCATTCACCGTTCGGTTGCCAAGATGTGTTGCCATTCAGTTAAAATATCCATGGCTTCTTATTTGCAGCCACACCAAGTAGGATTTGGCACACCGCTCGGTTGCGAGGCAGCAATTCACGCTACTCGGGCATTTGTCATGCAGGAGGGTCGAGTAACAACATCCGTTTGAAACACGACATTCGTGATGCTTTCAATAGTTTAGATAGAGATCTCATACTGTCTGAAGCCAAAGTTTGAACCCCAACTATTTTCCACTTATTGCACCAATGCTATTCGAACCCGAGCAATTTTACGTTTTATAACGCATGCTTAAAATCACAAGTTGGTGCGCAACAGGGAGATCCCCTGGGCCCTCTTATATTTAGTTTAGCAATCCATAAAGCCATATTGTCTCTCAAAGCTCCCCTCAACATCTGGTACCTTGACGATGGCACCATCGGGGGAAGCCCTGACGTAGTCGAGAGGGACATAAAGTCACTTTTCCCGGTCTTAAAAGAACTGGGCTTAGATGTTAACACTGCCTGTAAGTGCGCTGTAAGTGTGAACTGTTTCGATGTAGTTTAAAAGCTGCAGAGACAAGTTGTAGATTCGCTTCCCTTATACCAGGACTTAGAATTATGGATTGTGAATCCTTGTGCCTGCTAGGTGCTCCCATATTTGTCGAGGGAGTGAATGCCACCGTGTTGGAAAAAACTCAGACTCTGACATCACTTGCGTGCCACTTTAAGCAGCTTCCAGTTCACGTCTCCCTAACACTCCTCAGGTATTGTTTTGCAATGCCAAAACTGATCTATATCGTGAGAACGTCTCCCACATGGAAGTTCCCCGAGGAGGTGACCCGTTTCGACTCTGAAGCAGATCTTAGAGGAGACTCTGAACTCTGGCCAGTTTGCCAGTTTGCCATGGTGGTCTGGGTGTACGCCGACTGCGGAAAATATGTCCGATTGCCTTTCTCGCCTCTTCGTTTGGGGTTAGGGACCTCATAACTCGCATCCTGCCCGGTGATGGTGACTGAGCTTGCTTCCCATTCACTTCCGAAGCGCTTGGCATTCGGTCAATCCTCTGTCCGGATGCCGACGTGCCGCTTAAACCCGGTCGTCAACAAACTTGGGATGATGTTTGCTCCAAACTTCTGTACACACAGTTGCAAAACGAGATCTCCGGTACCGAGCTAGCGCGTCTCAACGTTGCATCTAGACCGGAGTCGGGTGCCTGGTCGCATGTCTTGCCATCTCCTCATATGGGCACGCTTCTGGACAACGACTCCCTCAGGGTAGCCGCGGGTCTTCGGCTTGGTTGCACAGTTTGCGAACCTCACACATGTATTTGTGGTGCGCATGTGGAAGCAACAGGGTACCACGGCTTGAGCTGCTTACGATGTGCTGGACGGAGACCTCGACACCACGCCATCAATGAGACCATTCGGCAAGCTCTCATTTCGGCGGAAGTGCCATGCGTCTTGTAACCCCTGTTTTGACCCGTTTAGATGGTAAACGGCCTGACGGTCTCACGCTGATTTCCTGGCAGAAGGGTAAGTGCCTGATATTGGATGCTACGTATGTGAGCAGATTTGCATCCTGTCACCTTCCCGCTACCCAACAGGCTGCCGGAGCTGGCACAGAGATGGCCGCTAAAGGCAAAAATCAGAAGTACGCCTGTCTGGAATCAGCGTATGATTTCGTTCCGTTTGCTGTTGAAACAGCGGAACCTTGGGACTCTGAGGCTAGTAAATTCGTACTGGACTTGGGACAACGTTTGCGGGAGAAGGGGTGCGATCCCCGGTCAGGTTCGTACCTTGTCCAGCAAATTTCTCTGGCAATCCAGCGCGGTAATTCCGCAAGTGTGATGGGGTATTTCGCTGTAGGGTGGGCACGTGAGGGACAAAATCAGTTTTTTTAGTCATTATTGTTTATTTTTATTTGAATTAATGTATTTGTTATTGACTTTCTTTTTATTTGACTAACATTGTGTAATTTTAATTAATGTTCTTATTAAATTTTAAAACGGCTTTAAATTTGTAAGATATGGCGTTAACATTAAGTAATTCTGAAATAGAAATTAAATTACTTTATTTTTTCAAATTCATTTATTGGCATATTCTTTTTGACATGCCAGTTTGAAATTTAAATAAAACTTAGATGAGTTGTCTATTTCCAATGTTCGGGTTTTAAAATATTCGTACCATTTTCAAATTTCATATCCGACCGCTCTAGCACGCACCTACAAAAAAATTGCGGTACACTTTCTGGTCCGGTACTGCAAGTACGTTTTATCCCAAAAAAAGGTTGTGCAAGATATGATCGTATATCGGAGCATGTTTTGATGAGCAATCTATCCGAAACCAAAACATAAGTATCAAATAATTTTAATTCGGATGGACATGAAGTTTAAATAAGACGACACGTTATGACAACTTTTCAGCCGGCCGAGCCTGCAAAATAATATCTATTTATGTGAGGTTATCATTCTAATCTGCTCAATCGCAACTGCGCGTCTTTAGTGTAGGTGGTGGTGTAGGACTCGTATTTGTCTCAGAAGTTTGTCAAAGTGAGCTCGTCTAAGCTCTTCGCGGCGGCTAATTCACGTATCAGTACGATAAGCTTAGCTTCCGCTACGTCAGGAAAGCCACGAAATATACGATATGAGATTTAGAGAACATATTTCTTGAGTACACTTATTATAGAATAATAATAACTAAGATTGATGTAGTAGTATACAACAATTTTTGAGTATTAGTATACAGTTTTTTATTTTTAGTATTATGTTTCTTGAAGTGTTTTAATTGAAGCACTAAATTGTTAAGCACAATCCAAAATTGCATCGTACTGACGGGACTTGAACCCGCACCCCCTGGATAACCTGGTGCTCTGCCAATTAAGCCACGGTTCTATCGATACGACGAAATTACTGGACTGCATTTTTGTAACCCAATTATGCATTGGCGGCGCCATCTATGATTACTTATTTCGAAAGTTATAGTACAAAAAATTATGAAGTATTTATTATTTAATCTTGTTATAATTATTAGACTCATTACTGGCGGTTTTACCGGTTTCTGGACATCTAAAATGCATGGCGACTTTAGTTATCAACTAAAAAATCTGTATGAGTGCGGAGAGTGGCTAATGAGGTTTACAACTGTATGTATTTCAAGCTTTTATTTAATTTGCCGGGTATGTATGTACGTTTGTGTGGTTTAAATCTTGGAAGCTAAATTCCTAACACTTCCTGACGTTCGATTAGACTTAAATTTAATATACATACGTGTCTTCGGTGACAAATTACAATCTAATAATCATATGGTATCATCGAGCTGACTGATGATGGACCCGTTCTATAGGACTGGAACTCTTTAATGGCAAATGGTAGGACCACGGAGAATAGACTGTCTTCTGTGAGTAGGACAGTCATATTTTGGCAAGTATTTAAATATGTATCACGATCAAAGATCACGATTTATTCTAATGTGTCATGTCAACTGCTGTCACAGTAGCTATAGTTAAACATAAACAAAAAGTTTCACTTGCATCGTGATTTCATAAAGCCACACCACACTGTTTTTATTCCATAATTATATGTTTATACCTACTACTATTTTATATTTATACTTAATATAATATGTATTTAATAATATGTACTGTTTTTATCTAGTATTTTAACTAGTAGTCATCCTTTTAAACACCGCTATCCTTGCTCTATCTATAATGTTAATGTGGCATTATATCTTTAATCACCTCATGCATTTTTCATATATCAAACTCTTTTGTATTAAAACGATTGATGATTTTTTATGACGGAACGTTTTCAAAATTTAAAATGAAATGACGGAAAAATATGAAGAAGTCAATCAATGAGAGGGAACCAAACGAAAAAGACATAAAATGAAGGTGAATCTATTGTAAATAAAAGAATAGAAATAAAAAGTAAGAAATGCCGGTGTACTACGGAGGTTATACTGGTGGTTGCCCTCCAACCTCTGGTGGTTGCGGTGGATAGGATTTCTTTAAGAAGATTGTGACCTACGGCACCTGCGCAGATCTGTAAATGAGGGAAGTACTAGTTTATGTTATTATGAACGAAGATTTGATTCGGATTGAGCAGCGCTAGTATCCATCAGGCAGTACAACCTGTGGCCGGCGTCGAACTGAATAAGTCTGCGTTTTTGACAATTTTCATGGTCTATATGCCATGTACCAGAATATTCCTATTACGACTACACTACCTACTTATTTTGAAGCAGAAGATGAAATGGCCCAATACGCTCGCAAACGTCGGCACGTTTAAAGATGTGATCACGAAGAGCCCAGATTTTGTATGGTGTTCCTAACCTAGTTTTTATTGATTATATATTCTGTTAAAGTCTTTTGTAGTTTCCCTTGTCTAGGTTCCCTTGATCCACGTAATGAGAGGTAGGCCTCCTCCAGGCGCTCCGTTACGTTACAAGGTTGTCTGGAAGATATCGCTTTTATCGACTAGTTATTTCTGTTTCCTGATGTCGATAAAAAGTATTTCAATTGAATTGAGTTTGAATTGGGAACGTTTTAAAAAAAAACTGGTTATAAATGTTTCCAACTTTCTTATTTCTAATGAATTACTCTGGAGATATCAGTTTTCAAATGTAATATAGGTACTTACAACTTATAAGTGAAACTGAATGAGTATATGAAAACAAACATATAAATATTTCTTTGTTCCAGTGTTATTCCCCGCGGCGCACTGTTTGGTAGAAACGTATCGTCCACACTCTGACCCCCGACCGCAGCCCGCTTTCTCAAAAGATCCCATCTTGCCGTTTATTCTCCCATTTCTTTGTGAAACACCCTTTTATACGTGAAATACTGCGCTGTGTTTCGATTGTAATAAGTCAAAAGAAAAAGATATTTGAAAGTGTATACGATAATGTATGTGGTGAACGGGCGATCTCGTGCTCGCTATTTTCAAGCTTTATTTGAAGATTTCGTTTTATGTTTGATAGATTTGCTTGTGTTAACCAATTTGCAATCATAAAACTTTTGATTTTAAACAGTGTTCACTTAACAAATAGGTACTCTATATATATAAAAGGCAAACGTTACTGACTGATTGACTGATCTATCACAACACTGCTCAAACCACGCTGAAATTAAGCATGCAGATAGTTACAATGACTTAGGTATCCTAATGAAGGATTTTCCAGAATTCACGCCTTAAGGGTATGAAACGGGGGTACAAAGTTTGTATCGAGAAACAAGATGATATAGTCTTTTTTTATTCCAAACTTCACACAAGTACTTTTGTAAATAAATAAGTAAATAATTCACCCCATAGGGTCAGTTCAGACCGCGACTCTACGCAGCGAGACGTGCGAGACGAATTATCTCAATGAAATGTGTGTGTAGTTAATAAAGTTAAATTTTTTGTATCACGCGGCTTCCCGCTGCGCCGCGCGAAACCAGAAGCATCGTCACGTCGCGTCGAGTCGCAGTGTGAACTGACCCTTAGAGGGTCAAATCGAGTAACAAGTCTGAAAATCAATATGATATTTTGGGTTTTATAAAAATGAATCACTATCCCTTGGTCCACGCTATAACTTGATGACAGGTAGATCGATTTGGCTAATTATTTTCTTGATGGATTTTTATGTAAGAAAGATTTTTACAAAAGAATAGTTTTAAATAAATGAAAGAAGTTTCTAACGCGGGCGAAGCCGAGGGGCAGTTCTAGTTTTTATCATCCTACTAAATAATGAAAATTGTCATAGTTTATCAAATGCTCGTTTCATTGTAAGTATGGGGGCCTTTTGGTATATTATATAGCTCATACCTCAACAGCCCTGTGGGTATATTTTGGATTAATCTGTGAGTCAAAATAATAACCTACGATAGAAACCAAAACATAAGAAAAAAAGTTAAATAACCTACGAGTACTTGTAGAACTTATGAAATTAGAGAAAGTGAAAAAGGTTTTGGTTGAAGATCCATTAGCGAACTATCTAATATTTGCATAATGTGGTCAGCGCGGTTAGGTTAGATTAATATTACAAAATTAGTAAAGAAACCCGTCCCACATAGTTAGGAAAGTTTTAAGCTGGTAATGTATGAATAACATTCCAGTTTTATAATGGTACTTGTTAAAAAGCGGTCAGCAAATTTTCAGAAGCTTCATGGTTCAAATTGAAGCTTAAGAAATGATATTTCATTTTAATTAATATATTAGTGAGCGTCTGAATGGTATAAAAAAAATCCATGATAAGTATTTTTTTTATTGAGCCACAATACCAAAACTTTTATTATTTGAATAAAAAAGCAAATATTATAAATATTATTAATTAAAAAATTAATAATATTTGGAAGTATTTTTGTTCAAATTCTCCTACTATCCTATTAATATAATATTTTAAAATTAAAAGTATGTGTGTTTGTTATTAAATCACGCGAAAACGGCTGAACGGAGTAGGATGACAATTGGTGGATTTACATAGTATATGACCTGGAATAACACTTTAAATAATACTTTTTACCTTGGTATATGATAGATTTCTTTCGACACAGGCGAAGGTACAACTCGTAGGTAGTGTTTCATTATTATGCTCTTGACTTATTGAATTACCTAAATTAACCGTAGAAGATTCAACCGCATTTCGAACAAACTGATACCTGATTAGAAGACCTGTATGCTATCAATCTATAAACTGAGTATATTGATTGATTTGACTAACAACGAGAGGCCAGTAATCTACTATGGTGATCTATTTCACGTTCCTATGGGTTCGTAAAGTGTACAAAGGTCCGCAAAAGCTGTCAGTGTGTGCGTGCGCTCGTTAATCATAATTTCAGATGTTTGTACGTGTGTATGTATGTTGGTTCATATTATTATGTTTCGGGGATAAGAAATTAGTTAGTGGACATTAAACTTGGCGAAGAAGGTGCGAACGATCTTGATAATCTTTTCCTGATTTCTGATCGAGTGTGTGAATTGCTGATGAATTTAAAGAGTTTGGATATGGTCGAATTTCTATTCAATAATTTAAGATCGTTTAAAAACTAAAGTCAAAGTAGGCAGTAGACCAAGTAACTATTACATAATCTGTGCCAGTAGTTAGTAGTAAGTCGTCGAGATAAGTGTATGCGTCGTAATACAAATGTTGATATATTTAAAACGGCTCGGCCTATTTCGTTAAAATTGAAATGGGACCACCTGGGAAGGGTAGGGTACCCTTCAAAAAAAGATTTTTTTCAATCAGGTATCTTTGAGTAATCGGTGAACATACATCAAAAAAACAGTTCCGACTAATTGAGAACCTCCTCCTTTTTTGTGAAGTCGGCTAAAAAGGATTTTCTTCTGCAATTTATTTTCTTTGAATTGTGAGAAATTAAATACAATAATATAAACACGAAACAAATTGTATTAGCAAAATAATTGAAATATAAATCGTGATCAATAAATATAATATTTATCGATTTTTTCTTGCAATTAATATTGTTTTTTTTTGTTTAATTCCAGGAGTCAAGCCGATATTATATGGCCACACTTACAACGACCAAGACCTGTCGACCACCACATCCAAAAGTTAGTAAGAAGCATTAAGGGCTGGCACATAGCAAGGGACTGACCCGTTATGAAATTCAAATCTAGATCAATAACCACGCTTATATCATTGTCTTCATTAGGGATAATTGGGTGCGCTCCCGTCAGCCGCAACTTTGTTTGTTTGCCTATAACTTGAGACGAATTACTTGGAGGTGGTAACCTTACGTGGGCAAAGTGGGTGGTTTAATGAAGGTCCGCTGGTATTTTAGGCGGACGTAGGACGTACTTCAGCAGTTTTCGTGATGTATGGAAGGACATATCAGGGCGCGTGATCGATTGGGAAACGTGAGGAATACTTAATGAGGTTGGGATTGTAGAGTCGGTTAGAACACCTTCCTTATCCTTTTGTGGGTATATAGTTTAATGGGTGATGTGTTGGGCCGTTCTGAGATCAGATATATATATATTCCGTCGGGAGAGGTAGAAATTTTGCTCAAGAAGTTGTAAATCACACTTTTTAGACTTCTTGAGCAAAATCCCCAATTTTCGAAGACCTTCAAAAGTGTATACACACTTTTTAGTACACTTTCGAAGGTCTTCAAAGCGTATAAAAAGTTAATTATTGAATTTATTGAGAGAAAACGAAACTGTTCTACGACTGTATCGCGGCATCTTACTCCTTGCAGGTTATTAACCGATGAAAAAAAAAAACGGAGGAGGTTATCAAGTCGACGCGTATATATATTTTTTTTTATGTATGACCACGCATTACTTTTTACAGAGTAGTCTGATTTCGATTATTCTTTTTTTATTGTAAAGGGTTTACCCCCAAAGGGGTCCCATTTAAATTTTAACGAAATCGGTCGAGCCGTTTTGAATAAATCAACAAAAATAATGGAAAAAGTATCAAGTCCAGCAGTGGACTGATACCGGCTGATTATGATGATGATGATATTTTACAGGTGTCACCATTGAAATTTCATCGAGATATGTTCAGTATCTCCAGAGATATGAAGATAAACACTTCAAATTTAGTATTTAAATTGACTAGAGTGACGTTGGAAGTCGTTTTTTTTAGTGTTTTATGTGATCTTAAATTATTTTTATTATTATAGAGCATACATGTTCTATATAACGTTTGTCTAGGCCAGAAGTAAGCAATGACGCCTGCTTTTAACATGTAGATTATGGCCACAAAAAATTATAAAATAACACTTTTTAACAAAAAAAATTAAACCGCCGAAAAAACTGAAAAGCAAAAAATAATTAAACTTTTATTATTTAACCTTAATAACTGAGTTCTTAAACTACTGTTACTATACATAAGTATATATATTTTTTAATTGTTTTGAGTTTGGAACTAAAAATAATAACTAAGTTCTTAAACTAATGTAAGTATGTATACCTAAGTAATTTTGAGTCGGCGCCAAATAATCAATAAGCAAAGATCACCAAATAACCTCTTAAATTTAAAGAAATAATCAAATCAAATTAACAATGTAACGTGAAATCTCCAGCAATGAACATAAACATTCCAAAAAATGCGCTTCCGCACGACCCACAGACTAAATAGAGATGCACGACCACTCGCAACGACGTGCCCGTCACGGGCCGTCACCACAGATTACTATATGAGGCCGTCACAGATTACTATATGTGGTGCCTGTTCGGGTTGCAGTCTCGCTGACAATAACTTCGCCAACACTCGGCATTTTCCGGCGAACTGGCGTGTCGCGCCATGCCTCCGCCGCGCATCACGCTTTACGTAATTAATTAATTTGCCTGTTTGGCGCCGACTCATAATTACTTAGGTAGTAACTTACATTAGTTTAAGAACTTAGTTATTATTTTTAGTTCCAAACTCAAAACAATTACAAAAATATATACTTAAGTATACTAACAGTAGTTTAAGAACTTAGTTATTAAGGTTAAAAAATTAAGGTTAAAAGTGTAATTATTTTATGCTTTTCAGTTTTTTCGGCGGTTTATTTTTTTTGTTAAAAAGTGTTATTTTAGATCTTGTGGTAGGCACCTGGTTCGTTATCCGGTATGTCTGATTGTTAGTGTAGACTGATGTCATCTACCCATCTAGCACCTCTCTGCCTATTTGGCGTTTGGTAGCCTCTAGGCACATAACTGAACTTAATACTGGCTGGCGCATAGCTACACATACCGTTTTGGTCCACCCATCAACGTTCTCTCAGGTAAGATGTCCAATCCACCTTTCCTGAACCGCGTGGTATCTTTGGCAACTCAAGGGATTTTTTTCCCACTTATCCGTATTTAGTTTGTATTCGATTCCTGTTCAATACGTGAGTTCGAATACATTCGATACGATGAGTCGATTGGATTGTGTATAACAATATACGATAAGAGAATAATTAAATACTTTTATATACATTAAGTATGTTAGTGGCAAATAAATACAACAATTTACTGTTTAGCAAGATGGTAATTCTGAAGAGGGAACGCGGGGTGCACTTTTCCATACAAATTTATTCCCCCGTTTCCTCCCTGGAAAATGAATCTAAGGAAAAATTTGTTTCTACAAAAAATCAAGGTCTGCTGTAGCTACGCTCCTATCATTTGCTTTATTTGACCAACCAATTAAAAAAAGAAATATAAGCCTTTTAGTCTCCTCCTTAAGATTTTTGAATGGTCATATTTCTATTTGCAATTGCTGGGTCAAAAATTTTAAATGATGGGGGCGTAGGTACAGCAGGTACCTTTATTTTTTGTAGAAACACATGTTTCTATAGAATCATGATCCAGGGAGGAAACGGGGGAATACATATTTTGTATGGAAAAGTGCACCCCGCGTTCCCTCTTAAACGTGGAAACAGTTTGTAACTGTGATCTATTACATATTATGTGCACATTTCTATTGTGTATTTAATTTCATTCTCTCCATACCTCGTCTTCAGAGAAGGCACTGGGCAAGTAATTTCAACAGAAGAAAATCCATTATGCTACACAGGTAAGGTATTCCAGTGTTTTCCCCAAGTAGTCGGGTAACACCGTCATTTAGAGGCGGGCCGTGTTTGCATTTGGCAAGTCAACACGATTAGCCGAAATTAGGTTAGAACGTTTTACGCAATTTATCCTGCGAATATATTAGTTTGTATGTTGATTGTATGTTGACTTACACATATTAGGCTTTATATGACTTGTACTTTGAAATATTTTGTTATATTTTTGGCGGTATTGATATGTATAGAACTGTTGAATTGTTTTAAGTTAAACTTTAGTCGCGTCATGCATGATATACTGGTGTTGGTTGGTGGATATAATTACAGCCAGTGCTGATTGGTGGAAATGACATTTAGGTCTAGCTGTGATTGGTGGACGCTTCCGCTGTGTCATGTCAACTGCTGTTATAGTAGCTAGCTACACATGGTAGCTACAATAGCTACACAGAAATAAAAGTTTCACTTGCATAGTGGTTTCATAAAAAATCCGCACTACATTTTTGAGAATACCAGGCAGCTTAAAGTCTTGATAGACGAGGTAGAAACAGATAGGTGGTATATTTAATTGCATATTTTGTATAGGTCTCATAGTATGTATTTTTATCGTAAGTTGAGTTTGTTGACTGATCTATTAGACATAATGACAAAGGTTTGAGTAAAAAAAAATTATAAACAGTTTTCTATGTAAGTATAATTCTTGGTGATTGTTTAATTCTAATTCAACAAAATACCTAAAATTGGTACCTACTTAAAAAAAAGGTTTACTTTTGCAGTTAGCATGCCACGACAAATTGTCGTGCTAACCGCAGACCTCGGATTGCAATGGTTTTAACACACCAAGAATTTGTTACTATGCCCTTCACTTATTAACATTTTTCATAATTATCGTTGAGACATTTATTATTTGAGTGTTTTGCATGATAAATAAGCATATATTACCTCTCGCCATAAACAACACGCTCATCCACATATTATCGAAACTTGGACGTTACTCACATCTCAATTCAAGCGGTCATTTCTCCCGTACACTTGTAACATGATGAACAAGCTACCGTCTGCTGTTTTTCCGCGGAGCATGGAGACAACATGGAGTTCTTCAAAAGGGGCGTTAAAAGAGTCTTGACAGGTCAACAACGCATGAGTGACACCTCTAGTGTTGCATGTGTTTATAGGCGACAGTGACCACTACCTATCAGGTGGGCCGTTTCCTTGTTTGCTACCTTTATCATAAAAAAATATATATCCTGAGGTATAACTAAGTAAAAGCACAAAATGTAAAGTCAATACCTGTACCCGTATTCGTCGCCATGACTTCACTTTGCACCCCAGTAAGCGATGTTGACTCTCATCGATTTCAACTCGATCGGTTTCTAATCCCCATTTCTCCTGCCATTACGATTTTTCGTGCGCTCACCTCTCCATATTTCCGCGCATATCGCGACGATTGGAAGATCCATTATTTTTTATGATCGGAATACACGTTTCAAAGTGTCGCCCCCTGCCTACCGAGTGCTACCGTCTGGTGCTTGGGGTGACGACGTGAAATGTTGCTAATATTTTTGAATAATACGACTTAAGCGCAAGTAATGGAGTACCTAAAGCCAATAAACTTGAGATGGAAAAGAAACTGGTGACGGTAAAAAGAGAACTTAAACTTCCTGTTGTATTTTTAGGGTTACGTACCACAAAAGGAAATAAAACCGGCTAAGTGCGAGTTGGACTCGTACACCAAGGCTTCCATACAAACTTCTCAAACTAGGTTAAAGAACAAACTTAACTTTGTAGTTCGTGCCCTAGACCGCTGCTTAGACACTGTTACTGCACCAAACGTAAATAATAAGTTTATAATTATAATATGATGCGCATAATTTTAAATTTCTGATATCTTCTCAAGTTTTCATTTGAACTATATACTACAAAGGACAATTTTTAACCGACGAAAAAAAAACGGAGGAGGTTATCAAGTCGACGCGTATTTTTTTTTTTAATGTATGACCACGCAAAACTTTTTACAGAGTTGTCTGATTTCGATAATTTTTTTGAGCCGTTTTGAATAAATCAACAAAAATAATGGATAAAAGTATCATTTTTTGGATGATTTTATCATGTCATCAATGTATGTCAACAAACACTGGAAAAAACAAAGAGCCGAAAATCGGGCTCAGTTGCGTGTGTTGAGAGAGGCATATGTCTAGCAGTGGACTGATACCGGCTGATTATGAGGATGATGATGATTATGATATTTTACAGGTGGTACAATTTTAATTTTATCGAGATATGTTCAGTATCTCCAGATATGAAGATCAGAGATATGAAGATAAACACCTCAAACTTAGTATTGAAATTGACTAGCGTGACGTTGGAAGTCGGTTTTTTTAGTTTTTTATGTGATATAAAATTATTTTTATTATTGTTATAGAGCATAAATGTTCTATATAAAGTTTGTCTAGGCCAGGGGTAGGCAACGACGCCTGCTTTTAACATACCTAGTAGATTATGGCCACAAAAAAATTAAAAAATAAAACTTTTTACAAAAAAATTAAACCGCCGAAAAAACTGAAAAGCAAAAAATAATTAAACTTTTTTATTTAACCTTAATAACGAAATTCTTAAACTACACTTAGTATACCTAAGGATATAGTTTTGTAATTGTTTTGAGTTTTTAACTAAACATACTAAGTTCTTAAACTAATGTATGTTACCTGAGTAATTTTGAGTCGGCGCCAAATAATCAATAAGTAAAGATCACTAAATAACCTCTTAAATTTAAAGAAATAATCAAATCAAATTAACAATGCAACGTGAAATCTCCAGCGATGAACATAAACATTCCAAAAAATGCGCTTTCACACGACCCACAGACTAAATAGAGATGCACGACCACTCGAAACGACGTGTGCCCGTCACGGGCCGTCACAGATTACTATATTATGTGGTGCCCGTTCGGGTTGCAGTCTCGCTGACATTAACTTCGTCAACACTCGGCATTTTCCGGCGAACTGGCGTGTCGCGCCATGGCTCCGCCGCGCATCACGCTTTACGTAATTAATTAATTTGCTTGTTTGGCGCCGACTCAAAATTACTTAGGTATACATACTTACATTAGTTTAAGAACTTAGTTATTATGTTTAGTTAAAAACTCAAAACAATTACAAAAATATATACTTAGGTATACTAAGATTAGTTTAAGAATTTCGTTATTAAGGTTCAATAAAAAAGTTTTATTATTTTTGCTTTTCAGGTTTTTCGGCGGTTTAATTTTTTTGTTAAAAACTTTTTAATGTATAATATGTGCCTAAGGTTATTTACGTAATTATTCGGATAAGGATTAATACTAACTAATATTAAAAAATTAAAAATTAAAATGGTTACCGTGAGTTAACCTTAAGAGTCAGACATATACCATCGCAAACTTTTTAGTAGAACTTTTTAAGTTGTACAATACTGTAGTACATTCTTTTGATCTATCTCGTAGGGTTCAGCCAGCGTTTGCAATGTAAGCGCAAAAAAAGTGTTTTATTTACAACATCACAATAGAAACCTCTGAAATTGTCAGTGTTTCTCTACTATATTATGCATGTATTATACATATAAACGTTCCTCTTGAATGATTCTATCTATTAAAAAAACCGCTTCAAAATCTGTTGCGTAGTTTTAAAGATGTCCCATACATAGGGACGGACAGACAGCGACAGCGACTTTGTTTCATACTGTGTAGTGAAGCGCTAAAACAGTAGAAATATGTCCGAAAACCAAAGAACAGCGGTTTTTTAGTTAGAATAAATTCAACACCAATATTATAAATACGAAAGTCAGTTTGTTTATTTGTATGTTTGAGACTTCATCACGCTTAAACGGATGGATCGATTTAGCTGAAATGTCGTACAAGGATAGCCGATGGATTACACTAAAGAATACTTTTTAACGCGGGCGAAGCCGCGGGGCACAGCTAGTCTTTTATAATACTGTTTTAATCTCAATATTGTCATGTTCTTCTGAAACACCAAGAAAAATATAGGTGCATAAAATTAAATTCGATCTCATCTCACAGTTTTTAGCAACCCCAGCGTTCCGTTTCCACTCAATACATTTTATCGACAAACGTCAGTGACGCTGCGTGACACTTATGTAAATATTTAAATACGATCCAGTACAAGCTATGAATATTTTAAACTCTAAGTAAACCACTCGGCTTCGTATTTTCACAAGGATACACGCACATCAATGAGAGAAATCCCTTTGTTATTTCTTCTGTCGTAAGGTGTAATTTCGCTTATAACGCATGCAAATGATATTTTGTTTTCAATTTTATATCTAAGCATAAAGCGATTTGATAAGTGCTGGCAAATTGGGGATCGATATTAAAATGACGAGTTATGCTGATTGAGTTTTTTCAAGTGGTTCAAAGGGCACGGTGAATAATTGAGTGCGACTTAGTTCTCAAAGTGGAAAACGCTATTTGAATTAGAATTTGATTTAATTTTTACTTCGTTTTAGTTTGAATTGCTTTCTAAAAATATGTTTCGATTAATGTCGAAGGCTAAAGGACTGGTCTTGATTTTTAATGCCGCACGAGCTCTAGACCTCATTGCTATGTGAATTATTATAGGCGTTTTATGATTGCTAATTCTATAACACCAGGCTATGAGCGTTATGGTTAGGTACTAGAATTATATATATAGTAAAACGTTGCATATCTCTTTATTCTTATCATTATATATCATAAGTTGGATTATTAATGGACATGTTGCTTTCAAACAGTCTATGACAGTCTAGTGACAGTCTATGTGTATATATATATATGTATATAGAGGTACTGAGTTGAGGTTTGATTATTTGTATAGATAGATAAAATGACCAATTGTAATAATATACAATTATTGTTCTGGCATTCAATAAAGAGTATTCTATTCTATAAACACGATCGTCGATTTTTTTTACTTTCTTATTGACGATCTTGTTGCTTCCCATAAGCTGACAGAAACATTTTTTTTTAACTTTCACAGACAAGCACTTGACCGCTATTTCACTGATGGTAAGTAGCGACAGCATTTACCGGTCTATGATGAATTCGTCCTTGTCTTAAATAGAAGATTCTATTAAAATCAAATTTCTTCTTCATAAACCGCTTATGAAACAAAACTAAATCGAGTACTCAGACACAATCAACTGAAAAGCCCACAAGTAAGTGGTCACTCAGAATCGAAAAACTCGTCATAAGCAATATCTCTAAGTAGGTCGGATGGTATCATTGATCACGCAGATCCTCGCTTACAGTGGCCTTCCATTCACAATCTACAAGTACCACGGGTTCCACCCTTGTACTAAGTATTACAGTGACAGTACTTAAGCTTTTCTACTTAAACTTTAGCTACGGACATTTCTAAGGCCTTGCATACCACCCAAAAGGCCCACTTCTACGTTGTCATGGAAGATCTTAACGCTAAAGTGGGAGTACAAGCAAGCGGCGAATCGGTAGTAGGACCACACGGATTGGGAAGCAGAAATCATAGGGGGCAAATGCTCCTCAACTTTCTAGAAAAAGAGGGCCTTTTTCTGATGAACTCCTTCTTTTAGAAAGATCCCCAGCGGAAGTGGACGTGGCAAAGCCCCGACGCTATGACCAAAAACGAGATTGACTTCATTATGACGGACAAAAAGCGCATATTTAGGGATGTCTCAGTGATCACTAGGTTTAAAACCGGCAGTGATCACCGACTAGTCCGAGGCTCTCTAGATATCGACTGCAAGCTTGAACGTGTTCGTCTAATGAAGTCCACACTCCGACCCAACATGCTACAATCCGTGGCCGGGTCCGAAACGTTCCAGCTGAAACTGGAGAACCGATTCGCTGCACTGTAAACCACAATTGACGTTGACGTTGACCAAGATCTCGACCACGTGGTGGGTATCCTCAGGGTCGAGGGGACAAAATTCTGTGAGACGTGAGGTGCTGGCAAGAAGTCTAATCTTACAGAGGAATCTCTACAGCTAATGCAGAAGCGACGTGAATACCCCGCAGTCACTTCGTCAGATCAACGGACTCTCAACAAAAAGATTTTTAAATTGGTACGACGTGACCTCCGGAACTCCAACACACGCACAATTAAAGAAGCGATAGAGCAAAACCGGGAGTCAAAAGTCTTTATCCAACAGCTGGGCCGAAGCCATCTGACGAAGTTGACCACTTCTAGCGGGAGTGTGGTCGCTTCTAAGCCGGAGATTCTTAAGGAAGTAAAAGACTTCTACAGCCAATTATACACCTCACAAGCGTCCCTTCCCCAACCCGGTATTGAGGATCCTAGAGTCACTCTAACCCGCCACTATACCGAAGATCTGTCAGAAATCAGCCTAGATGAAATTGTGATGGCCCTCAAACAGCTTAATAACGGAAAAGCCCCCGGAGAGGATGGAATTACAACGGAGCTCTTAAGAGCCGGTGGAACTCCTACGCTACTACAGCTTCAGCGTATTTTTAATTCCGTCCTCTTTTCGGGGAGAACTCCGAAGACATGGAGTAAAAGTGTGGTTGTTATGTTCTTCAAAAAGGGGGACAAAACCCTTTTGAAGAACTATCGACCTATCTCCCTCTTAAGCCATGTCTATAAGCTTTTTTCGAGAGTCATCACAAATCGTCTCGCGCGCAGGCTCGACAAATTTCAGCCTCCCGAGCAGGCTGGGTTTCGAGGAGGATACGGCACCATAGACCACATTCACACAGTGCGGTAGGTTATACAGAAGACCGAAGAGTATAACCAGCCCCTGTGTTTAGCATTTGTGGACTATGAGAATGCCTTTAACTCCATTGAAACCTGGTCTGTTCTGGAGTCTCTGCAACGGTGCCAAGTTGATTGGCGATACGTGCAAGTGTTGAGAGGTTTGTATGACGCCGCGACTATGACCGTCCAAGTACAAAATCAGCAGACTGAACATATCCACTAACATAGAGGTGTGAGACAAGGGGACGTTATTTCCCCCAAATTGTTCACAAACGCTCTAGAGGATATATTCAAAACGCTGAACTGGAAAGGACGGAGCATAAATGTCAATGGCAATTACCTCTCACACTTGAGATTTGCAGATGATATCGTCATCATGGCTGAAACCGTGCAGGACTTGCTGACACATGCTGACCACCCTTGCTGATTCTTCTGCACGCATCGGTCTCCGGATGAACTTAGATAAGACCAAGATCATGTTCAACGAACATGTTATTCCGGAACCGATTGCCCTAAACGGAGTTCCTCTCGAAGTTGTTCACGAATACGTCTACCTTGGGCAAATCTTGCAATTGGGTAGAAACAACTTCAAGAAGGAAGCTCTCAGAAGAATACAGTTGGGATGGGCAGCATTCGGAAAACTTCGTCGAGTCTTTTCGGCGCCCATACCACAAAGCCTAAAGACGAAAGTCTTTAACGAGTGCGTCCTACCTATTATTACTTACGGAGCCGAGACGTGGACACTGACGGTGCGACTTGTTCACCAATTCAAAGTCGCTCAGCGAGCTATGGAGAGGGCTGTGCTCGGAGTTTCTCTGAAGGATCGAATTCGTAACGAAGTCATCCGTCAGAGAACTAAAGTTATCGACATAGCTCAAAGGATTAGCAAGCTGAAATGGCAGTGGGCTGGTCACATCTGTCGTAGAACCGATAACCGTTGGGGTAGACGAGTTCTAAAGTGGAGACTACGGCTCGGCAAACGTAGTGTAGGACGCCCTCCAGCTAGATGGAGCGATGATATACGCAAGCTGGCTGGCAGCGGTTGGAAACGAATGGCTGAAGATCGAGCTCAGTGGCGTGCCATGGGAGAGGCCTATGTCCAGCAGTGGACGGAAATTGGCTGATAATGATGATGATGACTTAAGCTTTTACATTTCACAAAACCACTTTTTCAAAAGCATGTATGACAAAATAAACATACACTAGTTGCGGCTTTGCTCGCGTTATAAATTTACCATGTGTCCTATTTACCTTTATTCATGGTATTTATTGTGGTATCTTAGGTCTAGGTTTTTTTACAATATAGATATCAAAAGAACAATAAAAAATCATTATAAAATAAACAATATTATAAAAAAGACTAAACCTAGAGTGCCGCCAGCAACGGGGCAGTGCCCAAGCTACCGGTGGTTAGGGCTGCAGAGAGAGGAACCTCCTGACGATACCGTGCCGTGTCAAGAAGTACCGCCTTCTGTATCTGGCCCTTGATTCAGCCGTCTAGCGAGAGCCTCTTGAGATGTTGGTCGAGACTCTTCGCTATTAGGCCGTTCCCAGAAACAACTATCGGAACAATGCTAGTCGAGTCAACTTCCCACATGGCGATAACCTCGTGAGCCAGGTCAAGGCACTTGCTGAGCTTGTCCTTCTCGGCTTTCACGAGATTCTCGTCATGCGGAATGGTGATGTCGACTAACACTGCCCGCCGCTGGGACCGGTCGACTATCACGTTATCAGGCTTATTTGCGACAATAGTCCTGTCCGTGATAACCGATCGATCCCAATAGAGCAAAACACGACCATTCTCAAGAACTGGCTCAGGTGCGTACTTATAGTACGACACCTCAGTCTCTACAAGACCGTATTGAAGAGCAAGTTACTGATCGATGATCCTGGCTACGAGGTTATGTCTGTGCAAGTACTCGCCGTTAGTAAGATGAGAACAACCCGAAATAATATGCCCGAGTGACTCTCCGGGACGGCGGCATGCCCGACAAATGTCGACTGTACCGTCCTTCATGATATATTTCCGGTAGTTGTTCGTCTTGATAACTTCGTCAGCAATTGCACAAACAAAACCTTCGGTTTCCCCACAGAGGTCCCCGAATCGTTGCCAGTTCACCGATGCGAGCAGGTCCACATCGGGCCCTGTTATTATTATTTTATTGGCTACCTATGTTTGAAATTTCAACTAAATAACTGTCTAATTGGAAAGAGGAAAAAAACAAAGAAATTTACAAATTAACTATTCGCGTTTACAGATTGTTCTTACTTTCATCATCATTTGTACAGTATGTTTTGTTTGTACAGTTACTAATACAAGATAGGGCTGTAATAACAGGCCACTTTAGCGCACTGGCCAGTTCATGTAAGTGTATTATCGGTACGAATAAACATAAACCTAGTTATTCTTAATTTCATAGCAAGCATTTACTAAACTTCTACAAAAAAAATCGCGTCTGATTTCAAATGCTCGGAAAGCCTCTATTAGTTCTCAATAAAATATTGTACCTACATTATAAAATAATGCCAAGCGTTATAATGCCAACTTTTAATAGCCTTATTTAAAGATATAACCTTTATAAAACCAATCGTAATCACAATCGATCCACAAGTACCTATTAATTACACCTCGGACCGCATACTCACACTTTTTCGTAAAAGTATGATCACGAGTTACGGCAAAAGTCATAGAAAGCTTAGTAACTGTAAGCCACTTCTCCCGGTACCTACTACTTTGAGTCCGTTCGCTCTAGAGATCTCTTATATTCGAGTACCTCTCACCTACCTTTCCGGTTCTCTTTCTTTTGTCACGGGAGTTCTGCCACTCAGTAGGACGTCTTTGTTACCCTGTCGCTTTGATAAGCGATAGGGATAGATATGATACGGTTCGATTTTATATGTATCTATTGAAATTAGGTGTTTCATAATTAATTTAATTGGATGCTGTTTTTTTTGCTCACAGCACGATGGGATTTAAACCTATTACTCACACTTATCGCAAACTATGCGACTATGCGTAAAGGAAACGGCAGGAAACATAGCAGACCAGCAGCGCTGGTACGTCGACGCGGCTCTGGCTAGTCATAGCCGCGCTTACGGCAAGCCTTTGCCTGGGAAAATGGCGGCGTTAAACCTAAATTAAGGTACGGACATACCGCAGCGTCCTGCGTGCGCGATCTAGGTGGCGATCAGATAGTGCAGTAGTATTTGTACCGGTTTGTACTGGTTCACACGAAACGCGATCAGAAAACAAATGAAAAGTACTCAGATCGCGCCCGCAGTTCGCAGGACGCTGCGGTGGGGTCGTACCTTTACCTAAGTCAATGTCGTAAGAATGATTTTTAATAAATCGCCAACAAAATAAGTTTGTACAGCTCTCTCCTGTTTTATTGTAACCTCTTGGTTGGTTTGCCGGACGACGGGCTGCAAGCGCGGCAGGGCGAGTTGACCACGCACCGTTTGAAGTTCGTGAGCTTGTCTCGAAGCGAGGCGACTAGATTTAGTGTGCCTTACAGGCCTTTACCTAGAACAACCACTTTCCTCATATTTTTATATTTGCTATTGGCTACTCGAAACCCAAACAAAAGGGTCAACAATTTAGAGAATGATTAATGCTGATGAAGTCATTATCAGCATATCGATTTCTTCAGCTTGAGGTTGTTAGGTAGGTGGTGTTGGCAGCTACACTCCACTGACCATCACTCCTATTGTCTATCTGTAAAAGTAAAACTGCTTAATCTAAAGTTTATGAATAATTCATGTTGTGTTCAAATATATATCTACGGGCATCGTAAAGCCCTTCTATAAGTTAATATTTTATTTTATTACAAAGAGGTACATAAATAATAAAAATATACATAATACATAATAATAAAAACTACATAAATAATAATTATTTATCTTATGAAAGAACTGTTTTACAAAAGTATAAGAACCATACTTTAAATAAATTACATTTGTATTCAAACAGCGTATTTAGATAGTTCGATATTTTTATAGAACCAACAAGTAAAACGTAAAGCTGAACAAGTTAACATTCAAAAAGCCTTCAGGGCATCCGAGCTTCAATCCACTAAGTAACGCCGTACAGTGAGAAAATAACTGACATTAACTTTATGTATGATATAGGTTGCAAAAATACTGATACTCCCCGAAGTGAAACGTAAAGGATTTTTTTAAAAGCTACTACCCCCAGGTGGCGACTGGGAGAATACAAAGTGTGCAAGGCGGCGATCCGCCTTTGCCGCCATTACGTGTCATTATTACAAGCAAATCCTTAGGATCTTGATAACTTTTGTGGACATTTTCTTTTGAAAACTTCTTTGATAAGTAATTTTTATATGAAGGTTGCATGAGTTTATCGTGAAGTGCGAATGCTAGAAGCGAGATGTTTACGAAAGCATAATAATGTCTTCCTTGAAGACGGCTTGAAGATAAAAGGAAGCGAGGAAGACCACACACACAATGGGAGGACGAGATCGTGCGTCTGGCTGGATCATGCTGGTTAGAGATAGCGAAAGACCGAGAAACATGGCACTCTCTGGAGGAGGCCTACACCTCAGGGGTTTCCTCAAACAACTAAAACAATATTTTTCATTAATTCATACATATTGTAAAACTAGAAAAATATAAGGCTTTTTTTATTTTGATTTTATAATAGTGTCTTCCTTGGTTTCGTTGATGAAATCGCAATATTGGTACACTGCCTGATCACATCACAAAGTCTAATAGTAAATATAAAGAAGAATTACGGGCTCACGGTCGTTTTTATACTGACTTAAGTAGGTATATTTTTATTTATATGATAATTTTATGTACTTATAATATGATGATTATTGTTACAATTACAAGTATAAAAAGTATGTTAGAAAAGTCACGCTCTAATTTTATAAATTATTTCTAATTGTCGGGTGCATGCAAGCAAATATGCAAGCAATAGCCAAAAATGTGCTAATTAAGCCCCTATTTGATACCCAACACGGCTAAATACGTCCAACAGTGGACTGACACCGGCTGATTATGATGATGATGATGACGGCTAAAACAAACAAATGTTTCTTAGTTCACGAATTTATGTTCTCATGAGGGCGCCATATAAGATAAGATAAGATAATAATATAGAGTAATAGCCATAATAGAGTACAGTAATACATGCATTTGCTGTGGGTCCCAAACTCGGCCAGGCCTGTATCTTGGGCACCCGACATGTACATTTCGAAATATCCATTTAAATATTATGTACGTGGTCCACAATCACATAAAACAAATAAAAAAAATAACAATGATACCATATTCTAATATGTTCAACAATGTTCTAACATGCATAAACTTAAAACTAAAACATTCATGACTTATTATATTTAGAATGTTGTTTAGATATTTAATTTAATTTGACATGACATAGCCTAATAACCAGCGGACAATAAAGACGCAAAGAACATAATGAACGTACGTACATACATACCAGTTAAATTTATAACACTCCTGTAGTCAGGTAATAATGACTATAGTAAGTAGGTACTACTACTAATACATTAAAATTACAGTATTTGAGAGTCCAAAGTCTATTGCCATAAGTAAACGAGTCAGGCGCTACTGGGCGGGCGACTGGCATTGATCATAATATCGACGGAGGCTTACGAGAGTGATAAATGGACGACCGCAACGTCACTGGCGGGATGACGCCGCCGCCATATTTAAATCGGCGCTGTCACATCCGCGAATCCCGTTGGATTCTGACGTATGGATAATATGGTATAATGTGTATTTTATGTAACAAAGGAACTTGAATAACTACCTATATGTACTCAAATATATATACTATATAAATACAATGCAGTTTTTATTATATTACCACAGAACAGGGTGTCATGTGTGTTGTGCATGTGTCCTGTTCTGTGATATAATATACATATATATACTTGATGAGTGTAGATATCGGCTCACAGTTATGACAGACTTATGTATGGTAGTCTTCCTATGCACTTATCAGAATGTGCTGATTAGGCCGATACTATAGGTATCGTTAGTAAAACCAATCCAAAGGTAGTCTGGAGGAGATCACTTTTAACTATTAGACCGCCCATTGTACGCGTATAAGATATTTTGCTATATTGTGATATGTACAATAAAATGTAATCTTCTATGTCTTGCATACGAATAGGACAAACTACAACTATCTAAAACGTCGCCTACGACTGCTATATTTTTTCAAGCCATAAACTTTAATACGATTTAACGTAAGTGCACCGACACTCCCACCTACACATTTCCACCACAGAACCAACGAACCAAATAGGAAATTAAAATCATCAATCAAAGTAAAAAATACAAAGGCCCGTTTCCCATTGTCACCGATATGTTTGCGCAAAAACGACTTTGTCGCATCACAGTCAAAGTAATAAAAAATCTGTACACGGACACCGTTTTGATGGAAAAGACACCAACTTTCATCCAAGGGTAATTCCAAGTACTATATTTGCATAGACAATGAAAAGTAGTTATATTTACTAAATGTGTATATAGTTATCAAAACTATGTTTATGTTAATTTTATCACGTTGTATCAGAAAAATTAATATTGACAATTCAGAGGTTTAAAAAGGATAATAACAGAAGGAAAAATAATCTTTTTTTCCCCATAAGGCAAATATACACCCGTGTGACTCGAATGAAAGTTACACAATACAATACCAACAAAATAAAGTAGGTAAGTACTCAGCGCGCTAAGAAGTTTTCACTATAAAAATTATTCAGATTCACTTCCAGTCACAGTAGACATATGGCGTCAGAGCTCAGGGCTTTGTGATAGGACACGTAATACTCCCACAATTGGTTATTGCGATGCAATGACTCTGCGGTTTGGGCGCAGGACCCTGAGGAAAATAGGACCTTACGAGGCTCCGTAGCCTTTCAGGAAGTCATATTTTAAGAATATGGAAAGATTTCGTTAAGGAAATGTCAATAATGCTCTTCGTTCATTTCGCATTCATAAAAACGCGAGTTAGACTTTTGGGGAAACTGGGCATAAGTTGCTCAACTATAATGGTTGACCAACTTAGCTATTATTGTTATACCCTTTATTGTTACTATTAGGAGTTAAACAGAATCTTATGATTGCGTCTTGGATGCAACTATTGCGGTTGAACTGAAGTATATTTGAGTATATTCTTGGTGACAAAGAGATACCTCTGTGATGGAAAGATAATGTATTATAATTAAATGTAAAACACAATTGTCTTATGGAAATTATTAATAAAAACAAATGCATTGAGTATTAACGCAGGAAAGGCGAAAATTAGTGTGTTGTTCTGTGAGTTTAAACCATTGTAATATAAATTATCTTTAAAAGGTACAAACTTAAGATACCCCGCGAGTTTTTAGTAACATAGTGGCATATATGATGCATAACAAGCAAATTTTGATACAACTTCCCAAACTTCAATTCTACGTTTGGAACCAAAATATTATTAATCGGATAACGGATCCCAAAATGGCCAGGGAACATAAAAATATGAAAGAAGGACACGAATTGAGTAGTATCTCCTTTTGTGAAGTCAGTAAAAAAGAGCAAGCTCTAACCAAAGCATAGCAATGACGATATCAACAAGACGAGTTCTTTCAGGGCAGCAAGGGTTCGCGATCCTCAATGATTCAACACTTTCCATTGAAACTTTATTCGAAGATTACTCCCTTGTATAAATGTAATAAGCTTTGCAGTGACGAGATTAGACCCCGAATTTCACTCAGACATTAATGACATTTTCAGTACGAAAGGGGCTGTCGTTGTTTACGCCGAGACAATGATATTGAAAGTCATTTTGTTGAGGAAAAACTAGGCAGAGATTTGCCTGAGAAAATTCGAGTTTACCTTTATTTGAGGTCTCAAAAGGTTCCGTGATTATCAGCAAAACAATTTTAATTGAATTTGATATTATTGTTTTTAGTAACTAACATTAATAAATCTGCCAAGTTTGTTATAAAACACACTTTGTGAAAATTTCAAGTGTCAAATCTATTACCGTTTATAAGATCGAGCAAAAATGCTAAAAGTAACTGGTATCATAGCGGCCATTACATTACATATTATGTCTAAATTTAAAGGGTTTACCTATTATGGGTAAGAAGATCCAGTCCTCTGACAGACGGCCGGACGGAAAGTCTATACACGGACAGCGAAGTCTCAGTACCTAACAGAGTTCCCTTTTGTTCAAAATTGAAAATGATTTTCTCTATAAAGGCTTTTTGACATTTTTGTGCATAAACCTCTGCAATGCGAGAATCGTATAAACGATACGAAGAAATCGTCGTATATGTAACTTCTCTTTGACAAACACAGGCTTGCATAATAAACAATATTTTAGTCAAAATCCAAGTAGGCGTTTGTCAGGCATCTTGAGTTCAGTTGTGTAATTACTTCATTTGAATAATATTTTCAGTTTCCTGCACAGTCAAAGTTTGAGTAACCACTGAAAATAAATATATTCAACTCAGGATAACAAGGTGAGCGAAATTACAGTTTGATCAAAGTCATTAAACATAAAAATGAAACATAAAGAGTTGATTTCTCCGATATATCGAATTCTCATTCGGCCTGCCTTCACCAAGCCTGGATGAAATTTACATGGAATTTTGTGCTTGTAATAAAGAATGATGAATTGGGCCCGCATTGGTAATTATGGGCAACAGTGAGCGAGCGCGCCAATATTAAATTGCGAAATTCAATAATTTTATTATATGACTGTAGTTTTTTGCAAAAATTGTGTAGATAGTTTATTCGTTTTACATTATCATAACGGCTCCCTGGGTAAGAGACATGAGCATGTTGGAAGATATGTTAATTTGAGAATGTAGAGCAATAACTACGGATGAAACTTTGGGAAACTAAAGGTCGAATTATCGTCTTGCGTACATACCTACCTATATTTGCCAGATATGTATACAAAATGTTACACATTTTTAAAAAAATTTAAGTCAGAAACAATGGTACAGTAATTATCCAAATAATGATTTTGTGATATGATTATCCTTAATAAGTTTTTACATTTTCATGGTTACTAACATAACTAGAAAGAAAGAAAGAAAGAAGATACATTTATTCAACACTACACATTTTTATATAGGTACCAGATTATCCAGGCACATTGCGGTTACCACAGTGCCGAAATATCGAAATAACATACTTATAACGTAATATATGATGAAAAAAAATGTCGTAAATAGTTCAAATAATAATGATGAATATTATATTTAATATCAAGAGACTTCTTAAATTACTAAGTATACATTATTGAAATAAATCTATGTTTAACTGGTCTGTGATTGAAACAATATGTTGTTTAGCAAAATATATTTAGAAATCAAATCAATGTTCTTGAAGATAAAAAAAATATCGTATTTATATAATGCGTGTGGGAATAACAGTTTTTTTGTTAGTAATTGGATTCAGTATGATTTACCGAGGCCGTTTGAGGCATGGATGTTTGTCACGATACCATTTCGTAGGCTCTATTATTTTCATAGTAGAAAGGGAAACCCGATTTTCTTTTATTTTGCTTACATGCTTGTTGCTTGTTTTTTATGAAAATATTATTATTCCTATTCTTTTCTGTGTAGCGTTTAAAATGGCTTGTTAGAACGGATACTTTGCTTTATGAGTGAATAATTAACGCACTAAAGTACAGCGCCTTATTTCACCAGTCTTTTGTTTACTGAGAAGCAATAGGTACGAAAGTATATAATAATACTTAAATTAAAAATTTAAAACCACCCCCGACTGATCTACTTATATGTTACCATTTCAATGAGCCCAAACTCGACATCTCTGCTGTAAGTTGGTGTAGAGTTGAGTATTCTGCAGACTATAGATGATGTCTCAGCTTCAGTTCAATGCTACCATGTTCTTACAATATCGTTAAAGTCAGAGGATATCGAATTTCGAATTGATCATACCTATGAACGTTAATTTCATAGCGTCATCAACCAGAAAAAGCTCATAGTCTTAAAACGGCTGAACGGATTTTCATGAATCATAGCTAAAAACACTCTCAATCAAGATACCTATCAAAGAAAAAAAACTAAATCAAATTCGGTTCATCCGTTTAGGCGCTATGATGCTACAGACACAGAAATACACACGTCAAACTTATAACACCTTTTTGCGTCGGGAGTTAAATATGATTTTCACTTCTTTCAAGAATCAATTCGTCTGTAAGATTCATTTGTGTGTATGTTCCGTGATTTCTCTTCCAATTGTGAGCCGATTATATTATTATTTTATTAGTAGAATATAATATCTCCACGGTGATTATTTTATACTATTCTTTGATTTCTGATGAGTATCTCCAGAAATATGAAACACTTTAAGCTTTTTACTGAAAATGGACCAATTTTAATAATTGTCGTATTCTTGAATCTCAGTTGTGGTCCTATAGTAAAATTCTTCAAGATCTGATGAGTATCTTCAGAGATATGGAGATAAACGCCTAAAAATCACGCAGCATGTTAAGTAGTTTTTTTTTTTTTTTTTAACAATGTTAATTATATGTTCATAACACACACCTAATGATGACATATTTACAACCACAATTACTGAATTACAGCGATCTTCCTAAAATTTGAGTTGGATTATTTAAAATAGAAATTCAAATTCGAGTCGATATTAAAAAAGTTACATAAAAAAACAAGTCATTAATTTTCCCAGATTCAATCACGCTCACGACTCCCCGTAAAACTCGTTAGAAAGGGTTAGCCCGATGCATGTTTTAAAATGATCAGTTCCCAGTTAATTCTTCATTTACTGGTTGGATGGCAGCACTGCTATAATTCGATTTGTCGATACCTCGCCGCCGGCAAAAAGTCACTGGACGATGCTGCTTGCATTACTGAAGATTGTTGGCTTCGGTTAAACTTCTCTAAATATGAGTATCGATTAATTTTCTTGATGACGATATATTCGAGCTGATATATGTACTTATCTACGTAGGTATAGCTCAAAACCACAGAACAATAATACTTAAATGATTTAATCGATGTTTAAAACGCAGATATGGTGCCAGATATGATTATTTTAACGCAGTAGTGGGTAAAAGTGTACTTACTTACTTTTTAATTATTTTCGTATGTAAATATTTCTTACAATAAATTATTTTTATTGACTTTATTTTATTGAATTATTTATTATCTACTTTATTTATTTTATGTATGAAGGCTCTCATGAAAGTGGAAGAAGCGAAAGAGGCAGTCTCTGCCTACCAACGGAAAAAAGGAGTGATTTTATGTTATTTTATTGACATTTAAAATTTTATTTTTGTATACATATATATAGAAAGAAATTATAAAGTAAACGTATCTAAAAATATAACAGGGACGTCTTAATTGATTAACTCAATAAATTTTAACCAATTTTGGTTGGTTATATTTCGGACGACTCGTCAAACACTGCGTAGGACGCCTTCCAGTTAGGTGGAGTGACCATATTCGCAAACA
Source organism: Cabera pusaria (assembly GCA_954871355.1). Classification (NCBI taxonomy): domain Eukaryota; kingdom Metazoa; phylum Arthropoda; class Insecta; order Lepidoptera; family Geometridae; genus Cabera; species Cabera pusaria. The sequence goes on from OX940893.1 coordinate 11,805,978, forward strand.
GCGTCATCATGTCATACAATTATTGTACACATACATTTTTATTCTGAGGGTCACAAAATAGTTGTTTTTTTTTGTTTTTTTTTTTGACTTTACTATACTTAGATAATTAGCCACTGAAACACCTCTGCGAATTTATGATTTCCAATGTCTACACTCTACAGGATAATTTTAATAAAATCGCTAACACGAACAAAAACTATTTCAAAGTAGAGACGCCATATTCCATGTTATATGTAATATAAAATAAATTGGCCTAATTTCCTGTACTAAGGTCAATTGGAAGTAATCGAAGCATAACTAATACGATAAGGAAAAAAAAACTTAGTAAATGTATGTGGCTGTAATTTTACTTCAATGTAGCATGATAATATAAGTATTTATTGTGTAATTATAGTAGCTATCTGACAGATCAAGCTTGTTTTAAACATGCGAAATAGACAATTGTTTATAGGATCACGCAATGCTCGTGTGATATTGCCTCTGCTGTCCATTTTTCGTCACAAGACCAAACTAACGAAGCCAACCTACCTATGTCATGATAAAGGATTTTTTTCGGGTTCAGATAGACGCATAAGGTGTACTTTATCATCATAATCAGCCGGTGTCGGCGGTGTCAGTCCACTGTTTAACGTAGGCCTCTCCTAAGAGCGGTTCCACATTATCCGATCCGATATCGGTGTCGGACGCCGATCCGATATCGGGGTAAGTAAAATGTATGAAATATGTACCTGTCTTTCATATTGTCCGGCCCGATATCGGATATCGGAGCCGGCACCGATATGCTGGCGGCACCATCGGACGCCCGTGAGCCGTCGGGCGATAATGTTTGTATGTGTGCTATACGTGTATCTAAATTGTCTCTTGTGTGCGTAGAGCCCGATGCGCGGCGGCCATTTTGAGCTTGTTTACTAGTTTGGTTGTCATCATTAGTTTTCTATTATAGTCTGCCATGATGACCTGCCTGCACTAAGCTATCGAGCAAATGGCCGTATCGAAACGATTTTGTCGGAAATATGTGAAAATAGCAACGGTGTCGGCTATCGGATGTCGGCTATCGTCGTCCGACACCGATATCGGATCGGATAATGTGGAAACGCTCTAAGACGTGCCACCGCGGTGGCGCGAGCCCGATCTTCGGCTCTTCTTTTCCAGTCACTGCCCATTGATTTGCATATGTCATTAAGGTGTACGTATTGTAGTTTAATCATAAATAACAGACCTTGTTTTCATTGCAGGATGAGGCACTCTGAAACTAGCAAGACTGCTACTTTCAATGTGGTGAAATAATGCAATTTGCAATATTTCTGTAGTCTGGTCCTTTTTAGGGTTCCGTACCCAAAGGGTAAAACGGGACCCTATTACTAAGACTCCGCTGTCCTTCTGTCTGTCTGTCTGTCTGTCCGTCTGTCACCAGGCTATACCTCATTAACCATGATAGTTAGACAGTTGAAATTTTCACAGATAGTGTATTTCTGTTGCCGCTAGAACAACAAATACTAAAAACAAAATAAAGTTAAAAATTAAAGAGGGTCCCCATACAAAAAACGTGTTTTTAAACGCCATCTATAGTCCCCGTCACGAGAAGCTATAAATTATGTAAACAAGTGTTCAGGAGATCACAACATTTGGACCAACAAAAAAAATGAATTTGTGAAAATAAACTCGAAACTCGAATGACGCGTTTATTTCAAAATGGCGTCCCGATAGTTTACAATCCCTGCGTCCGGTACCAAGAAACACAAACGATAGCGCTTTGCGTCGTTAAAATATGATCCGACTAAATTAAATAGGTTGTTACTTTCATATAACCCGTCTATATTTCATGTCGATTGAATATGGTCAATTTATTATTATCTCGCAGTATAAAATGTTTACTTAGTAAAAGATGTTTGTTTACATAATTTATAGCTTCTCGTGACGGGGACTTTATCTAATTAGTTTCGGCAAAATGACATAGATGGCGCAGTAAACGAGCCCCGTCTTTCTAGATCGCGACCAAACCAAATATTCTTGGTAATATCAATTAATCAAATATATGAGGTTGAAACTCTGTTATGTTTCGTATTGTACGGAACCCTCCCTAAGTGTGCGATAAGAGACGCGATGCTGACTCGCACTTGGCCAGTTTTATTTATGGTCCTTTTTGAAACTTTGTGGATGTAAACTTTTGGCTTTTGCGATAATGCCACCACAATTTCGCCAAAAGATCTGATGATAATTTTCGGAGACAGACAACGGAACTCTTCAATCAATTTAGGAAATGTCAATGTCAACCGACTTGATAGATTATTTTTGTTGTTTATTTTCCGTGTAGTCCCATTGTAATTCATCGAGATTTGATAAACTGTATCTCCAGAGATTGAAGACAAACCTCCGTAACAGCTGTCTAGCGGATTAAGAGCAGTCTCATTATGTTGCTGATATGATAAAATTGTATGGTACCTACAACTATATATGTTTTTGAATTTTCCATGAAATTTCGTATAGAATGCTGTAAAAACGTTAAAAAAAACTAAAAAATACGTCCGTAATCTATACTATAATAATAATCTATACTAATATTATAAAGAGAGAACATTTGTATTTTTGTATTTTTGTATTTTTGTATGTTTGTAATGATTTGGCTCAAAAACTACTGAACCGATTTAAAAAATTCTTTCACTAATAAACACATAGAATGGACTTTCGGAATGAAAATAGGCTATATATTATCCCGTTTAAATCAAAGGTACATTCGTGGAGACCTAATTTGCAATTTAAGTCGGCAAAAAAACGGTCGAAAAAACACGTTTCTTACGAACGCTGCTTAATTGAAAATAGATAAAAGAATATTTTCTATGCAAGAGTTGTACAACTTAATAAGAACTACAAAAGCATATGTCTATCTCTTAAGGTTGACTCACAGTAACCATTTTAATCTTAAATTTTTTGTTAAAAAAATATTACTTAACTTCCAGGGCGCTATTTTCAAGTATATAGTATTAATCCTTATCCAAATAATTACGTCAATTAGCTTGGCCACATATTATAGATTAAAATTGTCCTTTACAGTATATAATTCTAATGAAAACTCTAGAAGATATCACGGATTTCACATACACGCATCGCAAAATTAATAAAATATTTGCAGTCAAACCACAGAATAGGTCATAGTTACTACGAAAATATTATTATAAGCTTAGCTATGCTGTAGATCCTCATCGATCACAATCAAGTTGAAGTCAATATAGTATAATAATATGATCTATTGTATAAAATAATATTCATCTATATATATAATAATATAGTAATTTAAGCCACCCCGACTGATCTATATATAATCTTTTCATTAAAATCATTCCAATGACTCTAAACACGACATTTAAAATCTAAGCTGGTGGGGATTTGAGTATTCTGTAGAGTCCAGGAGATGTCCCAGCATCAGGTCAATGCTTCCATGTTCTTACAATATCGTTGAAGAAGAAGATTTTCGAATTGATCAGATCTATGAAAGTTGATTTCATAGCAAAATTAACTAGAAAAAAGCTCATAGTTTTATAACGATTGAACGAATTTTCATGAATCAAAGCTAAGAAAACTCTCGATGAAGACATCTATCAAACAAATAAAAACTATCAATAATAAAAACAAAATCGGTTCATCTGGTTAGGTGCTAAGATGCTACAGACAGACACACAGATACACACGTTAAACGTATATTACCCCTACATTTTGCGTCGGGAAACGGTGTAAGGTTACGGCGGCAGATGTCCTCCTTGATGGTAAGCTACTTTTTGGTAGATTTAATGATCCCACAACCACTGTACGAACTCATGATTCATAAAACTCATGATTCATGAATGCACATAAAACTTTCATTGGTAGGTATATAGCTAGGATTAGAACCAACGACCGTTGGGTCAGAATCAGGGTAACTATCCTTTACGCCAAAGGGCCGTCCAATATCACTTCGTAAGTATTATAAAACAAAGTTCATCACTGCGTCTGTCTGTCTGTTCGCAATAATCTCAATAGCTACTGAACGGATTATCATGCGGTTTTCACCAATAGCCAGAGTGTTTATGAGGAAGGTTTAGGTCCATAATTCGTTAAGGTTTTGTGTAAATTGGATGAAATATGACGATGATTGTTAAATATGTTCATATTTTATATTCGATGCAACAAACTAATGCACATTTTGTAGGCATATATGTTCTACCCGTGCGAAGCCGGGGCGGGCTGCTAGTAGTGTTGTAAAGTTGAAATAAGTAAAAATTGTCTTGTCACGAAACAAAACCGACCGAATATTATTTTTATTTGTTTGGGAAAGTATACTTTCCGTTCGGTCTTATTATAATTTCATTACGATAATGGAGTATCTCCAGAGATATGAACGCCTTAAACTTGATAGTAAAAATTACTAGCGGGCAGTTGCATTTGGTATTATAAAATAAAACTGGCCAAGTGCGAGTCAGCATCGCGTCTCTTATCGCACACTTAGGGAGGGTTCCGTACAATACGAAACATAACAGAGTTTCAACCTCATATATTTGATTAATTGATATTACCATGAATATTTGGTTTGGTCGCGATCTAGAAAGACGGGGCTCGTTTACTAGCGCCATCTATGCCATTTTGCCGAAACTGATTAGATAGATGGCGTTTAAAAACACGTTTTTTGTATGGGGACCCCATTTAATTTTTAACTTTATTTTGTTTTTAGTATTTGTTGTTCTAGCGGCAACAGAAATACATCATCTGTTAAAATTTCAACTGTCTAACTATCACGGTTAATGAACTATAGCCTGGTGACAGACGGACAGACAGACAGACAGACAGACAGACAGACAGACAGACAGACAGACGGACAGACAGACGGACAGCGGAGTCTTAGTAATAGGGTCCCGTTTTACCCTTTGGGTACGGAACCCTAAAAATCGTTCAAATCAATCACTGAAATTAATAACCAAAAATATGACTAACAGATCGACTGATAGTAACCAAAGAGTTTAATGAAAACGAAGCGAAGCTAATAGTTCACCTTCCTGAGATAGTGATCTTTAATATGCCACGAGTGGGTGAAACGAGACGGGAGCGGAAGCCCAACCTTTGCGGCCTTTTTACTGTAGAATCAATTTGGTTATTATTTAGTCAGCCTGGTTACAAACAATTACTGCTGTATTAGTATGACTTTAGACCTTACACTTCACATGATTCATTGGTGGTGCTAAAGTTGACCACTTAAGTAGGCTTGGGTCATGGCTTGAACCACTCATCAAACAAAGACAACAGTTAGACTTTGTTACCAACAAGTTCACCGAGTTCCGACATGATGGTTGGTAATTGAATGGTATTGGTTGCCAGTTTGGAAGGCTGGTATGGATAGTTACACTGTTAGAACTAGAGTAAAGTCAGTTGCCCTGCGCTTTGCTGCCTGTCTCGCTGTCCTGCTCTCATATCCGTCTTCAATTTCCTGACAAGCACGATTCCATCTTAGACAGCATTGAATTGAGACTGCTGTTCAGATAAAAAAAATTAAACACACAATGACCGTTTTCCTTGAAACCGTTTTTCCAATGCTAAACACGAAAATTGAAATAAGAGTGCTATTGACTATGAGTACCTTTGTAACTTAATTAACCCTTCAGATGATTCACAAAGGATTGCTATACCAAGTGAAGGCGTTTAGTCAGCAGCAAAAAGTGTCATTTAAACTATTCCCCTTATCATAATAAGATGTTATAAGTTGTAACTTTTGCATTAGTATGAAAAACTTTGACAACACAATGTCATCTGTTATTTCGTTATACTATTTGTACATTTGTATGTATACAATAGTTGATCACAAAGTACAGATTTGAAGAATTTTACTAAATACACCAACAGGATCTTACTGAAAATTACCCCCTATACCATCCAGATAAGAGACTATCAAAACACCTTAAGCATCCAAACATTTACCTATCCAACGCGTATAGATATCATTAGACGCGGCGGAAACTCGTAAGACACGAGATGCAAGGCAATAACTCGATTACAGGGGCGGGCGGGATTATAAGAACTTCGTTAGTCACTCGGAGGTGTCTGAAACGAGGTATCTATTCTACTTAAACGTACATATACGATATGTGTTAATGCTAAATGTAAGTACGATGGTTTAGCAAGCTTCGCGATATTAGCGTGCATACAAGTATGCAGCGTCCGAGAAAGAACGCACTATTTTACGCTTTGCAGCTTATTAATACAAAATAAGCTAGCTACATTTATCAGAATGTAGTTATAGGCGTGGCTATACAACTAGGGTAGCAACTAGCTACGAATTGTATTGTGCAGCCACGCCGCCGCAGATACGTAAGACTAGCGTAGCAAAGCGCTACGTTAGAACACATCAATGCGCTATTTCCTCCGAAGAACAAGAAATTTGTAATATTATAAAATTAGAATTAAAATTGTTACTATAATAGGGAATATGCATGATTTTTTAAAATATTTTTAATTCACTGATTACATTCACTTAACACAGTAAAAAAATGAAATAATTCTGAAAGTATTCAAACTAAGCTAAAAAATAGTTTTTGCATTAAAAAAATATGAGGTATGTAAAACACTGCCAAATTTTCGCGCGCCTTTGTGACGTCACAGTGCACCACACGGTCTCCACAGATTAAATCTTTTTATTAGAAATAGTTCTTATTCGTACAATAGTGCATAGTATGTATGATATATTCTATTAAAAAGATTTAATCTGTGGAGACCGTGTGGTGCCCTGTGACGTCACTTTCTAATTGACAAGTGGTGATGTGTTTTGCAAATTAAAATTTCCCACGCTTTGTTTGCATTTTTCATATAATATTTTAATAAATTTAATTTAACCTGAATTTACTTATAACATATCTAACGAATAGTTATTCCGATACAAGTTTAGTTACCTATCTTATTTCCTACTAATACTACAGATGCCAAACGTTGTAAGAATGGATGGATGTGAAGAGGGAGTGATGTTTGTTACTCCTTCGCGCAAAACCTATAATTGAACGAATTAATTTAAATTATAAATTGTTTTTAGTAAAAATTATTAGAAATTATTTACTGTTAATATTATTTTATTCTATTTTTTTATTAATTCATAAATTTTCATAACAAATGCTTATGCAAGCTCATTCATTAATAAAAGTTTATCTCAGTTAATGGATTAATAAAGAATAAATCCTTCAAGCCGTAAAGAAATTCATAGAAAACACACGATAGCATTCATAGCACACGATGATGTTTATATATAATATAGAAGAAGTTTTGAAGATTGTTTCTTCATTTTAAGGGTTCCTTACCTCAAAAGGTAAAAAAGAAACCCTTATAAGATCACTTTCTTGTCCGTCTGTCCGTCTGTCTGTCTGTCTATCTGTGTGTCTATCTGTCCGTCTGTCTGTATGTCTGTCTGTCTGTGTGTCACCACCGATTTTCTCAGGAACGGGTGGACCTAGCAAGTTGAAATGTATACTAGATACTGAAGTCTATAGTTCCTATTAGGTGTATAAAAATCAAGGTCCTGAGTCACCACGATAAAAAAATATGGGCAAATTTAAATTTTCGCGAAAACTTTAAAGAACCAAAATGTACCTTAATTTTTTTTCGGATTTTTTCCTTTACTTGTGCTATAAGACCTTGCTTTTAGCCAAAATTGACAATTCTAGATCAACCGGACAAACCTATAGGGTACTTCCCGTTGACCTAGAATATTTTTGGCAAGAAGCAAGGCAAAGCAGCACAAATAAAGGAAAATTCTAAAAAATTAAAAAAATTGAAAATTAATGGTTTTCCTCATACATACATAGTTTACGCCAGTTAAGATAGGCCTCTGAGTTATATGAGCACTCATACTATTTAGAGGTCTAGCTTAATAGGTAAAAACCAACGTAGGCATGGAAGCCTCGGTGGGCGAGTCCAACTCTACTTTGCCGGTTTTTTTTTACATATTTTCAAGTCCAATAGTTGTTGGTTTGAAAATGACTTTCTTAACAAAAACTTGTTTTAGTAAATGTGGGAAGAAAAGGGGTCCGTAAGAGGCCTAGTCCTTTCTGTTCGCAACAGAAGTTCGGCAACACCTACACAAAACCTCGGCATAGAAAAGACGATCACACAACCAATTTCATTAAAAGCGAACAGGGCGCAGCGAGTGTAAGGTAAACGCACCAGTGTGGCACAAAGGCGCTCCGCAAACACAAAAGGCATCAAGAGTGAAGTTGTGTAGGATGCAATCACAAGTTGCGCGGTGCCTCACTCAAAACTTGATGTGTAATCGCCTTAAAATTTTGCAGGTACTCGGCGTTAGACTAGACTATGCAGATCTGCTCGTTGAGCTTCTACAGTTCTAGTACTCTGCCTGCTGCAAATGAGTACAGTATGTATACATTATACGTATAGCATTTGATTATTTCGAATAAAGATGTAGGATAATTCTTCTCCCCTTCTAACTAATATTATAAAAAGCCAAAACTATGAAATTACATTATCTTGAATCTTAAAAATATAAATTTACGAAAATAATCTCCAAAGATAGCATTTTTATGTACGTCAAATATTTACAAATAGAATATATTATATACAACTTAAAAATAAATTAATAATTACCTACATTATATAGTTAGGTTCTAGTAGTAGAATTAAGAGGTGTATGCAATATAACTGCAGCTTATATAGGTAAAATAGTAATTTTTAATCATGCACCAGCTACTAAAGCACTAGTAAATTTCCATGAGTATGCACTTTACACAGAAAAATACAACATTTTCTAAGTTTAAATTGCAATTTTTAAGTTAAACAGCCTGCAGTTACGTTTCATTATGAACTGGCATACGCTTGTATGTTACAGTGCTCATTTAATTTTTCTATTTCATACGATAGTCTTTGAAGGCTTTCATTTTTTTTCAGTAGTAATTTGTAGTTGAAGATTTTGAATAATTTTGTTTAAATTTCTGAGTCTGTGTGTAGGTATATAGGACACAATATTATACATATAACTAAAATTTAACTAAATTATATTGTTGTATGTTGTTGCATCTCCAATAATATGTATTTCAATTAATTGTATATTCTTCAGCACATTTGCTACCGCACGTGTGCGGTAAGTACTTTCCGCACGCTTCGGTGTATGGCACTTGTTAACTACTAGCAGCCCGCCCCGGGCTTCGCACGGGTAGAACATATATGCCTACAAAATTTGCATCAGTTTGTTGCATTGAATATAAAATATTAACATATTTAACAATCAGCGTCATATGTCAACTACTTTACACAAAACCTTAACGAATTATGCACCTAAGACCTAAACCTTCCTCATAAACACTCTGGCATAGGTGAAAACCGCATGATAATCCGTTCAGATGCTATTGAGATTATTGCGAACAGAAAGACAGACGCAGTGATGGACATTGTTTTATAATACTTACGTAGTGATATTGGACGGCCCTTTGGCGTAAAGGATAGTTACCCTGATTCTGGCCCGAGGGTCGTTGGTTCTAATCCTAGCTATATACCTACCAATGAAAGTTTTATGTGCATTCATGAATCATGGGTTTTTGTGGAATCATTAAATCTACGAATAATTAAGATAGTTTAAAAACTAAAACAACTGACTTCAATGCCCCGCGAGTCAATTTCAGTAGCAAGTATGAGACGTTTATCGTCATATCTCTGAAGATACGTATCACATCTCAATGAAATTACAATGGGACATAGGATGGGATTACAAAAATAATAATTCGAATCAGTTCACAATTGACGGAGTAATCGCGTTACATACACACACAAAAAAAGAAAGAAAAAAGAAACATACAGACGAATTGAGAACTTCCTTCTTTTTGGAAGTCGGTTGAAAAGTAGCTTACCACCAAGAAGAACATCTGCCGCCGTAACCTTACGGCGTTCCCCGACGCAAAAAGTAGGGGTATTATACGTTTAACGTGTGTATCTGTGTGTCTGTCTGTATCATCTTAGCACCCAACCGGATGAACCGATTTTGATTTAAAGTAGGGGATTATACGTTTAACGTGTCTATCTGTGTGTCTGTCTGTAGCATCTTAGCACCCAACCGGATGAACCGATTTTGATTTTATTATTGATAGTTTTTTTTTTATAGATTCATCGAGAGTGTTCTTAGCTTTGATTCATGAAAATTCGTTCAATCTTTGTAAAGCTATGAGCTTTAATCAACTTTAATAGGTCTGATCAATTCGAAAATCTTCTTCTTCAACGATATTGTAAGAACATGGAAGCATTGACCTGATGCTGGGATATCTCCTGGACTCTACAGAATACTCAAATCCTCACCAACTTACAGCTCAGATTTTAAATGTCGTGTTAAGAGTCATTGAAATGCTTTTAATGAAAAGATTATACATAGATCAGTCGGGGTGGTTTAAAATATTATATTATATATATATATATATAGATCATTATTATTTTATACAATAGATCATATTATTATACTATATTGACTTCAAATTGATTGCGATCGGTGGGGATCTACAGAAAAGCTAAGCTCATAATAATATTTTCGCAGTAACTATGACCTATTCTGTGATTTCACTGCAAATATTTTATTAATTTTGCGATGCGTGTATGTGAAATCCGTGATATCTTCTAGAGTTTTCATTAGAATTATATACTGTAAAGGACAATTTTAATCTATAATATGTGGCCAAGCTAATTGACGTAATTATTTGGATAAGGATTAATACTATTTACTTGAAAATAGCGCCCTGGAAGTTAAGTAATATTTTTTTAACACAAAATTAAAGATTAAAATGGTTACTGTGAGTCAACCTTCAGAGATAGACATATGCTGTCGCTGACTTTTTTGTAGGTTGTACAACTCTTACATAGAAAATATTCTTCCATCTGTTTTCAATTGAGCAGCGTTCGTAAGAAACGTGTTTTTTCGACCGTTTTTTTGGTCGACTTAGGTTGCAAATTAGGTTTTACTCGTAGATATGGGCAAATTTACATTTTCGCGCAAACTTGTAAGTAACATTAATTTTCAACATTTTTATTTTTCGGAATTGTTCCTTTACTTGTGCTATAAAACCTTGCTTTTCACCAAATTTGACAATTCTAGGTCAACCGGAAGTACCCTATAGGTTTTGGGTCGAAAACCTACAGGGTACTTCCCGTTGACCTAGAATCATGGAATTTGGCAAGAAGCAAGGTCTTATAGCACAAAAAAAGGGAAAATTCCAAAAAATAAATAAAGATGAAAATTTAACGGTATCCCTATACATACATAGTTTAAGTTAATTAAGATAGGCCTCTGAGTTATATGAGCGCTCATACAATTTAGAGGTCTAGTTTAATTGGTACTTGCAATGTTGCTACGGAAGCCTCGGTGGGCGAGTCCAGTTCGACTTGACCGGTTTTATATTATATCTGATAGGCTATAGCAGCATTCGATCACTATCTCGCCTGGTGGTAAGCATTAGCGTGGTCTAAGTCATGGTGAACATGCTAGACCTAGCACGGCTTGAGTCTAAAAGGGCTGTGTGCTGCTGGAACGCCGTAAGGTTACGGCGGCAGATTTTCTCCTTGACAGTCGTATACTACTTTTTATTGTAAGTCACGCGACTCACGCGGAAAATCGACATAATACTCCTACCACCTGAGGTACTGATGCCATAATGATTTTAAATACGCTACAGGATAAACATAATATAAAATACTTATAAATCTTCTTCAAATAACAGATTGAATCGAACTTACCACTGCCTTCACTAATTATTTAACTTACATACAAGTATAATCAAGTAAAACATAACTCCAAACCAGCCCTCGTAAAACATATCAAGTAGAGTAGTTTCGACTACAAATCCAAACAAAATAATTAATACAATTCGGCAACCCTTTCGGAAGATCCGACCACATCCTGTTTAAAGATGTTTCTAGAATTATTAACTAAGATTTGACGTAACGAACAAGTTTCGTAAGGGATGAAGGGAGGTTCCGGTCCGAAGCCCGGGGGATGTGTTATTGAGTTGTAGCCTTCATTCGTCTTAGGTAAGCGCAATGGGTATTGTTTCCCATTTAAAGTTTTGACTTGAATTTATTGAATTTTGAGTTGGGCACCCTTTTAGTGGACTTTCGTCATCGTGTTTGATTCAAGTTAATTTTAGGCTTATCTTGTAAATAAAAACTTTTAACTGAAATATACCACTACGTCTAAAGAAGGAAGCATACAATTTTGCAATACTTAGAGTTTGATATTATTGCGTAAGATAACTTTTAAAACGTTTTTAGGGTTCCGAACCCAAAGGATACCAACGGAACCCTATTACTGAGATTCCGCTGTCCGTCTGTCTGTCTGTCTGTCTATCCGTCTATCACCAGGCTGTATCTCATGAAATGTGATAGTTAGACAATTGAAATTTTCACAGATGATGTATTTCTGTTGCCGCTATAACAACAAATACTAAAAACAGAATAAAGTTAAAAATTAAAGGGGGTTCCCCATACAAGAAACGTGTTTTTTCGACATTTTACTATAACTCCATCTATGAACTTTTGACTATATTAATTATATTAATTTCCTATGTGTTTAATTAGACAGTTGAAATTTTCACAGATGATGTATTTCTCTTGCCGCTATAACAAAAAATACTAAAAACAGAATAAAGTTAAAAATTAAAGGGGGTCTCCATACATGAAACGTGTTTTTCGGCATTTTACTATAACGCCTATGAATGTTTGACTATATTAATTATATTAATTAGGTTACAGTTGGCTTTAGTGTTCGTAAGATGGCGTTGTACTAAATAAGCACGCGGCTCCTGTTTTAATAATTGATTGTCATTGACACGGTAATATAATATAATAATATCTGGATGACCGAGCTTTGCTCGCAATTTTTTTTGTGTTGGTAAATCGTGTTTTATGTAATTTTTTGGCTCCAAATAATAGTCTTCTTACAAAAGAAAAAACTTGTAAAAATTAATCATCTCGTGTGGATTCGAACCGGGGTCCTTCTAATCGCCATCTGATCGATCTTCCACTGAGCTATCGTAACAATGTAGCAATGGCAAAATTTACCTTCATATTTTATTATTGTAGGAGTTTTTCATTACCTGAAAACGGATAAAACAAGATTTTCTAAAAATGAAAACCTAGCAAGATCTATTTATCAATTTATTACAAGAAACGTGATTTCTTTCAGCATTTTTTGCTCGATTTTATAAAATACTAGCAGCCCGCCCCGGCTTTGCACGGGTAGAACATATTATATGCCTACAAAATTTGCATCAGTTTGTTGCATCGAATATAAAATAGTTAATAATATGACGATGATTGCTAAATATGTTAATATTTAGCAATCATCGTCATATTTCAACCTAAACCTTCCTCGTAAAAACCTCTGGCTATTGGTGAAAACCGCATGATAATCCGTTCAGTAGCTATTGAGAATATTGCGAACAGAGAGACAGACGCAGTGATGGACTTTGTTTTATAATACTTACGTAGTGATATTGGACGGCCCTTTGGCGTAAAGGATAGTTACCCTGATTCTGACCCGACGGTCGTTGGTTCTAATCCTAGCTATATACCAATGAAAGTTTTATGTGCATTCATGAATTATATGGGTATTCGTACAGAGGTAGTGGGATAATTAAATCTACCAAAACTGGCCAAGTGCAAGTCGGACTCGCACTCGTAGGGTTCCGTAACAGTAGAGTATTTTATAAGAGTGTTTGTATGAAAAACAAAGTTATCTTCGCGGTCGCTATATCTGAAAAACTGCTGACTGACTGTACCTTGTTCAAACCAATGTTCGTTGAAAGTTTTTATTGAGATCTACCGAATATATGTTTTCTAGATTTTTCACTTCATTACTTCAAAGGTTAGGAGGGGACACACACATTTTACCACTTTGGCCGCGCCTATCTTTTAAATTATTGACTTTGAGAAAAAATGATTTTAGAAACCACAATGTAATTTTTAAAGACCTATTTATAGACACCTGTATAGGAAACACACGTATAGGTTTGAAGATTTTTTTTCTGTTTCAGTTCTATGTATAGGATGCGGGCCCTTAAAATTATATATTGTTTATTTTTGTATAAAAATCGGAAAGCGGTTCACAGAATACATCTACCTACCAAGTTTCAATTCTGTAGTCTTTATAGTTTCGGAATAAAATGGCTGTGACATACGGACGGACAGACAGACAGATATGACGAATCTTAATCGAAGACGGTTCCGTTTTTTGCCATTTGGCTACGGAACCCTAAAAAGTAGCTTACCAACAAGGAGAACATCTGCCGCCATAACCTTACGGCGTTCCCCGACACAAAAAGTAGGGGTAGGTTTTATACGTTTAACGTTTGTATCTGTGTGTCTGTCTGTAGCATCTTAGCACCCGATCGGATGAATCGATTTCGATTTTATTATTGATAGTTTTTTTTTGTTTGATAGATTAGATGTCTTCATCGAGAGTGTTCTTAGCTTTGATTCATGAAAATTCGTTCAATCGTTGTAAAACTATGAGCTTTTTCTAGTTAATTGCGCTATGAAATCAACTTTCATAGGTCTAATCAATTCAAAAATCTTATTGTTATACGAAAACGATATTGTAAGAACATGGAAGCATTGACCTGATGCTGGGACATTTCCTGGACTCAACAGAATACTCAAATCCTCACCAACTTACAGCTCAGATTTTAAATGTCGTATTTAGAGTCATTGGAACGCTTTTAATGAAAAGATTATACGTAAATCAGTTGGGGTGGTTAAAATATTATATAATTATAAATATCGATCAATATTATTTTATACAGTAGATCATATTATTTTACTATATTGACTTCAAATTCATTGTGATCGGTGGGGATCTACAGAATAGCTAAGCTTATAATAATATTTTCGTACTAACTATGACCTAATCTGTGGTTTCACTGCAAATATTTTATTAATTTTGTGATGCGTGTATGTGAATCCGAATCCGAATCCGTGATATCTTCTAGAGTTTTCATTTGAATTATATACTTAAAAGGACAATTTTAATCTATAATATGTGGCCAAGCTAATTAACGTATTTATTTGGATAAGGATTAATACTATATACTTGAAAATAGCCTTGGAAGTTATGTAATATTTTGCAACAAAAATTTTAAGATTCAAATGGTTACTGTGAGTCAACCTTAAGATATAGACATATGCTGTCGCGGACTTTTTTGTAGGTCTTATTAAGTTGTACAACTCTTGCTTAGAAAATATTCTTCTATCTATTTTTAATTAAGCAGCGTTCGTAAGAAACGTGTTTTTTCGACCGTTTTTTGGCAACTTAGGTTGCAAATTAGGTCTCCATGAATGTACTTTTGGTTTAAACGGGATAATATATTGCCTATTTTCATTCCGAAAGTCCATTCTATGGATTAGTGAAAGAATTTTTTAAATCGGTTCAGTAGTTTTTGAGCCAAATCATTACAAACATACAAAAATACAAATGTTCTCTCATTATAATATTACTAGCAGCCCGCCCCGGCTTTGCACGGGTAGAACATATATGCCTACAAAATTTGCATCAGTTTGTTGCATCGAATATAAAATATGAACATACTCGTATTTAACAACCATCGTCATATTTCATCCAATTTACACAAAACCTTAACGAATTATGCACCTAAACCTTCCTCATAAACACTCTGGCTATTGGTGAAAACTGCATGATAATCCGTTCAATAGCTATTGAGATTATTGCGAACAGACAGACAGACGCAATGATGGAATTTGTTTTATAATACTTACGTAGTGATATTGGACGGCCCTTTAGCGTAAAGGATAGTTAGTCTGATTCTGACTCGACGGTCGTTGTAATCCTAGCTATATACCTACCAATGAAAGTTTTATGTGCATTCATGAATCATGAGTTTTCGTACAGTGGTAGTGGGATCATTAAATCTACCAAAAAGTAGCTTACCACCAAGGAGCCCGGGCCCGGTGGCGTAATCGGGAGAACGGTCGGCTTTGATGCCGTGGTACCGAGTTCAAATCTTACCGTGCACCAATGGATTTTTCCATCGAAAAATTTATGTGCGCTTCTCACAGTGGCCCTCCCGTGAAGGAAAACATCGTTAAGAAACCAACAACCCCCACATGGTGGTAGAACACTATCTAGTGTCCGCCTGGTCAGCTACCACCCTCAAGTTAGAAAATCTGTCGCCAAAAACATCTAATGTGTCACCGCCAGCTATCCTTGAGAGCCAGTTCCCCAGTCTAGGCCTAGCGTGCTTACCATCTTCGACCGCATCATCACTTACCAACAGGTGAGATAGTGGTCAAACGCTAGCCTATAAGATATTAAAAAAAAAAAAAGGTGAACATCTGCCGCCGTAACCTTACGCGTTCCCTGACGCAAAATGTAGGGGAAATATACGTTTAACGTGTGTACTCGTATCTGTGTGTCTGTCTGTAGCATCTTAGCACCTAACCGGATGAACCGATTTTGTTTTTATTATAAATAGTTTTTTTTTGTTTGATAGTTGTCTTCATGGAAAGTTTTCTTAGCTTTGATTCATGAAAATTCGTTCAATCGAAATATAAAACTATGAGCTTTTTTCTAGTTAATTGCGCTATGAAATCAACTTTCATAGGTCTGATCAATTCGAAAATCTTCTTCTTCAACGATATTGTAAGAACATGGAAGCATTGACCTGATGCTGGGACATCTCCTGGACTCTACAGAATACTCAAATCCTCACCAACTTATAGCTCAGATTTTAAATGTCGTGTTTAGAGTCATTGGAACGCTTTTAATGAAAAGATTATGCATAGATCAGTCTGGGTGGCTTAAAATATTATATTATTATATATATAGATGAATATTATTTTATACAATAGATCATATTATTGTACTATATTGACTTCAAATTGATTGTGATCGGTGGGGATCTACAGCAAAGCTAAGTTTATAATAATATTTTCTTAGTAATTATGACCTAATCTGTGGTTTCACTGCAAATATTTTATTAATTTTGCGATGCGTGTATGTGAAATTCGTGATATCTTCTAGAGTTTTCATTTGAATTATATACTGTAAAGGACAATTTGAATCTATATGTGGCCAAGCTAATTAACGTATTTATTTGGATAAGGATTAATACTATATACTTGAAAATAGCCTTGGAAGTTATGTAATATTTTGTAACAAAAATTTTAATATTAAAATGGTTACTGTGAGTCAACCTTAAGATATAGACATATGCTGTCGCGGACTTTTTTGTAGGTCTTATTAAGTTGTACAACTCTTGCATAGAAAATATTCTTCCATCTATTTTTAATTAAGCAGCGTTCGTAAGAAACGTGTTTTTTCGACCGTTTTTTGCCGACTTAGGTTGCAAATTAGGTCTCCATGAATGTACTTTTGGTTTAAACGGGATAATATATTGCCTATTTTCATTCCGAAAGTCCATTCTATGGATTAGTGAAAGAATTTTTAAAATCAGTTCAGTAGTTTTTGAGCCAAATCATTACAAACATACAAAAATACAAATGTTCACTCATTATAATATTACTAGCAGCCCGCCCCGGCTTTGCACGGGTAGAACATATATGCCTACAAAATTTGCATCAGTTTGTTGCATCGAATATAAAATATGAACATATTTAACAATAATAGTCATATTTCATCCAATTTACACAAAACCTTAACTAATTATGCACTTAAACCTTCCTCATAAACACTCTGGCTATTGGTGAAAACCGCATGATAATCCGTTCAGTAGCTATTGAGATTATTGCGAACAGACAGTCAGACGCAGTGATGAACTTTGTTTTATAATACTTACGTATTGATATTGGACGGCCCTTTGGCGTAAAGGATAGTTACCCTGATTCTGACCCGACGGTCGTTGGTTCTAATCCTAGCTATATAGCTAGGATTAGGTATATACCTACCAATGAAAGTTTTATGTGCATTCATGAATCATGAGTTTTCGTACAGTGGTAGTGGAATCATTAAATCTACCAAAAAGTAGCTTACCACCAAGGAGTACATCTGCCGCCGTAACCTTACGGCGTTCCCCGACGCAAAATGTAGAGGTAATATACGTTTAACGTGTGTATCTGTGTGTCTGTCTGTAGCATCTTAGCACCTAACCGGATGAACCGATTTTGTTTTTATTATTGATAGCTTTTTTTTGTTTGATAGATGTCATCATCGAGAGTTTTCTTAGCTTTGATGCATGAAAATTCGTTCAATCGTTATAAAACTATGAGCTTTTTTCTAGTTCATTGCGCTATGAAATCAACTTTTATAGGTCTGATCAATTCGAAAATCTTCTTCTTCATCGATATTGTAAGAACATGAAAGCCTCCTGGACTCTACAGAATACTCAAATCCTAACCAACTTACAGCTCAGATTTTAAATGTCGTGTTTAGAGTCAATGGAAAAAGCTATTATACATAGATCAGTCGGGGTGGTTTAAAATATTATATTAAATTATAATATTTATAGATGAATATTATTTTATACAATAGATCATATTATTATACTATATTGACTTCAAATTGATTGTGATCGGTGGGGATCTACAGCATAGCCAAGCTTATAATAATATTTTCGAAGTAACTATGACCTAATCTGTGGTTTCACTGCAAATATTTTATTAACTTTGCGATGCGTGTTTGTGAAATTCGTGATATCTCCTAGAGTTTTCATTTGAATTATATACTGTAAAGGACAATTGTAATCTATAATATGTGGCCAAGCTAATTAACGTAATTATTTAGATAAGGATTAATACTATATACTTGAAAATAGCCTTGGAAGTTATGTAATATTTTTTAACAAAAATGTTAAGATTAAAATGGTTACTGTGAGTCAACCTTGAGAGATAGACATATGCTGTCGCGGATTTTTTTGTAGGTCTTATTAAGTTGTACATCTCTTTTATAGAAAATATTCTTCTATCTATTTTCAATTGAGCAGCGTTCGTAAGAAACGTGTTTTTTCGACCGTTTTTTTGCCGACTTAGGTTGCAAATTAGGTCTCCACGAATGTACCTTTGATTTAAACGGGATAATATATAGCCTATTTTCATTCCGAAAGTCCATTCTATGTATTAGTGAAAGAATTTTTTAAATCGGTTCAGTAGTTTTTGAGCTTACTCATTACAAACATACAAAAATACAAAAATACAAAAATACAAAATACAAAAATACAAAAATATAAAAATACAAATGTTCTCTCTTTATAATATTAGTATAGAAGTATAGATAGTATAGATATAGATTATCAGTATTATTAGTATAGATTGAAGTGTGGTACGGAATCGGAACCCTGCGAGTGCAAGTCCGACTTGCACTTGGCCAGTTTATTTTATAAACTGATATTTCTAACGTCCATCAGATTTAAATGGGTGTATTGATATTTAAATACTTACTTTTAAGAAAGAAATAAGTTTCAATTATAATTTATTATTTTTTGTATCAATTATGTTGTAAATAGGTTGATACTTTTTACTTTAGCTAATAATCATCGGATCTACATTATATATATTTTCTACACAAACATCAATAAAAACAACATCGCTACAGAGTACTGTTTGAGAAATGGATTGCTGTTAAGAAAATATGATCAAAATTGTTATTTACTTCGTGTTTCGTAAAGCGTGAATAGTTTTGTAATTGAAGAATTCCGTGACTATTTATAAATAAATACTTACAAATTATTGTTATTAATTTTAACTAATCAAGGCTTGAAAGTTTTCGCGAAAATTATTCATTTTAACGTGAACGTACCGGCTTTTGTTCGCGTGTATTTACTTCGGATATGCTCCGACCAGGTTTCCACCTAATACGTAGGACTTCGTCTGGGAGCGGCTAGGATGGCGGCAACGCACGTCGTATTGCCCGCGCTTCCCGGCGCAAGCGCCATCCTAGCCGCTCCCAGACGAAGACCTACGTATTAGGGGGAAACCTGGTCGGGGCATATCCGAAGTAAATACACGCGAACAAAAGCCGGTACGTTCACATTATAATCAAGGCTTCACTCAAGGTCAATTCAAATAAATTTACATAAAATAAATAAATAAAATAATAATAAAAATAACGCTTTGAAATCTTTGATATTGGTTTGGCTTCTATGCTACCGGGTACAAATAAGACATCGGCCCTTTAAAATTATTTAGGCTTTTTAGAAGGCAATGACGTCTGACTATAACAGATAAGTACTAATTAACCGAAAAGTGAGACAGGGGGACGTCATCTCCCCGAAACTGTTCACTAACGCCTTGGAGGATATGTTTAAGACGCTGGACTGGAAAGATCGTGGCATTAACATCAACGGCAGGTACATCTCTCACTTACGATTCGCAGATGACATCGTCATTATGGCAGAGACGCTGCAGGACCTACAAAGGATGTTGAATGGCCTAGCTGATTCTTCTCGTAGCATCGGTCTCCGGATGAATTTGGACAAAACCAAAGTCATGTACAACGAGCACGTTGTTCCGGAACCGATTGCCGTAGATGGAATCCCACTCGAAGTTGTCACTAAGTATGTTTACCTAGGGCAAACGCTCCAACTAGGCAAACATAACTTCGAGAAGGAAATCCAGAGAAGAATTCAGCTGGGCTGGGCAGCATTCGGAAAACTCCGTCGAGTCTTCTCGTCGCCTATACCACAGTGTCTAAAGACAAAAGTCTTTAACCAGTGCGTCCTACCTGTGATGACATACGGAGCCGAGACGTGGACACTCACAGTCCGACTGGTCCACCAGTTTAAAGTCGCTCAGCGAGCTATGGAGAGAGCTATGCTCGGTATTTCTCTGCGGGATCGAATCCGGAACGAAGTAATTCGCCAGAGAACTAAAGTTATCGACATAGCTCAACGGATTAGCAAGCTGAAGTGGCAGTGGGCTGGTCATATCTGCCGCAGGACTGATAACCGTTGGGGCAGACTTGTCCTAGAGTGGAGACCGCGAATCGGCAAACGTAGCGTAGGACGTCCTGTGACCAGGTGGAGCGCCGACATACGCAAAGCGGTGGGCAGTGACTGGAAGAGAAGAGCCGAAGATCGGGCTCAGTGGCGCATCTTGGGAGAGGCCTATGTCCAGCAGTGGACTGATACAGGCTGATGATGATGATGACTAATAAACCATTAAACTATCACATTTAAACACTAAATTCTGTTACGTAGTTTAGTTTTTTTTTAATTTCTTATAGGCTAGCGTTAGACCACTATCTCACCTGTTGGTAAGTTATGATGCGGTCGAAGATGGTAAGCACGCTAGGCCTAGAATGGGAATTGGCTCTCAAAGATAGCTGCCGGAACAATTTAGATGTTTTGGTGACAGATTTTTCTAACGATGTTCTCCCTTCGCCGGAGGGCACTGTGAAAAGCGCACATACATTTTTCGATAGAAAATTCCACTGGTGCACGGCGGGGATTGAACTCGGTGCCTCTGGCATAAAAGCCGAAGCCGAAGTGTAGTAAATGTTACAACGTGTATAAAAACATATCCATAAAAAGAACATATTCCACTGATGTAGTTTATTTTGGTTGGCAATAGAATTCATGTTTCTGCTTTGTCACCAAGAGAACCCCAATAATAAAAAATCATTAGACATAATAAATAGGTTTCTAGATAAGACGACGTGTCGCCACTCCGCACTGGCCGCGGCCATTCCAAATTTCATGTCGTGATGGCCATAGACATTAATTATTATTTTTAAGTAAGATCGTGACTGCTTAAAATTTTTTTGAAGCTAAAAAATGTATATTTATATTTTTTTTATAATACCTATCGTACAGGCTAGCGTTTGATCACTATCTCATCTATTGGAGAGTGATAATGCGGTCGACCGCATTCTCTAGTTTGGTAGCACGCTGGACCTAGAGAGGGAACTCAAGCAGAACTGCCAAAACACATTAGATGTTTGGTGACAGATTTTCTAACTTAAGGGTACCAGCTACCGGCCAGGCCGACACTAGAAAGTGTCCTACCACCATGCCGAAGGTTTCGTAACTATGTTTTTCCTTCACAGTAGGGCACTGAGAAATGCGCACATAATTTTTATATACATACATAATTTTCTTATTATTTTCACTGATGCACGGCGGGGATTTGTACTCGCTACCTCTGGCATCGTTTGATTATGTCAAATATATTTTTTTACTTATGAGAAATTTTACTTGACTCATTTTGATTCATTACATTATTAAAATAATTATTCATTGTGAAATTCATCATTCTAACATAATCTCCATTATTGTACACTATCTTCAATAAAATAAATGGTTTTGATTTGGTTTGATTTGATTATCATTTACTATCTCATTTGGCAATAAACTGCTGTTGGAAAAACTGTGCATTTGGTAGTACATATAAAAAAATGTTTGTCATTACATTCCACATTGAATAAAACATACAATATTAATTTTACCTAACGTAAAGCTTATTTAAAAAACTTTGCATGTGTTAAGCTTTTTGTATTTATTGAATTTGTATAAATTTGCCTGATTATTTCATTATATTAATTATTATATTCTCATCCAAATATACTGTTTTAAGTTTTATTTTACAATTATTAAAATCATTAAATATCCAAACCTTCAGAAACTACAAAATTGCGTCGTTCTTACTTCAGTATAGTCTGCAGTTTAGCTGTGCTTATCAATTCAATTCAATTCAATTAATTTATTCCATGAAACAAAAAAATTGTATTGGAATTTACATACTTGCATAATAATATTTAAAAATCATCAACATTAAAATAATAAAAATTAACAACATTAAAATAAATAATACATCAATAAACATTTCATTTGCTAAAAAACAAATCATCGCTTAGAAACTGCTATGTCCTCGCTGCTCTTCGTGGATTGTACAAACGCGCCAAACCCTAAAAACATTACCTAAGTGGACGCATAAGTAACATTTATAACACCTATGCCCGTTTGCACTAAACTTAAGAATCGCCTAAGATTTAAAAATATCTCGATTAAAGCAACATTGCAAATCAAAATCTCAAAATATATCTTGCAGATAGGCTAATGATCCTATATTTATTTATATTTTGAGATTTTGGTAGCCGGATTTGTTTATTTTGTGATATTTTGACAAGCTATGGCGATTCTTAAGTTTAGTGCAAACGGGCATAAGTCCTCATAATATTCTAATGTGTTTTACAACTAACCCTTGTATTTCTTAAATATTTATATTTTCCTCATGGCAATAGACATAGCACTCGTAATAGCGCACTCTGGCAGGGAGCCCAGAAGGGCGGGCTAATGGCAACTAGCACGCAACTCGCACTGCCACAAAATGCAATCGGCCATACACCGTTCTACTTGTAGCTCTTTACTGTTTTTCTGTACCCTTAGAAAAACCCTGACTGAGCCTTGTTTGTAATTTCTAATTTTCTCTTCCTCTGTAATCATGTCTAAGCCACAGCCTTCTTAGAGCTCTAAAAAGGCTGTGGCTTAGACATGATTTTGAAAAAGCACCTAATTATCTTGATATAAAATTTATTAGATTTTAAACACCACTGTGACCAAACTCAAATGTTTGGTCAACAACAAATTATTTTGTCAATTTTAATGTGATATGATGATATACTTTCGTGGAATATTTTTGTAAACTTCAACTTTTGTCAAGTACACGTTACAGTTACTTTCTGTTTAATTAATCATTTATATTATGTCAACACTTACCTAGCAATACTTATATTCGTTTAGGTCGGTATTTCAAACTTTCTACGTTAATAGTAAGTTTTACGTTAATAGTAAGTTTTTTCTCAAATATGTGTGAAAACTTTTAAATAGCCATAAGGACTTATTTTTCCACATTTATATATTGTAACTAGCTGTTAGTTTTCCTTAATAAAATAAAAAAAATAAAAAATAAGTTAAATGTATAAATCTGACTATTTTACATTGTTACAGATCATTTGAAATCATACAGACAAAGCGCAGTTATTATTTTTCTATGTGTAGTTCCATCCTCCACATTATTATATTACCATGGCTATTTTTAGGGCAACGTTCCGCAGCTATTTCTTTGCAATAAAAAATTAAGAGTAAATAACAAGCTTGCCGTCCATCTGATGATGCACGTTACAAAGAGTTCTCAATACTCTTTGTTTGAAGGTATTCAGATAGCTTTTTAATAAAAATATAAATATTTATTATAGATATTATGTTTCGTGAAGTGTTACACACTTTATATTTTTGTACTTGTTTATGTATTGTAACTATTGTATTTATAATAGATATTTTTTAGTATAGATATTCATATACATTTCACCTACTTTTTAAGCGGAAATAATGTAGGTATATATATAATAATGTAGGTAATCTAAAGTCAGTCAAAAACATTTGCAACGTTTCTTGAAAAGTATACATTTACAGGCACCTTTAACGTTATGTAAGTATGTTAATAACTCATATCCTCAGTTATAAATTATCGATAGATCCTTACAAATTACTGGGGCCACTTATATATTATCATGATCAAATGGAATTAATACATCATTATTTTATAAAATTAGTATCGACCTATTGGCTTCATAATTATCATTGTGATGACATTGTATTCGTTGATTCATTTATTTATTTATTAGGTACACAAAACAGAATTATTTTATAACTATGCACAGAATACAACAACAGTTCGTTACGAGCCGACAGTTCGTTACGTGCCGAAAAGCATTCCTAAATAATGTGTACCTACACAACTTGGTTAATTCATTTAAAAACAGTTACGGTATACTCGTGTTACTCATAATACTCTTAATATTAATTCAATAAATATATCAATAGAAAATATTTTCTTGCATCGTAGTATTATTATTTATTCAAAGTATAATGATAGCCTGTGAAAGACATTATTTTTAAGACTATGTATGATTTACCATGTTTTTCTTTTGATATGAGTTTCCGATATTTCGGTGATATGGTAAATATCCTGTAAACAATACTAATAATAGTGTCAGTGACCATGAAAACTAAAAAACTTATATTTATGATTTTTAATATAGCGTATTATTATAAGTTAAATGTTGTTAAGTATACTATAAATATTAGGTATATGTAATTTCAGTGCTATTTGCGTGATTGTGTTGTGACACAGCCTTAATATACAGAAATATTATATAAGTGATGACTATATTAAAACTAGCTGTACCCCGCGACTATGCTCGCGTAAAAAAGTATCCTATCTTCTAATCTATAATATTGGCTATTTCAAATTTAGCTAAATTTATCCATCCAGCCATGACGTGACCGCGAGGGAGTCCCGAACAAATAAATTATACAAACTGACTTCTGAATTTATAATATTGGTGTTGATTGGTGTTGAATTGGTGTTGATATTTTCAAGTGGCATAGACAGGGAAAGTAAGGATACAAGTATCTTGGTACTCGTAGGCAAATAAATAATTGTAGCTGTTTTCGTATCGTGGTAAAATTGAAATGTAGGTTGAAATTCTGTTATAATAGTTCTGTTAGAAGTTACAACTGCCACAAAGATTATACGGAATATAAGGATAAAGTTACGGACACACCGCAGCGTCCAGCGTGCGCGGTCTCGGCGGCGATCAGATAGCGCAGTAGCATTTGTATCGACTGGTTCACACCAAATGCAATCAGAAAACAATTGAAAAGTACTGAGATCGCGCCCGCAGGTCGCAGGACGCCGTGGTGTGGCCGTACCTTAATGCATAATACTGTTTTCAATAAAATACTGAAAACCGCAATGATTTATCACAAATTATTTTGTAGTCCAGTTCTCGAAGGTTTATTTCACAGTTCCTAGACACACACACCCAAAGTTTAGCAGGTAAAATACGTCATTCAAAATAGATTACTAGACCGCTGAACGTTGGCTCAAAATGCAGTGAGAATTCGTGCGTTCACCGACGGCCAGTGGGACTACGACAAACAGAAAGGACAAACAAACCCCGTATTGTGTGCCCGAAGAGTGCCCGTCATGTGGACCTGTGCAGCTCTGTATTTACGAAATGCTAGACTATGTATATAAACCCTGTGACGCAGTGATCGAACTATACAGAACCGCTTCTTTGAATGTACTTATGAAAGCAGAAACCAGAAAATCTGTTGTCTAGTTTTTTATTTCATAAGGTAGATTCAAAGGCGGCATTTTATAATAATAAGAAATCAGAAACTAGAGATCAAGGAGAAAATCTGCCGCCATAACCTTACTTACAGTGTTTCGTCTGCTCACAGTCTTTGAGAGTCATACAATTCTAGGCCTAGCGAGTTCACCATCATCGATCTCATCAACCACGCGAGATAGTGTTCAAACGATAGACTTTAAGATATAAACAAAAAAAAATGCTAAACATAACCTAATACAAAAAATTACTTTACAATCTTAGCTATTCATGAAATTAGTGGAAACATTACTTCTACCATATTATGTCATATTTAATACACATCTCATGCGATTAGATGTTTCTACTAATTGTGCCCATAGATCGAATATAAAAACCAGCCTTTGACTCCAAAGGCCGGTTAATATTGGTAACTTAGTCCAAATAATAAAATTATGGCAACCGCATTGTTAAAGTCGTCCCATCACCTGTGCGATCTTTTATTTTGGGTCCAAATTTTGACGTTTACGATGGCAATCAATCACGGACTGGCGCCAAATTATTGTTATAAAGGTTATAGTGGGTTATTAGCTTAACCACGGCTTTTTATAATAATAATAATGACGATAACGGTGTCTAGTTTAGACTGTTTGTTCACTTTTTATCACATCGTAAAATATGTATGCCTACTTTCAGTTAACTTTCCGATCTCAACAGCATCACATGATCATCAGCCTATACTAGTCCACCGTTGGACATAGGCCTCTCCAATCACACGCCACTGAGCAACATCCAGCTCACTAACATCATCGTTCCACCTAGTCTGAGGTAGTTCTACGCTACGTTTATCAATTTAGGGTATCCACTCAAGAATTCGTTTGCCCTAGCGTTTATCGGTTATTCGGCTAATGTGGCCCATTAGCACTTCAGCTTATTAATTTGATGACCTATCAAATATTATGTTTTTTTGAAGTGTTTCACACTTTATATTTTTGTAAATTGTTAAACACAATCCAAAATTTCATCGTACCGACGGGACTTGAACCCGCAACCTCCGGAATAACATGTTCCGGTGCTTTGCCAATTAAGCCACGGTGTGAAGTATCGTTACGACGAAATTAGTGGATTGCATTTTGTTAACCCAATTATGCATTGGTGGCGCCATCTATGACTACTTATTACGTAAGTTAATCATTCGGAAGAATACATTACAGTTTTCAAATCCGACGAGAGATGTTGCACTGCGTAAATCAGATTACTGAGTTGATGACCTATGTCAATGACTTTGGTTTTAAGTCGGATCATCTCGTTATGGATTCAATCCTTTAGAGAAACTCCGAGCATAGCCAATTTCATAGCACGCTGAGCGACTTTTGTGGGCCAGTCCATCCGTGAGTGTCCATGTTTCGGCACCGCGGCACCGTATGCCATAAGGTGTAGGACGCACTGATTGTAGATTTGACTCTGAGGAATGGCAATGTATAGACTCGACGTAGTTTCTCATGTGCTATCCAGTCTAGCTGTTTTCTTATATGTGCCTCTTTCTCGAAGTTGTTTTTACCTTATTTTAAATTGCTAGATATGCATGGAGATAATTAGAATACATTTTCATTATTATTATTAATTTTCATCATTGATCAACATGGTGCAATCGAAAGTACTTACTATCTGTACCTTATACTGTCTGTACCTTTCGAAATAGGTGAAAATCGAATTAATGATTATACCCACTGAATGTTATAGCAGCGTTCACGGCAAATCGTTTACGGGCATAATAATCATTAAAATGTGTTCTCATTTTATTGAGGTCCAAACTCGAACCACTGAGATTATGATCTCTATCCTTTTTATCAGAGATCCTTAGGGTTGAAAAGAAAATTTTTAATATTGATAGGTAATAGTATTATTGGGCAGCATGTTCACCATTTCTACCACATTATTGTTTAACAATAGGTGAGATAGTGCTCCAACGCTAGCCTATAAGATGTATTTTATAAAAAGGTACTATTTAATACCTAATTTTGCGAATGATTCAAAGTAATCTAAAGATTATCACCATTATTTAATTAAATATTTTGATTATTTACTATTTTAACATGTGAGAAATTGCTCTAACAAAATAGGAGGGAATTCGAGATGTAGTTCTGCTACAAATTGATGTTTGAAATCGGGCAAACAGTTTCTGCCTGCATTGCCAGAAATATTACGAGCCAGCTAAGTGGATTAAAAAACCTCAAATAGTAACATTTCTAAGGCTTACAGATTAAATAGAGTATATTTTTAACTAAGTCATCATAATTATCAGCAAATTTCCGTCCACTACTGTACACAGGCCTCTCCTATGGCACGCCACTAAGTAAATAATTACTGAAATGAAACTATTTATTGGTAGATTATTTCCTCTCTCACCACTTAATGATCTCACACTGTATATTTGATAGAAATGTAGTCTTTATTTAAACTTAATGAAACTTAAATTAATACTTTGAATAATATTTTTTAAAAATGTCAACAATTTCCTTTACGCATACTTATATTTTAATTTGTTTTTCTAGTTTTAAAATGTTACCATAATAAAGGAAGGTCGATATTACACTTATACCCACAAAACAGAGCACGACGTGTCCAGCCCTATCGTAATATTATTTTGTTATTTATATACCTCATATTTATATTGCTCATAGGACATAAACAAGTGACTAGTGAGATAATAAAATATTATTCTGTACATATGTATCAAAAATTGCCATCAAGGAAGGAGCATGTAGCTGTCATATTTAGATGGTAATCGCACTCATGTATCCTGTAGTTAGGTAATTATTTTTCACTTAGTTCTGCAATTAAACTTAGGTGTTTGTTTTAAAAGAATTATTTCTGGTACAAAATTTTAAAAGACCACACATGAGGTGTGAGAAAGAGATTAGCGTGAACAAAGCTTTTAAAAATATTAAGATTTATCTGCGGAACCTTTCATGAAATAAGTTGATTTTCAAATTAAACACACTTGATTGTTTTTTTGTTATAAAAATCGTACTCGAATATAGGGGAACGGAAAATAAAGCAAGTGAATGCTTTGAAACGTGTAATTTTGGTAAATAGCTATTCGATACGTATCGAATCATTTCTGAAACAAAAGACGGTTGAATTATTAAAATTAATGTTTGGATGTTAGTCACTTACTAAAAATCTACCGCATGAAAATATAAGACGGATAATTACATAAAAGTATTTGATAGAAATACTAGGAGTGAAGTATGAAAATTATATTTAAAGCATGTTTCGCGGATACATATAACAGGCATGGTACACTTATTTTAAAAGTGATTTTAAATTTATAATTGAATATATAATTTATAAAATGTTTACCTGATAGACTAGCATTTGACCACTTTCTCACCTGGTGGTAAGTGATGATGTGGTAGAAGGTGGTGAAAATTCTAGGGCTAGATCATAACTGGCTTTCAAGTAAGTACAACGGCCAGAACACATTCAATTTTTAACGATAGACTTTTCAATTTGAGGGTGGTAGCTGGCCAGACGGACACTAAATAGTGTCCTATCTCCTTTCCGTGGGTTTGTAACTATGTTTTTTTCTTAACCTGAGGACGACTGTGAATGCGCGCATAAAACTTTCCATGGAAAAAAAATCATTGGTGCATGCCGGATATTAACACCCGATACCTCTGGCTTCAAAGCCAACCATTCTCCCATTGCGCTTGGGCTGGGCCCTCTTCACATAAAGGTAAGATTACCTTAATATCTAATAGGTCTTGGTAAAAAAATAAAAGGAACCTATTCTGTGTTTTGGTAAGATAGCAATCAAACGCTAGCCCATAAAATATTAAAATTTGCTACGGTTTAAGATTACATTGTACTTAGTGGAATTAAAAAATAGCAGTTACTCACATCACAACCAACATTGGTTTATAATATTATCCACATAGCGCAACTATTCTAAGCCGTCTTCCATGTTAGCCGGAACCGAGCATTATGGCGAACAGATTAGGAACATGACTTTGATCAATGGAATAGCATAATACAAAGCTTCCCTTACGGACGACTTCACTCCTTATAAATATCTTAAAATGTTCTTCTTCAAGATTTCCCTCCTTGTAAATCCATATATGCTGGTTCTATTCAAATATTTCAGATCGCAAAATATCTAACCTTTACGCACACATTAATTACCTGTAGTGTGGGTAAAAAGTGCACACACGTGAGGAGAAGGTGGTTCGTGGGGGCAGGCGACCACTCCCACGGCGACGCCCGCTCATTTTAAATTGTAATTACAATTTATTATTGTCTCTGCCGCCTTCAGCGCTCGCCGCCATTTTTATCGATCATAAACTTTGTATTCGATTCGAATTCCACCTTGTGATCCGAGGCGATTTGCGTTTCCGTTGCGAGTAGGTAGGTATATAAACATGACTCAATTTTATAACTAGCTGAACTTAAACTCAGATGAAAAGCTGAATTACTTTAATTTGTAGAGTAAGGTACTCAATGCATGTAAGTAGCTTAGATTTTGGTTACAGCTATCATATGCGAACTATTTTTGCTGGTCCTAATACTCCTAGTAAACAGAAGAACATTAGAAGTTTCATTATTATGATCCAACAATCAATTTAAATGCCATGTTTTTATTTATTTATTTGGGGCTTTGCCACTGAGCGCAGTACACGCATCGCCCTATCGGCAAAGAATAACAATTACATTTATTTTACTTTATTCTAAACAGAACTAACTGGCCTTATCTACAACATCTAATTCTACAACTTTCTTTTAGTAGTTTTTTCTACATCTTGGGTCTTCGTCTTCGTTCTTTTTGTCGATTGTTGCTGCCAATATAGTATAAATGCTAGACATCAAAATTGGTCAAAGATGTAAGTAGGACGTGATGGTATTCACTGTACCATAGCCTCTCCATGGTATCTCGGTCACAAATCCAATCGGATTCTCGAACAAGAGGGTTATATCTTAAAAGCGAAGTAAGTTTATGTACCTTTCTTAATTAATTTGTGAGTTGCAGACTGCCCCCGTCGCCGCTCGTTACGGTTCTTGCTCTAATTTGTTGTTTCATCTTGTTTATTTTAGACAGGACTTCGACTCAAATCGACATTTGAATTGTTGGCCCTGTGAATAAGTTGGTAATAATGCTGCTTTCTGAAAGTGCTGACAAATTCGTATATCTATACAATACTAATATTATAAAGAGAGAACATTTGTATTTTTGTATGTTTGTAATGAGTAAGCTCAAAAACTACTGAACCGATTTAAAAAATTCTTTCACTTATACATATAATGGACTTTCGGAATGAAAATAGGCTATATATTATCCCGTTTAAATCAAAGGTACATTCGTGGAGACCTAATTTGCAACCTAAGTCGGCAAATAAACGGTCGAAAAAACACGTTTCTGACGAACGCTGCTTAATTGAAAATAGATAGAAGAATATTTTCTATGCAAGAGTTGTACAACTTACATAATACAATAAGACCTACAAAAAAGTCCGCGACAGCATATGTCTATCTCTTAAGGTTGACTCACAGTAACCATTTTAATTTTAAAATGTTTGTTAAATAATATTACATAACTTCCAAGGCTATTTTCAAGTATATAGTATTAATCCTTATCCAAATAAATACGTTAATTAGCTTGGCCACATATTATAGATTAAAATTGTCCTTTTTAGTATATAATTCAAATGAAAACTCTAGAAGATATCACGAATTTCACAAACACGCATCGCAAAATTAATAAAATATTTGCAGTGAAACCACAGATTAGGTCATAGTTAGTACGAAAATATTATTATAAGCTTAGCTTTTCTGTAGATCCCCACTAATCACAATGAATTTGAAGTCAATATAGTATAATAATATGATCTATTGTATAAAATAATATTCATCTATATATATAATAATATAATATAATATTTTAAACCACCCGGACTGATCTATGTATAATAGCTTTTTCCAATGACTCTAAACACGACATTTAAAATCTGAGCTGTAAGTTGGTGAGGATTTGAGTATTCTGTAGAGTCCAGGAGGCTTCCATGTTCTTACAATATCGTTGAAGAAGAAGATTTTCGAATTGATCAGACCTATGAAAGTTGATTTCATAGCGCAATTAACTAGAAAAAAGCTCATAATTTTATAACGATTGAACGAATTTTCATGAATCAAAGCTAAGAAAACTCTCGATGAAGACATCTATCAAACAAAAAAAAACTATCAATAATAAAAACAAAATCATTTCATCCGGTTAGGTGCTAAGGTGCTACAGATAGACACACAGATACACACGTTAAACGTATATTACCCCTACATTTTGCGTCGGGGAACGCCGTAAGGTTACGGCGGCAGATGTACTCCTTGGTGGTAAGCTACTTTTTGGTAGATTTAATGATTCCACTACCACTGTACGAAAACTCATGATTCATGAATGCACATAAAACTTTCATTGGTAGGTATATAGCTAGGATTAGAAACAATGACCGTCGGGTCAGAAGCAGGGTAACTATCCTTTACGCCAAAGGGCCGTCCAAAATCAATACGTAAGTATTATAAAACAAAGTTCATCACTGCGTCTGTCTGTCTGTTCGCAATAATTTCAATAGCTACTGAACGGATTATCATGCGGTTTTCACCAATAGCCAGAGTGTTTATGAGGAAGGTTTAGGTGCATAATTCGTTAAGGTTTTGTGTAAATTGGATGAAATATGACGATGGTTGTTAAATATGTTCATATTTTATATTCGATGCAACAAACTGATGCAAATTTTGTAGGCATATATGTTCTACCCGTGCGAAGCCGGGGCGGGCTGCTAGTAGCGTATATTAGTGTAAAATAATGATGGCGCGCCCGTTAATTATATTTTTTTATGTAGGTTTGCTATATTTTCCTATAATCTCATCAAAGCTTGCGCAGAGTTAGGGGGGGGTAACACTTCTGCCATCTTCCATCTTCCATCTTACAAAACATAGTGTTGTTTTAATTTGAAATAGCGCTAAGGGGTCAAGACAGGCTACTTTATGACTTTAAGATATCAAAGCCAGACCCCTCCACGACTGTGTCAATCGGGTGACATCGGCATTTATCGGCGTTTTCGAGTGCCTGTTATTTGACAGATCAATCGCAAGCGCCGATTTTGATATTAATATTTCTGGAGCAAGAATCAGCTCGGCTCCTGTTGTTCAATTAAAGCTCCGTCATGTCTGAGAGTGTATATACAATGTGAGTAATTGGCTTTTATTGTACCACATCTAGAATTCTTCTCCTCTTATCTTCATTTCACAAAATATGTTTTACGTGAAACAGCAGTTACCTCTCCATGTGCATTGATACCGCATCTTGCCGCTTTACACCTATAATCGTATATATTTTTTTGTAATCTTTATTGAAATAATTATATAATAAAAATAAAAGTCTATTAAATATAACTCAATCGAGAGTTCTGATAGATCTTTTGCTACCTCAAAAAGAGAAACAAGTGTTAAAATCGAGATAAAATGCAAATGAACAAAACGACCCCTAGAGCAGCGAAGGGTTAAGATGTTTTCATAACTGAGTGTCGACGTTGTCGTCAAATCGCCTTTCGTTTCCATTTTAATTGAAATGAATAAAGATTACAAGTGCTGAAGGCTGAATTTGGTAATGCTTTGGTTTTTCTTTTATGGTACTTACTTGAAAAGGGGTCAGAATACGAAAGCTTTTCTTAGTTGATTCAAATCGGTTAATGCAAGGAGGAAACTTATTCGTACCGGTCATCAATATGTTAACATTCCAATAATTATCGTATCATCATTATCCGGTGTCAGTCCACTGCTGGACGTAGGCCTCTCCCAAGATGCGCCACTGAGCCCGATCTTCAGCTCTTCTTTTCCTGCTTTGCGTATGTCGTCGCTCCACCTGGTCACAGGACGTCCTACGCTACGTTTGCCGATTCGCGGTCTCCACTCTAGTACAAGTCTACTCCAACGGTTATCAGTCCTGCGGCAGATATAACCAGCCCACTGCCACTTCAGTTTACTTATCCGTTGAGCTATATCGATAACTTTATGATCGCATGCCATAACTTTTTTGAATGGATTGGAGGAGATATTGACAGACAAGGTAGTATTGAACATATTTTTGCTTTACATTTAAGTTGAATTGGAGTAATCTAGAATTGCACACAAGTGCTGTGCAAGTGGATGGGTCTGTTTATCGCAGTGGCCTTGTTTAGGCAAAATTATATTGAAACTTAAAACATATTCACCATACTTTTACAAAAAAACTTTTTATTTTAATGTTTCTTTTTAACCAACTTCACAAAAAGGAGGAGGTTCTCAATTCGTCTGTATGTTTTTTTTTGTGTGTGTGTTACGCGATTACTCCGTCAATTATGAACAGATTCAAATGATTCTTTTTTTAATAGGTAGGGTACGTTTTCGATGTGGTGACATTTTAATTTCATTGAGATCTGATTAGTATCTCCAGAGATATGGAGACAAATACCTCAAACATAGGAGAATGTACTGGTTTTAGAAGAAGAGTCCCAAGAAGATTATACACAATGGAGGTTGCTATCGTATATACTTTTGAAGACTAAAAAATATGACCTTGAATAATGTTTTTACATCTTTCTTCACGTTGATTTTGGTTTTTGGCAGATATTCTTACGGTAACTGTGAGCGAGATAGAAACAAAGGTGGGGAGAAATAATTTGTCTTCACAGGAATGTTCTACCGGGCAAAGTCTTGTTAGGGTGCAAAGTTAGTTAATATTTTTTGACATGACATGACGTTTGGCGAAGATGGCGGCCATATCAGTCCCGTGACACATAATTAAATAACTCCGAATTATGAACGTACTTTGTACCAACCAACACTGCAAAAATAAAATTATAAGCATAATACTACAGATTATATAATAGTTACTACGTAAATAATACTTTCCGTTGTTAGGTTGGCTACACAGTGCTTTCATAATTCAGTTATCAACAATGTAGGGAAGTGCAACTCTTATAACGTTTATTGCACAGGGCCATATTGAACATTGTCCATTGATACCTTGATGACATCATTATGACTACTGAATATTTTTACTAGCGCGGCATTTAAAGTCAATTTTTTAGGGTTCCAAACCCAAAGGGTATCAAATGAACATTTTCTGATACTTTGTTGTCCGTTCGTCCGTCCGTCCGTGTGTCTATATGTGCGCACTTTACAGATCTGTATCTTCTTAACCGTAATAGGTGCATACTTGAAATTTTTACAAAGTATATATCCGCCAAAATAAAACCGACTTCATAACCACAAACAGGCACTCAAAAGCGAAAAATAAATTACTTAATATAATTATTATAAACGTTACCCACTTATCTATTTGAAGTCGGTGCCAGCCAAGTCTAATAACCTACTTACTACTACTACATACATAGTATCTATCTATCTACTATCTAATAGACTTGTCTGGCACCGACTCCAAATAGATAAGTGGGTAGCGCTTATAATAATTATATTAAGTAATTTATTTTTCGCTTTTGAGTGCCTGTTTGTGGTAATGAAGTCGGTTTTATTTTGTTTGAAAAATAATTTATTATTATTTACAATTGTATTTACTACATAAGAAAATACAACATAACGAGTGCAAGTTCCAAAGCGTAAACAACTAATAAAACGAAGCCCTCCTACGCTCGCATCCAAATATCTAAAGACAATAAACGCCGCCATGCATCACTCGGGAACATAGCTCAAAGTTATTTAATTACTGAAAGGAAAAACTAATCCTCCTATACGATGGAGAGCGAAAATTACGCCCTACGCTCTGCAGGTGCGTACATAGATGTGTCGCTGCGTGAAGTTACAGGGGGTTCCATAATTTAAAGTTTCTGCCGAAGCATTTGCTTTATGATGACGAGTAAGACGTTGTTATAATTTTTAAGTACAATTAATTCTTTATTCACAGCTTTAAAATGGCGCTTGAACAAGAACGTATGAACATTAAAATTAGAATTCACTTGATTACATTTAATGAGATGACTGTGTTTGGCACAGTACTTTGTATTATAAGCCGTATAACTGTTAGTCCTTATATTCAATCTCATAACAAATATATACGTAAATTAATCATTTAGTATTTATACCGCAAATTTATAGAATTCTAAGCGTTCTTCCAGTATTTTTAAGGTAACAGGCGCAGCAGTGCAGTGTCATGCGAACTTCTGGCAGTCCAGAATTTTTAATGCCGCTGTATCTGTAATAGGTAGACGTCATTGCTTACCATCAAGTGAGCGTCGTGCTTGTCCTGTTACCTTATATAAAAATAAAAATCTTATCTTAAAAATAATATCAGAACTGCATCGAGGAGTGATATGGTTACTTGACAAGTTATCTTTGTTGCTACATTCACATCATACATACATCTAAATGTGTGTA
This sequence comes from Cabera pusaria, assembly GCA_954871355.1. Classification (NCBI taxonomy): domain Eukaryota; kingdom Metazoa; phylum Arthropoda; class Insecta; order Lepidoptera; family Geometridae; genus Cabera; species Cabera pusaria. The sequence continues at coordinate 11,842,477 of OX940893.1, forward strand.
ATTCGCAAATAATTAAACTTCAAACATATTGATGTTTGAATAATTAAACTTTAAATATGTTTAAAGTTTAATTATGTCGATGTTTGAAGTTTAATTATTTGCGAATCAAAACATATTTGCGAAAAACGAAGATAGCCGGTACCGTCCTACGCTTTTGTCTTCATTATTATTCTATTTAACTTTCGACTTTTAGGAATATGTTCATCTAACAGAAGTTTATTTTAAAATTTCATTTTAATTTTGTACGATATGTATTGATTTTGTTTAATTTTATTAGTGTAAAATCTAAGCACCCTGTACAACAGCAATACTTCAATAGAGACTACAAGCAGCGAGGCGCTGTCGCGTACGACAATATTTATGCGCGTAATATTAACTCCACGATCTAACTTGAGAACGTATCTGAGCTTGGGACATGCCATATATAGCGCAATTATTTTATTTCTTGGGTTAGCAATATCAACTTATGATGTAATTTTGTTTTCTTTTTATTATCGTTTTAAAACAAAAGTTGCTTATAGTAATAATAGATCCTACCGTTCTACAACGAACTATATATTAATAACTTATTAATTTTATTGTAATTATTGTAAAATTTTCAATACCTCGATTTACTTTTTAGGTAGGTATATAAAATAAATTAAATTAAATGTTTCTAGATTTTTACAAAATTACACTAGCATGCGTCGCGTGCCAAAATTATCTTGAAATTGTCATAAATTCAATATTGTTTCTGGGACTGATTAGATTTTATAGGTTTGCCCAGCACCAATAACGTTAATATATCTAGCGGCTAAGTTCATCATATTAACTGTTGGATAGACATGACTATAAAGGTACGACCACACCGCGGCGTCCTGCGTGCATCCAGATGCAGTAGTATTTGTACCGATTGGTTCATATCAAACGCGATCTACGGAGATCAGAGCTATTAAAAATCAGATCGCCAATGCGCACGTGGACGCAGGACGCCAAGGTGTGGTCGTACCTTAACAGTTGGTAAAAAGGCTCGATGCACTGAAGAGAAAATTGCTGATCAAATAACACTAGGCGACAGTTATTGATACAGCATAGCGAATTTTATTCAACACAGCCACAGACAAATTTTATACAGACAGCATTTTTAGATAGACAAAACTCGATTGTTTTTGGAGATGTGTAATTAAAATAAACTAAGTCGGACTTGCACTTGTAGGGTTCCGATTCCGTACCACACTACATTATTTTATAAAATCGAGCAAAAAATGCTGAAAGAAATCACGTTTCTTGTAATAAATTGATAAATCGATCTAGCTAGGTTTTCATTTTCAGAAAATGTTGTTTTATCTCTGTTTTCAGGTAAAGAAAAACTTCTACAATATAATTAGAATATGAAGGTAAACTTCGCCATTGCTACATTGTTACGATAGCTCAGTGGGAGATCGTTCGGATGGCGATCAGAAGAACCCCGAATAAAAGTCCAAACGAGATGATTAATTTTTCTAAGTTTGTTCTTTTGTAAGAAGACTATTATTGGAAGCCAAAAAATTGCATAAAACAGGATTTACCAAAAAAAAAAAATTGCTAGCAAAGCTCGGTCATCCAGATATTATTATATTATATTACCGTGTCAATTCCAAACAATTATTAAAACAGGAGCCGCGTGCTTATTCAGTACAACGCCATTATACGAACACTAACGCCAACTAAGTGAAAGTAAGTGTAAGTGAAAGTAACACAAAGGTAATTAATATAATTAATACAGTTAAACATTCATAGATGGCGTTATAGTAAAATGCCGAAAAACACGTTTAATGTATGGAGATCCCCTTAAATTTTAACTTTATTCTGTTTTGAGACAGACAGACAGACAGACAGACGGACAGCGGAGTCTCAGTAATAGGGTTCCGTTGGTGCCCTTTGGGTTCGGAACCCTAACAACGACGAAGCGCTTCGAGAAAAGGTAACTAGTGCCCTTGCGCTTTGCATGGCTCGTTTGGACGTGGGCACTGCCAAAGATGGTAAATTTTGGCAAGATATAAATGATCGAGCGAGCGTAGCGAGTGAAGCGTTCAGTTGCGACAAGGCAAACATGCTTTCGTCCGGATGTTTGTCTGTCTATTCTCGCTGGGTCGCATTTTTAAACCGATTATGACGAAACAAAAATTGCCACACGAGTTTCTTGATTTATTTAAGAATTTTTGTCGATCGCGTTATATGGTTGGGTGGAAAAAGAAAAACACACTAAGGAGTATATTCTACACAAGAAGTTGCGAAAAAAAAATCTAAAAGGGAAGTATTATGTTTCTTTGAAGTGTTATACACTTTATATTTTTGTAAATTGTTAAACACAATCCAAAATTTCATCGTTTCAATTAAATTTTGGATTTTGTTTAGCAATTTACAAAAAGGGAAGTGTAGGGGGAATTAGTGGGGAAATTTGCTGTAGCGTCGTTTGTGTCGCCAAGTGTCCAAGAAGGGGGAGTGGAGGTGAGATTGGGGGTGAAGTTTGCCGAAGCGTTATATATAGGCGGATCTCACGTGCCTCTCAAATGTGATTAAAATCCGTCGATAAATAATGCAAGTACGGAATAGCAGACTTCCACATTTCCCCCTTCACTCCTCTTTTTTGGAAATTTGGCGATCAATAACGCTACAGCAAAATTCCCCCTTTTTTTGGATTTTTTTACGCAACATCTTGTGTAGAATGAAGTTGGTGTGCCTCTCAAATTTGATTGAAATCTGTTGATAAATAACGCTACAGAAAACTTCTCCGCTTTCCCCTTCCCTCTATCCCCCCCCCCCCCCCCCCAATCGAAAACATGAACAACTTTTTTTTTTCAATAAATCAAGAAACTCGTATGTCAATTTTAATAAGAATTATTTGGGCTTTAAATTAGAGTAAGAACTTAATTTAGCGTTCTTGAGATCTTATATGTCGATGTCAAGGAGTTTTTTAATCTAAAAGAAGAACATTTGACCACTATCTCACCTGATGTTCAGTGAAGATGCGGACTAAGATGGAATCGTGCTTATCTGATATTGGAAGACTGCAGTAAGACGAGGCGCTGGACAACTATTCACAGAGCGCAACTATCCCAAACCGCCTTCCAGACAGGCTGGTACCAAACATCATACTGGAACTCAGCAAACCAAACGGCCATAGTCGGCCATCAGTAGGTACCCATTGAGCACCTGCCATGGTCACATGTAGGGAGTCTAGAGTCTATTCTTAAATGAACCCCTTGACCGACCTGCGGGGGACAGCTGTAATCTCCATGACCTTACAATTAGATGGTAAGGGTGAGGATATAAAGAGGCAAGTTTCCAAGAAATGATAACTGCCTGCAACAGACTTTTGAGGACACATTACTATTTTTATTAAATCCACTTCTATTAATTGGGTAGGTCAGTGCACTGCTACGGTCATTTAGAAACAACTTGATGTAAAGTATCACATAAGCTGTAATTTCACTGGTGATTGGTAATATCAACTCAAAACTCAAACCAAAAACACATTTTTTCTTCATGGTTGGATAGCTGACAAGAGATAAGTAACTTTTACACTGATATGTGTTCCATCGGGAATTGGATGTTTCCAACGTGTCTCAGCAACAGCCATAAAACTCACGTCATGTTATGTTTTTACAGAACAATTTTACCATTATTAAAACTATAAAGGAACACTGTCTTTACTACATACATATATTGATACATACATTACCCTCACGCGCAGTCGGTTAAAGTAAGTAACAAGAGTTAGTGCTTTGCCCTTTTTAGAAGTTCCTATATCTGTGCTAAAAAAAACTACGTAAAATAAAAAAAAAAGTAAACCAAGATATTTGGGCTTATGTTAAAATGCTATCCCTACCTCATTTCCAGATCGAAAATCATTTGTATCTCAAACGAGGCAGAGAAGTCGATTCCGAAATTCCCGAAATACTTGGAAGGGGTCAGCGATTGCTCGATGTCCGAAATCAGAGGGAAAGGCGCATCACTACCTCCCCCGGGCTAAATATAAAAATCATTCATATGGACAAAATAAAATTGCATCCCAAATAACCCTGTGCTCACCGGCCGAAAATCTATTAGCAATAAATATGAAGTTTTCCGATTTCACAGGATTTAAAACTGCGTTCGAGCGCTGCACATAAACTCGGGGAGTTCTTATGACTTTTCTGCTTTATGAGGCCGTAGTTTTATTGGTTTGCGGATTCGTTAATTGCGTCGCCTGAAATGGGGTGTGGTGCCTGATTTGGTGGGTGTGAGACGAATAAATATTGCTTCATTTTGAAAAGTGGATAGAAGTCTTGTTAAGTTTATTTCCTTAGTAATTTGGTGGCTTATTCGGGATTGTTTTAGGGCGTTGATTCATTTTGATGATATTTGATGATTTAATGGATCCTATGCATTTGATCAACTTTTGTGTAATTTTTAGATGTGTGTTTATTTTAATGTTTAGCTATAATGGCAAGTCAAGGTATGGATTCAAAACCTAACTACCTAAACTTATAGATAGAGTACACTAGATGGACTTCTTCAATCAAGCATACGACCAGCCATTCCTTATAATAATAGTTTTAACTTAGTGGCGTAACGCAATCAACAAAAACTTTACTTAATGTATATTATACTATTATACAATTAGTAAATACCTATTGCATAAGTGTAAAGTAGTGTATGAAACTGCACATATCTATTTATTAAAACACTTGTGTATATGAATGGCTCAATAACTTTGTTTTTTTTTGTAAATTCAAAGCAATAAGTTATGTTTCTGTTATATCTATAATATTTTTTATTGAATATGATCTATTTAATGTAATTTGACGAGTGTAAGTGCAAATTTTTAATTTGCCCATGTACTGAATAAATGCTTTGCTTTGACTTTGACACTCGTGTTCTAATACCTCTCAGTATGCAGCAGTTTCATGAAGTATTTATACTTTACCCATTATTATTATAGCAATTCGTAGCCCTCGTAGCGTAGCTACAGTTCTTCGTAGCCGTTCTCCGAATTTAATATAAAAGACAATTCTGTTCAAAATAAACATATACTTAAGCTCCAGAGAGTTCTATATATTAGATAAGAAGTGCCACGCGGCTTCGCCTGCGTTAAAAACTTCTTTCATTTACACAACACTTTTTTATAATATCATGTAGGTTAGTGTTTGACCACTATCTCTCCTGTTAGTAAGTGATGATGCGGTTGGTAGCATGCTAGGCCTAGAATAGGAATTGGCTCTCTCAAGGATAGCTGCCGGAACACATTATATGTTTGGCGACAGATTTCTAACTTGAGGGTGATAGCTGGCCAGGTGGACACTAGAAAGTGTTCTACCACCATGCGGGGTCGGGGGTTCCTTAACGATGTTTTTCCTTCACCGTAAGGCCACTATGAAAAGCGCACGTAAATTTTTCGATACAAATACTATTGGTGCAAGGTGAGGAAGGAAGAACTCGGTACCTCTGGTGTCAAAGCTGACCATTCTCCCACTACACCAGTGGACCCTTTTTTATCTACACACATCGCTGGCTTCAAACCATAGGGGCGTATATGCAATACCCCTACTTTTCAGGGGACAAAAAAAACTTTTATTAAAAAAAGTCATGTGTCTATGAAAGTGCTTCGATATTTGTGTGAAATGCTCAATTATTTTGTAACTATTATGGAGCCTGCAAAAAATGCACTTACTTCTATTTGGCTCGACAATATTAGACAAACCGTATGGTATTTTTTCTCAAAAAATGCATGGAGTGAATGGACTTATAATTTATATCTTTTGTATTTAACGCAATATTAAAAGGAACATATAAACTTAGTATAAGTATCGTGAACCTTTATGTTAAACTAATTTGTATATAAATAAATCCACTATTTCTACCATTTTCGAAGATTAATACGTCCATTTGGCTTGTCAAAAAAATAAAATTGTTTTGTTCTAAGACAGATGTACAGATCTATTTAGAGTCAATTTCTATAATGGCGAAGTAAAACAAATATACTCAAAAATATTTTAAATTGTATTTTTAAAAAGGAACTTAAAAATTAAACAATTTTTTGATATATAATTACATTTTAAGTCAACATTTAAAAAAATTGATAATATAATTTGATGACCGTAATCAAATATAAAAGTGTCATAGGTGAGACATTATGTCCAGCAGTGGGCAGAGATAGGCTGATGATAATGAATCAAATTATAAGAGCCGCTTTTATCAATTGTTTAAATTAAAGTATATTTAGAATGCATTAACAGTTAGATACTGTAAATATTTGGTATATTCTAATACGCTTATCACTAGGGGACTGTCAAAGTTCTATTAAACAAGTTCTAAAATAATTTATATTTAAGTTAATTTGTTCTTATGAATAATTTCTTTTCCCGTTGGGGTAGGCAGAGACTACTTCTTTCCACATCTGAAGAGTTTGGTAGGAAACCAAGTCAGTGGGGCACTGCGTAACTTTATGAGCAGTCAGAACGTGTCTAAAAAGTATGACTGGCTGTACATAGAGAAGTATTGGTTCCCACACTTATGTATGGTAGTGAATGCTGGGTGTGGCAGAAGAAACATGAAAGTAAAATTAATGCCGTAAAAATGAGAAGTTTGAGAAGTATGGTATGAGTGGAATGATAGAAAAGGCGAAGAACAGCGTGATAAGGGAACGTTGTGGTGTGATAGAAGATTTAGTGACAACGATAGAGATAGGGATGCTTAGATGGTTTGAACATCTAGAGAGAATGGATGAATGAAGATTTACGAAATAGATTTGTGAGACGAGTGTAAATGGGCCAGCCGATAGAGGCCGACCTAGGAGAACGTATCACGACCAGATCGGAGACGTTTTAAAGAAAGGCCAAGTCAAATGTACCTATAACCGGCAAGTATGCTTGAAGGGGCTAATGAAAGTGGAAGAAGCGAAAGAGGTATATCAGGATCGTAGCATGTGGAAAGAAGTAGTCTCTACCTACCCCAATGGAAAAAAAATGTATGAACAAATTAACATAAAATAAATGATTCTAGAACTTGTTTGATAGAACTTTGATAGCTACTACTACTAGCGATACCTACCCCTGGAAAAAGTTAATATTTCTATTTTGATCACAGTTCAGAGTCGCTTGTTTCAACTGTTTATTATGAAATATATTTTGAATGTATCAGAATATACCAAATATTTACAGGTTACTTACCATTCCGTGCTGATTAACTCAGTACACAGTGTGTACAACTACAAATTAACTTAGGAATGTTCTGATGCATTCTAAATATACTTTGATTTAAACAATTGAAAAAAGCGGGTCTTTTGTTTCATTCATCATCATCAGCCTATCTCTGTCTACTGCTGGATAATGGATGCTCGATAATGCCTTACCTATGGCACTTTTATTATATACTATCATCAAAACATTAAAAAATAAATAAAAAATTACTAAAATATTAAAATTTGTTTAATTTTAAGGTTCCTTTTTTTATTTTTTTATTATATTATATTTTTGAGTATATTTGTTTTACCTTACCATTAGAGAAAATTTACCCCAAATAGATCTAAACGTCTGTCTTACTACTTAATTTTCTTTTTTTTTTAACATAAAATTTCACGATACTTATACTAAGTACATGTTCTTTTTAATATTGCATTATATAATATACAGAAGTTTTGTATTATAAGTCCATCCACTTAAAGTATTTTCTGAGAAAATATAACATGCGGTCTGTCTAAAATTGTCGAGCCAAATAGAAGTAAGTGCATTATTGCAGGCATTAAAAAAAGCTTTTTCGTCTTTTTAGCATGACATATTAGTGGCTCTCAAGGATATCTGCCAGAATACATCAGTTGATTGGTGACAGATTTTTCAACTTGAGTGTTCTACTATCATTCCGAGGGTTTCTTAACAATGTTTTCCTTGACTGCAGAAACAAATCATCAATCAGAGTCCTGTGTCATAAATCCATTGGTGCACGCCGTGGGTTTGGTCCTGATAGCTCGGAAGTCAAAGCCCTCCATTTTCCCACTACGCTACATGGCTCTTACCGACTTTATAAAAGATATCTTATTAATTATGAAATACTTTCGATTGACATCTTCGGTATGGAAGAGGCTCTTATAAAGGAAAGCACAAATTTGATATTTTAAATTTTTAATCTTGATATTTTCATCTACGATACAAGGCACACACACAATTTTAAGTAAATTAAGAATAATTATAATAGAAATAATAAATTAAACCACATGCGTTCTGAACATACTTTTACTGAAATACAAAGTGTACAATGAGAAGCCTCAATATCTAAATTACAACTGACAAAGAAATAAACTACACTAGAAGCGACAATACAGGATAAATATAACGTGCTAAATTTTCATTTATAGAACAGTATTGTCAATTTTTATAATGAAAATGAAACAACTGATACAAATTGTACCTACCTCATTCATGCCCTTTACATTCACACATTGTCAGCTAAACATTTATAGTAACAACTAAGTTAATTCATTTTGTCTCGATATCCATACAGACATATGAATTAAAATTGTATCGAGTGACATTCTTTGTCGGCACTTGACTATTCCAGAACATTGGTACAGGTTACTGAAACATCACTTGATTGTCAAGTGTACTTTACGCTATAATAAGAGGAGTTAGGTTCCTCCAATTAACAGCGCACTTTATGTTATCTATCACAGCAAACATAATAGGTAAGTAGGTATAAAATAATACTGATGAATGGAAGCAAGTAATAAAACTAATAAGCAAACATATTATACCGTGGTTAGCTAACAAAATCGTTATTTAAAAGTACCTTAAACAGCTTTTTTCTAAAAAATCAAAAGTGAAAAGATAGTTATAAATTAATATTTTTGTAATACCTTATACAAAGTTCATGTTGATTCTCTTCAATGACTTCAATAGTCAAGCGTCAATTTTCACCCGATACATTCACTAATCTTACAATAAACTATTAAGACATTGAAAATTGTCTCGTTCACTAAGCATAAATAACGCTATTGTTTCGTATGTTATATTAAAACTACTGAACTTACTGTTAAAAACATTTCTATTCATATACATCGAATCTGCATTACAGATGTCATAGCGCAATCGTAAATGAAATTTTTACAGGCTTCTACGAACGGGTATGGCTTAACGACAAATTAATGCTTAGAAAAATATGTACATACAGTCGTATTGTTTCAACAAAACGACCTTAATAATATAAATGAAACGTTAACAATACTTATAAGTACATTTGTGTGATGCATAAAAGTATTTACAGGGATATATCACGTTATAATTGATCATACATATAAATAAATCAAACGGGCATATATATGCATTAACTGTACGTACATATTTTCAGATTAGGTCATACCCTTCAAAAGAAAATACTTAGGTAAAATACTTGTACGCACAAAAATGTATCTTCAGAATTCAGTCACTTACTTTGAAATGTAATGTTTTAAGTCTACTAACTTAGAGTAATTATCGTACAATTTACGTTATAATAAACTAGTTCAGTTACATCTAATCATTGCACTAAAATTGAATAAATTACAAGATAGTGAAGATCACATTATTACTATTGAACGTTAATTTACACTATAGTAAAATGATGGAAATGTACCTACTCTCAGTTTTACTGACGATAACAATATCATGAAGGTCTTTTATCTGCCGAAATTATTTGGTAGGAACTCAAACGTTCATAATATATCTCGCAAATTGTATTGAGACTAGCGCCGAAAATTTTAGAAAAATCCTCAAAAAGCAGTCTTTGATCAATTCCAACCATTGTCTCAATCGATCATGTAACGAATACAAAAATCTAAAAGCTTACAATGATATGTATGTAGGTACAGACGAAACACTTCCAGAGAAAGAAATGCATCACTATAAAATCACACAAGTAAATAACGATAGATACTTAACATATAAATATGGCATTTAATAATAAGTAAAGGTACTCTTCAAAAGATTTAAATAGTGACGAATAAATAACTCGAATCGTCGATAAAACTTCGCAGACTTACCGCTAATAATATTGAGGGCTATTTACAAATTTTACTATGGAAGAAGAGTACGCGCGATACCTCTGTACGCTACGGTATCTGTGCCTTACTTCATAACAATATTTACATTAATCTCGATAGAGGAAGTAGAACTTCATTGAGATCTTCGCCGAAGGTTCACAGACGAACGTTATTATTCGTTTCATCAAAAATTGTCCAATTATCTTTGGAATTACTTTTCCCTGAACTCGGGTTTGACACTGATGATCGGTTTTCTCGTTTCATCTTCCTTATCTAGTTCTCGGTCGGGGTACTCGGGAGCCCCGGGGGTTGGTAGCTAAGTGGCCGAACTGAACAGCACTGAGTTCTTGTAGTACGCGGCACGGTCTGACAGGGGGCTCTTTACGTCGCGCTCCATGGCTTGCTGGCGCGACTTCCGCTCCATCTCTAACTCCTGGGCCAAGGATTCTGTTGAACAAAGAAAACGCACATTAGCAAAGTACGATTAATTCATAAACATCATTCATAACTGTCATATAATTACATTGTACATACTCGCTTTGTCATAATTTCAATATACTACGAAGCTCAAAGGTACAATATGCTAGTCTAAACGCAGTCGATATAAATTCGTTAACCAAGTTCCATTACGGAATACAAGTGTGTCACCCCGGAAAATGCCATTAACGCACGGGGAAGAGAATTCACATCAAACGGACTTCACATACGTATCGTACATGTTAATTTAATATTGGATATTTCGAGCTAAAAACGTATTGCGAGCAATATAGACCGTAATTAAATTTCTTCTCGAAGGGTTAAGGTTCCAGCGTCATATAAATGCGAATGTGATATAGAAGATAATGGTTATTTACTAATAATTCTAAAGCAATGGTTGCATTAATTCAAATGTTTAAGAATTATTCTCAAATACCTTTATTGTTGCAAAATATAGTATACTTTGCAACCTGAGAAAAATTAGAAATTGAGATCTATTGAATTAATTTATTTCATTAACTTTTCGTCAGATGACAAGTGAATCTTATGACAATTCAAGTGAAGATAAATTTTAATACGTCTCAAGTTCAGAAAACGCCCTAATAAGATTTTAGGAAAATTGACAAAGTTCGTGAAGAGGCACGAGTAGGTGAGGTAAGGCAATTGTCTCCGAAAACGTCGACGTTTTACGAAATATGCTTATTCAATTTCATGCAACGCTTGCCGCCTCCTGCAATTTACGAGATATAAAAGATATAAACGGAATCGCGTTTTTTGCTTACTTTGATGGAAGATTCTCTCAACGGGGAATTGAATTTCTCATCTCAACATTCGTTTACAATTTATGTTTCGAGTGGACAAATTTGCGACTTACATTAGATTCTTAGTTTCATGTGCTATAATATCGTTCTATGATTTCTTTTAATATTTGAATTGTGCAAATGTTTGTTTGATTTGCAATAGTCGTCAGATAAAAAACTCAATTATAATCCGATTTGTGTGAGTGTAGAGCATCGCTCAAGGGCTTGACACTCGCAAGTGTCACCGTGGAGGGTTGTTTCGAAACAGAAACCTATTATCTCGGGCGAGATTATACGCCTAGGGCGTCACAATTAAATATTATACACTTAAAAGCTTCGGCCTTTGCCGTTTCACTTCGCTGCCACCCCTAAATGTCCCATTAGGTCTGTTTGAATACGTAATATTTTTGCATTTGCCGCTTCTAAAACAGAATTGCCGGTTCCTTTGAGAGCTATAATCTATTTGTTCTTTGAAACAACTGTAATGGTTGAGCGCTTAGCTTGATAAAAAGTTATGCTTTAATCTTCTTTATTTTTACCATTTTGTACTAAAGGTATTATATTGTGAGTAAAAATTGCTGATAAAGAAGTTGAAGCAGCTGTTTTATTTAACTAGTTTCGAGTGACATCATTTTACAAAAGAAATTACTTTCACGCGAACGATGTTAATCGTACAAAAACAGTTACCTACAGACATTCGATTTCGTTTCAATCAAATGGTCAAGGAATGAAAAAAGGACTGCCCAAGATGAACGTGAAATGATTTATTTAAAGCAATAAAAGTACCAACTACTTCATAATGAGAAAAAATAGTTTTTTTTGTGACAACTCTTCGTAAATGCCGATGGTTTCACTAACACAAATCGTGACACCATTTACCTATCATTTCATGTTAATGGTTATGATAAAATTGATTGATTTTTAAAAAAGTTGCACTATTGTGACATGAGCACATTAACACAAATTAACTTAAGGAACAAGAAAGCAAGCATAAACAATGTTGTCAAAGTTCGCTAACAATTACTGTAACACGATACACTGAACATTAGAATGTCGGTATCGACGCCTCATTATTTTTAACAATTTTTAGAGCTATCGACACCTCTTTTCGATGTTGAAACAAAATTAATTACTGCTGTAAATTAAACAGAAAAAGAGTTGATTAATTCTTTAGTTAGGAATTTGAGAAGGTTGCGAACAAAAGGGTGAAAGAGTGCGAGGGAGAGGTAACCCGTGTCAGTGAACAAGTGACACAGGTGTCACTGGTCATACTAGTCATCAAAATCTTTGTAAAGTTTACAAACAGACAGGTTCTAAGGTGCTATCTCTATCGGACCGTGATCAATCGGACTGATTGGATTGATTTTCTATTAGAGATATTTCGTTTCACTTTTTTCTTGGAATCGTTCCGATCATGATTCGAATTCAATTTACTTAAAACTTTGTTTTTATCGTACCTTGTCCGATGGGATATAGCCCAACTAGTATAAAATTTTTTTTAGAATTAAAGTGTCCAATTAATGAAACACTAAAATAAAATTGCTATACTCATAGAGTCAGTAAAGAGCTCTCTAACAATTTCCCATTTGAGTACAGCATATTTTTAATAGCAGTTGGCTGATGGAAACACTCTGCACAATGATTCGACTGCGCTACTGAAGCATAAACAAAAAAGTTAATATCGTCAAAGGTTTCGGGCGCACCTGTGCGGTACAATTTTATTTCCATTCATTTTACAAGCTCACCTAAAAAGTGGCGTGCTGAAGTTTCCTCTTTATTAATTTTTCAACTTTATATTACTTGTGTTACATCGGTTGGTTTATCCGTATTATGGGTGTAGATGAATTTGTTAAAATCTATTTTTGAGACAGACAAAAAAAAAATACAAAACAGAAGATCTGTCTCAAAAATAGATTTTAACAAATTCATCTACGCCCATTATACGGATAAATCTTCTTGTTTTTGTTAATGTTGCATTGTTTATATTGATTTGGTACCTTACTATATACTAGAAGTGCCACCCGTTTTTAAAACTACTTTCAGTTATTTAAAACTGTTCTTTTGCACAAACTTTTTCCTGTCAGTTATAAATACCTCATAAAAGAAATTTAAAAAGTCCGTTGATTTTTTTTCAAGTTATGTTCCATCTTACATGTGGCAATAGGAATAATAACAGTTTATAAAAAAAAACTGACTAACAAAATTTAAATATTGGATTAAAAAACTCATATCGATTTTATTATTATGAGCGACATTAATAATTATTTTGATAAAATAAACCTACAAAATAATTCAATCCGCCATGATATGCTTATCGCCAATTAAAACAAATGACGTGGCGTTAGAGTAAAATTAACGAAATTGTTATGAATAACTTTTGTACTTGCATGGCACCGTCTCTACATGCATAGCGATTGAATTTCGAGCAACATCGATACGAAAAGAGATGCAGATAATAACTTTCTAGCTGCATCTCATTCTAGCAGAAGTTTGCGATGACAAGACGCATCGCTGAGATATAATATATATATGATATGATATATATATCGATGCGTCTTGCATCGCTATCAATGTTTACATCGATATCGACGCGTCCTGTCATCGCAAACGTCTAATGGAGGGAGATGAAGCTAGTCATTTACATCTCTTTTCTTACCGACGATCTTTGATTAAAATTCATCGCTATTCATGTAGAGACTGCCGGCCCTTATTTACTCAAACGTGACGTCAACCGCAACGCCATGACACTCAAAGCGTTTCGGCGTGAATTTTTTACTTTAAATTATAAAGTAAATGGTGTTTTTTATAGGTGATATATCTTTATTTTTAGCGATAATATACGATATTCGTTGCAATAAATATATATTTCTGAAAATCAAAAATTTTCATCATGCCCATTGATAACATTTGTATAGAACTACATATTACTACTAATATTTCGTAAAATAACCTTCGTCGATCATGACTTATGACTGTCGGATAGGTAATAAATTATAAAAAGCATAATAATATATAAAGAAGGTACAATTACATAGTTTGTACACGATGTATCACTGTACCAGCGTCCTAATGATATAGCGATATGTAATTGAAATGATTGATTACTGACGGAAACCTACTTTCATATAAATTAACTCGCCAAATGACTTCTTGTCAACTAGACATTAATATTTAACATGCTTGTATTTGTATTCATGTAGACTAGAGTAACTCAGTTCTGGCCAAGAAGATTACACTCAATGGAGATTGCATGTAGAATATACTCTTGAAAACTATAAGACCGTGAATGACGTCAAATTATATTTTTGTTCTTTTCTTCACGTTGATCTTAGTGTTAGACAGAATATGACAGACTATTCTTCCGGTTGGTAAGTGTGAGAAAGAAGGTAGAAAAACAAACTCAGAGTGAGTTAATTTGTCTTGTTTGGTAAACATGAAAAGTTATCAAGGTATTGAAGCCCCAGTTTTATTTATATTTTACAGTTACCGTTTGACCACTATTTCGCCTAGTGGTAAGCGATGAAGTAGTCGAAGATGGTGACACGAAGGCCTAGAATACTCTGACACTTAATGGCTGAGTGTTGCCGGAACACCGTAAGGTTTGGTATGTCGGCAGATTTTCTGCTTGATGGTGGCAAGCTACTTTTTGGTAGTAAGTCAGGAGGAACATCAACATAAAATGCTTCTACCACCTGCGGAACCCAAAGCTAGTTAGGGTTCAATCTATTTTTTATCAGACCTAACTGCACAACGACTCCTTGTAAACTAGACATAAATATTTAACTCGAAAATTTGTATTTTTCAGTTCTTGCTCATCTTCTTTCTCATAAAAAGCACGCAAAAAAAAGTTTTCTAATTTACGAATAATAAAATATGTTTTTTCTCTACCACCGACGGCACTGAGGAAACTTGATGAAAGGCTCCAAGTTTTAATTTTTGTTTTTCTGTTAGCAACCTTTTTATATTTACAACCCTCTTCTATTCTATTTGACTTTGTAGATTTAAAATATTTCTTTAGAGGAAGTCATATAAAAGATCGCGGAGCTGTCATTTCTAATATTAGTTTTAAAATATATGTAAGAATAATATTTTTTGTTTATTTGCGTGTTCGCGTGCATTAAGGATCCTTGGGGTGTAAGTACCTGCTTAAATTACTCGCAATATCTGGTTGAACAGCGGTTCCGGAAAAAGGCATTCGCCGAGGAAACGGAAATAATTAAATCCATATCAATAGCTTTCAACTAGCTGTCTTCTGAACTCTTGCTTTAAATTGTCGTTGCCCGGCAAAAAAACGGCATTGGTTGTATTTTACTGTTTATAGTGTCGTATGTTATTTCATGATAAATAACATTATTCAATATAATACTAGAATTATTAAACTTATTTAATTGGTATTTTAGTGGTATTTATACATGAAACCCCTGATATCTCCAGAAATTCATGAAGAAGGAAAATTGTATCGTGTTTTCTATCCAGAACTAAATTTCAGTATTCCTGCTCCTATCGAAAATGTACTAAATTTGTTAGCGTTCACGCCAGACGTATCCTTAAAATGTATGTTAATTACATTGGTTGTGGTGAAAGAGATGTCATTCTTAAAATTGTGTTTGGCGTGAACGCTAACAGAGATTGTATTTTGTGTAAAGGCCTGTTAGCTGACTATTACGTTATTTCATAAACCATGGTTTTGTTACATAATATAACAATGGCATGACAAGTAAAACAAGCTTCGACGTGATATTTCTATCTTTTGGCGTGAAATATTGAGTAGCTGTTTGTACGGCGGTTTGACCAGTGAATTTGTATTTTGTTGGCGGATTGTTGTATTGATGTTTATGATTTTAAGGTGAACATTAATTAATTATTTATTATACTAAGGTAAATTAATACGTGTACGTCGAGGTATGTACATTAGGAACTGTGTGAAAATGTATACACAATCGGTTAAGCTGGATGACCAGCATCATTTATGGTCATCCAGCTCCAGCAAATGAACTAAGAACAAAAGACCCCAGCCCAGTTCCCATTCTAGGCCTAGCGTGCTTACCATCTTCGACCGCATTATCACTTACCAACAGGTGAGATAGTGGTCAAACGCTAGCCTATAGATAGATAAGATATTTTAAAAAACACATGAGTGACTACCCCGGTTCATTAGTACTCCTTCCTGCTTCAGCTTGAAATTTCTGGGCTTTCCACATAGCGAATATTAATGAAAAAGAACTACGGTTTGATTTGACGGTACCCGAAAAATAAATTGAACTATTTGAACGGCATTTGCATGTCGTTCAAATTTTCATATAATTATGAAATTAATATGAACATTTTCATGTTTTAGTAAGTTTTTTAGGCTTACGGCGTACAGTATCCTAATACTTAGGTGCCAAAATAAAGTTTTTTTTATTTTCCTCTAGACAACATCATATTCATTTTCTTATGTGATCATAAAATCAGTATATCCACTTTTGACTTAAAACTGACATTAATAACAAGGGTAATGCGATCCGCTGATCAGACCCTCCCCAGAATCACAATACAAACCGAGGGGCATGCAAGTATCGTTTTGCTTTTTAAATAGTTGAAATTCCGAAGTTCCCGAATCGCTACGTAATATGATGAGTAAACATTATATTTCAAATATTTTTCCGACCCTTACATTGATGAAAATCATACATTGTCGAACGTATCAGTTGGGATCCAAGAATTCAATAACGCGAATTTATGAATACCTACGTCTCTTCAATATCTGTATGTGAAATCGACGTGTATTGTGGGAAGGAAGATGACGATAGCAAGGTAGTGAATAAATTATCACAATCTTCGGTAAATATATTACATTGAAGCATTACGAGGAAGTATATATCGGCAACAATCTAATGTGCTCCGGCACATAATAAATAATACTACAAGTTCCGGCAGCTATAACCCTTGATAGCCAGCCAGTCCATTCTTGGCCTAGCGTGCTACCGTTCTCGACCGATTGACCGACCGATCCTCGATCACTTAAGGACGCCGCGGTGTGGCCGTACCTTTATTCATAAATAATATATAAATAATAGTGGTCAACGCTAGCCTACTTATACGCCATAAAAATAAAGTAGTACCGATTTGTGATTGCATACCAGAGTAGTTCTGCCAGAAAGCAGCGCCTCCGCTCATGATGTCCACAGGCGGTGGAGGGTAGTTCCATTGCGGCTTCTCAGGGGTACGAGGTGGCTCCCTCTGAAAGGGAGGTGATGAAGGAGGTGGCTCCGTGCTGGGGGGTTTACTCTCAGAGCCATTCTCACGCTCCTGACGAATCTCTTGCGCAGGTGGCGACATGTTCTCTGCAAAGACTGCATAAGTTAGGAACTGCTACTTTTGAGATAAATAACCGCAGAAAGCATGATTTAATACCTTCTCAAGTATTTAAGTTATTAAGCGATATTAAAATATTACGCCACATTCATTGTTGTATCAGAAAAACCTTCAGAACAGTTGAATCTCAAGGCGCAGTTCACCTATCTATGGGCATTAAATGCCCTTACATCTATTATTAGTCAGTCAAATGGACAGCCAATAAGTGTAGCAAACACCGATTATGCAAGGAAACTCGACACAAATGCGTGTTAGTTCAGCAACCCTCGTTTCAAATGGTCTGCGAAACGATTTCCTGACACGGAGATTAGTACAAGCCTTCACGAGTGCGCACCCCTTCTTACGGCACGCACTCGATATTCACTCAACAGGGAATAGAGTAACAAATCAAACTGGTCACCCATCAAGAATCAATCTTATATCAACCGTATAAAGTTGTTGTTCGTTAGCATCAGTATTGGACGATGTGTGATGGGTCTGGATAAGATAAAGCCGATGCAGAGATAGTTTGACAGAATGTAAGTTAACTTGTCAGAGGCACTCGTACGTGGAAACTTGTTGAAGTATGATGAGCGATGCCATTGGCAATGTTCACGTGAGAAGATTTGGGTGGATCTTACGTCATTTATGTATACTTGCCTAATATAAATTGATTTAAGCTTAACGATCCACTGTGGTTTCTATTGTAGTAGTACAATCAAATTTAAAATCGAACTGTTGGTCTGATGTAATTCAAAATCTAGACAATAAGATACTTACCAGTTGCAATTCTGAGGATCTCAGCCGGTGCCCCTGACTGCTTGAGCGCCTCCTCGATCTTCTGCCGCCTCTTCAGCTCCATCTCCAACTGATCCTGGATCATTTGCCGTTGTTTTCTCTCTTTCTTTAGCCGCTTTTGGTACATTACTGTAGAAAAAAAACTTAATTTATTTTTTAGCCAACTTCAAAAGTAGAAGGTTTCTCAATTCAACCGTATATATATATATATTTTATGTGTGTGTGTGTGTTTTTATGTGTGTGCTCGCGAATAACTTCGTCGTGTATGAACCGATTTTGATGGTTATTTTTTTGTTGGAAAGTAGATATCCCAAAAATGACACCATAGTAATTTCATCGAGATCTGATAAGTATCTCTAGAGATATAGAGATTAACGCCTCAAACTTGGTATTGAAAATTAAAAGCGCGGCATTTGAAGTCGGTTATTTTAGTTTTTTAAACGATTTTATCAGTAGATTTTAACAGTTTTCAAGTTGCAGGGCAAAAGTTTTGAGTGAGATGTTATTGTTTTCCCCAAAATGTTATATTTGTTCTTATTTACCAGATTATAATAATGTAGCGTGCTCTTGAGTATTCGATTGAAAACATTATAGAGAACGACTAATTTAAAAAAAAAAACAGTTAAAATGCCTGACGCAAATAATGCAGATGAAGACAAATTATTATTATCTGTTAACGGCTTATCTAATTCATACGTTTATTATAATTTTAACACGTTTATATCTCCATTAATATTAATAGAAGGCGGCGAAATCGTTCCCATGCCGTACCGTATCGAAACAACAATTACTTCAAATGCCGCACGCAGAACAAAACAAAATTCCCGACTAAATATACGGTCATGTGCATGCGCCGATACGCCATACTTCTCTCCACCTGTATACCATCAAACCTGAAAATCGCTTCACCTGTCTCTTTTACTCTTATGACAACCTTTTCTCTATATGAGCCTATAACTACAGATTCTCGATTCGATTTGGCATTAAACCGTCAATGATCGTTCGATCTCGCGTCGATCAAATTTCTCTCTCTTGCATATTGATTGAGCAATGTTTCATCTTTTTCTTACGAAGGTTTGATTGACGAATGATTGAGTCGCGGATAATTTGTGGAAGGAGGAGGCTTTTGATGGGCAGAGAGGCGGACTCAGGGATAGAATACGCATTCCATGATGATTGTGAAGTTATTAGAGGTTGCATTACCAGTAGGTATAAGTTTCTAATTCAATCTAGGATTTTCGTAGCATTTCTTTTAACAGTTATTATTTACACTAGCTTTGACTAAAGTATCCAAAAAATCTATTTATCAACACAAACATTAAAATGCGGAAGTCAGTTTTTATATTTGTTTGTTTGGGACCTTTTCACGGTCAAACGGCTTTACCGATTTGGCTGAAATTTTGTACAGAGATAGCCAGTATTTTAGAATAGGTCATATGTATATTTTTTTAATTCGGGCAAAGCCACGGGGCGCAGCCCCCGTGGAGCAATAATTTATACCAATTTTTCTTTTGTTTTGTTGTGAAAAAAAATTTGTTTACGAATTCAAGGCATCTATTATTTTACCGTACTTTCTGAACAGATTTCAGTCTAACTGAATAAAAAACACCACAGCGTCCTGTGTTTGCGATCTAGGCGGCGATCAGATAGCGCAGTAGTATTTGTACCAACGGGTTCACACCAAACGCGATCAGAAAACAATTGAAAAGTACCGAGATCGCGCCCGCAGATCACATGACGCCGCGGTGTGGCCGTACCTTAACTTATATTTTACGAGTTATTGCAAGCAGCATAAAACGAGTGTAGCAATTTTAAAGCAAACTATTTTTAAATCTATCTAATTTTAATTGAACATCGCGATCTCACCGCGTGACCTCACTCCCGAGGAAGAGCGACTGACTCGCTCGAAACCTAGGTCGAGAAAATTCGACTAAGGTACGTAATTATAGCCGGTATATAACAACAATGATGTTACAAATTCACGATAATTTTAAAATCAAAATATTTTTAAATCGTTTAAGTTTCTTACTTGAACCACAAAAAACCGCCGAGATCTGTTTCGAGATGGCAAGAGATAGAGTTTTGATGAAGTCGGCCCGCGATGAGGTCGCAGATAACTTGTTCGTTTTATGGAAACAGTATGAATAATAAACTAATAAAAAAATATAAAGGTACACCCCTTGCCGTCGCTCAGGATTGCGAAGAGGCGGTGCTTCATTTTATTGGGAATTTAAAATGCCTAACTACGGTAGTTATATTCTTCTTCAAACTGAGGTAAATGGAATTTAAAGTGTGTAGATTCACACAAAAGTTGTTGAATATTAATAAAATCTATACAAAAAATACTTCATTGGGTAGATAATTGAGAGTCGTAGAATGAAAACAAAACGAGAGTTGACTTTCTCATTAAAGATTTGCTAATAATTAATGTTGTTGCTAATGAAACAGGCGAGGTTCACTAGCGATCACCTCTTACGCATCATTTGTCATCGGACGACCTTCGACATGGCAACATAGTCATATCGGAATGTGAAGAGCATATTTTTATTTTAATGTCATTTTCTCTTTACATCCTAAGATGAATAAAAGTGAACCTTCTAAAAACAAAGGGAACCCTAAAGTCAAATATAATATACGTGACCGTACATAATTACTTTGTTAGCAAAATTAGGATGGAAAGGTCCTCTTTCACTTAATTTCTCGTCAATACAAAGGTTCACGTTCAAATGTCCGTTCAGTGGAAAATTCGTCGGACCATCGAGTCCGAGTATCGATTCGGTGTAACACCTCTGAAAAACAGTTTGCACTCGACTGAAGATTATTTTAGAACCTTTTCATCTAATTTTTCCTGTTTAATAACGCGTGAATGTTTCATTTGTAGACTAACTTTACGGAGAGGCTGTTCTCA
Organism: Cabera pusaria; assembly: GCA_954871355.1. Taxonomy (NCBI): domain Eukaryota; kingdom Metazoa; phylum Arthropoda; class Insecta; order Lepidoptera; family Geometridae; genus Cabera; species Cabera pusaria. Next base: position 11,863,808 of record OX940893.1, read on the forward strand.
AATGAAATTAAAACACCAATCAAAGTCTTCTCACGGATAAGCGTCTTGATCGCTAACCGCAGCAGAAGCGTTATTGACGGATCCCTTTACATTGTTTCTACAAGTCAATATTTGTCCAAAGGCCATCGGCTCCGCTTTGTGCCCATAATCCGAACCTATTGCTTCCTCATTCATAAATTCACAGACGATGAATCGTAATAATTCTCGATTGATTATTTCATTTGAAGCGGGCTTAACAAAAAGTTTAGCGTCTTTTGTTGCCGCTTTTGTGTTCGGTGATGGTTCTAATTCTAGATGATTGAATAGTCATGATGCAGTTAATCTTTTCTTTGTATTTTCTATTTCATTTTAATTCAAATTACAATGACGCTGCTCTAGGTGGGTAGATCTATTGTAATATCTATCTATTAATTTACAATATGCACAGTGCATTTATATTATAACGAGGCATGAGTAAAAAAAACGATTTATTTTTATAAATGTATGCATGAGTAAAAAAAATACATGAATACTAGATTTATTATCCAGCAATAATTCGTCACGATATCATAAATTAATAATACAAATAAATGAAATTGTTAAACATTGTAGAACTCAATTGAAATAACAGCGGATACACAAACGCATTCCCAAAAAGACGAAACAACAATAAGCACAGAATGAAGAGAGCAACAAAGCGTGCGATATGAAGCGAAACAATTCGATGACCGAGCGTATGAATAAAAACGAACCACCAAAATATTGAAGGAATCCGTTCAAAGGGGAAAAAATGCAATAAAACCCGAGGCCGATACAGAACGAGTGTGGTTAAAAGCAACGAACGAATATGGTTGCGAACATCCGTTGCAGACAAAAGTTCGGCTACTTGACTATGCAAATTATATTTGCAGACCGCCACGGCTGAGACCCGATCTCCGCCGTTTCATTTCACTGTTACGTATAACGTATATTCTTTTCATATTTTCATCCGATTTCCTTCCCCTCGCTCATTTTGTTCCGTTTTAAAAGTCGCGGAACAATGCCGCTTTCCGCGGGCGGTATTCGCCGCGAGCCGTCCTTGCACGCGGCTTCTTTCTCTTGTTATTATACCTACGTATATTTTTATATCTATTGAGTTTTCTTTTCTTTAATACTTTTTAAGTCATAAATGGCTGATACGGGCCCCTAGGGTTTGTTGCCCGAATAACATGTAAATGAGTCGCTTGTGAGAGTAGGTTGATACAAATTCAAATTGGAATCTGCGTTATATTGTAATTTTGGATGGCAACCATTTTCTTATGAGTAAGGTGCCTACCTACCCTTGAAGACTCTGTTACTTAATTTCAGATTTACACATTTTCCGAGTATGGATTCGTAAATAATGTATTGTAAGTATAGTATTTATGTATAAGTATAGTATGGATTTTCTGGCCACATATGTCGCAGAACGAAGTCTTCGACATCTTATCTAAAGAAAGCGTTACCGTAGGGGTTAACCATTACGGTAACGGATGCGGAAGTTATTATTGCTTTACTGCTTGCTTGTAAGCAAGCCCTCTAGTATCTCAGCTATATTTAAATACATTTCTAAACAAAGAAATCGTTTTACTAAAGATCAGTTATTTAGTAATACTACGACTTTCTTTACTATAAAATCTTTTTCAAAAAAAATAAAACCGACTTCATTACCACAAACAGGCACTCAAAAGCGAAAAATAAATAACTTAATATAATTATTATAAGCGCTACCCACTTATCTATTTGAAGTCGGTGCCAGCCAAGTCTATTGGATAGTAGATAGATCCTATGTATGTAGTAGTAGTAAGTAGGTAGATACATGTAGTTAGTATCCATCTACTACCTATTAGACTTGGCTGGCACCGACTTCAAATAGATAAGTGGGTAGCGCTTATAATAATTATATTTGGTAATTTATTTTTCGCTTTTGAGTGCCTGTTTGTGGTAATGAAGTCGGTTTTATTTTTTTTGAAAAAGATTTTATTTTAACCTTTTTAGTGCAAAACAAGTTTTAATAACATGCCTCTATAAAATTTCGTGTCTGGGCCGTTATACAGTGACGGATATATACTTTGGGAAATTTCAAGTATGTACCTATTACGGTTAAGAAGGTACATCGGTAAAGTGCGCACATATAGACACGGACGTACGGACGGACGGACGAACGGACAACAAAGTCTCAGAAAGTGTTCATTTGGTACCCTTTAGGTTCGGAACCCTAAAATGCCGCGATAGTGAAAATATTCACTAGTCATAATGATGTCATCAAGGTATCAAAGGACAATGTCCAAAATGGCCTGTGCAATAAAAGCATCTGACACACACGATAATTAATTGTCTATTTTATTACAATAATTCCAAATACATTTATAACACGGACTAGTTGTATTCCAAAATGAAAATAAAAAAGGTATTGCGATTTTATTTGCGATTATTAACATTAATTGTTGCCATATGGCCCACACAGTCTGAATCACTCTACTACGTTATAAGAGTTGGCACTTCCTTACATTGTTAATACCCAAATTATGAAAGCACTGTGTAGCCAACCTAACAATGAAAAGTATTATTTACGTAGTAACTATTATATAATCTGTGGTATTATGCTTATAATTTTTTTTTGCAGTGTTTGTTGTTACATAGTACATAATTCTGAGTGATTTATGTATGCAGTGTCGCGGGCGGGACTGATATGGCCGCCATCTTCGCCAAACGTCATGTCATGTTAAAAATATTAGGTATGTTCAAAAACTTTGCACATTAACAAGACTTTGCCTGGTAGAACATTCCTGTGAAGACAAACTAATTCTCCCCACCTTTGTTTCTATCTCGCTCACAGTTACCGTAAGAATATTAGAAGTCAATAATACTTAAATATAAAAAAAAATTAAAACCACCCCCGATAGATTTGTATATGCAATCCGAGTTTATAATCAAAGCATATGAATAACTTTGTACATTGAGACCATTCCAAGGAGATGTCTCAGAGTAAGATCAAGCTTACCATATTTTTGCAATATCATTGAAGTAACAAGATACTGCGACAGCGCCATATTGATTTTTTGACGTCCGCGGTCAAAGGACTACGAGCTTACGAAAGTTGCTATCGTAGTTTTTTTTAACCAAAAAAGAGCTTATAATATTTAAACGGCTGAACAGATTTTCATGAAATAAAGCTAAGAACACTCTCGACGAAGACATCTATCAAACAAAACAAATTAAATCAAAATCGGTTCATCCGTTTGGGCGCTACGATGCCACGATGACATACACACAGATACACAGATACACACGACAAACTTATAACACTCCTTCGTTTTGCGTCGAGGGTTAAAAACCAAAATCAACGTGAAGAAAGATGTAAAAACATTATTCAAGGTCATATATTATTCATATTTTTTAGTCTTCGAAAGTATATGCAATAGCAACCTCCATTGTGTATAATCTTCTTGGGACTCTTCTTCTAAAACCAGTACATTCTCCTATGTTTGAGATATTTATCTCCATATCTCTGAAGATACTAATCAGATCTCGATAAAATTAAAATGGAACCACCTCGGAAACGTACCCTACCTATTAAAAAATGAATCATCTGAATCCGTTCACAATTGACGGAGTAATCGCGTAACATACACACAAAAAAAACATACAGACGAATTGAGAACCTCCTCCTCTTTTGTGAAGTCGGTTAAAAAATAGCGTCATGTGTTTGATGGTAAGGCATGGCATGTTTAAGGCAAAGTTTCGATTACCAAAAATCCTTAGAGACACAAAAAATAAGTTCAGCAGATGACATACACAGAACCGATACCCACTCGATGCTATAGTTGTCCCACTAGTGCAATACGACGTAAATAAGCATCGACATTTATGACGTTTGCACCCCTCCGAGCGTCGCCGAACGATTTAGATAAGTCTTTTTATAGTTCTTTATTGAAAATAAATTGCCTAGAATAAAATCAGACGCAGTTGAAATGGCTTTCCGATAGATGTGTATGAAATAATGTTCTACAGATAAGATGTGTCAGATGAACGTATGTTTAGGAAAAACTGTGACTGATGCGGTGTCGATTGGGGACGACTGACGCTTGATAAGGTAAAGTTAATGGTTTCCGCAATATCTGCTGATGTAAATGTAAATGAAAGGTGCTGAGCTAAAACCTGTTTTATTAAATTGATTGATTTATTCAAATTTGTCCATAATTTGGTCAACAATAAAGATTCGTAGTGATTTGAAAAACGTTTATAGAAGCTATACAGTTTGCATCTCGCTAACAGACCTTGTTCTTAATACAGAAATTAGGTCATAAACACAAGTATTTGACGTCGGCAAACGGATAGCAAAACTAAAGTCGAGGTGGGCAAGACACTTGGTCAGACTTGAGAATAACAGGTGGACAAAAACGGAAACAGAGTGGTGGCCTGAAAAGACCGGCAGGATGACCGTGAGCTAGATGGACGGACGATGTGTTGAAAACTGCTAACAGAACTTGGCACAGAATGGGTCAGGACCGCGTAAAATGGCGTAAGGAAGACGCCTACGTCTAACAGTGGATAGAGAAAGAAAATCCTGATACAGTTTGCGATCATTTTAAAGTCTGTAATATTCTTCAAAAGAAGAAAACGCCTTATATATCAATTATATGAATGTCAACCCAAAAGCGTCAACCATAATCTACTTATATACCTAATATTTTCTTCGTGTTTCTCAATGTTTGCATAAAAATCAATCCATAAATCAAAAGATGACTGTTTCCCTCTCCTAAAGACATTTGTCAAAGCTGTCCACACCAATGTCCTGTCCTATACAGTCGCCTCCACTCGCTAACGACCGTTTAGCTTTTTATCTGATTCCTCTGTTTTATTCGGGCACTATTTATGACTCGGGTGCTTTTTGCGATAAACATTTTTCCTCAAAATTGTACCCGATTATTGTTTCTGTCGGAGAAAGGGAGCGACTTTAGTTACGAGCTCCGAATGACCTTCGCCGATAAAACACGACACTTTCTCTTCAGTGTTTACGAAGCTAGATTATTTGATCTTTCATAACATCTCATCGGGAGTTTCAAAGCAACAAAATATCAATAAAGGTGCACGGAGAAATTTCATGAAAAAAAAGAGAGAGAGAGAGAGAGAGAGAGAGAGAGAGAGAGATCGCTAGCAGTTTTATCATGACGATCAAAGGGCCGGTCGGGCATTCCGATTTCTTACGACGTTAGTAAAAAATACAATCTCTCTTTATAGTTACCATTCCACTGGTTATTATATCCGTATCGATACGGTTGAACTTACGGACCGTGAAATGTTTGATTCTTGATATTGCTTGCCCCCGGCACTATTCGCTCATTTCGACACTTTTTAGACTTTTGTATGGCAGATGAAAGAACCATGTTTCGGTACATACGTATTTATAACGCTGCAAGGGTTGATAAACAGATTTCGTGGTATGTACAAAATGTTGCACATAATCTAATTTATTTTTCCAACGACGCTGAGTTACATGTCCTGTATTGACAACTAAAAATCATTTATATTATTTACAATATACATTATAATATAAGAACATTTAAATAAGTAGTAAATTTTTATTTATACTTACTTACCTTCATTAAGTTCAAAAACTAATTTATTTACAATACCGATGATAATAAACAATAAAGAAAATTTTTAAACACAATCCAAAATTTCGTCGTATCGATGTATCGAACCGTGGCTTAATTGGCAGAGCACCTGGACGTGTAATCCGGGGGGTGCGGGTTCGAGTCCCGTCGGTACGATGAAATTTTGGATTGTGTTTAACAATTTTACAAAAATATTAAGTGTGAGACACTTCAAAGAAACATATTTAATAAAGAAAATGTTATTCTAATCTAAACTATCTGTACCGTTAATTTTTTTTCAACTCTTGTTATCATCTTTCTAATTTCGATTTGATTGGATTTATCTTACCAATAACTAAATATAATATAATATATAATCAAACATTTTTTTTCTCAGGTGATTTTCGAATTAGTTTTGGACTACATAAAAAATTTTCAATATTTAGTTTATTGATATGTTTTATTAGAAATAGAAACAATGTGGTCATGAAAAACTTGAGAGAACAAACGATGTTTGAGTCTGCAAACTATCGGGTACGGAATACATTCAGTGAAATTGTCCGTTGTCCGATCACACTTTTACTGCTTATAAAAATATCCCAAAGTTTATGTTCTATCAAAAACACTGCTTCCGAATACAGGACAAAACGCCAAATATACGAAACATAATATTAAGATTAGACAGATGAAACAAAAGAAATTGACTCTGGGTACAAAAAACATCGATTTGGGATCGAATGATGTATTATTTTCGTCGGAATGGTTCATCGGGGCATGCTTCCTGCGCTGTGAGTGTGGTCGTAATTTGACACCTTCTGTTAATATGCCTGAATTAATAATATTATACATTTTCGACGGCAGGGGTCGTGTGTATCGCGTGCGAATGTCTCGTGAGGCTTCAGTGCATCGATTTGAGAAACAAATATCGATTTACATTACTTAGACAATTTTAACTGATACTTCTGTTTATAAAATGCTCATATGCTCAAAATGCCAATAACTCATACATAAGATGCTTTTTAATTACAAGCTGATCTTAATTAAATGAACAAACGATTGAAACTGAACATAGTATTATAAAATTATATCATTAATGTACACATTCTGAGTATAAATGTGCTATGTCAAATTAAGTGCATCATAGTAATTATAATAAAACACTAATTCCTCCATTTGTCCAATCTCATTACCGAATAAACTTTCTCGAAATAAGAAGAGTCACGAGCGACAACGTGATAACCGCCAGCATTCCATGCAATATTGTAAAACACAACGCAGGTAGACAAAACACAACCAATATTGACAATAGATGATTGCAGACCGTCCGGCGGATCCCCTCAGCAAACTTCGAATTAAAACGGGGACGAGAAAAATTAATCCTAATGCGATTTTAATGAAGCCCAAATGAATGAATGCAATAATGAATTGCTAAGCCGCGGGATATTCGTTTTGTATTAACAGACGCCGGCATGAAAATGAAAGATAAAGTCCCAAGCATACGTCTACCTCTCGATATGCATATACTACGATGTGTCTGAGAACTTCTATGTATCTCCGTAATTAGTGCTTTGCGCAACATAAACCACTAGAGATAATACATATTACCCGAGCTCGCAGCCTCGTAGCGTATTGAAGCGGAGAGAAGATAAAATGTAATAATAATTAAGGCTCAGCATTGTACAAAGACGCACGCCTTAGCATCGAGTATAAAGCACACAAGCACTGAAAATGTACACCTGAAGTCTGTGCTCGCTTTTGCATTAACGAATGCGGAAGCGGCGCTGTGCATACAGGACGCGTTGCACCCCTCCTCTGAGGTGCTCCGACCTCCCTGCCACCCTCGTACCTCTCGCTCCCACCAGACGCCTCCAGCACCAGAGCATGTCCCACCCGTGCGTTCATTACCTCTACGCGACGGCGGCGACCCAACAATTCAAGTTTGCTTTCCGCCACACAATCTGCGCTACCAGACAGACTACATTGCACCTATACACGCTGCCCACTCGAAAATAAAAAGATGCAGAAATTAACCTGGCCTCACTAAAAAAGAGGAAACTAAGTGAAGCTATCTTCGCCTGAATGGAGGTAATGTAACGCAGCCACTCGTCTAAAGAATGAAAGAAACTCCTCGGATAAATGCTGAGCTTGTTGAAACAGAGGGTAAATGTCAACCGCGGAATAAAAACAGTCAACAGATAAATGCAAAGGATAAACACACTAGCAAACTGAAAAGGCGAGATGTAAAAGCGAATGTTGACTCTACAAACACCGGTGGTAATACACTCTGCAGTACGAATGGGATTAGCTGTGGAGGAAACACGAACTATGCATATGGAATCAATAAAGTGTATACACTAAATTTGCTCCGTGCCATAAAATATTCAATTACGCATAAGCACACATTTGCGAAGGCCAACAACGACCACGCGGCACCCCCATTAAAGACGCCTAAAGGCCATTTAATCGGTCAGTGGATGTAAATTCGACGGCCCCAAAACAAATATCCCGAAACTAATAAGGAAACGAAATATGTAAATCGTCTGCCATATTGTTTCGCAAGTGAAATCTTCCTTTAATCTTATAACAAATCCGTGTCCAAATGGCCGGTCCGCTCCGAATTTGAATATAGGAGGGTTCCGTTAAGGGTCAGGTTGTACTCGAAGCAGCGTCGATGCGGTACGAAGCAGCAAATGTATGCAAGACACGCACGGAGGAGATAGCGCCCATAATGTTGTCCTATGCACATATTGCATCAAATTAGTTGTCGACTTGTAAACAAGGAGGAGGAAAGTAAGGCTGCTAAGACGTCGTCCGTGGGTAGTTTGCATGGATATGAGAGCGGCAATATGGGGGTCCGCAGCTGCTGGCTGTACTCATTAAGATGTTTTATGGTCGGCCCGCTGGACCGTGTTGCCAATTTAAGATATTTCTATGCGGGACGGCGCCACGTTAGTTTGGCTTCCGATTAGGGGATTAAAGTGGTCCTTTAAGGTATTAGCGTAATAATTGCGACGCCCATTATGCGGTTGGCATTGTCCTCGATAGTCCCTCGAGGACATTATTAGGGTAATTTAGGAGCAAATATAATTATTTCAATTTGCTACCTGTGAAAGGAATCAATAAAGGGTTGGGTCCGTGTTACATACTCTGGCACTGTTTGCTAGCGAGTCATAGAAATAAGAACAAAAAAGGGAAGCAATTAAATTGCGTCACAGTGGAAAAATACAAACTTCAAACAAATTCAGTCCGACCGTCCATCGCACCTATTCCCGCACGGGAAGTAAATCAAAGGGTGTTGAAACTTTACACCCACTTAAAGCCGGACACAGTAATAAAGCGTTCGAACTTCGTCGACTCTGGACATCGAATGGAACACCCCTTCTGCATTTTGTTCGACAGAAAATTTAAATTTTCAGGTGTGGAGTTTGAATGTTTTATTGGAAAATTGACGCTTCCATGTGCGTTATTAAACTGCACCATTAATTAGAAACATAAAACAAAATACGTTTAATGGAACAAAATGTTAAGATTACTTGTCACGAGTTCAATAAATGGGATAACTTCCAATATGATACTGATACAGACAACAAACTGGGAGACTGGAAGACGTACACAGTAAATTGAACTTGCCGCTAGCTCTGAAGGGTACAAGTTGCTTGTAAGATACTGAAGCATCCATCGTTCGTCATTTGATATGGACTAAGTTTAAACAGTTTCCGTAGCTACTTCCAAGATGATGCTACTCTAAACTTGTTACCTACAGTAATTTTAGCCAATATTTTTATTTTACCATTACTATACTCTGAGATTAATTTTGATTACTGAAATATTTTATTGATAGTAATCTTCACTATTTATTTATTACGTGCTACAAAAAAATGATCACATGTAATTTTAGTGTTGTTGTTTCCATTTGTTCCCAATTCTAGGCCTAACGTGCTACCATCGTCGACCGCATCATTACTTAGCAACATATTATGATTTAGTTTTTATAGTGGTCAAACGTTAGCCTATATGTTTTGACAATTGTTGACATAATAATGTAATTTGTAAGATTTCTTATTGTTGTAAATGATATTCATTGATTAGTGTAATTGGCTAACGCCGTTCTAATTGATATTATTAAATAAATAAATAAATATGATATAAAAAAGTGTAGCTAGACTTTTGTTTTGCTATGGTCTATTTCGGAAATTGACAATATTTGCACAAATAACTGGTAGATTATGTAAATATCTATCAACTAAACATGTCGCTTGATGCTTTACCTGTGGGCTTACGACCTCCAATTTCCAAGTTGTTACCAAGTTAACAATAATCCGATACCGGCCACCACTGACCGGTCAGCCGGGTTCAATAATTACAGATGAGACTCCACTAAGCTTTGAAACTCAAAACCTTAAAGGAATTACACAAATAAACTTCGCAGTTTCTATGGAGTGCTCGTTTCAATTAGAATCCCTGGAGAAAACTGGAAATCATTTGGCAAATCACTTTGAAGACTCTTGAAAGACAACGATGTGTTACTTAGGAATTCTACGATTTAAATGAGCAAATAAAGTAAATAAAGTAACTTTAAATATTTATGTATATTATTGTTTATATAATCTACTAGCTAATACCCGCGACTTCGTTCACGTACTACAAGGTTTTATCACTGTAAAGCTCTGTCAATCAACATTTGTGTGACTCAGTTATTTAAGTTATGTGTAAAAATCATGAATTATTTTTTTTAATGTATCCTATGTTATTCCTTAGTGCTATAAAAGTGCGGCCACACCGCGGCGTCCTGCGATCTGCAGGCGCGATCTCAGTACTTTTCAATTATTTTCTGATCGTGTTTGGTGTGAACTAGTCGGTTCAAATACTACTGTGCTATGTGATCGCCGCCTAGATCGCGCACACAGGACGCTGAAGTGTATCCGTACCTTATTGTATTAAATATCAGCAATTTGTTTATTTGTTAAATATCAGCAAGATCGGATAGTCCGTTTAGGCGTGATTAGGTAACAAACAGACATAGTTAGAAACGTTTTTATAATATTGTCTGGATGCTATTATATGATTGTAATTTAATATAACGAAGGTATAATTTTGTAACAGCGATCAAATTTCATCAACAAGTACAAATATCGAATCAATAGCACTACCTACATTAATTCGAATTCAAAAATATTTTGATCTAGCAACTACCGTAGCAAGACAAGCCACTAGGGTGAAAGCCCCAATAAGTACTACATTAATTGTTTCCAACGCGGTGATTCCGACGAATGTATTCCCTGATTAAGTGTACGGGTCGGTTTCTAGAGAGGGTTATTAAATAATTTATTGTCTAGCACATATTCGTGAGGGGATCGCTGATCAAATGGTCTGCTAAGATTTTGCAAACTACAGTTATAGAATATTGCTTACGTTAACTTCGCGAAACTTGAATGGCTTCGCATGGCGATACCACAAACTCATTCAGATTGATGGCCGTTGTTTGCTTTTCAATCTGCTAAGCAGTTTAGTGTTATAATTGATTAAGAATCTTTAACCGTTGCAACGCGGAATCCTTTGTGATTTTAATGGTTTCGAGTTCTCCAAGTTGTACGTAAACACAATAAATGTATGCTTAAAGAATTTTAAGATCACGCATGAATGTCACTTGCACGAAATATTTTTAATTTGACTTTGAACTCAATAGTTAAACATCCAAGTGTAATAAAAAGTTTATGATTCTAAGACATGTTTGTAATCTACGGTACAATTTTATAAATATGAAGGCATTTTAGATTTCTTAGACATTTTGACGCAAACAAAACTACTCTACCCTGAAAAAGACGAAAATTCAATATACGAAAATACAATACCTTTTGTTTCCCTTTGTTTCAATGCATTTTGAGCTGTCAGTGGCAAATTACATAGACTGCCCATTCACGCTCAAAAATCGCTCTCGATTGAGTCAAGTGGGATAAAATAAAAGGCGGGAGGGAACACCCTCTATTGGGAACACTAACAGGTGCCGACAGCCTTTTGACAGTTCATTAAATTAAATGGCGCGTTTCGTTTGTGTGAATCGGAACCAATTGACATCAGCGTTGATTTGATTAGCGAACGCTGCTTGTAAAGGTCTTTATTTGTACTCTTTGGTTTGTTTTACAACTTATTGTGATATGATTGATTATTGGGCGATGGAATAGTACAACTTAATTAATAAATACTTATAATATCAGTTTTACAAAAATGTTTCCGTAGGTTATATGCTAGTAGTCATAATGTAGAATTCTACCATCCCGTGAAAAATTATCGGAGAGGCTATTTGATTGTATACATTGAAACTAATTCATATTAGTTTCAATGAAAACAATGCATGAGAAAAACTAACCAGTCTTTCAGTAGCAAGTAGAACTTGAAAGTGTTATTATTACTATAATTTTAAAATAAAAATAGGTATATTTAGAAAGATTGCATCTACTAAAAATAAACTTCTACGGTATCGAAGCGAAACAGTTTTCACGAATCAATTTCGGGCGCGTCATTTGATTATGTCCAGTTACATACATCACATGGCACGCATATTGAAAGGGCAGGGGATAATTCATTTTCGACGAAATATTGTCTGCTGCCCGAAAAAATCTAATTACCGACCGTTTTAACTTGGCAGTGGTAATTTTGATACGATATTGGAGATTGATATCTACTGCGGAAAACATAAGGTAGTTTTGGGAACGCTTCGCGAATAATAATGTACAAGTGGTCCAAAAAGGGTTAAAATATTACTCGTATTATATACTATTTATCTAGTACGATAATATTAAATGCTAGAGGGTTGTTGGTGCCAATATTATTATGTAAAAGTAACTCGTCTTTGTTCTATGATAGCTGCAAACAGGCTTTAATCCACCATATTTTTTAAAGGTACCAACACAAAAATCAATAAATATAAATAAAAACACGTGATATCTTATCTACACCTATTGCTATTTAACTACACGACTCAATAATTTCCAAAATTCAAAACAAACGTAAAGTAAAGAGAATTGCAATACCCCAAGACTAATAAAATTACTGCTACCGATACAGAAGATGTTTAGGTCATTATTCTGAATCGTAATCGCAAAGTGATGTTGATAAGTCTAAAGCATTCCAAATAAACAGTTAAACAGTAATAGGAACACGGTAATAACAGACTGGACAGAAGATAAACAAGCAAATGGATTCACTATAAAAACCGATGTGTTTAGACGAGCTTGCGGTGGCGTTTGCTGAGTAGTATTCCAGTGAAAACTCAATTAAACTATTAGTGAATATGTCGATAATAAACAAAATTCAAGAATAATCATTTAGGGTCGTTTAAAAATTAAAAAAACCGACTGATGCTGCACTAGTCATTTGAGGTGCTTAACTCCGTTATCATTATTAAAGATCGTGAATCATTTCGAAATAAACGTCTATCGGATAAAGACAAAATTAGAAAATCGGACCTCAATTGACAGCAAATATCGGTGGAAATCTATAAAAAAAAAACAACGGGTTGCACTCCGGGAGTGCCGGCAGAAGTGGAAACTTGAACATTGACGTTATACATTTTTGAATATTTTTGAATGGTTGGGAACAATTTCGCACGAATTGCTTTATATGCACTTTCAAAACTTGAACACGTCATTTCTGAATACTTTGGAATGACACCTCGCGCAAGCGCCCTGCACTCTGTCTTACGAATTTTCGTCTTATGATCAGGACACGTGTTTAACATTTTTTATCCATTCCAAGAAAAGTTCACAACGCCGCTAAAGAAGTTTTCACTTCAAAAATACATACAGTGGAATATAGAACCTACTACATTTTGAAGTCTGTTAAAAAGTCTACGACAGAAAAGTTTTTGGAGTTTTTGAATTGATTTGGAAAAACAGTAGGATTTAATTCAATGTAATTAATTTTAATTAATTAATAAACTTCATTAATTTTTAATTAATTTTAATTCAGGAAAATTCTGTATGGGATTCTTGTTATTAATTTTGTACGTTTATTTATTTTGTGATGATTTATAATATAAATTATAGCATTACGTAGTACTGCAAAAGGGTTACAACTAGTAGCAATTTTGTGTTATAGAATTAAATAATTTGATCTTTATGCTTTACAGACCTGAACTGAATGTTTGACAGTACTATATATACTTACACGTCACTTTCAGCTAAGCACGCTCAACTCAATCACAGACTGAATTGAAATGATGATCGAGTGCTTGTACGTCTCTAACAGAAAATGAAAATAAAATTAGATAATAGTAGAAATCAAGTTATGACGATAAAACATTTTTATACAAGTAAGCGACTGGTTATCTTATTTGTATGTATTTGTATTATATTAATTTTGCTCAACTACAGCAACACGATACAGGAAACAATATACACAGGAAAACGGCTACCGTCTATTTGTGTCCCCAAACAGGCTTAGCTGCAAATATGATATTAGCAACATTAATACAATATCCTGCAATGAAATCGGCGTATGGCTTCATTGCCGTTGCTGGTGTGTGGTCGCGAATGAACAAAGGTCTTAATGATCGAACACTGGCAATGTAAACCATTTTATTAACCCGCAATCGAAACGATACAATCGATTCATGTATATTACAATCAGTCGATGTTCGCTGAATCGAACGATACTACTCCGATGGCACACGGATCGACTTTTATTGCAAACAGAAGTTTACGTAGTCTCAACGATCGCCTCTTGTTCAAGTTATTGACATAGATAACGTTCGACTCGGCTGTAGAATAATAAATCACAAAAGTAATAACAAGATCGCAATTTTCCTCAACGAAGTAAAATTTGAGATCAATAAGCGATTTTCCCGAGACACCGGATGCGGTCTGCCGAGCACAAGTTCAATTATTATTGAATTTCCTATGTCCCGGAGTGAATCTACACTAGGCTACAGACAGGGAACGTCTGCTTTTTTATTGCAAATTAAGGTATCTGTCTCTTTCTTGTACCGCCGCTAGTACAAAAGTTACTCTTGCAACGAATCTTACACGTTACTTTGACCTTTAATTAAAAATCATTAACCTCACCCCTGCCAAACAAAGAGTTGTGAATTAAACTCTCGACTCATTCCCAAACTCTGCCAAGACATCGGAGATAGACGTTTTTGTTTGTTTCTATAATTAAAACGCGACTTAGCCGCTTTCTCGATAATTATAATTCCACTCGATGTTACTGTTCCGGTGAGGATTTGCAAGGGCCGGCGTCGGGATCTCGACAACGCGAACTCGGGCTAATTGTTTGGAGTTTGCGTGGATGCTTATTGTTTTGGATTAAATTAAGCTCAGAGCGAATCTGATTTTGAATGGGATCGGTAGGTTGTTAAAAGTTTATCAGTAGCGGCAGGATTTCGTCAGAGGTGGCGAACGAAGCCCGGGTGGGAGCATTACGTGGCTAGATGGCTGAGTCACGGGTATCGACGATCGACCGCCAGTTTTGTACAGAGTTCTAACTCCCACTGGTCTGGCGCTAACACGCAATTTCACCTCACTAGTTGCCACGCTCCGATGGGCAATTTGTATATTGTGCGGCAAATGATGTAAAATTTATTTGTTTGTATACCTCTAGTCACTGAAACGGGGACGTACCTATCACATGTAATTTTGAAGCAGTTGGTGAAATTTATTTCATTACGTCATTTTACTATTACTTCTATTGTTCACCCTTTTTTATTCGCGCTCATAATAACATCTATTCTACAAATAGCTAGTCTATTATAAGCTGCAGGTATCTATCTATTCATGTGTTATGGATATGCCAGCGTTATTGTCTACTTCTAGGTAAAATCGGGCAAGTTTTGTATCAGATTACAAATACGATACGGTCGCACATGGCGAGTTCACTCGATTGTAGCTAAATCGTCAGTTCGATCGTGGAATAATCGACACGACTGCGTCGCAACACTATTTTAGCCCACCTCGGTTTACCAACTACTGTCGTTAGATATCAATTAAATTGCAAGAAAAAACATTTCACTTGCAGCAATAACATTCACACTAAAAAAAATTATACATAGAGTCCAATATGTGACTTGTGCGATAATAGCGGCTTTAAATGGCACATTATTTCTAACCTTATAATCCAATAAGATCGTATAAAAAACTAAAAAAGAACCGACTTCAATGTCGCACTATTCATTATCAGTACTAATTTTGAGGTGTTTATCTCCATATCTCTGGAGATACTTATCAGACCTCAATAAAATTACCATGGTACCACACTTGGGATATCTCCTTTCTAACAAAAAGTAATAGTCAATATATATATATATATATATATATATATATATATATATAGATATACTAGACCGTATATATATATAAATATATATATATATATATACGATCGAATTGAGAAACCTCCTCCTTTTTTTGAAGTAGTAAGTCAAAATATGTTTTTATTTATTCATTTTAAAACTTTTAGTTTAACTAATCATTGAAATTCTAGATATGGAAACGTTAGACAGCTTCCCGCAGCCAACTCGTCACTAATTATAAAGTTCATTACATATTCCCCGAATCCCTCTGAAAGTTCGTTTCCACTCTTAACGTGAAAACATTATAATACACATTGAAACCTGTTCTAACAATTTCACATACAATCATAAATTCTAATTTAGCGCGCGCGCGGATCTTGTTACGTTACGTTCGGTTTTCCGGACTCATTGTGTGTTACTCCCAAGACATCGCAGCCCCACAGTACGTATATACAAAATTAATTAGACAAAATCTCGGGGTCTTGTAATATTTTATTATTATTTCTGCCGTTGCGAGATTTTATTAGCGCGTTATATTTACTGCTTCTCTTAGGTGTAATGAATCTGAATGGGGTCTTGATTAGCAATGTTCGTACGGATGTGTTACAAGTTTGTAATTATACCAGTCGTAATTACAGAGCAGAACATCCAGAGGGTTTTCATCTTTTGAATGCTGATGGTCTGTTTAATGAAACGTCGTGTACCGAGCGGCGGTTTTCTTGATTGCGAACGCCTATCTGAGCCTAGTTTTGCGCTGTTTTAATTTCTGCTTAAACATTCGAGTGATTTTAGAATTTAATTCAATAAAGCAATCTTCTCCATAGCACTTAGCCGTAGGGTTATTGCGTAGAAGTTTAGTGCACGGCACCACATCGCGATGATGTGCCGTGCACTAAACAACAATGCAAAACAACCCAGCTGCTATCGATTATTTATAATATTAAATGCTTATTTATTATTTACTATCTGAGCTTCGTTGGCGTAGAAAGTACTTGTAAAGCGTACTTTATGTATTAATCAAGATTATAAACTATCTGTATGTCAATTTTCATCAAAATCATGCGTAGTTTTTGCGTAAAGAATTAACAAACACATCCATCCACACTCACAAATTTTCGCATTTATTATATTAATATGATAAGATAAAAGTCGATATTATACATACCGTCCTAACTTGAGCAAATACTTCTTGTATTGATGGAGCAAAGAATCAAATATTTCAGTAAACTTTAATGTAAGCTGACTTCCGATAAAGACAAGCTCAGGACTACACAGCACTTGGTGTGGTTACCTGGTTTGTTCTTAAAAGGTAGTCAATTTGTGTGTCCATCCTGAATGGCACGAGCCTACGCAACCCAACACAGTATTCTACTTAGCCATGAAATGTGTAATGTCGTTCGTTTCGACCTTTCTTTAGTTAGCCGCTCTTTGTGCTCAATTTAAAACGACTTTGATGTTATCAGAAAATTAATTCCTGTTGTTTCTTAAGCCAAGCGCTATGTTTAATGTTACGATAACTATGAAATGTTCTACAAAGAACTTAGGAGACAAAATACAACTTTGAGTTATGATTTTGATCTCAGAATATTTATTTTTTTCCAACAACTCAACTCATTGACGTATATCCCAAACAGAACAGATATTACCTAGTCAGCTAAAGTTCTAGTCATTTGCATTATTTACATGGAGCTATATTCTGCTTCATTTCACGGAAACTTGCGCTTCTATATAGATTCCAGCCTGAATTGCTGCATATTTTTTAATTTTTGTAGTGGTAGGACATCTGCTAGTCCACCTGGGGCGGTACCAGCACTTTGCCAAATCAATTTTTATTTTTTGATACCAATATAGAAAATACCTAATGAATAGGACTTAACTAACAAACACTAGGTACAATGGACGGTCTAAAAGCGATTTCTTCCAGACTTAAATGTTGCTATAGTAAAATTACAGGGCATGTGAAACTTAACATATTTATGTCTCGAGAAACAGGCGCTTTGCAGTAACATGTACTGTATGCCGCTGTATCTGTAATAGGTAGACTTCATCGCTTACCATCATGCGGGCGTCGTGCTTATGCTGTTACCTTATATCTTTAAAAAAATGCTTAAGCATGTACTAAATATCCAGAAGTATACCAATTAAGGTGACTCAGTGACACTAAATGAACCTTGACTTGGAAATAAAAGACGCTACTTAGGTCATCAAATAGATAATCAATTACAACTCCTGCAAATACCTACAAGGTAGGTGGTGCTAGTGGAAGAACGGTCGGTTTTGATGCCAGAGGTACCGAGTTCGATCTCCGCTGTGCACCAATCGATTTTACTATTGAAAAAATTATGTGCGCTTTTCACTGTGGCCGGTGAAAGAAAAACATCGTTCAGAAACCAACAACCCCCGCATGGTAGTAGGACACTATCTAGTGTCCGCCTGGCCAGCTACCAACCTCAAGTTAGAAAATCTGTCGCCAAACATCTAATTTGTTCCGGCAGATCCAGTTCCCATTCTAGGCGTAGCGGACTTACCATCTTCGACCGCATCATTACTTACCAACAGGTGAGATAGTGGTCCAACGCTAGCCTATAAGATATAAAAATAACCGGCCAAGTGCGTGTCGGGCCACGCGCAGTGTAGGGTTCCGTAGTAGCCTGTTATTGAATGCAAGTCTTTACCCGTTATAAACAAGCAACTAGGTACTCCGTCTTTGTCACTTTAAAGAATTTATTCTAAGGATTTTGTATTTGGTACAAAATTGTCCAACACCCAAGTTCAACGACTATTACTGCTAAACTAGTAAACTTATATCAACCGCTATAGTTTATATCGTTAATGAAATGCGCTATTATCACGAATTTTCCCAGATTTTTTAAGCCAGCAGTTTAGCTTTTAGAGGGGGGGGGGGGGGGGGACGCCCTACTGGAACAAACATTTGCACTTTAAAGTTTAATATTTCGTAAATGGAGCATTCAATCGAAAAATGGTAATAGCAACCCTTAAATCATTTCAACGGTACCCCACAGGATGAGGTAGACGATGAAAAAAAAATTCGTCCCACTTCTCATATAGGGGAGCTACCCTAAAAACAATATTTTTCACAATTTTATTTCAGCACTTTGTCGGCGTAATATATATACATACTCCAACAAAATTACAGCTTTCTAGTATTAACGGTCTCTTAGGGAAACCTCGGACAGACAGACAGACAGACGGACATGACGAAACTATAAGGGTTCCTTGTCAGGACTTCGGAACCCTAAAAAGGAATTCTGTAATATAAATATTGCAGCAGTCTGTCTATCATGTTCTTTGAGAATGTATTATTTCTTTTAACGGTTCTTCTACTTAAGCGGTACCTTATAACAAAAATAAAGCTTAGAAATATAAATCATAGTTAATAATAATAAGTACAAATGCATTAGGATACGAGTACTTTACATAATAAACACGTATCTAAAGAGCTTTAAAAACAATATGTGATCTGATCATAGATCGGTGCGACAATTTATGTACAAACTATATTCGGGTCGGATCCCTTGCTCGGGAAGATGACGTGTCCGGCATTATAGAGGAGGTAAGGAATCGGTAAATGTGTCACGTAGTAGATACCACAGCCGCCACGGTAAGAACTGAGAAGTACGGACCCGAATAAAGTGATGATCATGTTTAAATACAACGTGAGCAAAGTTATAAGAAAATGTAAAACAAAGAAGACGCAAGGAAAAGCATAGTTTAGAGAAAATTCAGAGAAGTTTTGCAAATATACCGAAAATAAGAGGATTCAATAATCGCTACCTATAAGGCCACAATAAACAGATAACTGTAAGAAAACAACATGCCAGCTATTAACGTCCAATAAAATCGCTCACGGCTAAACCTAAAACGGGACGTATTAATGAACACGAAGCCTCGAACAGATTGAAACAATTTTTCCTGGCCACAACCGAACCTCAAGCAAAAAACTGAATAAAACCACAAAAGCAGCGTTCCAGTGTAAATATTTACCCGTCGTCCACGAAAACTTTCGTAGCGCCGGTAACTTGGTCTGAGGCGTTGCAAAAATTGGCAATAAATGGACATCGGTCAAGCCACCGCAACCAGTTCAATTAACATATTCAGACGGAGATTATTTTTACTATTTGACCGTTTTTGTGTCTAATAAACCGCCAAGTGTCAAGACTCACTTGTTCGGACTCGCATACGAAAGGTTCAGTGTGACCATAGTATATACGAGTATATTTAAGATACGATTGTTATATTTACTAAAGAAATGAAATATCTTACTCACTCTTACTTTTCCTCATTCAAATTTTACTACTAACGCCATCTAGTAAACTTAAATACAATGTAAAAAAAACTCTGAGTAAAACACGTTTCTTGCATGGGGACTCCATGCCTTTTTATTTTTAATTTGTTTTTATTATTTTTTTTTTTAATAGCGACCACAGTAAATACACGCTTTGTGAAAATTTCAAGCGTCTACCTCTTACGGTTTAGAAAATTCAACCCAGTGACAGACAGACGGACGGAGAGTGGAGTATAAGTAATAGGGTCCCATTGGCACCCTTTGAGGAAGGAACTCTAAAAAGTATCAAATCGAAAAGTCCTATTTCCCCGGTAGTTTTACCAAAAAAGTTCCAACGTCATATCCAACACATGTGGTCTGATTGGAGTCCAGAATCCCAAACGCCGGTTCAACTGGAGTCAGTAATTGAATTCCACGCACGACGCCGATCTGCAGAGCTATGTCGACATTCACCGCGAGGTCGCACGTCGTGTCGCGGTCAGGATTTACCGTGTAGCAGGATTTTTTGATATCTTCCCACTGGACTGGCGAGAGTTATTGGTATTTTTATGGACTGACCATCATTATAAGATTCCTTCGTAGAACGTTGATATGAATCACAATTGAAGCTAGAGTTTATAGCTGAAACACATATCGCTACTGAAAATACTAAAATAAATGATATTATTCTGTATTTTACTAATGAAATAATAAGAAGCTTAGAATGCTGATTCAGGATGCTGATGAAGCTGCCTCGCTTCTATAGTGCTTCAGGAATGTTTGCGGAAGCACACGTAGATGGTTTTGCAGCAATACTCCGCAAACGGACCGCTTCTCTGATGCACCGGTTGAGGGGCAGCTCCAACACCTACCTGCAACTCATTGCACAGAGGATGGACGTAGATTGTCCATACAAACAAAATTGGAGACGGTTGCATGTTAATGCTTATATTTAGTTTTCTCTTATTTTTAATTTAACTTTGTAATGTATATATTTGATTTGATTTGTTTAACGCGAATAATTATAACTATGGACTGCTATGTTAATGTGTAAAGTCTGAAATAAATGAAATTGATATTGATTTGAAATTAGAAGAGTCCTTCCGAATTCTATGGAATTTTTCAAAATGTAGAAATATTACTTGTAACGATAAATAAAATTATAACAGCAAAGTAATAAGCCGCGAAGGACATTTTATTAATTAATACCAGGCACAGCGAAAGATAGGAAAATCAAATTTCCTAGCAGTAACAAGGTCCTACGTAGTAGACCAACAGTGCACTTCAATTGTAATGGAAAGCTTCCGTTTGGCGGCACACAATAGCTCTACTGTAGAGATGCATTTGACAGTGCAGATTGTCCATTACGGATTGTACCGAATAGAGAATTCTAGCACTACAAACAATTTTAGGGTGAATTGGCTGTAATTTGACTAATTTGTCACCTACTAAACTCCACAGATTGAAATAGACGCTTCTTAGATATTTACGTTATTATAATAGGTATTTAAGAGCTATTTCTTTTTAAAGACCTGCCATTAACATTTTAAAGTACGCTACAAAACCTCAAGACCACAACAACACCTAACGCAATTCCAAATCGAATGAAATCAAATCCACCGCCCAGTTATCTACGAATGCAACCGGCATGATTGAGTGGTCAGCCAACTAATACAATTATCATTAGGGTGGAGACTGACGGACACTGAGTACTGACGTATGTTGATACGATTGTACGCCTGTTGAGCGATTTCATTTGAATTTGATCACTGGACTGTCTGCCCCTGATAGTGTTTGTTTGGACGGTCAACGCTGCAGTTAGACAAGCAATAGGTTATTGTAGAGCAAGTCATCAACGTAACTGCTGGAGGGTTGGTTTGTGTTCTATGATTGACTGCGATTGTATTGACGCGTCTATTATTTGGGATTAATGTTATTGGTTCATCATTTTGATTGGATAGAATATCATCTAGGTTTCTTCTTTACTATGTCATTTTTTCAATCTTGGGATTTTTTATCAGGTTTGTTTTTTTTATTATAAGTGGCTACCTCTCTTACAGAAGCAAGTATTAACAATGTTTTTTTAAAATAATATTTTGGCATATTGCTGTAGCAAATACACCATAAATATTATACAGGGTGATTGGTGGATGGAATAACAAAAATTGTTGGAGGGATGGGGGGGTTCATGCGCAAGTTTTCCCCGCTAGACCCGAAGACCTAAGTGTCATGGTGTTTTAGATATGATTTTTTAATTACCCAAAACCTTGCCTTTAAATCATGCTAACTTTTTTTCTTTGTGGTTGTAATACGACAAATAAACTTGTGCTATATTCTGCAAGGTGTCCGTATTCTGAATAAAACATTACTTGACGCATTCCCCTTTAAAAAAAATGTTCTGAGCTATCAAAGTTGTTCTTACCTATGAGTAACCACGGACTTGAAAATAATTATCTTTATCAGCAAAACCATCAATTTTGAGCTTCATCACATTGGATTTGTATTGAAAATCAAAGACATAAACATGAGCAAAGCAGTCCTCAATTATAACACTAAGGAATTGAGTGATACATACACAGAGGCATCGATAACCCTTCATTCCTGACATAATGTACGCATAATTGGCGTAACATCCACCGCACCCTTTCAAGACATCCGTACGTCCTACATGTTATTTAATTACGCAATCTCGAGTACAATGAGAATTGCGACTCCTTACGGATCGTAAACTGGGATGGATTGGGGAAATTCAACGATAATAAGCATCGTTAGGAAATATTAGATAATTTCATTTCATACTACATTTATCCTTCTGTATTGATAAATTAAATTAAACGTGTAAGGCTTCGATTCCAACAAGCTGGAGAGAAGAGAAAATATATAGACTTATAGGATTTTCGCTAACTTAGTTATTTTTAGGTGAATTGGAGGAGTTTTAGATTTTTTTAAATATTATATAGCGTTTAACCACTATCTCACCTCTTGGTAAGTGATGATGCGGTCAAGGATAGTAGCAAGCTTGGCCTAGAATGGGAACTGGCTCTCAAGGTCTAAAACTCTTCAGTGCTTTGAATTAAATATGAATGAAATAATACAACGGTAACCCCAAACATACAAAGTGTGCACTGGCGTAATTGTAGTAAAAAAAATAACTTAGCATAAAGAGATACTTATCAGACCTCAATGTATATATGTATATAGTATTGCTTGGTATTATTTTTGTAATTCCTCAATTATTTAACGTACAACTACTCGTATTTCCTCATCTTGATATTATTTGCGTAAGTGAAATCCTGATTTTATCCCTGAATTCCTTAGCCAAAAGGTTAAAGCATGACCGGAACGCCTCGGAATCATAGGGCGAGAACTATGGAAATACTGTTACTCCCTTCGAACTGGCAAACATCCCTCAGTAATGAAGGAAGGCGCCCTTCTAGGGTGTCCCTTACTGCAGTCCGACTCAATTATAAACGAATAAATCAAAATGATTGAGTAACATTGGAACTATCTGTTTTATGGAATTGACTTGGCATCTGTGAACTGCTTTGAAAATTCAAGATGATCTGAAAATGGCTTGATTCGAGAATTTTTGGACGGGAATTGTTTTTTTACTATTTGAAATAAAAAAAATTATGGCAGACAACGGCTGCCAGAGTCCACTGACTGCAGACATGAAAAGGGCGAGCTTAGTTTCGACATTTATTAACTGATGTTGTTTATAAATGTTCAATTTCAGAACTCTTTTATTGGTTAATTATTACTTATTTCATTTGTTTTTGAATTCCATTCAATGATATAAACATCTGCAATACCACTAATAGTCTATTATTTCTATATAACTAGACGTAGCAATACGCCTTCAACCTATAACAATAAATCAGAAGTCCGTTCACAGTTAACACCATATGAAAATTGGACTAGTCCACGCAATCAATGCCTATAGACGACCCGCTATTCATAATGGAAGATATCTATTATTACATGTTGTTATAGGCATAGCATTGAATGCTACCATATCTCACATCTCGCCGTAATTCAAAGCTCCCATTTCAATAGGGATGATAGTGGCTTCATAGAATAAAATAATATCGTAGCTCTACAATTTTTATAATTAGCTTCAGTAAACTAATATATTATTGCTCTTGTTTGTATAGAAAGTGGTATGGTTATATTTTCATATTATGATGAAGTGAAACTTTACGTAATTTGTTTGAGCAATTGGCTGTTATTTTATTTTATTTTAAAGACTTTTATGATATTTACATGTCAGTTCTATTGGGCCTACACTTATGCTAAACAAAACAAATAAAACTTTTAGAGAAGCAAAAGTATGAAAATATAATTATACTAGAGGCGCCCGGTGGCTTCGCCCGCATTAAAAAGGTTTCACCGTGAAGAGGTCCTAAACAAACGAATAAATATACCTATAAACTGACTTTCGCATTAATAATATTGGTGTTAATTATAATTTGCTTGTTTATTTGGATGACATAATCGTATCTTCCACAAACTTATATTTACCACTGATACCCCTGCGACTTTGTTCACGTACACCAAACATTTAGTAGCCTTATGTTCATTTTCATGCTACAAAGTATCTTCTTGTTGAATTTCAGTAAGACCAGATAGCCTGTTTAGGCGTGATTACGTAACAAACAGATAGAGTGACAGAGTTACAAACGTTTTTATAATTAGTTTTATGAATACATTAAATATCACTTAAATCGACTAACTAATTCAAACCGCATGGGCGGGCTGGGCTGCCTCTAACGTTTGGTTCAGATAATATTTTATGAAATCTACCCACGTCATAGCTGCCCAAACCGAAAATGTATTCAAGATGCCATCTTTCAGTATGGAACCAAACATATTCCACTAATAGGTGGTGAACGTCTTACACCACTCTACAAGACTCACAATTTGGGGTATCAGCATTCCGCATTGAAAGTGTTGTCATGTGTTATGACATGCACATAGACGGGGAGTCCGGTTCCCCGTCTATGTGCAGTCAGAATTAACTTACGTGCTAATCTCCCATCATCAAACCAGGGTATATAAGGAGGTTAATATTACATAGATCGTTACCATAACAAACCATTCTTTAGTGATCTGTCATTTCAACACTCTTTCCTGAAAATGTAATTAATATTGTGGCAGAAGCTCTGATTAGTTTTGTATTATATTACATTCTGTCCCTTCAGTTATCGCTTTTTGGCTAGAGCATCAACCTCCTCATTGCTTCTTAATCCAAAGTATACTGGGATGGGAATTGCAGTTTAACCCCTTTGTCTCTATTATGAAAATCAAATAATTGTGGCAATATCTTATTATAGTCGACACGCCTCTCCAGCCAGACGTCAAAATGTGCACTTTTACAGTCTACTTCGATAAAAACACAAAAATATTGAGAACAGGTTACACGACTTCGAATACTTTGAAATCCAATTCTAAATTAATAAGTAGTTATAAATGATTACAGGTTTAACCATTAGCATTATATTACTGGCATTTTCTTCAAAATACTCATACGCGGTCATTTTGTCCGAGGGCGATATTTTTCAGTCTCAACCGCTTTTATGTTAGTCAGGCTGAATTTTAATGGCCCTCAATGAAGTTGGTAATCGCTTTGGAAACGTTTCTACAGAATATGATGCATGGACTTATGGAAATCATGTGGCACAGACTATATCAGATATTGGGTTCAGACGTACCTAATTGTTAGACTATAATATTATAATGTACATATTAGAAGTTCACCGCGGTTTTGAAGTTTCTTAAAGCCCTTCTTTCATATTTCGTCTTCTAAATACATATTTTCTCAATATTTTTAGGGTTCCTTACCTCAAAAGGTAAAAAAGGAACCCTTATAAGATCACTTTCTTGTCCGTCTGTCTGTCTGTCTGTGCGTGTGTCGTCACCGATTTTCTCAGGAACGGGTGGACCTAGCATGCAAGTTGAAATGTATGCCAGATACTGAGGTCTATAGTCCCTATTAGGTTTATAAAAATCAAGGTCCTGAGTCAACACGATAAAAAGATATGGGCAAATAGAGATTTTCGCGAAAACTTGTTAAATACTAGCTGTGCCCCGCGGCTTCACCCACGATAAGAAGTATCCTATAGCCTAATCCATAGTTCTTGCTATCTCTACACAAAATTTCAGTTAAATAAGTCCAGCCGATTGACTGTGAAGAAGTCCTAAACAAATAAACAAACTGACTTTCGCATTTATAATATTGGTGTTGATACTTGTAGACACATTTATATTATAATTATGTAGTAGACAAAAATAGTGTTTTGGATAAAGAGCAGACAAGATGGAATTTAACTCAATGTGTTATTGAACAACACCTGATTCGTTTGACTGTCTTGCTAAAATCTATTAATCTCATATTTTTGTTTTTATGTTCCCACGTTTTCATTTTGATATAGTGTGGACACACAGTTAGTAGGTGCATATTATATCGATATTCCGCCTGACTTGCTACCAAAAAGTAGCTTACCACCATCAAGGAGAAAATATGCCGCCATAACCTTATTGTGTTCCGGTAGCACACAGCCCTTAAGAGAAGGATTCGAGTATTCTAGGCCTAGCGTGTTCACCATCTTCAACCACATTATCGCTTACCAGGCTAGATGTTGGTCAAAAGCTAGCCGATATAATATAAAAAAAGAAAAAAAATGTAACGGTTCACTATATTGAAGGTGCTATATATCGTAATAAAGCTGATGGCAATCCCGACTATTCGTTACAGTTTCGCGAAAGCGTTGTTTACGCAGGCTTTTGTAACTAAAGTTGTATTTCACAGCGTGGACGCGTCCACCGCTATCTGATGATTGGTTTTTGGCAATTAACAGTATTGCTCACGTCGCAATAGAGTTCATTCACCGTGTGAATTATGTATGGATACCTCGATTTCCTTTGTTGCAACGCTGCACCCGACTGCGCGTAAATACCTATCAATAGCTGATCGTGTTTGTTTAGAGGACGAATATCGCACAAACAATGACAAAACACACGTTCCAATACCCTGTTTGTTTAACGACACCGGATTAGCTAAAATAGTTGAACACACCAACCGCGACGTAAAGCGAGCCGATAAAGGTGCTAAACGATGTCAGAACGTAAGTTGTCAAAAAGCTTTTAAACTAGATCGAAGATTGCCAAATACATAGTCTAGAAAATCCATTAACAGCGGTCCCCTATCTTTATACAGGTTAGCTGCGTTTTACTCTACTTAACTAGAATTAACTCTTATAAACTGCTACAATGTAACCTCGTATTTACTGGCCATATAAATTATATAACACATGTTTCAAAGGTAATAATTATTTTCATTATACGCAACGACAAGCTCACTGCGACCTGTCGTCCCTTTATTAACATTTAAATTTATATTACATTTACACACAAGAGAAATGTCTACCTCGATAATACATCGCCTTTATGTTGTTTGTGACATGCTAAATTGCTGTCATCTTTCAATTTGCCCAAAATGTGACATTAGTGTAGTTAGTTTAAAGTTGGTTTTGGCTTATCATTTTGTGTTTTCAATAGAATTAAACCCTTTGTCTCAAGGCGTCATGTCAGTTCGCAAGCTATACCGCTTGACATTTGTATAAAGGTTACCTCTATTCTGACGGTTTTCTTTTTACTCGCTGACACAATATTGTGTTAGGTGGAAAGGGTGTTGTATTGTGTTTGAATTAACCTTTATATTTGTTTGGGGTGAAAAACGCACTTAACTCTACGAACGTCAATTGTTTTACGTATTTGGTGAGATTATGTGTAATTTCCTTGAAGATATCGTACCATTTATTTGTAATGTCCTATCGTAGGACTAACGTACAGAAACAGAATGAATACTTACGCGAAATTATCTAATAAATCTTGTGATATGATGATTACGTAGACGTCATAGCTGCTATAACATTATCACTAAAGCTATAAATTAAAGACATCGATGAGCTTGTGAAAGTTCAGAAATAAATACCGATTATAATAAGAGCCGTAGCAAAGTAACGTGCGAAAGAAGAAAGAAAAATGGAATTAATTAAACGTCTACAGCACATTGTATCACACAATTATGGAAGAGGCGTCGATGAGTCGGTGGCACGGAAAGGGAATGAGCAACATAAAGCACTACGAGTAACACGATAATATAATAGTTTTAATGTTGCAAATAAATAACAAGCCGAGGAAGAAGACAATGGTGGTGTAACGAGATCTCCTGTTAATTGTGGCGAGTGCGGAGCGTCCGACGATCGCAGATTTATAGCGGCTATTGAAATTACCCAGCATTTGTTATTTTTAATAAGCACTTTGTTTAGTCTCAGCGTTGAACTATATAATAGACCAAATATTACTTCTAACGCGTATCACATTGGTAAAAATAATCACAATTATGAATTTAAGAATCGGAAGCTTACCTCTCATTTTCTGCTCGTCTAAGAGTTGCCTCTCTAAGTTGTCTTTTACTTCTCGTTCTCTCAACACGTCCATTTTCAATTCAGCTGTAACAATAAAACAAATATCAAAATAGATACATAATTTAATTATAATGTAATAGAACTAGCTATTGCAAAGTAGCGTTTAGAGAGTAAAATCTGTCTTGACCTACATTTCAGTAGATGCTACCAATCAGATTACGGCAAATGTTCGCATAAACATCAGTTAAAGTTAAATAAATGGTTCATTGTGTACAGAAGGCATTGTATAAATTTAACAGTGAGCTAAACCGGTAACAAGGCCTTTAGCAAGGGGCCGATTAGAAGCATAAACACGGATTAACTCATTCGGAATCCGGGACTATTGTGAAGGAGGAAGGAGTACAATTGAGAGATTTGCATAACTTTCAATTAGATGTAACCTGACGGAAATGATTGGGGGAGAACTTCCGATTTGGGTACCTACTGAGACGTTATTGGATTGTGATTATGTCGAGATCTGATTTACGTTGTAATTGTTATATTGATACAGCAACAAACAATGTTTTATAGTAATCTAGTACAACAATAATACCTTACTAATACAAACAAATATATCTATAGATCTATTCTTAAGAGTAATAACATAAAAATTAAATAAAAATGTGGTGTAAAACTTTTTGACTTAATTATGATCTACATATCTTTAAAAATTATCACAACGTTACGAAATTAAATTTATTACATTCCAACAAATCCTTTCGGCGACAAATTCCTTTTAGTTTTATCAACATATGTTTAAAACTTCCTATGGTTACCTTTAAATTACACTGTTCGTTAAGAAAATAAGCGTCAAGTTTCAATCAAGGCTTACGCAATCTTAGCCATCGATAAGTGTCTGATCCGCCCATACGGATGAACGCGTGACGCCTGACGTCGTTCAATTTGAATAGAAAGAGGTCATGCCCCACAGACTTAAAGTTTAATTTGGTCCCTTATTCAATTAGGTACCTAAGCTTCGCCTATCTAATGGAGGTTGTAAGGGGATCAGCCTGATTAACTCGCGTTGTTAGCACCTACGGTTACGGATGCATTACTTGAAAGATTCAATTTGATATAATCCTCATTGTTTCGAGATAGCGTGCGTACAATGCCTTTTATAGTTATTAAGGGAATGGTAGAATTAAAACGGCATTGGTGATTCATTTAATAGCTGGTATTCAATACAATGCAGCATTAAGATATGTAGGTGAGAGCTTCGTCAATTTGTTGTAGGAATACGATTAAGGTTACTAAATGGCGAGTTATTTATCAAAATCATTCAACAAAAGTAATGAATGACAAAAACATGATATAGTATTTTATTGATATATTATTATATATAACACATTATCAAAATGCAATAATCTCCAAAGGGTTTAAATAAATTCTTGAATAGTTATTTCTTTTAAGGGTTCCGTACCTTATAAGGAAAAAGTAACCTTATAGGATCACTTTGTTGTCCGTCTGTCTGTTCATCTATCCATCTGTCAAGACCCTTTATCTCCAAAATGCGTAGAGGTATATCAAGTTTTGAAAATTATTATAAATACTTGGATCTACGGTATCTTGCAGCTGTGATAAAATCAAACTTTTCAGTCAACGCGATCAAAAGATATGACTGTTTATGTCGCATATTTTGCGATTTTACAAGGAAATCAAAACCTAACTTTCCGTTGACCTAGAATCATTAAATTTGCCAAGAAGCCATGCCGTGAACTACGTTTATAGGAATAAATCTAAAGACGGTATAGATGTAGTTTAATAACAAAATAAAAATCGGCCGAGTTGAACTCGCCCACCGAGGCTTACGTATCCAACGTTGGTAAGTACCAATAAGCTAGATCTCTAAATTGTATCAGCGGTCATATAACTCAGAGGTCTACCTTAATTGGCATAAACTATGTATGGATAGGGGGCACCCTTTAATTTTCAACTTTTTTTTTGGATTTTTTCCTTAAATTTGTGCTGTAAAACCTTGCTTCTTGCCAAATTTCATGATTCTAGGTCAACGGCAAGTACACTATAGGTTTTCGATCCAAAACCTAGGGTACTTCCGGTTGACCTAGAATTGTCAATTTTGGTTAAAAGCAAGGTCTTACAGCACAAGTAAAAAGAAAATTCCGGAAAAAAAAATGAAATTTAAGGCACATTTTGTTACTAACAAGTTTTCGCGAAAATCTAAATTTGTCCATATCTTTTTATTGTGTTGACTTAAGATCTTGATTTTAATACACCTAATAGGGACTATAGATTTCAGTATCAGGTATAAATTTCACCTTGCTAAGTCTACCCGTTCCTGAGAAAATCAGTGGTGACACACGGACAGACGGACAGACGGACAGACGGACAGACGGACAGACGGACAGACGGACAGACGGACAGACGGACAGACGGACAGACGGACAGACGGACAGACCGACAGACGGACAGACGGACAGACAGACAGACAGACATACAGACAGACAGATAGACAGACGGACAAGAAAGTGATCTTATAAGGGTTTCTTTTTTTACCTTTTGAGGTACGGAACCCTAAAAAGGTGAATTATATTAAAATAAAATCGGCTAAGTCGAGTTGAACTCTCCCACCGAGGCTTCCGTACGAACCAATTAAGCTAGACCTCTAAATTGTATCAGCGCTCATATAACTCACAGGTCTACCTTAATTGGCGCAAACTATGTATGTATGGGGACACCCATTAAATTTCAACTTTTTTAATTTTTTGGAATTTTTCCTTAATTTGTGCTCTAAGACCTTGCTTCTTGCCAAATTTCATGATTCTAGGTCAACGGGAAGTACTCTATATAGGTTTTCGACCCAAAACCTATAGGGTACTTCCGGTTTACCTAGAATTGTCAATTTTGGTTATAAGCAAGGTTTAAGGTTTAACAAGTAAAGGAAAAATTCCGAAAAATAAAAAAGTTGAAAATAAAGGTACATTTTGGTACTAACAAGTTTTCGCGAAAATCCTAATTTGCCCATATCTTTTTACTGTGTTGACTCAAGATCTTGATTTTTATACACCCAATAGGGACTTTAGACCTCAGTATCAGGTATAAATTTCAACTTGGTAGGTTCACCCGTTCCTGAGAAAATCAGTGGTGACACACGGACAGACGGACAGACAGACAGACAGACAGACAGACAGGCGGACATGAAAGTGATCTTATAAGGGTTCCTTTTTTTACCTTTTGAGGTATGAAACCCTAAAAACGTATTATTTGCTTTTTGCAGTAGGTAAATTTTCTATGGATCAAACTGTAAAGGTAAGTTTGTCCTCAAATCTAGTTTGAGAAGTTGGTACGGAAGCCTCAGTGGGCGAGTCCAACTCAGTCCGAAAAAGAATAACTTTAACCAAACAAAAATGGTCCCGCAACAATCTTGTTCAATTCAGCAAGGATTATTCGCTTAATAATTCCGTTAGCGTTTTAATTACAGCAATAGATTCAATATCAGCTAACACTACATTGGCAACTCTTATAGAATGTTCAATTAAAGCCAAACACGATGAAATAGTACCCAGTTAGTTAGGTACTTACAAATTTAATTGCATAAATGTTCTGATTAAACCGGTCAAACATAAGAATAGCAATGTAAGTATAGCAAAAAAATAACAGAGAAAATAAGTGTATTCAGTAACAGAATACGCAGAAAGTCAATAAAATATAGAAACAAAACGTATTACTGCAGATATTAATGATGATTTATACGTATGTTAATTAATTCAATGATTCGAAACAGAATAACGTAAAGCAAGCTAATTAACAGAAAGTAAGCGCGTCAAAAGAAACTACAAATGCGATATAGATCTACAATGAAACGCAGATACAAGAGTGGCTCTTCAAGAACCATATCGACGGACTAAAATCTGCCGATAACAGAGACAAGTTAACTTGCGCCCGCGCTCATAATAAGGGCCTCCGGATAAAGGTATAGGTATCGCACGAAAGCTATCTCGAATTGAGATCGCGAAATTGAAACGTTGCCTTGCTTGTTGTATTACTAAGTATATCATATTTAATGAACTCGTACTTTCTATGTTAAAATCGCAACCAGTCCAACGGCTGCTTTGAACTTTGCTATGTGGACGTCGAAGTTAGTTTATAAATATTATATGCGCGTAAAAATAGGTTGAGTCTATATAAATAAATGTTAATATCTTATTTCTTAATGTTATTAAAGAAAATGATAAAGGCTCCCAGGATTATATGGCACTTGCTGCCCAATGCAAACTGCGTTAAAGCATTTAGAGGAAAACCTCTATCTGATATAACGATTATGATAATGTGGATGTTTTTCATAACAAAAAGCTCAATTCAATCTGTGGAACATATTGATAGCGAGATTAATTTTGAATCAATCCCAGTGTATGGTGTACTTTAGGAGGCTTTTAGTTAAGAGTGGTTTCGCATATGAGACGTAAATTACCTTTGCGAGGGATGGCCATTAAGGTCCCGCGTCGGCACGCCGCGTATCTCGAATCTCGCGATTTGCGAGTGCTGGGGACTTAACAAAAGGAGCTCCCGGTGGTCTCTGCGTACTTAGCAGCCAACCAAACTAACTCTCTGCATTGTCTCCAACTAATGATACACCCACTTGTAGGTAATATATTGTCAGATGGTAACATAAACGACGTGACGATAATAATGCGTACCAATAAAAAGAAGCAATAAAATTATTGAACCAATAAATCAAAACTGATACTAAGAAGGTACACCTAATCGTTCTCAAGGAAACATTTGTCGACAAAAACAAGAGAAAAACTGAAAGACCAAAGCGGAACATTCGATTATTAAATCGATCTTTATATCTGATCAATCAAATTTAAAACCTGATCGACTTGGCGTTCGACGAAAAATTATTACTTTATAAATAAAATAACAATAAAAACGATGCGCGCGGTTCAAGGGAATATATAATTATGGACAATTATTATTATGATACCGAAACTCAATGATCGATAGATGATTGAAAGGATCGAGACCCATAAACAAAAGGATCAATTTTGATTACGTAATTTAATAATGCTCAAAAGGTAAGTAATTAGTTGATAATGATAACCGAGCGATAAAGTTAAACGTTTATGACAGGGAAACAAGGTGGCAGTAAGAGAAAAAGTCAATTTGGCTTTTATTTTTTCAGACAGCAGCCAAATGCGATGCCCGATTCTTGGAGGGGCGCGAAGAGAAAATTCTATTTCTCTTCAATTTCGTGCACTCAGCAAAAACAACAATAATATTATTTAAATTTCGAATTTGACGCTCTTGCAGAATCTTTTGTCGCAAGTCGAATTCCCGTTTAAAACAAAAAAATTAAAGAAATAAAGTTTTGCTCACAAATTATAGATACCTCAGAAAATTATTTAAAAGGTGTTAGACAAAACGGTAAATTTATGTGATGGCTTAGAACAGTTCGTCTGAAGGAAACAATTTAATTTCAATGGAACGTAAGTCATAGGGCGAGCGAATTAAGACATATTTTCACAGCCCTCGCTAACACGAAGACGAAGTCGAGCTTGCAGTTAAAATAACAATTAAAGTCTTCCTGAAATTTACGACTCAAAACTGGCAAAATAATTTAAACGAGCGTTATGGCAAAAGCGACCGAAATGTTTCTTTGAAATGGGAAACAAAAGTAGCATTCAATTTCTCCCTCGTGGTGGTGTTTGGTCGTTTTACCGGGGATGAATGTATAAGGTAAACCCCGTAAGTTCTTAAGGTGAAATTTTAATGGCAATACCGTTCAGAAATATTACTTAGGGAATTTAAGCACTTTCAGAGACTCAGCGAGTGCAATGATATTAAATGCATAATCTTCTTTTGTTTTTTTGAATTTGTACCAATCAGACGATACTCACGAATTTCGTACATAGAAATCTTAAAGGAGTTTTACGATCCAAAAAGGTAGATTCAGATTAACGATAATGGCTGCCATGGCGCGGAAAACGAATTTTCTTCCCCATTCTTTTTTAAATCTACAAAACGTTGGCAATTTTATTTTATTGTTATTAGATTTTTCCGGCTTATGTCACACGGTCGTGTCACTCGACTGCGGAGGATTATTCCCGCAGTCTCCACGCTAATAATCATAAGAATTGCTCCCTTTATTATGTGTGAAATTTAGAACGTAAAAATCTTTTGCAAGCTTCTGTGTCGCCGCCGTTTCACCCCTCACTTGTTGAAACAAGGGTCCTTTTTGAACAACATATGCCGGAGAGCTCTTCATAAAAAATACGCAATCTAGCAGTCCTTTATTTGATGCGAAGATTTTGTCATACATGTGTAACACATAATTTTATGAATATATTATAAGGAATTTGCATTTCGTTTACGCTTTGCTACATTTTGTTGAATGTCGTAAATCCTGACACTTCCTTTAGACTCTTATTACCTTTAGTAAACGTACAAATAATGAAGTTGTCGTCGGCAAATGGATTAAAAAGTAGTAGCGTATCGAGCGTGCAGCGTCCGAATAACTCGCGGTGTTATCGCCGCACGCGCACCCAATCTGCGATCGAAAAACACCGGATAAGATTATCCAGTAGCCCTGTATTATTTTAATGAGACTACACGACTCCTCGAGATTCGATACGATACGAAAAAGCTTAGGTAACGAAGCGAATAAAAATATACGGGTCAAAAGAGATATCAAGCGACCGCAGTGGGATGACGCGCCCGCTATGAAAATACTTCTCCGAGAGAGATTTTTAAATTAGCCAGTGAACACGATAAACTGCAGCACATCTACATACCAGCTGACGGCAGATCGGCCGATACCATTATGTCTCTGGTACGGCACCGATTAAAAAATATCCACATTTATAAGCGGACAACATCTGGTGGTATTTAAATAAGATATAAACGCGAGTCCGCGAATGCTTTGTTTTCGGTTGTATATTCTGTTTCCCGGTGGATGCTCCCCTCGCCGGATATATTGGTATTAAAAATGTAAGGGAGATTTATGCGAATGGCTCTAAGCTTTCATTAGACGTTTCTTACGCGGTGTTTTTGCGGTCGCCGCTCCCTGACCGGCAATTTTTCATTTTTGTGCAAAGTTCCCGATGTTTCATGCCCGGGGCTGAATTTAACTGCATATAAAGAATATTAATGCTCTCAGGAGTCGCGGGCAGGTGTACGCTATGACTTATTTTATATCAATTCCCCACCCGCATCGGGAATAGAAATTATAAGAAATGTTTTAATGAGAACTTATGGTGCACATTCTTTTTATGGGCGATTGTGGAGGAAATAATTTAAAATATGCAAAATTGTAGGCATTATTTTACACAAAATAATAGATATGATTTATTGTCAACTAAACTTAATGACGTAACAAATACATTTTCTATTAGACTAGATGTTCAAATGTACGTGAAATAGTGTCTTATAAATAAAGGAGTAGGTACTGTATAATCTTTAGAAATAATAAAGGGTAGAACAACAACCCCTGTTTCCTCATAAACAAGAATATCAACCGTAATATTCAGGATTGTAATTCCGTATGTAAATTATAACTATAAGAAGCGTTTGTGTTTCACCCCATAGAGACATAGCATCCACTATAAATAGATCTATAATTTTGCTGGATTCAAGAACATCTTGGGGCCTTTATATATTTTTTATATATGCTGGCCTTAAAATCTCAGCTCATATCAGTTTTAAATATCAAGACCATTAAGATGTTGCTACGCATGATTATGATTATTGGTGCCATAAGTTTTCCTTCTAAAATGTAATGATGCAAATGTAAAATATTCTTTAATTATTTCGACATCTAAAGTACTCGATATTTTGCAAATAATTATTTTATCTAAACTAATATAATTTACATGATGAATGTATGATAATGTATATAGGTGAAGAATGTATGCTCTATTAAGCAGAGTAGTAACTCTATTCAAGACCAAGCATGATTTAAATTTGCATTTATGGAATATTATAAATAATTATGAACATAAATAGAATATTTTAATGTTACAGTAGGAATTCAAGCCGAGCCAAGCCCCGCTTGATGGAAAGTGGTAACCGTCACCTATGAACATCTGCAGCACGATGACCGCAGTTGATGCGTTGCCGAACATTAAGAATTTTCTAAGACTCCATTCTAAAGCTAGAGGAAACAATGCTGCGGGCAGATCATTCCACATTTTACAGGTCTAAGGTAGAAAGCCACGGCAATAAAAATACCATGATCACATATCTCTATACTTTTGCATGTACGAGTATCATTTTAAGTTTGTATTATTATATCACACAGACTCGTACAATCCCTGCGTCACATTAAATTATTTCAGCTAAGTAATTCCGAGCGGTTAATTATTGCACAACCTGGGAGGAGAGTTGAGAATGTAATTATTATTAAACTTTACGATTGTCTCACTTTACCCCTTTCCTTCCTATGCCGACACCAAACGACTTACAAACCAACTTCGATCAGACAACATTAAGTTTCAACTGTACAGATACAGAGTTCAAATTGTGTTGGAGTCGGATGTGGATGTATAAGGTTCTATGTAAGTAAGTTGTTCTACATTAGATCCCGAGATCCTGAGGGAGTTTCTTACCTTGTTGCGGTACAGGATTCATATTTGAGCTACTGTCTATGAATTTATGTGTGGGATAAGTTGGGCAGACGTTTCTGGTTGCATGGAGATGAAATTGAATCTTGATTTTTTAGAGGAATGTATTAAGAACATACCTTTTACAAAACATACTCTAAGTTCTAAAAATTTAAGGAGTATCTACATATCTATCTAAGTATCTTCCAATACTATAAGAATCTTTGTCCGGACATACTGACTGACTGACGTAGCCGCTCAACCGGCGCGTCACCTAATTCAGGTAATTGCAATATTCTGCGCAACAGGTGCGTCACCTGAATCAGGTTACGCGCCAGTTGCGCGAATAATTATATTTGGGCGGGAATAATTACGGACCATAGACTTTTATATAGCTGGGCTGCTCTAAATGTAGGAAAAATGACAAGGATGGCATATAACATCAAACACCGTTAGTCTGGGGTCAAAGTTTTGTGTTCCAAGGTAATTTCGCGGAGCGGTTAGAGACAGCGCACAGTCTAAACTGCTGGTGGTATAGGCTTGAAATTTGGAGGGTATATTTTTCTTAAGAAAAATAACCCTCTAAGGGTATATTTTTCTTAGTACGTAAAAGTATACTAAGAAAGGATTTTCCAAAATTTACTCATTTAAAGAATAAAACGGTGGTTCAAAATTTGTATGGAGAAACATGATTAGATATAGTATTTTAATTCGAAACTGTACACAAGTACTACTCTGTACATACTCTACTCTGTAAATAAATAATTAAATACGTGTTTCAGGCTTTATTGGAATTCCACCCCTTAGAGGATAAAATGGGGAAACAAAGTCTGAAAATCAAAATGGTTTTTCGGGAATTAATAAAAATGAATCCCTTTTTCCCTCAGTGACAGGACTGACAGGATAACTTGAAAACGGGTGGATCGATTTATGAAAGAAGTTTTTAGCCGGCGGAAGAGAAAACTTGAACACGTAATTTTTGAATATTTTGGAATGACACCTCGCACAAGCGCCCTGCGCTCCCTTGGAATGATACCTCGCGCAAACGCCCTGCGCTCCGTTGGAATGACACCTCGCGCAAGCACCCTGCGCTCCATTGGAATGACACCTCGCGCAAGCGCCCTGCGCTCCGTCTTACGATCAGGATGCGTGACCCTGACGCGACTTTAACATTTTTTACCCATCCCAAGAAAAGTGCACAAAGCCGCTAAAGCAGTATTCACTTAAAAAAAAAAACTAGCAAACAATGAAGGTAAAGATTAAATAAATAATACATTTGACTAAATAAATAATAAAAATAATAAGTAATTAAGACCATCTTTATATCAATCTGATACATTACACGCGATATATGATTATTATAAGCTGAAATATTTCTGGTCAGAGACCATCATATTGTGTTTAAACTATCTCATTACTTTAAGTTCAAACAAAAAATAAACTGGAGCAAATTAAAAGTTCTCACATGGCTGGTTAGATGAATTCAATAGTCGAACAATGTATGCCCGCGGGCGATACTGCTCCACCCTTTGCTATTTCTAGCAGAATAGGATTATTTATCAATTGAAATTTGAAAGTAAGTATACATTTGTGAACACACTAAACACACAGTTAACTTTGTAACGGAAGTCGACAGGACTATAGGAACTAATACTATTATGTCCAATCGTACTTTGAAGTCAATAACTTAAATCAAACTGCTGTTTATGCAGAGATTAGAGCGTTTTAATCTAGTAATCGAGCTGTCAAATCAATATCTAACAAAATATATATTACGGTAAGCACATCACATTCGATTTTCGAACCCGCTTCAAGAGCGAGCGTTACCGATAGATGGCGCGCGTGTGGTCGAGTCGCGTGCGCAGTAACCGGAGCGACTCGACGGTAATCCAATATGGCCGTCTGTCTCGCATATCGGCATTGCACGAATGGCATTTTAATATGCACAGTTAATGTCACTTATTGTTTACTTGGTTCAGCGGATGAGTGAGTTCTAACCGCAGCCCTGGCGTTTTAGAATATATAGCTAGAAACTTGTCGGTTCTGTATTAATGGAATAAATGGCTCATAGCTATAAACGTTGTGTGTCCTAAATTCTAAAGAATCACTGAAAGATTACTGTTCAGCTTCAAGCACAATCATATAAAAGTACATTACGAAGGTGTAGATTATACTACTTAAAATCTCTTATTAAAAAAAAGACATCTTAATAATTATGAGGAAGTAGTCTTTTAATTTACTCTGTTACACTTGAGCGTGAAGATCAAACTAAGAAAAGCAAGTTCCCGTAAACAAACAACGATCGCAGTGAGCTGATCCCTTGCACAATGGCGCGAAAGCTGGCGCGTACAACAATGGCGAGTATCTGCGCAAACGCATCTCGCGGTGGCTCGTTACCTGCGGGCGGTTTGCACTGGTGTGGGAGCTAGCCGCGGTTATGATGAACTGACGAACTGGCCCTACAAGGAATCAATGCCAGAATTTCCAATGATCAATTAATTGGTATTTTAGTGTCATAGTCATATAATAAAATTTGCATTCGTTATATACGATTTTTTTTACAAAATAAGACTGTATTTCTTAGCATCAGTCGTCATCAAACTAACGTAGATTTAACTAATCTCAGTGCCATATCAAGGACATTGTCAATATTGAGTTACAAACGTTAAATTTATATTTGTGTGTAATTGTGTACCTATATATTTGTGTATTTGTATGTATATATATATATATATATATATATATATATATATATATATATAATGTATATATATATATATATATATATATATATATGTATGTACATATATCCTATATATTATGTAAGGTTTAAGTAGGTATATCATTAGAGGTATTTACACATACATATTTTTCTGTATTTTATGGATTTTGTCATAATTAGTTCAATAAACTACGTTTGCACTCCTACCACTCATAATTAGTATCTATTGTGTCTCTTATCAACCCACCGTTGCCTGGAAGAGATCGCTGCTTAGTGATAAGGCCGCCGATTGTACTCTAGTTAAGTGTTCCTTTTATCATTCATTACTTTATTTAATAAGTGCAATAAAGCGTGATCTATTCTATTCTATTCTAAATTAACAATAATTAAGTACATAGTTTAGTTATGAACGATAATGTCGCGATCGTCAGTATTGTAAAAGCTTTTATATCAATTGAATCCATTAGCTGAGTAAACAAGTCCTGTCTGTCTATTTGCTCGTCAGTTTTTATCATTGGCTAGCTCGTGTTTGCTCGATCGGTCACTTCCATATTATTGATGAGCTGTTTCCCCTTCGACAATGGCATTTGCGGTTGCAGAAAGCTTTTTATTGCAATTTGTGGCTTATGGACTATAATTAGAAGGACTTGAGGGAATTTGGCGGAATTCGAACGGAACGTGCCATTGAATCACTTCCCTGTAAGCGGTTGCTTATGTCTCTGTTTGAAAGCCATTCATATTGACAGCTGTTACAAGAAAAATGTCATTAGGACCTTTAAATAACAAGTGATCCAAGTTATCAAACTTAATGGTTTAAATTCAGGACAGTAATATTAAGGTAATAAATACCTAAGTTACACAACAGATCAGGAACGGTGAACTTGGCAAAAACAAAAGAAAACTTCTCTAGCCGTCGGACTTCACCAATAGATGTCGCTTGTTGTCTGTAAGCTTCACAAACTTAAAACTTCACTCACCTTTATCCAGCTGCTCGACCAACCCAATCGTATTGATTTTCGCTTAAAACTTTTACTCGCTTAAAACAAAATTATTAAAAGTTCTCCACAACAGAGAGCCATAAAGCGTTCTTGCCCTATCTGCCTACGTGCCATTTGTCCGCTGAACAGCACTTAGCTTAACAAAAACTGATAGTTGTAAAACAAAAGAGCGAAACAAAACCGATGTAAGTAACAAGAGCGGACCATTTCGTATAGAAATAAACTAAGCGGTAAGAATGAACAGGGATAAAGGCTTAAAAGAGTAGCCGAAGCAGATTTATGTCGCGACGATCGCGATCAGACCGATTCACCATGTAACAGACATTTTGTTTTTTTCAATTTAAATCGAATGCATTGGTGTGGTGCGAATCGTTAAAATTTGTATATCTCTCCGAAAACATGTTCTGTCGCATTCTGCCTGTAAAACGTAACTTGTAAACATAAACACGACGCGACATCCACTCGAAAAGGCGACAATATGACACTTATTTCCCATTGAATAGTAGCATATTTACAGCAACAAATCGACAGCGTTTTATCACGGCTAGTCCTTTCACCAACCCTTCCCGTGTTTATCTGATAACGCAGTGAATGCAGTGCACATTTGTCTGCGAGTCACCCACTCAGTACTCTGCACTAGTGTAAAAATTGTCAGCGATTGCGGCTAGATAGCAATCTGCCATTTGTGACCGAAAGGGGATGTTTTATGCCGTTATTTCCACCTCGAATGAGTTGTGGCTTTGTAAATAGTGGATGATATTACCTATTGCATTATTTTTCCCTTTGTCCAAACTAAAGTGTTGAAAAACTATCGTTTGTAGTTAATTACCGACTGGAAATGTTTCATTTAATGTTAAATGTGCTCTCTAGACTTAAATTAATCCTTGCTCGCATAAAACGTGTGTTTATGTTTTTGTTTAGAGCTTTTTACTTTATCGTAGTAAATAAGCATGTGTTACAAAATAAAAAAGGAGCAGAATTGCATTGGCAGTAACACCTATCAATTCAGCCGGAGCGAACCAAGCGAGAGATTGCTGTAATTTCTATAAAAAAATTGATCAGTAAAGTTCGCCAGACACATCGATTCGAAAAAATGTTTCATCAACAATAATTTTATTATCGTAATAACAAAATTACGGGTTGTGTCCATAGGCAATTTTGGCTCTTAGCACGATCGGTTTAGGGAGTTATTCCCTCGACGCTTACTTATATATCGGGGGGAGAAATGGAACCTTTTGTTAGCCTATAGCATTATTATTTCTCATTTTGTTTTGTTTATTAATACAATTGGCTGGAGGCGCAATATTGATATTCAAGTTTGATGATGACTCGCGCCACGACTCTCCTCTCCGACCTCCGATATTGTATTTTTATGGGTTTTATAACAATTGCGTTACATTCTTTTCATTTGGGCTGCATTGCATTTACAATGTTGACTGGAATTAATTTGATTTTATTAACAACTCATTATCAAATTCAATTTATTCAAAATATAGATGCAAAACTGTTTTTAATTTTACTTTGCAGTTAAGAAATAAATGAAAATAGGTTTAAGTCTTCAGTTGATTGTACATCCACGAGCATA
The DNA here is from genome assembly GCA_954871355.1 of Cabera pusaria. Lineage (NCBI taxonomy): Eukaryota > Metazoa > Arthropoda > Insecta > Lepidoptera > Geometridae > Cabera > Cabera pusaria. Next base: position 11,906,309 of record OX940893.1, read on the forward strand.
AAGCACGAACGCGCGCACAATTCATTTCTTATGGAGTATTCTTGAACAGAATGACGTGAATAAATAACTTGAAGAAATTATCAATTAAACAATTATGTTGTCCGAATGAAATCTTGTGTAATGATAGTGGTCCAGGCTATAACTCAGGCGCATCTGTTCTACGGCTGTATTCGTGCAAAGGCATGACATTGGCACATTGCGTGGTGTGGACCTGTCTTTGTGGATTATTAGAAAAATAAGAATTTCAAATTTTAATTAAAGTGCTAATATTATTTAATAATGTTGAAATCTTATTTGTACGCTAGCTTTCAGGGAATGTGAGTAAAACAACTAATAAGTGTGTAGCTAAATGACAAACTCAAAGTAAACGAAACAAAGTCACTTGCCATGATCATGTTAATAACGACACAAATCTATTATGATAACAGTAGATAATGTACAAGCTAAACACGCCTTGACACTGATAAGAGCTGGGAGAAAAATCATTTAATGAAGGCAGGTTTATTTATACGCCGATGCTTGATCGTGTGTTCAGGCATAATGAAGTATTGGAAAATCATAAAATATGTCTATCATTAAAGCATAAAATGAAACGACAACGCCTCGAGCGCTACCATACGTGCTCGAAACGCAGATACTCCTATATCAGGACTACTTATATCTATAATATGTTTGACAAAACTGCTGTTTACCGACTATTTTCTAATTTCAATAATTTTACGTAATAACGCAATATATACATTATGCGATGCAAATGTAATGTGTGCAGTTAATACGCGCACCTGGTACGGGAACTGAGAACTCGCAGCTAAAATACATGATATATGTTCCTAAGTGCACCTAATCAGTGTTGGTCATACGTCCGATTACGAGGAATCGAGTCGCGCGGGACGTTGACTAATATCGATTATACCATTTACATCGATAAAGCTTCCTGTATCTTACTCCCAGCTGTACTATATACACTCCTTGATAATTTCGTATGGAAATTCTGGAACGGTTAGTGAGGTTCTTAGAAATTCGTACATTTGATGTGCAACGTTAATTGGTAACGTTGATTTTTCATAGTAACTAATCTGCATATGATACCTCATTTCGTATGCAACTATGTACCTAGATAATATTTTTTTACTAAGAGCAGTTTTTCAATCGCCTGTAACAAGGTAAGTATTTCAAAGAATATTCTAGGCTAGCATTATTTCCAAACGGTAGGTAGGTATAATAAGTATTTACTTAAAACATTACATTTTTGTAGTGGTAGGACTTCTGCTAGTCTACCTGGGGCGGTACCACCAGTTTGCCAATTAATTTTAAGCCGTGAAATAGGAATGTTTTTCGGTTGAAATGGCAAGGAGTCCAGTGAAACAGGCGCAGTGCAGTGACACACAAAATTCTGGCAGTTAAGAATTTTGCATGTCGCTGTATCTGTTATAGGTAGACGTCATCGCTTATCATCATGCGAGCGTCGTGCTTGTCCTGTTACTTTTTACCACAAAAAAAGAAATTAAAAACATTAAACATTATAATCTATCTAAAGACTATCTTCATCTACTTATAGTCTTTTTGCCAATAGTATCAGAAGCAATACTAACCTTTTTCGTAACTGATTTGCCTTTCTTGCTGTCGTGCATTATCCGCGGCGACTTTTAGAAGACCCTGAATGTTCCTTAGCAGCGTCTCGGTAGAGGAGACCAGGGTGTCTGCTGTGGGGTCTACTGGAACTGAAGGTGAGGTGCCGGTGGGTGCCGAGTAGCTCACAGGGGCAGGTGATGATGATGCTGGCAGTTCTCGCTCACCATCGCTCAAATCACCACCTGGTGGAAATCAGAGAAGTTGTTGTTTGTTAGCTTTTTCTTTGTTGCTACTGGCATAACTAATTATGAGCATATATTTGTTCTACTTGGAATAAGTTCTATAATTCGAAGCTTCGATAGAAGTTTCGATTTAGGACCAGATTAATCAGTTCCTGATGAAGTTTAAGACAGTTATATGACAGATAAGTTCCTGATACATTATGAGAGACTTTATCAAGACTCAGTGAAACTGACCCTACAAACTCTTAAACTCAAAATCAACACCAATATTATAAATACGAAATACAGTTTGTATATTTGTTTGGGACTTCTTCACGGTCAAACGGCTGGACCGATTTACCTGAAATTTTGCACAGCCAGTATCATGGATTAGACTTTTACTTTTTAATGCGGGTGAAGCCGCGGGGCACAGCTTTCGATAATTTTAATAGCAGCGGGGATTTTGATAATTTTAATAGTCATGATGTACTTCAACTTTTTTACGAACTTTATATGGCCTGCTAAAACTCCATCTGACTATGGAAATTGTGAAAAGACTTTAGAAAGAGGTATGACGAACGAATGCAGAAAAAATGCAAAACAAATGCATTTATTAAGCCAACTATCCACTCAAATATAAAATAAACATTGAAAAATATGAAATGTAACACGAAACAGCACCAAAAGCTTTAATAGAATATGCGGCAAACCTAGCAAGGAAACTTTTGTAATTACGGCACCTATGAGTTTGTCGAGTTTGTAGCCGTGTGGGTAGATAGCAAATATGAGGGTTTTAACTGGTTATATTACTTATTTTATAATTACTGTTATTTATAAACTTTTTTTACATAAGCATAAATTAATATAAGTTATTGCTAGAAAGCCGTTGCCGCAATATGTTGACATTTTAACACATTTGATCACATTTGAGATTGAGATAAACATTTGAGATTATGTTTGATTACTCAAAACAACTCAAAACAATCACAAAAATATATACTTAGGTATACTAACAGTATTTTAATAACTTCGTTATTAAGGTTAAATAAAAAAGTTTAATTATTTTTTGCTTTTCAGTTTTTTTGGCGGTTTAATTTTTTTGTTAAAAAGTTTTATTTTATAATTTTTTGTGGCCATAATCTACTATGTTAAAAGCAGGCGTCATTGCTTACCCCTGGCCTAGACAAACCTTATATAGAACATTTATGCTCTATAATAAGAATAAAAATAATTTAAGATCACATAAAAAACTAAAAAAACCGACTTCCAACGTCACGCTAGTCAATTTCAATACTAAGTTTGAGGTGTTTATCTTCATATCTCTGGAGATACTGAACATATCTCGATGAAATTTAAATGGTACCACCTATAAAATATCATCATCATCATCATCATCATAATCAGCCGGTATCAGTCCACTGCTGAACATATACCTCTTTTAAGACACGCAACTGAGCCCGATTTTTGGCTTTTTGTTTTTTCCAGTGTTTGTTGACATACATTGATGATACGATTAAATCATCTAAATAATGATACTTTTATCCATTATTTTTGTTGATTTATCCAAAACGGCTCTACCGATTTCGTTAAAATTGAAATGGAACCCCCTTGGGGGTATACCCTTTCCAATAAAAAAATAATTATCGAAATCAGACTACTCTGTAAAAAGTTATGCGTGGTCATCAAAGAGCAATAATTACTAAAGTAGTAATTATTGCTCTTTGGTGGTCATACATAAAAAAATATACGCGTCGACTTGATAACCTCCGTTTTATTTTTCGTCGGTTAATAAAAATACACCTTACTCCTACAGACGTCGACAACATTATTGATTATCAGATTTTATTCTATTTAAAGAACTTATTAACAGACAACAACAGGCGTAAAGGTACGGCCACACCGCGGCATCCTGCGATCTGCGGGCGCGATCTCAGTACTTTTCAATTCTTTTCTGATTGCGGTTAGTGTGAACCAGTCGGTACAAACACAACTGCGCTATCTGATCGCCGCCTAGATCGCGCACGCAGGACGCTGCGGTGTGTCCGTACCTTAAGGCAGTTTTTTTTCTGACATATAATAAATAAGTATAAACCTGCAAATATTCATAATATCGAACACTTGTATTACAGATTAATTTCAATATCAGCGCAATGAGAGGCCCCTAAAAGGTTATGTGAGCAAAAAGGCTATTGAGCATGCAATACCGACAAATGGCAATATTCGAGAATCGCGTGTGTTTATCATTCGAGTTGCAATTATTGCGAGTTGAACATCGATATCGCGTGGTGATCATTGATGTTGTGCTTGAGATGGGCTGGTACAGTGCTATTCAGGTATCGGAGTAATTGTATTCAAATACTTTGCATTGGGTATATCGATGAAAACATTTGTGATTTTATTATTTCGCTAATAAGGTAGTCAGACTAACAATACGCCTATTGTAGCATTATTGTTTGATTCGATATTAAATATTGTTAGTTTATTTTAAATGTTATAAATATTTAACTGTTCGCCGCGTTGGTACTTGGTACATATGCAATTTTAATTTTTAACTTAAGTCGTGAAAACATTCCAAACAGACAGAGGAGCAGGATACAGAGTTACTTTCTATAATATTCGTTTTGATTATTTTAAGCACAAAATTATGATCTATATATATTACAATTACGTCTATGTATATCGTTATTCTGTAAAAACAGAGTTAAAAACCAGAGACGTTTCATTGTAAGAAAAGTTCGAAAACCTTATCATTTTGTGCAATGAATTGGCTGAAAACTGATATTCAAATATCGATTCATAGCTTCTAGAGATAATACTGAAAGATTTTTATTTGTATCTCGCATCGAGTCCTACTATCCAGAATAAGGACACAGAGATGCCATTCGACATCGAATGGGTTGTCTCTAACCGATTTATAATCCTCGCTGGACTATGTCTCAGTTATATCTTTCACATCGCCACTTTTTGTATATTCGAATATGTTTCGCATGGATTTTTTTAATACAATTTTATAATTAACGTTGTGGCATTTTACATAAGCTCGTTACTTTGGAAAATCCCATAATAACAATTATCATTAAAATTTATATGGCAATAAAAATAGTTAACAAGATTCGCTTATAATAAACGTAAAACAACTCGTATGGACAATGTTTTAATTCAAAGTTGATGGTATAATTACAATAATGTACGTCTTGTGTCAATAACGGACCTCATGCATAAAAAAGAAAGTGTTTCGATTGGCGTCTCTCACGGCCCAAAATAATCTATCGATACATTTAATTTAACTGACAAGATAGTGACCGCTCATCAAATAATGAAGACAACATCGTTTCGTCATTGTCGATGCGCACGATAGCACTCTCGCGTTGTCACAACACAATCTCCCTAATAAGGCCAATTAACAGGACCCTACAAAATAATACCACACGAAAGTAAACTCTAAATCTAATAATACCAAGGATTTATAATCACTTAATTTCAATGACAGATCAAATTGGTCAAACATTAAAGTAAAGACTGATCGAAATAAAGAGTTAATTTTGAATGGACAAAGATCAAAGTTGAATGACATGAGCATTTAAAAAGTACTTTAAAATGAGACGGGGCCAATCGTGATGAGCGTGAATTACGTATCAACAGAATTAATATAAAATATTATGAGTGATCACGAAACAAAAGCGGATGCAAGCCTGTTTAAGGATGGATTTAAAATTGTATTAGATCAGTTCGTCATCGGTCTATTGTTTGCACAGTTTCCTGGGTCTTGGGCTCATCCCGCAGAGCCGTGGCCAAGTGAGGGTTTCCTACAAATCGTAGTCAACTATCCGTTCCCACGCTCTGTCAGTATTTTGTGTGTAGCTTTCAATAACTATCTACAATACACAATCCTCATTGTTTCACTTAATATAGCTATTGTATGCTTCGTGTATTTACATCTATATGCATAAATGTTTTGGATTCAAACGTCACTTCGACGCTTTCACACTTACCGAGGTCCCATTTACTCGGATCAACAAAAAGTTGTCTATATACGGTGTAGAAGATTCACGTTTCTTTTTTTTCTAACCAACATACCAACATATTAATTGGAATCGTTAGTTAATCAATGATTTGATAATTTTCACATTCATGTTTCAATACTCTATAACTAAACTACTCGTAGTTAATTTAATAACTAGTTTATATTTGATTGATGGTACAGACGAAGATATACCCACTAAATTGATTAAAATATTAAATACAGCAATAAGCTCATCGACAAAAAGCTTGGAATAAAACGAATCTCGCTGTGTCGTAGGAGAAATTGTCATGCCATCCATCACTGGGCGTTAATAGAGTTAATAGTTTATGATCTTTAGTAATAACATCTCGTATATAATCGCCGATGTACACACATATGTCTATCGTAACGACCTTAATGTAATATTACTAATATCTTTCATGTGCTGTTGAATATTTGAAAGCTAAAAAAACGTAATAAAAACAATTTTCCTATTTAAACCTTATATTATTTAAACCTGGTCCTTTGCGCTGTCCATACATCATTGGGAGCAATCGTGGCCGATACTCATAATAATAAGATTTTATTATATAGGACTATTACAGCAGACGTGCTTTTTTTTCTAGAGATCAGAGGTAAACGTATGGGAACGCGGCGCATGATCATTCGCTAATCGTCCAGGATTCACAGAGGCAAGCGTTTTGATTCGATGTTATTTACTTTCAAGATTTATCTGGTAAGTCTTTGTGTTCGGGATCCATTTAACTTGTGTCTCGAAGTCTATTATAAAATAATTAGCGCGAATGGAAACATGAAATCGATTTTGCGCTTTAATAAGTTGGATGTCTAGAATAAAAGTAGGTAACCACGGTTTATGGCTGATAATTTCCGAACTATGAATGCTGAGGGTTCCAGGGCTATTACTAGGTAATTTCACCGTGCATTACATGCCAAGTATATTGAGAATATTGAACGGGTGGTACTGGCTCGTTTTAAGGCAACACGGACACTTTCTTGTCATGCGCCGCCTGTGCCGTGATTACATCGGACACCAACCCTTTTCTCATTTATCGACACATTTAATTTATAATGAATTGGAATATCAGCAGTAATCATTTAAAATTGGTTTCGCTATTTCAGAATTGATTAAAAGTTTGAGCGTTAGCGTTTGGTTCTTGATTCACAAATTATAGCTGTCGAACGGCTCTAATATTAATATTATCTGATAGAGTTTCCTTATTAATTCTATTTATAGGAAAGATAACTGAGATACTTTAGCTGTAAGAGTAACTTCTTCTTTTTCAAATTTTATACATATTCCCTTTTAAGTCTAGCGTCTACCATCTTTGACCACATCGTCACTTACCAAAGAGATAGATAGTAGTTGAACGCTAGCTCATATGCTTTAAAAAAGAGATTTATGTGTGAACTGACCTTCATCTTCATCTTTGACATTGTGATCCTCCTGATCGGACATAGCAGCGTCACTCTCATCAGAGTGCGACCTGGGCGACGCCGCTGCCGTAGCTGTGGAGGGCATCCTTGGAGGCTGCGGCGTTCTGCGGGAAGCTGCAGAGCTCCTCCCACTGGCCGAACCTTCTCCTCTTTCTCCACGATCTCTGTCTCGGTCCCCCCGCTCCGGTCGGTCGCGCTCGCCAGATCCTGATTTGGACAAGTTGAGCACCGGACTATGACCCGGGGAAGACCCTGTGGAAGAAGATGCGAAAGCTGTGGAAAAAGAAGTTAGACGTTTCAAGGCAGTACGTTTTGGTATCGAAGACGAATTAAAAAACTGTTTGATGCAAATGTCTGTTCTTCAGGCAATTTTCTTACTATTCTTTAATGTTTGAGCGGCTGCAATAGTTTTGTTTGAAATTTTACACAAGATTAGCCAATATGGTAGAATAGTACAGAACATTCCAAAAAATAGTTAAAAATACATGTAAGTACTTGGAACATATTGTCGTTCCTTTGACGTAGTCTAATTATTAGGATTAGACCACTATTATAGTGGTCTAATACAAATGCAAAAAGTATTCCAGAACAGGAACAGCATAAGCAGCTCATACAAAAGCTCCCACTCCGTTGATTTAACAGGTTATGAAGTCAATATTTTACCAGCAAGCTATGCAAACTGACCTGCTCAATATGCCAACATAACTTTAATTAAACTCACCATTATGTGAGCCATCGCGGGCTTTATCCATCGCCATAACTCGATCCATATCGCCTCGTTCGTCACGCAATCTGCAACAATGATAAATCATACAATTAAATTTATACCCAAGTGGCAAGCATCAAATGATGCAGACCTTGTTATGAATATTAAAGTCGAACTATCCGCAATTGGACACGCTACCTCACTAAATGAATGCAGACAAAGCTACTGACAAACAGTTTTATCATTTGAAACCATAAAGTATGCTTCCCACTGTGCGATGTAGCTACTACAAAGGCAAAAGTATAATATTATAGAACCCCGCTGGGTTTCTTTGTGAACGGATGAAGACGGTGTATGTAATCATTTTGTTTGCCGATATCTCATACCGCTACCCTAATTCCGTGGCTGCTTTTTGATTGTGAATTATTGGGTTTTTGATGCTTCCGTTTGAATTCTATTTTTATTAATACTTCCATTTTGTTTCGCTGGATTGAGAGGAAATGATTGTTTAATTTGTACCGTGTTTTTTTATAGTAATCGAAACGGTTTTTTGTTTTCAATAAAAGAAGTTGAAATTTTACAAATAAAACGATAAATTACTTGTATAACTTGTGATACAATACAGTTATATGAATATTATATAAAGCGAGTATAACGCAATATAGCAAAGTTCTTTTCATAAAACTACAGATATTCATGGGTGATGAAAAATGAATTCGTTGTCAGAACCAATTTTCGCTCATTTCAAAGGGGCTAATGTTACAATTTTTGCCCAGTAATGCCTTTTGAACATTTGAATATAAATGACGTCTGAAAGTGAAATGTAACATACATAATAAGTGGCTGTTTTAAGCTATCGCGGAACCCTTTTGTGGATTAAAGAGTTGCGAAGATGTAGAGAGGGAGGGTAAGAAATTCGTATCTTCAAAGGGGAATGTTAATTAGTACTTAAGAAATATACACTTGAAAATAACGATCTCAGATTTACTATATTTTAATCTAAAATACATCTTTATTATTACATACGACTTAATTTTTTTTACCTTCAAGTTTGACTCAATGTAACGATATCATCGAAAATTAAATTGCATACATAAGCTTTGCAAATCCTATGCATGAATTACTCATCATTTCAAATCTTAAGCTAAGTTAAGGTATGAAAAGCAGCACACAGTTTTTTAGAATCATATTTAGAGCAAGTTCCACCTGATAAGGTTTCAAACAATTATCTGGCATAATTTGGCACATAAAAATTATTGATGTCCTAAATTATGATAAATCTATGAGTCTATTTATAATAAATATTAATCTTAATTACAACGAAAGAGGTCATCATATGCGGGATACAGTTTTTCTTGTCCGATTGTTAACACTTCATTTATAAAGTTATTTAATATTGTTTATTCCTATTTAGTTTTAAATTTGAGTTCAAATGCATGAATGTTAATTGATAATCAATATTATACACAAAATTAGAAAACTAAAACATATTCAATTTCAATTTTAATACAAGACGCCATAAAATAGTTATATGTAAATCTGGTAGATAAATTATTAATAAAGCCACCAGTAAAACTGGCTCTAAACATCCTATAGAAGAAGTGTGTACTACCGTTTATGCATTACTTTGAAACAATAACTTGAAGATAAATAAATTCCTTTACCACTTCTGCGGGTTTTTAGCTCTACGGTTGAACCCTCGAAATGGAGTCGTTTGGTACTTTACTGACGAGTCACGGAGCTCCGTTTGAATTTAATATATTTTTCATTTCCGACACCATTAATATGTAAATATTTTTCTTTATATATTACTTGGTATAAAACATTTGGGTACTCTAGCGTAGAAAAACTCTTTTCTGATGGTTGTTTTTTTAGATATGTAGGTACTTTTTCTAATGTTTTGTTACCCTATTATACTTACCATTTATGTCAAACAAATAAATAGTTAAATTACTACTGATTATTATAACAAATCAAACTTGATTGAATTGTAGAGTATTCGAAACACTATCATAATTCATAACCAATATTTGCCTCTTACAAAAATGTTGTAACGTATCATCTTTTTGTCAATTAAAAGTTTCTAACAAGGTCCTCGTATCGGAAACCAATACAAAAAGAGACGCATCATCAACTCGAGATCGGACAAAAGATAGCGCTCAATTCAATGAAATAATTCATTAATTCCATTTCCTCCATCTTATTTTTACAATGTGTTAGTTTGATTGATGATTGCATTTGACGCTTTCTTATAATAACAAATATTAAATACGTATACAATATAGTTCAAATGATTGCATGAACTATTTATAATCGAAGAAATAGTTTCAGATCAATGGCAGACTAAAAACAGTTAAATACAGTGAGCCGAAAAAAAAGCAGGTCGGTAACAAAGGTTGATAGCAAAAATCTCTTTCAGCTTTGTGAAATTAAGTGTATAGTATTACAGACATTTTTTATTTATTTATTCAGTTGAAGATAATGGATGTAGTTGTATGTTGAATAAAAGTGCTTAAGTTGAGTAAAAATCACTTTTCACTAGTTTTCGAAAAATGTGTTATGGTATTAAATATGCAATTTTACACATTTTAATATTTTTATTGCCACCACGAGCTGTTGTTATAAGATTCTACCAGATTTCCAAACTTTAAAAATCGCCTTTTAAAAGTTATCGAATTTTATAACCGAACCGCTTTGATTGCGGCCCAGAGTGTAAGTAATTGAACTTAAATAACCATTAGATAATATTTTAAAACGAAATATTTAAAAAATATATATAAGTTTCCTAAAATGGAAAAAAATCAGAATGTAAGTGTAACATAAAAGTTTTTATTTAAAAAATCCTTACAAAAAATACAAAAAGTCAGAATATTTTCAACAAAATGGCGCGCGCTGAAACCGAGCTGGGCAATGATTGGATGATACTCAGATGATATAACACTCATTATGTGCTGCACCGGACATGACAGCAACGCATCAAACTCACATGAAGGTTACCGTAGCTAGTTAACGTTAACCATTGCCATTACAGAATGGGTAGTGGCCTAAACAGATATTCCGGGGCCACGAGCGCGGACAATGCGTCGCAATCTACCACCGAAGCAGCGTTGATTAGTTAATACCGAACCGTTCACATAACCTAATGCCGCACCGGGATACTGCCCGGCCGTTGCCCGCGCCCGTGCCCACCGTTCTGAACCGTTCTTGTATGCATAATCTGATTAGCCTAAGTATCAAACAAAGCTTTCGGTAACACTGTTGTCAATTTACATAACCTCTCTGAAACTGCAGTGTTGATTGAAGCCGACCAAATGCACAATCCGTTTAACGAAATCCATAATTAAGTTAACCCGCACGCGCCGAACGCTCTGGATTTGCATTCTCAGGAATCGATTAAGAAAATCAAATCCCTCCGGAGCGTCACTGCGTAAAACATTTGCTTGACACCCAAATCAAAAATCGTTTTAGCTCACCCTCGCGAGGGAGGTCGGGAAGCGTCGACGCCTCAACATTTATTATTTCAGACATATCACTCACATGCAAAACAAACTCGGTCCGATCCATCACAAAGTTTCGTCCCACCCCAGTTGAGTGGTAACACAAATCGAGTGTGCAAGTATCGCGGTCTGAGGAAACGACTGCTGAGCGTTTGTGGTTATCCAGCCATTTGATGCTCCGTTATTTACAGAATTAATACTACGATTTACTGAAAACATCGCATACTCTACGATGCGCCTACTGTAGATACGCGTTAACAGTTTAAGTGCTTGAAAAAATGATCTTAACTTTTTGCGGAATGCGAAACTTGTTAAGGTGAAATACAGGAAAATCCTGATATTCAGATTAAATAACAAACACCGAACAAAGAACGAGAGGCGTACAATCTTGAGAGAGTAAATAAGCTTGTTCATCCAGAAGAAATGAGCATTGTAACCCCCCAAACAGTCAACAAAGCTTCGAAGAAAATCGAGCGAAAAAAGGCTAAAAACACCTTAGGGGTTTACTAATCGAATAAAAAATATCAGCGACCGATGGCAATGTGTGGGGGAGGAATGGAATAAATTATAAAGAAAATACAAGTAAAGGGGCCCGTGTTATGAGTAAAAAGTTTGAGTTTGAGGCGTATACAGATAACGCTGCTGCTGTTTTGCTTTTGGAATGTTGTGTAACAGTATAAGCTGCCCTCTGCGGTTAGATTAAGTGAAGGATTCCAAGAAATGAAAACATAATACTATCTGAATTAAAGCCACATGGTGTAGTAAAATACTGTCAAATGATGTGCTCATATTCGTAGTAATCCTACTATAATAATATTAACACGAAAGTTAGTGAGAATGAATATAACTTATGGATAACTTGATGTTTATTACTGCTTCACGCAAAAACTACTGGACAGATTTTGATGAGATTTTGCAATGTTATAGCGTATACCTACATCAGAATAGCACATAGGCTATATAATACATAAAATATAAATATAATGTGTAAATTGGTCGAAGTATAACTATAATAGTTATAGCTATAATTCAGCCAAACGCGATTACGTTCTAAAATTATAATGTGACCATCTAGAGCTATTTCTACGTGCGCTGCATAAACCGTTAGAATTACACGAAAATAATGTAAAAAAGAGTCAAACGTCAAATCATTTGGTCAGTAAGTGTATGGGAAAATTATAAAACATTAAATAACATTAAATAGATCGTATCAATAATTATTATTCTAAATATAACAAAAACATAAGAAGAAAACAAAAGTTATGGGCCATTCAGCTTTCATCTAAACGTCGAACGTCACATTTAAAACAAATATTTAATGTATGGTGGAATTGTTTGTCTTACAAAGTTCTCAGGTACCATGTAGGATATATCTTTTATGTGGTAGCCAGTATAATCAAAATTGTGACAATGCAATATATATAAAACAAATACTGTATTTACAATACACATTTATGGTATTATAAATAAGTATCCGAATTACTTTAACAAAATTTGATGATTAGAACATTCTGTGAATGAGTTTCGTGGTGTATGCGCCCCAAACACTGGCAGACGTCATATCATAGCCAGTAGAGTAGAATAAGATATAGAAGAATTATATACGCAGGCACAGCTACAGAATGCAGGGGCCTTATTCAGTATGAGCATTTTAAAGTCTTACCGTGCCGTGTTACGTTATCTCCGCGTTATGGTATTCTCTATGCCAATTTCAAGTACGGTAACGCGGTAAGGTAAGGTTATGAGCGCGTTTTGAGATATCGTGACATATGAGGACGTGTAACGCGCGCGTTTTGTATAATTTACCTATCGTGTGGCATACAGAATATAATTTTTCAATAACGTAACGTGGCGCGTTAAGGAACGCGTTGTCTCATTGTTCATACTGAATAAGGCCCCAGCTAGTACTAACATATACGACTCATGAGGAAATTAAACGGTATCCATAATCTCTTAACAAAAATAAAGCTGGTAACAACCTAATCAATGTTTAAAACGTAGGCATTTAGGGTGGGACACCGAAATGCCAGAATAATAGGAAAGAAGTAACATGATGACTTGTCGCGGCCGCACCCTCCGCATAAACGTCACGATGTCATTTGTAAAAATTGCGGCCTTCCGAACTTCTCCAATTTGGGAACAGGAACGCTGAAGAGACAACAAATACCTACTAACATAATTACTTTTAAGCTTTTATTAATTTATTTAAATAACTTGCATAGTGTTACAGTATCATATATTATTAAAATTTGAATATTTTATATACCTATATTAAATTAAATATTTTAAATAATGCCTTAAATGTTTAGTTAAGTAAATTTGAATTGTCTAAAATTAATATAAATAATTTGCTGACTTTTATATTACAATAAAAATGTTAAGGAACAATATAGATAACTCACATTACTTAATTGCGCTTACCCATTAAAAAATCCAAAATAATTATACTAAATTGACTCCACGCCTTTTTTATTCATAGCGGAAATGTCTAACCAAAATAAGCAAATTTGGGGGCGACGAAAAGAAATGGTAGAGACAGTGGGACCTTCGCAGGGGAAACCGGAGACAGTTATTTAAATTTGAATAATATAATATGAAAAAAATTACATCACTTAATACCGTAATAAAAGTGCACTAAGCGACCGAGGCATTACGCTTGCCAAATGCAAAGAGGGACATGCAAATCTGCCTAGGGACGTGAAATGAAAATATAAAACGTGTTTGAAACAAAATAAAAGATGTCTTCGAAGGTTTGAGCTCATTACTACATTACGAGTACGTGAGAAGATTTAAGTTGTCACAGGAAAGGCTGCTGATAGACGACATTTTAAGATACGTCTACCCTCCCTCGGCAAGTACCGCAATGAGTGTAAATTTGTTTCTAAAATAAAAAAAAATACTTATCTTATAATAAACAGCTCGTTTGTGATAATTTTATTGGTCGCATTAACGCACAGACACGCAAACAATGTAGGTACAAGTTAATTTCAATTGAGGAAACAAACAAGCGATGCAAGAGTTTATGTAAAGCAGGTCGGATATAAAGAAATAACAAATGCTGCCTATTTGTTCACAGCAGTAGGTACCGAAGCGTAACGAGCCTCCGATAGATTCCACTGTTATTAGGATTTAAGCCCGTAAAGCGTCTTGCCAATGTCGGATAATTATGCAAAATTGCTTCTACGATTCGAAGACCCCGGCTTTTTAGAAACATTACCATTACACGTAATGGGAATGCGTTTTGATAATGTCGAATTTCTTTGCAAGATTAGAAACGCAACTCGCTTATTGGACCGTTATATTAGAGTCTTTTTTGTCAATTTACATCACATTAAGGTGAACTTAAGCTTACATGCCTGCGCCGGGGAATCAATATAAACGGACGTTACCTTTTAAGTGCGACATTTAAAGAATGTGTTGTAATCCTACACGGACAATTCAGTGACCACCGATTGCATAAATAAGGCTTCGGTGCATATGGTGCGACCGCAAAAATTCACATTCATCAGAACACTTCCAATTCAATCCCTGGTGTAGTGTACGGCGACATTGCACTTCTTACAGGCCAGCGGCTTCGAGCAGTTCTAGTTGTTTCTTATTATAGCTAGCTGGGATTGAACATCGATGAAGCCGCTGGATTGGCAAGGATCGAATCAACGAACGTATAGGTAATGATCGCGATCGAAGCGATCGGTCGCGTCGACCGCAACATGTTTCGAACGAGACGATAATGGCAGACTTATCGATGCACACCTTTTATTTCCTGCGGTAATAATATTATAAAACTATATAAATCGCGGTTACATAAGTTTTCTTTGTTCAGACATTGAATCTTATGGAGTGGTGAGCGCAGTGACAAAGTGTAGAACAGGAAATACGTAATTAAAATTATGATCGAGTTGAAATAGATAAATTATATCTTGAGTTTTAAACTCCTGTCTCTTTACAGATACTATCTGACGTTACAGATGCAGTATCTGCGTCGATTTATCTTAAACCAGAGTTGGACAATGTGGCACATCGATCATAGTTTTATTCACTTCATTGATAATGGTTACAACTCTTTTAGGATAGATAAACTTGTGACTGAGACAGTCCGGAGCTAACATAATGAATCAAGTGTGTTGATAATATTTTTATATAGATTTAGATTTGGGTGACGGAAATAAAAATACACAAATAAAAAATAAAAATAAACAATCACATTATAAATAAAACTGGCCAAGTGCGAGTCAGACTTTTGTTTCGCACACGGAGGGTTCCAAACCGCAGTATAATAATATATAAGTATAATATTATATTATATTACCGTGTCAATACCAAACATGTTTATTAACTACAACGCCATCTAACGAATATCTAACGAACTTCTAACACCAACTAAGTGAATGTTAACACAAAGGTAGATAATTAATATTATTTATTAATAAGGTTATTATAATCGGTCATAGATGGCGCTATAGTAATACACGTTTTTTTGTATGGGGACCCCCTTAAATTTTTATCTTTTTTATGTTTTTAGTATTTGCTGTTATAGTGGCAACAGAAATACATAATCATTTTAGGTTTATGAGACAGACGGACTGACAGACGGACTGACAGACAGACAGACGGACAACCAAGTGATCCTATAAGGGTTTCTTTTTTCCTTTTAAGGTACGGAATCCTAAAAACCCATGGTCAGTAATAAATCTGACTGAGGAAACTAACTGAGGAAAGAGAGAGAAGTAGGTAAAACACCACGTGATGTGGTAACCTGGAAACCATTAGATTAGCGTGTTTAACAATCTTAGATTAACAATAATTTGGTATCAGTAATAGTTACCTAAAGAAATCAGAATATCGAAATAATATGATCGCTAACCACGCTCTACCACGGAAGACTGGTGAGCAAATTCTAATTAACTTTACGGAAAACTCAACATCTACCAGTTTAGATAAACATCTATAGGCAACTAGATTAAGATACAAATCAACTTTCGCTCATTGAAATCGAAGGTTTTCTGCGAGGTGTAACACCTCACTGTTTGCCTATAACTTATGGTAACATGACATATAATTAGAAAAATATTAATTTTCTAATTAAGCTAACGAGCGGAATAGAGCTGATCACCGTGACAATCTGATTTAAGGATTACGGCTGCCTACACAAACTAGTTTTGTAAGAACTTTAGCGTTTGTTATTCATTTGGCTAAGGTTGCTCAATGTTTCAATAACTTGGATGTTCTATAAAGTATGGGACTGTTTGCACACAATTATTAACAGAAACCTGACCTAAAAACCTAAACCTAGGATTCCACGGGCAGGACTCAACGCCACTGGAGGTTAGTTAGGGCTTATAACAGTGATAACATTTCAGCGTTTGTTATTCATGTTGCTGAGGTTAATTAATGTTTCACTAACGTAGAGGTTCTATAAGGAATGAGACTGTTAAGACACAGTTAGTTGCAAGAAACCTGAACCTAGAATCCCACGAGCATAGAGGTAAAGCTCTATGCCACTGGTCAGGCTGAAGAAGATGCGACAAAAAGCGCTAAATTAAATTTATTAATGTCAGGTAATTTTATTGTTATCATCAAAGTAGAGCAAAAAATAGTAGAAAAAAAAGCCTCATACAAATTTAACATATTTTGAACAGCTCTTGGAATAAACATCAACACTTTTTCACCAACTTATACCTAAATACATCAATAGTAATATTTTGTAAAGCTGATGAGTAATATATATGAAACAGAACAAACATGAGAATCCGACGATGCTCGATCTTCCTTTGACAGCCCACGTATAAAACAAAACAGACACGTAAAAATAACAGTTGACGTTTATGTTGAACGACTGTTTAAAATGCCCATTAAAAATAATATCGACGAAAACAAATTCGATGAAACGTGTTAATCGAACGTTTCAAAAAACGAGTAAACATATCTGATAATTAACGCAACAGATACAAACACGCTATTATTGTACCAAATATGAAAGGTACCCGTTCGTAACTCGTTCGTCACGTATCGGAACGGGGAGTTTGGCAGAAAGTAAACAGAAAATATAATTTAGAAGCAATTTGCCGGGGATATGTCCGCAATCAAATTGTCTCGTTAATACCACGGTGCTATCAAAACATTTGATTTGTGGCCGCTGGTGGGGCCGCGGTTATTTAGCCGCGCCGTGCCATGGTTAACTTCGTTGGATGACCCTCGCTTGTCATCGCCAATTACTGTTTATTATTTCTGACGAATGTTTCGTTATTTCGATATTTGGTATGCAACTCCTATTGCAAAAAACTTTAACTTTAGTCTTGTTTTTTTATGGTAAAAGGTAGCAGGACAAGCATGACGCTCGCCTGACGGTAAGTGATGACGTCTACCTATAACAGATACAGCGCCATGCAAAATTCTGCCAGAATGTGGCATGTCACTGCACTGCGCCTGTTGCTCGAGACATAAAGATGTTGAGTCTCACATGCCCTGTAATTTCACTGGAGACCTTCCCATTTCAACCGAAAAACATTCCTATTTTACGGCTGAAAATTAATTGGCAGAGTTGTGGTACCGCCCCAGGCGGACTAGCAGAATTCCTACCACTACAATAATTTATAAATATATATAACATCTATAATTTAGAATATAAATCATCTCCCATGTTTTCAAAATTCTAACTGCAATCAAATCACAATAAACATTTACAATTCTAACTTTGCTTCCAACAAAAAAAAATTGTTTGCCTCCAACATTGTTGCTCACGTTTTATCTCGTGGACAATTATAAAACAAACAATTAGACATACAGTAATAAAAACGCGATTTATTCCCCATCTGAGTGTTTACACGACAATCCGCGTTTTTTCCGATTTATGCGCACTCACACTTCACTGGCAACTGGCGTGAGTTGCGAACTCAGCAAGCAAACACGACTAGAACACTTTTTATTCGCGTTTTACAATTCCCCCAAAGGATTTGCATAACAGAACGGGAAAAGGTCAGGAAGCGAACGGAATGGCAAGTGTCCGGTTTGATGCTCGCTCAGCATTGCTCGAGAGTGGCCCCGTTTGACTCATGATAGCTACTTGAAGCTCGAATATTAATCAAATTATAAGTAAGACTGGAACTGTGATGTAAGTTCTATTGTTAAATCTTTATCTATTCTAGACATTATTTTTAGCAACACAATATTTTTTAGTTAAATAATGAATTTGCGTCAAGATTCTATTATATAGTTAATTGAGATATGTGCTGAAATAACTCTTAAGACAGCGTACTATCTTAAGTTCTTTCATATAGGCTCGCGTTTTACCCTATCTCACCTGTTAGTAAGTGATGATTCGATCGAAGATGGTAGCACGAATAGGAACGGGCTCTCAAGGATAGCTGCCGGAACACTTTAGATGTTTGGCGACAGATTTTCTAACTTGATGGTAGTGCCTAGCCAGGCACTAGACAGTCTCTTACCTCCATGCGGTGTAAGGAGTTTCTTTAAGGATGTTTTTCCTTTACGGGAGAGCCAACGTAAAAAGCGCACATCAATGTTTCAATAGAAAGATCCATTGGTGCACGGAGGGGATTGAACTCGGTACCTCTGGCGTCAAAGCCGACCATTCTCCCACTACACCACTTGCTTCATTTCAACAAGATACAAACCAAACCTTACCATGTATATTATATATTTGATGTAGACACAGGTACTAACTATCAAGTAATAGCAATTGTAACTGTCTGATCTGAATGCAGCACCGAATGTTCAAACGCAGGCGTCCGGGATGCATATTCATGGTTGCCCCGCGCCACATGCAAATTGTGATTTACACACCATAATGAATTCTTTTGATCTGTGGATTCAGATATTTGATTTACCTACCCCATCGATGTGCCTATTAAACATGACACGTTAATTTCATATTCATAGTTTCTGCGCGCACCGATCTTCATTTGTTAAAACGTGTTAATTATGAAAAGGTTTCATCGTAGCCGGATAAAATATTCCAGCATGTTCCAACTTTGCAATTTTTTAATTGAACATAAATAAAGTAGAAAGTACCACCAATCAACGTAAATATTTGCACAATGTAGCTCTCAGACGTATCCAGCGATCCGGTTGTAATTTATAAGGAGATGGGTAATCAATACGAATAAGCACGAAACCAATCGATGAAAAAACTCAAATAAAAAGTCGTATAATTACTGTAGAGATTCAACTGTTGGAAAGAAACGAAGAAATGACAAGACGATGACAAATGAGCATCGCGCATCCAACGCGGTCGGGTGGCGGACCTCATCAAATTATTCCCCACTTAAAAATCTCAGTAAACAAAAACGGGCCACGGGAAAAAATGGTGGAGTAAAAAAATAGGTATTGGCAACATTGATTGATGCGTACTAATAGGGCGCGAAGGAATGAGGCCAATGCGTAATTAGAGGAAAAGTGACATCTTCTGTCATTGTTGGTGTTGCCAGTTGGTAGCAGAAATAGAATGGTCACGCCTTTTGGGGAGGAAGTGATTAGTGCATGGAACTTATTAAAAATTATTGAGTGAAGGCGGCTAATTGATTATTTAGTTATTCATCTCCACACGTTTCAAGCTAATAATGAGAATTCTTAAACCTTTGTTTTACTTTAAAATTAATGATGATATTTTCCAAGACTGACTTGTCGTATGAACTACAGTAAAGATACCAATAATAACATAGAAATAAGTAGATAAATTTTTTAAACTTAAGCTAAGAGTCTATCAGAATTTTGGCGGTCATGCCAATTAGGTTTTAACAGTAATGCATAAAAAATCTAAATTAATTTAAGAGCCAGCTAATCCAATCCACGTGATAGATTGTAGCCAGTTTTTTCGCCCTTCATGGCAGTGACACCCGAATGAAGGATGGAATAATGAATGTAGAGCACCACGCCTCGTGCGCCTTCACGCATAAACAGATTTACATAACCAGATATAGACTGTAGGTTCTACTAAAAATATGCGCTTTTCTATTTTTTAATTTTATTACTTTAGATTAGGTCATAGAATACATTGTAGCGCGTGCGAATCCGCGGGGCTCTGCGACCTTTAAGTTCATAACAATGAACATTTTTTGGGAATCTTTAAGTCTGGTGTTCAGAATATTTTATTTTTAGTCAATGGATATTTATTATAGAGTAAGACGAGTTTTAGTTGGCACCACTAATATGTAGTATAGGATTGTGGCATATTTTCAAATAACTATTTATTCAGTCGATACTTTTAATGAACAAATGCTGTCTACATTACCAATGAAAGCATGTTTTCAGCTCTCCAAATGCGAACTTAAATATAATATCGATTACTAACGATACACATTGCTATACAATTAGCTCATCTCCTACAAAAGTAACAGTAGGCACATTACATAACAATGACAGATCAAGTCTACAAGCCCATTATCTCAGAATTGATATCCGTGGCAAAAGAAACTCAACACCTAAGTAATCTACCTCAGTGACATTATCCATTTTCTTTCAAAAGCGACCCTTATCGGTACATATCATTAGTAATGCAAAATAATGGGATACAGACACCTCGTGCCGTTTGCAAGGAAATGATTAATGCTGTTCGTCATTAATTCTTATTTTTGATGAGAAATTTGACTTATGCTGTCAGGCGCCGGGCCAGATTAATACAAGCTGACGGTGCAACTTAGTCACAATGATCTGCCGTATTCAACTTTCTTCCGATGGCCATAAGATCACTTTTCTCCTATTTAAGGTATCTATCTGATTTTATAAAATAGGGATATGGATTTTGGTCTTTGGAATATTAGCTTGTTATTTGTATTAATGTAGGTGGTACCTTGCCTAGGTTTCTATTGTTTGAATATAATTTTTGCGGTGTAAGTTGTTGACTGTCCTCTAGACCAAAGTCTCAAGGTTACGCAGTAGGTAGTAGGTAGTGATCGCGATAAGAGCCTAAAGGTACGGCCACACCGCGGCGTCCTGCGATCTGCGGGCACGATCTCAGTACTTTTCAATTGTTTTCTAATCGCGTTTGGTGTGAACCAGTCGGTACAAATACTACTGCGCTATCTAATCGCCGCCAAGATCACGCACGCAGGACGCTGTGGTGTGTCCGTTCGGACATGCACGAAACCTAGATGAGACAGTCGAAGAAAACAGTAGTGAGTATAATGGTCTGTTCTTACTAAAATCATAATTTATATTCACAAAAACTATAAATCTAAAATACGAACGCAGTAATTGTCAAAAATGTAGGTAGGTATAGGTAAGTGTTACAAAGCGCCCTATGTAAATACATTTTCCGGGAATATTGTACGAATTTGACATCAAAGCCCACAAAACGAATAGTTTGGTTCGCCGACAGAACTAGCCGAATAGTTTTCGCCATAAAAGGGCGAAGTACAAAGAGCTTGATAAAATTCCAGAGCGACCGCATCGGTGACAAACTGGGAAGGTATTCCGGAGGCGGAGGGCTGACGATTGTCGCGGCCGACGTGACTAGGCACCCTTTACACCCTTTGCATATCAGCCTACTGAAAATCAAGTCTTTATTATTAATGATTCCACGCGATGACAATCTAAATATCTCCCGCGGAAACTTCCTCACTAATCGCACAAAATTACAGCCGGCTAACTGAAAAGCCCGATATAAATGTACAGAGTCACCAGATGCGCCCGGAATCATCTTTCAAAGCAACACGAGAAAAATCACTTAAGATTCAAAGCGTTCAGTATCTTTATCTTACGGATACAAGAGTTCATTTTATGACCATTAATTTCACGTTTTCCTCGGGTGTTTTATCACAACGGCTGTGAGCTGGGAGCCTCTGTCGCGCGTCTCATTAATCAAAAGCATTTGTTTACAACGAAGGGAATTTGATTTGATTAAAATAATTCGCAATATCCTTGATAAATATCACCCTCGGTCTTCGTTTGATCTGTGCTGAAATTAATGGTGGAGGATTCAATCACGCAAACGTCGTCGCCGCGTTTCTTGACATTTCGTGCTAGATGACGCCGAAAATGTATCTTCTACGCAATATTACTATTTTAATTAAAACATACATCCTCTTATTAAAAGCGACATTCAGTTATCTTGTAAAGGTCTTATCGCAACACTTGACGATCATATTTTAATTTATGTATCGGAGGAATCAGGCTCATCTGTATACCTTTGCGTTAAACGGAAATCAACATACAGATAGAACCTTGCTAAAAATTCACGATTTTAAAATGATTGGTCTACTTTATTCTCTACTCTGATTGATTCATTCAATAAAGAAGTCCAAATGTCTATGAAGTTTGAAACTGAAACCAAGAATGTAATAACATTCGACGTCCCATTATAAATTGTCTAAAGCTGTAGAACTTACACAAAATTAAAAAAATTGAATCGAAAATACCACTTCAAAATTCAAATCATATTCAAATTCAAACTACGTCATACGATTTGATTTGTACCAAATAGAATTAAAACAAATAAAAAAAATTAATTAAATAATTATATGAATTTAACTTAGAACTTCTCAGTCTACCCGCTAAAGCTTTTAAAACCCACCGTTAAGGGTCAACAAACAGTGCTATCTTCCCTTGGCAAGGGGCACGGGATGAATAACGATCGACGTCACAGCGATGTGTGCCGATCCGGGTGCTAGCTGGGCCGACGCGGCACCGTGCCGGGATTGCCCGGAATACACCCGGAAAGCCCGGAAACGGCTTAACCCGCCGACGCCGATTAATCGCAGCTAATTTGAACTGTAACGGAATTAAACCGGACGAATGAATTGATCCCGACGATTTGTCGATTCTTCGTTTTGGGGAGCTATTGAATAGGTAGGTTTTTTTGCGAATTTGATTCTAGGTCGTAAAATATCGACGCCTCTCGCTTTGTATTTATTTGCATGACGCGCATAAACAACCCGTGGATGTGGATGTTTTACTAAAGGGCGTTAATTTATTGATTATATCTTTCTGCTGTTTGTCATTATTCAGTGCCATTTGTTTAATTAACCTTTTGGTATCAAATTCAATGTTTTAAAATTATTTGTTATGTTGCTTATTGCATGCTTAGTAAACTTACATATAATATTATGATGTTTATGATACACCAGTACGTATTCTTAATATATAATAATTCACGGAAAACTAGTAGGTAGTAAGCGGTAAGTATAGTAGGAAGTAACTATAATCGATTAGGTTGCACTTACTTACACGTATTAATTCGTTAATTATTGTTTCATATTCATGAGACAACGTTCAGACACAAAAGACGAAATATAAACGGCACGACTTAACAAATCAGAATATAATTGTCAATGAACACGCTCAAAGAGAAAACAAAACAAACAGCACAAATAATATTAAATCAGAGATAATCCTGTCAATTAATTGGACTTAGTATGAGAACCGATTAGACGCATGCGCAGATTCGACGAATAAAGGTAACGCAAGCAAAGAAACATGTCTTTAAACAGGGACAAACTTTCGAGTAGCTTGTTGCATTTAAATATAATGTAAGCAATTACTATAATCTTCGTGTCTTTGATATAAGTAGATAATATACAAACACAAACCCAATCGATTCAAATTTCCTTATTGTGTTAATAAAATAAAAAAAATAAATCTATAGATAGATACTACATACCGCAAAATATTCTAGACAAACCAGAGAAAAAACATTGTCTTTGTATTACGTAAGAGCAAATACAGCGCGTTAACAAAGTTCTTTACTCTTTAATTTAGCGAGTGTATCGCAGGTGTATTTTTTTATGCTGAAATAGCTGTGCAATTTCTTAAAAACTCCCTAATCCCGCACTCGTGGCCGGACGATCGCCGTCTGACAGTGACACATCGGTACACGGCCCGTCCGACTGTAATTCCACCCGACGCCATTCACCACCTACGGTACCATTTTACTTTCCAATTTACTGAATTAATTACAGGATTCGGCAAACCCGATTTAAACAACGGCTGCGGATAAAACAGAAAATACTGCTGAGGCCATTATAGAAATGTATCTCATAACGGCTAAATCTGTAGAGAAGGCGATAAACGCAATTTCAAATTCAAAGTCTTTGTGCGTGAACAGCTATTCAAACCGATATTGAATCCCAGTTCGATAAAGAAGTCAAAACCGCGAGTATCGAGTCGGCCCGCCGATCAATCACCATCCATTAAACACGAAAAGAAAAGCGCTTTCCCCCACCGATTGGCCCTCGAGTCCGCCCTCGAATTGGCCCAATTTACATGAGAGCCGCTTTTTCTGCGTCGAGATTAGCCCCGGAATGAGTTTGATGAATTGTCGGCAGCCCCCGCGGCCGGCCGCGACAGCCCTGCGCCGGTCATTTGTTAAAAATACACCCGATCCACGGATCTAATTGTCTCCTCTAATTTCACACCCTCCTGTGATATCTGCACCCTATTCCGAAATTAACACAGATTTATCTTTTGTATTTGCAATACACTTTTAAATTAGTACCGAAATACTTATCTCTAATTCATTAAAAAAATAATGAAAATATGATGATGGTGTCAAATAGAAATGAAAAATAACAAACAACAAAGAGTGAAGCGAAAAATCAATTAATTGATGGGATTAGATAAAAAATTATAAGAGAAACCCTAAAGCACTATCTTACCTTTCGAGATGTTTAACGATGTCCTCATACGCCGCTCTACAATTCTCCCAAATACCAGATCTGCAGACAAAGAAACGAAAATAAGAAAAATAGAAAACAGTACAGAAATAATGAAACAGTAAATTCACAAAACAAAATTAAGGATGAAGATGAAACAGCGCTTGGTTCTTTCGGTGTTTTTTATGATACTGGATTCAATGGAGTGTGGAGACAAAATTGGTAGCAAATTTCGAGAATTTGTAAAAGAATAAGTTTCACAGTGAAAAAAGGGTTCAAATTTAAAAGGAATAATTATAAGTACTCAATATTAAATGTTCCGTTAGACCGAGCGAGGGGTCGAAGAAATTAATTATGTTTTTAAAACAATCGCTTATATTTGTGCCGTAACAACTCATGCGTGATCGTTGAAATTGTTTTTCGATTACTTTGCCTCTTTGTTTTTCATTAAACTTTTCTTCGACATTTTGTTAGGGGACTATTATGTCTAAGTGTTCTTTAACTGAAGGGTTAAACATTTATTCTATTCAAGTTATTGGTTTTATGTGGTATTTTAGTGTTTTTGTTTATTGAAAGAGGAGTGAGAACACCGCTTGAGCTACTTAATTACAGATAAGTATACTATAGTTACCACGTAACTTAAATAATTTGAATTGTATTATATCTCTGACCTTACAATAAGATATTTGAATCCTCAGTTAACAGTTTCAAGGTTGTATATTATAGAACTAGCTGCGCCCCGCGGCTTAACCCGCGTTTAATTCTAGTTATAAACCTCCCTCTTGTATCACACTATCTATTAATGAAAACCGCATTAATTTGCATTGCGTAGTTTAAAATATCTAAGCGTACTGACCGGGAAGCGACTTTCTTTTATACTATGTAAATTGTAAAGATAATATAGTATGATCTGATAAGTAGATAAACCTAGGCATAAAGCAAACTATAGATGTTGCTATATTGTTCTTCAACAATGAGCCGTTATAATTAAAATAAATTAGTTCCAGTACACTTTTGATTTAAACTTACTTTGATGACTGTTATTATTTTAGCGAAAATAGGTCGTTGAAAATTACATACGTTAGAAATGTATGGAACGAAAGCAAGATAATACAAAAATGAGGTTTTTCAGATTCAGTCTCCAGGAACTAACAATATTTGTAGGGCTCCGTACTCAAAGGGTAACAAAGGAACCCTATTACTGAGACTTCGCTGTCCGTCCGTCTGTCTATCTGTTTTAAATAATTTTATTTTGTAGAGATACATAGGACACTATGTAATGTCCGCCTGGCCAGCTACCACCCTCAAGTTAGAAAATCTGTCGCCAAACATCTAATGTGTTCCACCAGGCAGCTCTTCTTGAGAGCCAGTTCCCATTCTACGCCTAGCGTGCTTACCATCTTCGACCGCATCATCACTTACCAACAGGTGAGATTGTGGTCAAACGCTAGCCTAAAAGATATTAAAAATACAAGAAACGTGTTTTTTTGGCGATTTTTGCTTGAACTTATAAACCATAATGGATAGAGACTTAAAATCTTACTATGGCCGTTATAACAATAAATACTACAAACAGAATAAAGTTAAAAATAAGAGGGGTCTCCATACAAGAAACGTGTTTTTTAGGCGTTTTATGTTCGATCTTACTAACCGTAATAGATAGAGACTTAAAATTGTCTCATATTGTGTATTATAATAGTTGATAACATCAAATAGAGAAAACAAAAGTAAATTAAAAACTGAAGAGGTCCCCGCACTAAAAACTTATTTTTCCGGCTAATTTTGTTCAATCGGAACCCTACGTGTGTGAGTCCGACTCGCGCTTGGCCAGTTAATTTAAGAAAACGCCTCATTACCCAGTTGATAAGTGAATTGTGTCAATACGTATAATATTGCAATTCGACTGCAAATCATTCGGAACACAATATTAACATTGTCAATTTTTAAAACTATATATTATAGTAGGTACATATTCAAATTATACAGAAGCCTCAAAAAATTTCAAGTCCATTCTCCAGTTACTGAAAATTGCCTAATATTACCTGTATTGATTAAGCAGGGCCGTGTGTAGAGTTTCACAAGGCAGTAAGACAGTGGGGTACGAGTAAGTCGTAAGGAGTTGTGGGTCTTCGGAACGGAACTGAGGGCATTCAGTGTTTGTACTTTTCTTATTGGATTAAGTACCCTGTAACAGTTAACCTACACCACTTGTCGTTTGACCTGCTTACAGGTTTCTTTTCGTGAACTTATTTATGCTAAGCAGTTTAAGTGATTACGGATTATTAAGTAGGTAATTTGCTTTCAGGATTGGCGATAGTTTGAAGTTGTTCACACGAAACTGATTTGATTAACATTGTCACTTCCCTCTAACATTGATAAGAATAAGCTACTGTTGAATTCGTCAATAAGAAAATTGAATTAGTAATCTTATTAGTTTATCCTTTATCCTTAATCTCTAACATTCCATTATCATTTTAAATTAGGCATTATATCAAACGGATACCAAAAATTGTGTTGTTTTGGTGTTATTATCGTCTTCTAACTACGTTGTTAACAATATTATCTATATTAATTACATCGTTAGTTTACCTTTCAATCAATAAAACTAAAATAGTATCACATCCGGTGGAATCCAGTTAGAAATTTATGACAAAAATTATATAGTTACCACATCTATGTCCTGCCCATAAAAAGTACCATGGAAATAGGATGCTAAGGGGAACAGAATATATTTGTCGTAAAGACGTGTTATATTTCTTAGAATAGTAACATAGAAACCACGAATGTTTTACTGACATCACATAACTTAAAATAAGTAATTATGCGTTTCATCTGATAACGATTGTGTTTTAAAATAACACTTATTAGGAACCTGCAAAATTTCTTTTAAAATGTTATTATAAAAAATCTGATATATTATTAATCATATTCATGTAAATCATATTCTACTTTTATAGTAGGTATTGCATTGGTATAAATATCTGGCAAGACGTTTTCTGGATATTAGTTTCATGAGTGGAATAATAAAGAATTTTTGGAGCCTACTTATTTATCTGTCTCCAATAACCTTTATTTTTGAGTAAAGGATTTAGATTTCTTCGATATTATGGTTTACAACGCGTGCAGAAGCACTCCCAGTCGAAGGAGGTCAACATAGGTATACGAACTTAGGTCGGATGCATTTGAATTCGGAAGCGTCATTAAAAGGAAATCAACATTTTGAATAATGATTAATTTGGTCGCGTTTGGTTATAAAGTCACTGATTTTCACGGATAAAATAACAAAGGTTATTGTAACATTGTGAATTGCAAAAATTGGATCCGAATCAAAGGAAAACCAGTTCAAGAATCAGATTTTGTCGGAGTAATTACCAGTAAATGTTTGACCTAAGTAATAAGCTATTACGAGTATAATAAACTATAAAAAGAGAGTCCAGTTGTTGAATGTTCTCACCTTGCTAAAGCTTCCATATTGTGCATAGGTTGTCCCTTGATGATGGAGCCGTCAGGTCGAGGTACACCATGATGTGGCATGCCAGGAGACATCAGTGCGTGCTGATGCATGAACCCCATGGGGCCGAGGTGGGTCGGAGGTGCGTTGTACCCGTTAGCCAGGAGAGGAGACTTCTCCATGCGTGCCATTTCTGGAACAAAGTAGACTGAGGTTACTGTTGACTGCTAGATATTACAGCAATATAAGGGAACACAATAGTGGTAGGACTTCTGCTAGTTCGCCTGGGGCGGTACAACTTTGCCAATTAATTTTCAGCCGTGAAATAGGAATGTTTTTCGGTTGAAATGGCAAGGTGTCCAGTGAAATTACAGGGCATGTGAGACTCAACATCTTTATGTCTCAAGGTAACAAGCAGTGCAGTGATATGAAAAATTCTGGCAGACCAGGATTTTGCATGCCGCTGTATCTGTTATAGTTAGACGTCATCGCTTACCATCAGGCGAGCGTCGTGCTTGTCCTGTTACCTTTTAACATAAAAAAACTCAATAGCTAGTGATTTGTTTTTAGAAAACTACTATAGTAAAAATAATCTTTGCAGTTGTACGTTGGAGGAGATATAATAACACTAAATATGTTATTTCACTATGTATATTATATTATATTCTGTGAAAAATGACCCAGTGATAATAATAATAAAATGTACCGTGAAAAATAAACACTCTCTGTTTCTCATTATACAAGCAGATTGCAAATCAACGAAACCGTTCGCATGAATTTCATTTTGATCTTTGTTCAACATTAAAATATCTTAAAAGTGTATCCCAGGTAAAATCCAATTAATACCCAGTATTATCATTTAATTACCCGTTCCAATAATCGAATCGCTCGTAAAACGGTGTATCAACAATAATAAAATGAGCAATGAATTTCGAGACTATTGTTTTCTGGGTACCACAAACAGCCCGTGTAAACATTGAGGGGGCGTTGGGCAAATATTCTTAAAATGACCCCCTGAGAGGGCAGGAGGTATCGGCACCGGTTCTGTCCGTGACCTGTCTCCCTTCGGTAAGGTCACCAGACCGACTGGGGCGTCGGAAACAATTAACAAGGTGTCGAATTAAACACGAATTAACGGTCCGACCGTTAAAGGAAAATACCCTTTTCCATTGTAGCAGCGCTTTACAAAGGATTTCGGGATTGCTGAATATTAAATATTGTGTGTCGTTTTGTTTTGCGATTAGGACACAGGTATGTGACGCGCTGCGTAATGGCCGAATTTTAATTATCATGGAATCTTATACCCCTTTGATCCTCTGTGGAAACAATCTCGTATCTGACTGTTCATTTTTTGATAGTATGTTTTGTCCCTTTTGGTTTAAATAAGCATTTGTGTGATCACGTTGGACATTTCGCACGGTATCAATTTCGATTGAGATTCATTTTAATATTTAAATCGAGTTTTTAATAGTACATATATGTATTTATTATAGTATATATACTATAGTATATATACTATAATATAGTATTATCCCACTTATGTATATTAACTTTATAATAGATACTCTTAGAACACTAACAGAAAAAGAGCCTAACTGGAATTGATCAAACAATGTCTAAGTGACTTAGTCGCCAGTGACCTTATTATCTTCTTGTCTCAGTCTTAGGTACAAATCCGAAGGCAAGTGATGTGTGTTGATATTTAAGTGCTTCTTTCGATAAACATATGATTGGACTGCAGTTTGCTAAATGTTATTCTGAATGAGTATTCCATCTACCGCAACTATATTAGAGAGATACAAAACCCATTAATTATTATTACTTTTTAATGTTAGCGTTATCATAGAAAAATACTAGTCCTACGATGTTATAGTGTACCTACAACCAGAGCAACCGTGATTGTTCGCATTCTGTATTAAAGTGGCGACGATACACTTATTATACCTTCTACATTTACTTTTTTTGTTTTGATGTATCTGATAAGCTAACGTGTGACTACTATCTCAGCTAGTAGTTAGTTAAGTCAGTTAATTGAGAACAACAAAGCATGCATTTTAATGGTGGTAAGCGATTATGTATTTTTACAAATCATTTATTATTTCACGGTTGCTCAGCTCACCTTCTAATACTTAAACTAAATCGTCAAACTCAGTCAAATTAATTTTGATTCGGAATGAACAGGTATACATTTATTACACTCTCCCACTCACATTGGTTACTTTATACCCACGAAGTTACAGACAAACAAACATTATGACCAATGGACCCTGAATTAATTGTTTGGGTCTATTTACTTGGTTAACCGGCTCGGTTATCTTTTCAACCATACTGTGCTTTATATTTGTATTGGTGGTAATTAATTATTCCGAATTTTGAGAGGTAACCCTTTGCCAACTATTGTTTTCATATTTGTACTCGTATGTTTTAGTAAAGGTTTTGTTGATGTGGAGGATTTCTAGAGGGTTTTCAGTAGGTCAGTACGTCATGGAAATGAGACTTAAAAGGATTCGTAGTGTCAAGCCATTGGTGTCGGCCAGTACTATCTATATATATAAAAGAAAGTCGTGTTAGTTACTACACTTATAACTCAAGAACGGCTGGCCCAATTTTTATGATTTTTATATTTTTGGAATCGTCTTTGTTAGGAATAGGATAATATGTATTAAAAACAATGAATAATTGACCTGAAAAAATTATATAAGATAAAATATTTTGCTAAAATGTTCCTGGGTTTCAAAACTGTCAATCATTTGATGTTCAATTGTTTATTCCATCGATACGGTAAACCGCAAATTAATAAGGGTCATCGCTCCACACGATTAGTGTATTTAGCCAGTGTCAAGCATAACATTTCTTCAAGTTTTTGTGAATTCAAGTCATGTAGATTTTAAAAATGTTATAAATTTTAAATACTGTCAGTAATGACAATTATATGACATATTTATTGATTGTCAAATATGCGTGCGTTCAGAAATGTCAAGACAAATCAAGACAATAATAATCAATGCCTAATCAATTTTATTTATCAGAATGTAGGTAAATACAGAGATATGCAAGAATGTGATAGCCAATTTATGAGTGCCGTATACAGTCTTATCCATAAGGCAAAAAAAATATTAGACAGTTATCCATGAAGTAAGCATACTTATTCAGAACTAAAATTAAATACTGGTGATTATATTTTTACAATTAAAATTACATTCAATCGAACTAATATAATAACATTGTTTAATTCCATCATATCTTGCTGACATGGTTGCAATACTTGATTATTGTATTTCCATTCTATTTCTGTACTGCCATAATACATATACTAAACTTAATATATCTTTTGTATTCATTGTATTACGTCCATAAAAGCCTAAATTAAGTTCATCTAAAAAGTAACACGATATACATTGTCTGTTAGGTGGTACGAAGTTCGCCAGGCCAGCTAGTATATATATATAAAAGAAAGTCGTCTTAGTTACTACACTTATAACTCAAGAACGGCTGGGCCAATTTTTATGATTTTTATAATTTTGGAATTGTCTTTATCAGGAATAGGATAATAAGTATGAAAAAAAATATACGGTCGAATTGAGAAACCTCCTCCTTTTTTTTGAAGTCGGTTAAAAACAATGAATATCATTCATATCAATCATTGGCAAAAAAAATTATATAAGAAAAAATATTTTGCCAAAATGTTCCTGGGTTTCAAAACTGCCAATAATTTGATGTTCAATTGTTTATCCCGCCGTGTTTTTTTTTAAATATAATTATGGCTCCACACGATTAGTGTATTTAGCCAGTTTCAAGTATAAAAATTCTTCCCATGTGTGGATAGAATTACAATATTCGGATTATCGCGTTTTTTTGGTACAATTATGGCTCCACACGATTAGTGTATTTAGCCCGTATCAAGTAATAAGTCAAGTAAAAATTCTTCAAGTTTTTGTGAATTCAAGTCATGTAGATTTTAAAAATGTTAAATATTGTCAGTACTGATAATTGTTTGACATATTTATTGATTGTCAAATATGCGTGCGTTCAGAAATGTATGCTTACAAGCAACTTAAAAAGTTTTATATTTTCAAAAACCATTTTTACAAATTTTTATTCTGTATCTGTATTGCCATAATACATTAATAAACTTAATATCTCTTATGTATTCATTTATTACGTTCATAAAAGCCTAAAACAAGTTCATATAAAAGGTAACACGACATTCATTGTCTGTTAGGTGGTACGAAGTTTGCCGGGTCAGCTAGTATTTTATATTTATAAACGCCCTCTATTGTAGAACGGCGTAACTACTACTGACTATCGTTTGGGCATTCGTTCCGCTAAGTTCAACAGATGCAGTTGCACAAAAGAATTCTCAATCTGTGAAGGAAGTTTAACTTCTAATGTGTATAAGCTTTCTGTGCACCATCTTGTTTTTTTTTTTAAATATGTTTATTGAATTCTATTCTGTCATTGTGGACCGATTTTGTTATTCATAAGAACATACCTACTTCAGTTGAGTTTTGGCGGGAACGTGGAAAAGTGTGTGATCTCATTGTATTTTTTCCTAAAACTTGTGTCTTTCCGCGAGTTAATGTGTACTAAATGTGGATTATTAACCATTAAGTGCCGGTGAATGTTTGCGAGTGTAGGGAAAGAGCACAATGTTAAAAAAACATGCTATTTGCGTTCTCACCAAAATTCCACTGAAAATCTTCAGTAAACACCACTGAAGGTATGACTTAGAATAGACTTTAACTTAAAACTGACTTGAAATGTGACTTTGACACTTTGACCCATCTCTACGACTTAAATTCATAAACACTTGAATAATTTCAATACTTGACACTGGCTAAATACACTTACCGTGTGGAACCATACCAAAACTAAAAAAAAAAACATACTTCTGCGGTGGTTCCATTGTAAATCTACCAAGATTTGATGAATATGTCTAGAGATATGGGGATAAACACCTCAAACTTGCTACTAATAATATCGTTTAAAAACTAAAAAAGAACCGACTTCAATGCCGCGCTATTCATTTTCAGTACCAATTTTGAGATGTTTATCTCAATATCTCTGGAGATACTTATCAGACCTCAATAAAATTACCATGGTACCACACTTGGGATCTCTCCTTTCGAACAAAAAAATAATAATCAAAATCGGTTCATAAACGACGAAGTTATCCGCGAACAAACATTAAAAAAAATATATATATATATATATACGGTCGAATTGAGAAACCTCCTCCTTTTTTTGAAGTCGGTTAAAAATGACTAGCGTGGCATTCGAAGTCGTTTTTATGTGTGTTTTTTAAACGATCCTAAATGATGTGTGTACCTGTTTGTTGTTGCGAATATGTTTATGTTTACAACTTTCCGACAATGATTGTCAACGGATTTTAATGAGTTTTTTCATGAGCATAATATATCAGCCAAGATATGCGATAAACACCTCAAGCTTGTCAATGAAAACGACGCGTACGGCACGTGAAGTCGGATCTTTTTAATGTTAAGTATCTTTGATATTATCTTTTTACTGCGTTGGTACAATAGGTACAAATCATTCAAAAACTTTACAATATAATGTATATGGGTCTTATAGCAAGAATCCACAAGCAATAACTAATCCCTATAAAATCATTATATCCAACGATTCCATAGAAAGTGAAAATAACCGATTGGAAAACACAAACCATAATAAAAGATCATGACCACAATTGGGTCACTAAACCAAAACCATATTTACAAATCCCTGGGCGGCCCACCGCGTCGGTCAACCGCACTAACTAATTAACTAAATACGTGTTAAATCTGGTAATAACCTGCGGTTAAAACAACCCTTTTCACTGTCTCATTCTTACGCGCATCATTTTGTATTACCATCTCTTTCTAATTAGACTAATATGTGCCGCTAGAGAAATATAATTTGAAAACAAATAATGTTAATTCCGGAAGACAAGATGCGATTTCATCTTAAACTTTTATTACCCAACATACGTATTTATTCGTAGCAAATTACATACCTACTCACTGTTTTAATATGACATTTGGAATAATTTGGAACCTCAGTCGAAAACATTGAAAGTGGCACAACGTTTATCTAACAGCTTTGGTAAAAAGCTTCACAAAATCACCTTTCATAATCATAACCGACGAAAATGCTCATCGTTTACCATTATAGCTATTATTAAAGCGAATCCGATGATCAGGGCATTTAAAGAAATGAAACGTCGATTTCGAACCGCTATTATATCGATTTTCATCGATTTATTGATCGAATATCGACTGTCCTCAACAAATGGTCGTATCAAATTACTGGCCATTATTTTGAATTAGAATCGATAGAATCGAGACCCCAATTATATCACTTATGTGTTTAAAGGAGGTTGGGATAGGGATAATAATAACCGCAAATGTTTAGGGACGTTTTTGATTAAGGTAAAAAAAGGAGTTTGACGCCGAGCCTTGACCGATTTGTTTATTTTATTTGGCATCAAAGTCAAAAGAAATGAATTAAAATATAATTACCTTACAATTTGTAATAAAGGAGCCTTACATAGCATGTTTGAGATAATGAAACAGCGAGTTTTATTACGGGTACATTGCAATATGACCAAACGAGCCGAGAAATGATTGGCTATAAAAAAGAACAAGTTAAACTGACATTGTATTCTTAGTCGTTATGGGTACAACGACACCATAGAGCTGTTCTCTGAGGCTGTTCTATAATCTCTGACTGTAAAGCTAATCATCACAGAAGGTAAAAACACTTTTCGAATTACAATCAGAGACCTCAAAAATTCATTAAAATTTCGTCCGAATCTTTCTCAATATCTAGGATACTGAATTAGATGCAATACATTAGAGAATCATGTATTTTTTACTTTTAGGTATGTCAGTAGTCGACAATATTTAAAATAAACATTATTATTTTATAACTTACTGTGCCCCGCGGTTTTACTTGCGTAGACATCATTCCCGTGGGAATTTTGGAATAGAAAGTACCTATGTGTTATTTCAGGGTATAGGCTAACTACATACACATACATTTCAGCTCAAATGGTTCAGTAGTTTTAGCGTCAAGAAGTTACAAACATACACACTCACTTTCACCTTTATAGTATTATTATATAGTAGGATTCTATCTAGGTGTACCTTAGCTTGACACTAACAAACTTTTGTTAGTTGTTTGTTCATTTCACTACACACCAACTAATGTCATCAAAAAAAAATACACCGTAGTACGAACATATAAAAGCATGGAGTGGGCACTTTGTTGCAAATAAAATAAAAGGGATTTTATTAAAGTCTAGTTGAAGTCGTTAAGTAGGAAACATCTATCGTAAACGTATGCTAGTCTTTATAACTTGGAGGCTTTACTGGGAACCTTAACATTACTGTAATGGCATGTAAATCACTTGAAAGGAATAAATTATTAGATACATTAAATCTTAGTGGATAAATAAAAGGATAATAAACGTAATACAATGTAGCATTATGATTACCGCTGACATTAATCAGATTCATTATCAATAATCCAAGCAAGTATTATATTGTACTAGCTGTGCCCCGCGGCTTCGCCTGCGTTAAAAAAGTTAAAAAGTTTTTCATAAGAACCATTTCCTGACGATAAAATAACAACAAAAAAAGAATTAGCGAAATCGGTCCAGCCGTTCACGCGTGATGCCGTGACCAAGGGAAATTGGGATACATTTTTAGGGTTCCGAACCCAAAGGGTACCAACGGAACCCTATTACTGAGACTACGCTGTCCGTCTGTCTGTCTGTCTGTCTGTCTGTCTGTCTGTCCGTCTGTCACCAGGCTGTATCTCATGAACCGTAATAGTTAGACGGTTGAAATTT
Source organism: Cabera pusaria (assembly GCA_954871355.1). Lineage (NCBI taxonomy): Eukaryota > Metazoa > Arthropoda > Insecta > Lepidoptera > Geometridae > Cabera > Cabera pusaria. The sequence continues at coordinate 11,942,673 of OX940893.1, forward strand.
TCACAGATTATGTATTCCTGTTGCCGCTATAACAACAAATACTAAAAACAGAACAATGTTAAAAATTAAACCCCATACAAAAAACGTGGTTTTACTATAGCGCCATCTATGAACGATTATAATGTATGGTTGGTTTTAACGTACTTAATTTTTTTTTAAATATTTTGACGTAAACGATTGGATGACAGCTGAATGGTTCATTACTTTTTTTTTCTAATTCAAAGCGTTAAATTCTGCTTTTGCTATGTTTACTTGATAATTGGTTATGATTTATTTTATGATTTATGATGATTATTTTATTATTATATTTACTTTCACTTAGTTGGTATTAGAAGTTCGTAAGACATTCGTTAGATGGCGTTGTAGTTAATAAGCATGTTTGGTATTGACCCGGTAATATAATATAATATTATACTTATATATATATATATTATATATATATATATATATATATATATATATATATATATATATATATATATATATATATATATATATATATATATATATATATATATATACTGTGGTTTGGAACCCTCCGTATGCGAGACAAAAGTCTGACTCGCACTTGGCCAGTTTTATTATATATAAGACTAGCTGTTCCCCGCGGCTTCGCCTGCGTTAAAAACAACTTTTATTTATTTTAATTTTTTTTCATAAGAACCATCTCCTTACGATAAAAAAGACAACAAAAAAAGAATTAGCGAAATCGGTCCAGCCGTTCACGCGTGATGCCGTGACCAAGGCCAATTGGGATTCATTGTTATATATAAGAAGATAATAATGTGTAGGTTTTGTATTATATGTTATATTATTCTATTTTGTATTATACTATATGTTGATATTGTGTTGCAATGGGACCACCTCGGAAATGTACCCGATTAGAAAAAGAACCATTCAAATTGGTTCACAATTGACGGAGTAATCGCGTAACATACAGACAAAAAATAAGAAAAAAAACATACAGTCGAATTGAGTACCTCCTTCTTTTTTGAAGTCGGTTGAAAAATGTCTAACAACTTAATTTTAAGAAAAAATAATGGTTATTCATATAAGTGCGCGTTGGATTAGCACACTATGTTTCCGTACCGTGCTGTAAAAACTGTCATTATAGAATTTGAGATCATTTACAGAACTTTAAAAAAAACTACTTCAAATGCTGCGTGAGTCATTTTCAATAATAAGTTGATCTCCATATTTCTGGAGATACTCATTGAATTTGAAAAAATAAAATCCATGTTTCGGAATAAACCTTTTTCGAACAAAACAATAATCCGTTTATATACGACGGCCCGAACATACATAAAAAAATAATAAACATCCGAATTGAAAACCTCCTTTTCAATGAAATACGAAAGCAAATGTTATTGTATTATTCAAACTTACAATCAGTTACTTACTATTTAAATTATTTGTGAATCCTACGGATCACTCATTACACCAAAAAATACTCATTATATTCTTGTAAGAATCGGTCTCTCTATTCGAATCGGACAATCATAGATTTAAATTCATGCAAGCCTCGCAACATTCTTCTAATATTCCGTCTCTATGGTTTCCCATTCACAGAACGCAACAAATCTTCGCGCTCGCGCAAAACGAAGAATCTCGAAAATGATACGAAACGAGGCGAATTAAAAGAAAATTACAGCGAACCGGCTATAGCGTTTACAATAAATACATAATTGTACGGCCAGCATACGAATGGCAACGTATGGCCGACTGGATAACGGGAAGCATTCGGTAATATAGTTTATGGTACGACTGACTGAAGCGAGGGCAAAAACTGTGCCAAAGGTACGAAGTATTATTATCTTTTCTATGCCAAAGGCTTATATAGAACTATCGTGTTTTTTTATATTGATAATTCTCGTAGATAACGCTATTTGATCTGATGTTGCTATTTCTACTAAATAGATAGGTATACGTAAGAGTTGTCTAAAGCATAATCTTACCTTATTGAGCTATTTTTTACTGTTTGTTATTTTTTATTATTTTTTTTATTTAAAAAGGCAACACCCCTCCCTAGGATACCCAGTGTGTCGCGAGGGACTATACAAACATACAAATTACAATAACACCCAGACTCGGAATAATTGTTTGTGGTTTACACAAATATTGTCCAGTGTGGGAATCGAACCCACGATCTTCGGTTTTGTGGACAGGCTCACTTACCACTAGACCAACTAGTCATAAATGAGAGAACAATGTCCGTTTTAGGTTATTTCGAGCAAACTGCTTATAAAATACAAAGTAGACAAATAGTTCTTTGATGATATTTACTAAATCTGATGAAAATTCGTGACAAAATTAATCAAGCGTAGGTTAACAATCGTATTTTATATTATTAGCAGTTATAAAATGTATGACCATTTTACTGCAGTCATAAAGCTATCAATATAACTTGTCTTCATATATATATAGCATACGGCATTTAATTATGATCACGATCGTTACATTGAATAAAATACAAGTGAGATAAGTTATTTTGCTAGTTAAGGGCCGGTTTCACCGGTTACTAATAATGCGTTAGATAGTTATCTGACAAATGACGCCATATAAAAGCTGTCAAAAATTTGTAAGATTTCTTCATATTAGCGCTATCAGGAACCGGTGAAACTGGCCCTAAATCTGTAAAAAATATTTGCTCTTATTTCAAATAGTGCATTCCTTCAATATTATGTAGATATGGGAATTTAATGGAAAAAAGGGTTCCAAAATATTATGTTAATTAAAAAAACTGTGTAGAAATGATTAAGAGGAAATTGTTGGCTTGTCCTGTAACTTTAATAAAGAACCGGTGAAACAGAAAAGACATATTTCAGTAAAGGACGTACTTACATATACATGTAGGTATGCTTAACAATGTAAGTACATAAATAGTGGCCATAAATAATGAATAGTAAGTACAAAACAAAAAGAAAATCCCGAAAAGGCATGGGAATTGTCTGGACCTATATTAAAACTTTTCTACAGCACAATTTTTTTATTCTAACCCAGTCACAAATTCTGTAGGTAGTGCAAAAGGACAGCAAATATGAGATGTTTACACGATCGCGTTATACTGCGTATAATAAAAACAAGTGCTTATCAGAAAGAGCTACAATCGTCAACACAAGTCACGCGCCAAGTACAATCAATAACAGCAATACACAATCGCCGACAAAATACGGACGGTCAATATTGACGACAAGACTGACTAGCCGGTGTTGCCAGGGGAGAAAAATATTTTTCTCAAACTATGGTGAGTATATTGCTCAAAAACACAAAATGCACGATGGTAAATTAGACTCAGTTATTAACAATATCAACAGTAGGCAAATTAGATACAAAATAAATTTACTAGTTGAAAAAAAAACAATCAGAAAAATTATAGTGGTATATGCAAAGCCAAAAAAATATATGAGTATCTACATTAAGTTACAAATCTTTAAAATACTTATTTTATACTAATTTTATCGAGGTGCTAACTAACGTTAACCACAACACAAACAAACGTATAATTCTTCACAGAATGGGATTAGTTTTAGCGCAGCGGCAACACCGACAGACTTATGTCTTCGCCATAAACTCTTTCATTTGGCTCGGACGGGCCTTATGAACAATAAAACGTTGAGGGCTGGAGATTTGGACTGTAATAAAATATTTGCCCTAGCACACGCTAATCCTACTACCTCTGCAAACGCAATTTGAGAAGTTATAGCGGCTTGGATGAGACGTTTATCCTTAGCCCAGATAATAATGTTGCCATAAGTAATACATTAAAAATGCATATGGTGCAGATCGCATGTCAAATCACTTAAACAATTAAATTTACATTGTTGCAAAGGTAATAAAACGGATTGAGTTGGCATGTTGCTTGGTCAGGCAATTGTGGAATTAACATTTTGGTTTCTTTGACTGCAATAATTTAACGACCACTTTGAAGAGAATTAAATAAATAAGTATGTATAGGTAGGTATCATAATCCAATCCATAAATCAATATTCCAATGTAAACTGATTTCTACTTGAAGTTTTTAGCATCAAATTTTATTTTTATCAATGTTGACGCGTAGACGGTAAAATATAACAATAAATTCTGGATTCACACCAAAATAACATTAATAAAGATCCCGTTGCCGGGAAATCTTAACGCGATACCAGCCAATAGGACACGCGTTAACCGGTAATTTCCCGGACCAAATAAAACTTCTCCCCCAAGTGTGAAAGAGGGTCAGGCTTAATTACTCGTAAATTGACCGGGATACAGTTTTATACTGAATGTGAGGATAAATATGTGTTATGAATGTATTTAAGTCAAAGAACATATAGATAATTAAGTGGTTGTAATACATATAATGAAATTGCGTGAATGTTTTTTTCTTTTTTGTTAGGTATTACCACATTGATTTTTTTACAACCGTTTGATTTGTCTATTCAGTCAGATTCTAAATTAAGTAGCTTCTTGTTATCAAAATTTTAAGAGCTTTAAGCTGAGGTACGATCTATCCATCGGTAGTCGATTGTTAGGAGTTTTTGTTTTTATACCTGCTACCGTTTTATGTGACAGAATCTGAGCCCTAAAAGAGCTGAAAACCTAGTTGATACGGCTGTACAAGTATATGATTCAGAGGAATTCGTCGTGACTTCCTCTTCATTTCTGTTATCATATTGCTAATTAGCCAAAGTTGCAAGATTTGATAATAGAGGTAAGTATGACTCTCACAAAATAATCATGTTTTTTATTTTTTTTTTAAACCGTGTAAGATCGACGGTAGGGTTATTTATTCTATGGCTAAAGGAAGTCAACTATATCGGAAATTGAAAAAGAATCAATTGACGATAGGTTATTGCCAATTAATTTTCGGCCGTGAAATATGAATGTTTGTCGGTTGAAATGGCAAGGTGTCCAGTGAAATTACAGAGCATATAAGACTCAATATCTTTATGTCTCAAGGTAACAGGCACAGTGCAGTGACATGCAAATTCTGGCAGTCCAGAATTTTGCATGCCGGTGTATCTGTAATAGGTAGATGTTTACCATCAGACGAGCGTAGTGCTTGTCCTGTTACCTTTTATTAAAAATAGGTAGTGTTGTGACCTGCTCCTAGCAGATTTGTCGAAGAACAAAAGTCAAAAGTCAAAGCATTTATTCAGTATATGGGCAATTTAAAAATTTGCACTTACACACGTCAAATTACATTAAATAGATTATATTCGAAAAAAAATATTATAGATATAACAGAAACATAAATTATTGCTTTGAATTTACAAAAAAAAACAAAGGTATTGAGCCATTCAGCTTTCATCTAGACGTCGAACGTCACACTTAAAACACATGTTTAATTCTCCTGATTAATGTAGGGCTGCCAACCGTACTATTACGTGCACCCGCAACCCAGTGCTTGTTTCAGTACTTCAGACAATATTCATCCAAAAAATTGTGAAATAATGAAACATAATAAATAAATTAAATGCAGACTAATTGCAGTACAAATCATATTCCGAATGGAACTGATTGTCCGTCTATCAGCTGCATAATACCGTCTTAACAGGCAACCCTACATCTGCAAACAAAAGATGAAAACTGATTGACTGTTGAATCTACTAGTGTTTCGGAAGTACTCCCATCAGAGAAGAAACACCAAGAAACTCTACGGGGATTGTCAATTATTTTAATTCATTTTTTTTTAATTCATATTAAATATTTTTTTAAAATTTACAAAAAATAATTATATTATCATACAATTTATATTATATCTTGGAGCTTGGGGCATTCAGGCCAAGCATTTTTGTCATTCATATAGTTATTTAATGTATAGTACGATTTCTTCATTAAATTGGATTTTACAAAGGTTTTAAATCTGCTCGTAGACAGTTGATCAATATCTTTAGGAAATTTATTAGGGTTCCGTACCCAAAGGGTAAAACGGGACCCTATTACTAAGGCTCCACTGTTCGTCTGTCTGTCTGTCTGTCTGACTGTCAGTCTGTCACCAGGCTATATCTCATTAACCGTGATAGTTAGACAGTTGAAATTTTCACAGATGGTGTATTTCTGTTGCCGCTAGAACAACAAATACTAAAAACTAAATAAAGTTAATCATTAAAGGGGTCCCCATACAAAAAACGTGCTTTTAAACGTCATCTACAAGACCTTCATAGGTGTCATCTGGGTGTTAACTTCTTGCTAATAATATCAATTAATCAAATATATGAGGTCGAAACTCTGTTATGTTTCGTATTGTACGGAACCCTCCCAAAGTGTGAAATACGAGACTCGATTCTGACTCGCACTTGGCTAGTTTTATTATAAAATCGTATACAGTTCCCCAAAAAAGAACCACTAACTTTCCACAACCTGAATTGAGGTAAAATTATTATTTAACAATAATTATTAATTTGCAACTAAAATAATTTCTTACTTCATCAATTGTAGCTTCTCAATTATTGATAAAAGTTCTTTCAAAGAACTAAAAAAAGATACATAATCTTGCTACTGTACTACTTTGGATTTGAATCATGTTTCAAATAGGTTTCATAGAGAGCAGCTCATCCGTGAATATGTTCAAAAGAATATTGCCATTGTAAGTTTGAGTATCAAAGATAGAAGAGCCATATTTTTATTAATAACGCTTGCACAAAAGGAAGATTATCTGGCGGTGGTTTTTGGCAGCAGATGTTGCTATTGAACTTATGATTTAATATAACAAATCGTTATCGATTGATACTCATTTTTGGCTACTCACTGAATCCAATGACAACGTTTGCGAAACTGTAGTAATAGTAATATTTTTCTTGTTCATGTTCGTTGTACTGGGTTGATAGTCTTTACATATGCACGCAGCAGTAAAGCTACTGCTTTAGCTATACTACAACAACCATCGATTGTAAGCACTATCTATTGTGTATTTAGAGACTATGAGAAACTATCGGAGCAGAAATTATGCGCAATTTTTGTATTGATATTTTTTTTATAATGAACTAGCTAAACAAAAAGTTCACACGACCTTTCTTCGTCATCAATAAAAACATAATTGTCACAAAATTGATCTTCTACATGACACTAGTTACTTGAACAAGTTAATGGCCCGTCATTACCTGTCGTCCTTTTAATAACAAACGGACAGTTCGGAACAAGATGTGTATAATTTGAGTGAGCTCGATTGATCGACAATCGTTCGACCGTCTGAATAAGTGAATGCGCTTCAGGCGAAACTGTATCTACATTTTGATCAATACAATAAATCAGTTACTTTAGTCATTTGACGATTATCATTAGATCAGATATATAAATATATTTTGTATCGTACGTTTGACCACTACCTTAATATTATATATTATATACGTATATATATAATTGATAATAATGTGGCACTCAATATTTTTCAATGTCTAACTACAAAGTAGGAATGATTGCGCAACATTTTTAATGTTAAGTAATTCTATGACAGTAGAGCAAAATTTCTACACTATGGCATAATTTCTGGCAGTCCGTATTTCTTTCTATGGATCAAACTACTGCATCGTAATAACCAAACATTAAAATACCGCGGCACAAGATTATTATTTATTCTGTGACAAGATTAAGTATTTAATTTCGCATTTCAATTATCCACAGAATGCTGGCAGGTCGGCACAAACGCCAGTCGGCAGAAAACATGGGCATTGCTAATTAACAGAAATTCTTTGCTATGCCTTTCCCCCGGACAAAAAATAAAATAAATCCATCATGATGACTTCAAGGTGTGAGCAATGCCATAAGTGGGTAGTAAAACCACCTTTAATTGTAAGCGCCGTTGTTCATAAGACGATGGGAATTAACACATCAACGCTAATGTGTGTATGGAAATTGTCCCGCGGCAATCATTTGTGTGATGTGTAAGAAATGTTTACTACAATGGATACTAAAGACAACGACGCTTAATTCTATAGATAAATGTCCCCAACCAAACTAACCATAAATCAAAACATATCTGTATCGCGTTTACCTGAATAAATAAGTTATATAATATCTTTGAATTTGGTAAGCAAAGTAGCAAATCACATAAACGACGAGATAGGGTGAGATAATCTAAATAATTCGCACAATTTTAATGGAATCTGAAATATTGGCTTCGACATATAGTGTAAAGAACATGACTACATTTGGATGCTTCTATTGTGAAATTGGGTTAAAACGCCTGCCAAAATGCCGACGTGCATTCCTATACAATTTAAATGGGATACGTAACCCAATGTGAACTTAAAATTGATATTGGTAAATTGAGATTTGAGCTTTACTGCAAATATCTCTAGTCTCTCTAGTTGTTACACACATTAAAGTAATGTGACTTTCTACGGGACGTAGGTAGTTCTTATTTCATCTAACCACAACCTATGATTAGAAACAATTAGTAGATGACAGTATGATAAATTCAACATCAGACCACGCACGCAACTTGTCAAATTAATGTTTATTTATATTGCAAAATACAAAGCGAATTGAAAGTGAATAATTATTCGATTTATCAATCTAAAGAATCGATAAGAACGATAAGTGATCCTGAATAGTCGTTGAAAACGTAAACGCAGGTGGGGAGTCCTGACCTCACATGTTAATCACTTAGGTTGGATTCGTACAGGAACACAAAAAAAATAATTACAACAGAGGTGATAATTAGCAGAGATGATAATTTTATACATGCGCCCAAGCTGTATTAATTGAATTCAAGTAATAAGGTATGTATTATCTGCTAATATACATTTATTTACTAATTAAATTAATTGTTCGAGGGTGTTAGGCAGAGCTCACATAAAGTTCTTATAGGTCACAAAACGGTAAAACAGTGTGTGTAATAAACTGGCCAAGCGCGTGTCGAGTGCGTACACGAAAGGTCCGTACACTGCACAATATTTTTATATCATCGAGCAAAAATGCGTTTAATGTACATACTGCTTAAGTCTGTCTGTGGTATCGTAGCGCCCAAATGGATGAACCGATTTTGATTTAGATTTTTTTGTTTGATAGGTGCCTTAATCGAATCTTTTTTCAGCTTTTATTCATGAAAATCCGTTCAGTCGTTTTAAGATTATGAGCTTTTTAGGGTTCCGTACCTCAAAAGGAAAAAAGGAACCTTTATAGGATCACTTTGTTGTCTGTCTGTCTGTCCATCTGTTACGACCCATTTTTTCCAGTAACGTGTAGAGATATCAAGTTGAAACTTATATCAAATACATGGGGCTATGATCTTTTTTGGCTGTAAAAAAATAAAATTTGTAAGTCAACGCGATCAAAAGATATGACTGTTTATGTCGCATATTTTCGCATATTTTGCGATGTCGATTTTATTATTTTAATTATAGGCCCGTTAACCTAGAATCATGAAATTTGGCAAGAATTGGCAATCTTGAAGCACTAGGACACTAGCATAGGAATATATTTGAAAACTGTAAATATGTAGTAAATTTGAATAGAAGTCTTAGTGCTCGAGTCCAAATCGCACTTGGCCGGTTTTTTCTAGTTGATAACGCTATGAAATCAACATTCATAGGTCTGATCAATTCGAAATTCGATATACTCTTGTTTCAACGATATTGTAAGAACATGGTAGCATTGGCCTGATGCTGGGACATCTCCGGCTATCAGCAGAATACTCAACTCCTTACGAACTTATAGCAGAGATGTCGTCTTTGTGCTGATTGGAATGATCTCAAAGAACAGATTATGCATAGATCATTCGGAGGTGGTATGAAATTTTGAATTTCAGTATTATTAAATGACTTGAACGGACAGCGGAGTCTCAGTAATAGAACAACTTCAGATGTGGATTGTAAAACTATAAATTTTATAGATTTATAAATGTAATAGGTTTCCATTGGCACTTTTTGGATACAGAACCCTAAACATCTATAACCGACACTCGAGTGGCCGCGCATTACGCTGTCAATAGAAAACTAAGACAACAAGTATTTTTCCATTTCTTTTATGTATTTTTAATAAAAAGTTAGAACAACACTGTAGGTAAGCAACACTTTTTGAGCCGTTTCGCATGCCTACCGCGTTTAATTATTGTTGCCACTGAGTTTATTATTACGATTGCCTTATAAGGTGCAACAGCAATTTGTTTGATTACCTGCAATTGCGCGATGATGTTTTTTAAACAATAAAAGTAAAACGTTGTATCTGACGGCCATAAAACTCTATAGATTCGGACTCGGCCACATCAACAAACCTTTTTCTGTGGATACGGAAATAAAAAAAACAATAAGCTTCAGACTGTGCTTGCGTTTTGTTTTTGCAAACCGATTAATGTGCAATAACGCTGTGTTTTGATAAAAAAAAACCTGGCTTAGATAATGGTCGTTTGTGGCGTTAATTTTTTATTTAATGCACGTAGCTTGTTAGTAACTTTGTAGACATAAAACGCTGAGTAATTATTGAAGAATTTTATGTTCTTATTAGAAAACTGACTAGTGAAGTTTTATAGCTTTTAGATATCTCATTATAGCTAAATAGCTACTTACTTGTATCCGCTTCTTACTAACTAAAATTGTACCGTAAATTAAAACTGTGCTTTATTATATAAATATTTAACAATTTGCAGGTATCGCAATTTGAATACCTCGCTACTTTTCTCCAACTAATGGTAACCTATAAATGTTAATCGTTAGGTCTAGAAGGTCACATAATAATCAAATCAAAAACGCTGCTGCTGATAAATAGTGACGTTTTGATCGTTTTTTAAATAGTGACATTATTTACATCAATATTCAAAATACATTTTTTAGGAAAATTATTCAGCACATCAATGTAAAAATTAACTGCAAACGTTTGATATCGTACGCATAAGCATTTAAAACCTAACAAAGGCGTGAATAGACAACGAGAATCTCAAATCCATCCCACCCCCATCCATAATGTAAACAGGCAAATCCTTACTTAATTTCAGTTAGAGAATTCAATCAGTATGTAAGCTTTATGCCGCTTTATACCCGAGTAATGTTATAATGCCTTACATTATCCCCCGTTGTGGGCCCGTTGTAGGAAACGCAGCGACATCGCACGAAACCTTTAATTATTATCAACACATAATTTTCATACGCGTTTTCAAAAGATTAGGGTTGGCAGAGATGCAAATAAGAAAAGCTCTGTGTGCAGTGCTTTGGATGGCTTTAAGGATGGCTTTTTCATTAAGATATATTTTGAAAAGTCTTTCAAAGGGCATGTATTCTAACAAAACTGTGTGGTTTTGTGGATAGACATTACACGCATTCTATGCCTGGTAAAGAATTATTGATAGGTATTGATTGACCTGCGCGAGCGAGTTGTTCTCGGTTTATTTGTGTAAAATTGCGTTTTCACAAAATAAAATAAGAAAATTATAATAAGTAAACCTAAAAAGTAATAACCAATCTAACTACGAATCGTTAGAGCCCTTTCTGAGATACGCAATATATATTTATATTACATATACAAGAATTGCTCGTTTAAATAATAAAGTGCTGTTCAGAAAGTCATATATATTATAGACAAATAGCAGAAACCTTATAGATGGAAAATACATTGTTTTTGCCACTAAATAATTCGGTTAAGAAAATGAACATCGATTCAGATTAACTGCCTTAAGATAAACATCCGTAGACAACCCTTCCAGCACGTGGGCCGTCACTTCCCTTTCACGCATTTCATATTCGTATTTCCATTCCGTTCAACCTTCGCAGGAGGATTATATTCTGGCTCCGATGTTTTCGTATCCTATTATTTCACGGGGTGAAAATAGGCCACCCGCCTCCTCACTCACTCAAACATTGACACCCCTAGCTAGCATGTGTGATTCGCAACGTTTATAGATACAACTTCTTAGTGTGTGTGCGTGTGCCTTCCCAAGACTATATGTTAATGTGTGTGTTTGTTTCATCAACTGTAAACCACTGTCAACGACTCGTCAAAATAATATTGGCTTAGCACTGGAGCCCGTACACAGATTCGGAACACAGAAACTTGATACGTTCGCGAATTAATTATGATGGGTTTAAATTATTATCAAAGCGGAAAATTGGAGGAAAATAATCGAACTGGGTTTTAATTTGATTTTCAGTATACGTACATAATTTTACCTAGTTTTATTTATTGCCTACTAATGATTGGGCTAGATATAATTTCAAAATGTAGCTATTTTGATGAGCATCTCAAAAATATTCCTAGAAAACTGTCATAATGACTGAAAGATAGAGACCCCCAAGAGCTTTACTTATTTCGTAGCCCATGTATCTTTATACTAATAAAAACCTTATAAGATCAGTCAACAAATCAAAGCTGTAAACGTTACAAACAGTGACACGCGCAAAAAATAAAATCTCACATAACGGCAGAATAAAACTCTAATTGCAATTGTTATTATGCAGAAACGAAGAAAATCGCAATAAAAAACCAAACAGCGCTCGTTTCACTCATGAGAGTGTTTCGAATTGCAAATTTGGGGAAAAAAGCGAACAAACTACACTCAAAGTCAAATGCGGCAGTGCGCGATAAGCAAGTGCCGCTTATGCAAGATCACGAATGTAATTGCTCCCTTGTCTGGCACGACACTTCATGCCAAAACGAGATGGAAAATCGAAAATATTCACGAACAAAAGAGAAAGCAACACTTTAGAATCAACATTGTCGTAAGCGACAAAAATGATTGATTGCTCGCCGTCTTGCGCTGAGCTCTATTTAATCACTTTATTCCCTTTTCTCCGTTTGTGTTGGGATAATTTTGTATTTATGTAATTTGTATATGAAATGGAGTATGCCTCCCGAAGGTTCATATCCGGCGCCCGTCCTGCCCACATGCCTACGCTTGATCTTATCATAATCGGGTAATGTTCATCAGAATGTCGGATTAGAATTTGAGTATTTGAATGTATTGTACCAATTACATATCACATTATCATGTTTAAGGGTTAAATAAAAGCGCGTTATTTAGTTAGTTAAAAGTGAAGGTAATGCTTGCTATAACAAGCAGAGGGCCCACCTGATGAGAAGTGGTCATCATTGCCTATGAATACTTGTAGGGGTGTCACTCATGCGTACTTTTAAGGCCGTTCTCCTGATTACAAAAACTGCATCAAATCTTAGTCTTCGACTTCGACAATTGAAAATATGTGGAGGAACTTACCACTCATATGTCCGTTTTCATAAGGTGAGTACTCCCCGTTCTCCAAGCGGTGTTTCTTGAACGGATGACCAGGGAACTGCGTGGCTGCTAGGGAGAGGCCAACTCCTGAAGCGCGCTTCGGGGGTCTACCGGGTCTGGAGCTGCGGACATAGTAGCACGTTACTGCCGTTAGGGATATTGCACTTACATTAATCAGAAGGGGGAGGGAAAACATATTTTGAGTTTGAGACTTTGAATAGATAGATCAGTTGATAATTTTCTTCTTCACTACGTACTACCAACCAGTTACCAGGTACCAGTTTGTTTGTTTATTATGTTCGAAAACGGGAATTTCACATGACTAACGCGATGTCGATATAGTGATCGACATAATATCCGGAAGCTCGAGTGCAGAGACGCTCGCCGATGCGTCCAGCCTCGCACTATGAGTTTGTTATTCAATAGTAAAATAGATTTTTTGCTGTTCGAAGGATAAGTGTGTCCACAGCAAGAACAATGTATGTGAGTTTAACCTATTCCTGATAAAAAATAATTTAAGATCGTTTGTAAAACGGAAAAAACCGACTTAAATGCCGCGCTAGTCATTTTAAATACGAAGTTTGAGTTGTTTACCACAATATCTCTAAAAATACTCATCAGATCTTAATAAAATTACGATAGAACTAAACGGGAATTATACTCACTCAAACAAATAAATAATTTTCTAAATTGGTTAAGAAATGATGGTAACAAACACAAAAAAACATATCATTAGTCAAACGGCCGCATTCACAAATAAAATAAATGAAAAGTGTTTAAGCATAAGCTTTTTAACCGACTTCAGAAAAAAGGAGTAGGTTCTCAATTCGTCGAAATTATTTCTATGTACGTATGTTCACCGATTACTCGAAGATGCCTGAACGGATTTGGAAAATGCTTTATTGTTTCAAACGGAGTACCCTTTCCCAGGGTGGCCATTTACATTTTAACGAAATCGGTCGAGCGGTTTTTAATATATTAACATTTGTATTACGATGCATTTATATACCTTGATGACAATATGATACTGGCTGCTTTAAATAGCGCGACGATTGAAGTCGGTTCTTTTAGTTTTTTAAACGATCTTAAATTATTGTAAAGATGTTATCATATGTAATGAAAAGTGTAATAACACTTTTGGCTATTACGTATTTTTATAATAAATAAAAATACATAAGCCAAATTTGACTATCCTACAATTTGTAATTACAGAGTTCCAGTCTCTACAGCCCCATCATCAGGTCAGCTCAATAGAACCATTTATTGTATTGTCACCAAAGATATTCAAGTACATATATCAAATTTGAGTCCAATTGAACCTCAGAAAGTGGTTCTAATTTAGGTTCCAAGATTTGATCCTCACAAAACTAGAGTCTGTGCAAAAATAGAACCGGCGCAGAAATTGAAGTCGCGTCGTCGTTGGTGGTTTTAATTTACTTTTTTGTTGCATTTAATACACTGCTGTCATAGTACGACTAAAAATGTATGATACTTGGTAGGTGGTAGGTACCTACTCTTATCATTATTGGGTCGTACTAGGTAGGTATGTACCTTCCGTCCTTATCTTTGAATGTTAGTTCATCGTAACGCCACGACGGTTGTCTTTTTGCACAGACTCTACATACACACTCGGCAATTTTTTTTTGAACTTGTGATATTACAACACTATGAGGTCGCACAATACTTGCAAAAGCATAGAGTAATTCAAACCAATACATTATTGACATATAACTTGTGTCAAAACCACCGCTATGCGTATGTCAAATTCTTCATGAATACGGATCAAAGAGTGCTAAAAATAGGTATCTTATTAAAGTATATACTTTTTGATTTACACAAACTGATATTATACACGGACTTATTACAAAACCAATATTCATAATAGTACATTTTAAACTTTCGCGACTTACACATATAATTATACTGTAATACGGGACTTATCGCGCCAAAAACATAATTTTATTTACCTCGACGTTTCGATCAAGTTGCATTGACCGTGGTCACGAGAAGACTGAAGTTGTGGGTATCGACATTGTTATGATTGAGAGCAGTTTGAAACTACTCTCATTTGATCTTGATCGGAGTTGCCATTGCGACACACAATACTGACAACATCGGCAGATTTCCGTTGATATAAACTTCGACTGGAACACTTGCAGGGGCCTTATTCAGTATGACCATTTTAAAGTCTTACCATGCCGTGTTACGTTATCTCCGCGTTATGGTATTCTCTATGCCAATTAAAACGCAGTAGGGTAAGGTTATGAGCGCGTTTTGAGCTGTCAAAATATCGTGACATATGAGGAAGTGTAACGCGCGCGTTTTGTATAATTTACCTATCGTGTGGCATACAGACTACAATTTTTCAATAACGTAACGTGGCGCGTTAAGGATACTGAATAAGGCCCCTGATCACTGGGTTCCAAGTTGTGGCCAACCCAAAACCATCCTCCCGGTTGAAATTCGGATGTTTTTTGATTTCAACCGCTTCACGTACAATACGGGAGTAATAGTAACGTTCGGTGGAGAGAATTTTAGGGTCGTGAAGTTCAATCCAGCGATTAGGTCCTGAATCTAGCAAATGCTCGGCGATGGCAGACTTATTAACCTGGCGGTTTTTTACAGCTGCAATATGTTTTTCGACTCTTTCTGCGATTGTGCGCTTTGTTTGTCTAATATACGATTTTCCGCAGCTGCAATCAACTTTATCAACACAAGGTGTCTGAAACGGTACTACATCTTTCGGTGAAAGGATCTGCGCTGCTACCTTCGATAAAGGGGTGAAAACTGTCCTAATAGAGTATTTTTGTAACACAGCTCCGACCTTGTCCGTCACTCCCTTCACGTATGGCATGAATGCAGGCTGCCTTTTAACTTTAATGGTCCCTTTCTTAAATCTGCGTCTTGGTTGGCCTCTTCCCTCCCCTTACCTTGTAGCCGTTTTTTACGAGTACCTCCTGAACATGAGCGCTCCGTCAAAGACCTAGCTACAGATCCAAGTGTCGGGGGTGATGGTGTGATGAGGCATTTAGATATCTATCTGTGTGCGTCGCTTTCCTAAAAACAGAGTGAGATAGTGAACCATCTGGTCTGACCATTACTTTTACATCCAGGAAAGGTAGTGTCTTGTTAGTTTCCAGCTCGTAGGTAAACTTCATGTTTGCGTGGATCGAGTTAAGCTTATCTGCAAAAGCGGCTACCGTCTGTTCATCTCCCGTCATGATGCAGAAGACGTCATCAACATAACACTTTCACACCTTCACCGATGAAGACTGTAGGTCTATGGCTTTCTGGCTATGTTCCATCCAGATGTTGGCGAGAACCGGTGCCAGAAGACTTCCCATGGCAACACCATCCACCTGGAGGTAATGCTGACCACTGTACCGGAAATAATTTCCCTCCAAACAATTTCTCAAGAGCACTAAAAATGTTTCTGGAAAATCGTAATCCCTTAGCCTTGACCTTATCATCTCAATACACTCCTTCACTGGAACGTTGGTGAAAAGCGATTCCACATCAAAGCTCACTATGATGTCCTCTGGTTCCAGTTTGAGTTCTTCGAGGATTTATACAAAGTGGCGAGAGTATTTCACAAAAGACGGAGTCTTACCCACTAACGGTTGCAACACCGATGCAACATACTTTGCCAGGTCGTAGGTCGGTGAGTCAATCTGACTCACAATTGGACGCAGGGGCACGTTTGCCTTATGTACCTTGGGTAGGCCGTACAATTTCGGTGGTGTCACAATCTTGGGTTTGTATAATTTATCGTACACGACCTCTGTGAAAAGATCTTTGTTATTCCTAATGATGGCTCGGATGCGACGAGTTACCCTAGCCATTGGGTCATAAGACACAGGTTTATAAAGCTGTCTGTGACCACGACCACTTTTCGTGACCACGGTCAATGCAAATTGATCGAAACGTCGAGGTAAATAAAATTATGTTTTTAGCGCGATAAGTCCCGTATTACAGTAAATTATTCATAATGTTTTAATAGTTGTACTTAATATTAAAAACTTAATATGCAAATAAAAATAAACGAATTAACTCAAAAGAGTGTATAGTTATAAGTAAAACATAAATAACTGGCCAAGTGCAAGTCGGACTCGCACTCGTAGGGTTCCGTAACACTTAGAGTATTTTATAAGTATAATTTTTCGCCGCCAAAAAATTAACTTTGTTTTTCATAGAGTTGTATGAAAAACAAAGTTATATTTGCGGTCGCTTTATCTCAAAAACTGCGGACTTTATCTCGTTCTATCTAATTTTTGTTAAAAGTTTTTATTGAGATCTACAGCATATATTTTTTGATTATATTTTTCACTGCCTTACTTTAAAAGTTAGAGGCGGCACTTTTTATCACTTTAGACGAGCCTATCTTTCAAATGATTGATTTTGAGAAAAAATGGATTTAGGAACCTCGATGTCATTTTTAAAGACCTATCTATAGACACCCCGCAGGTATAGGTTTGATGAAAAAAACTTTTTTTAGTTTCATTTCTATGTATTTCTATATATTTCCTCTTAATATTTTTTTCATTTATTTTTATATAAAAATCATTAAGCGGTTTACAGAATACACCTAACTACCAAGTTTTAACTGCAAGTTCTTAATAGTTTCGGAATAAACTGGCTGTGCCATACGGACTGACAGACATGACGAATCTATAAGGGTTCCGTTTTTTGCCATTTGCCGACGGAACCCTAAAAAGGAAAAAAATATGGAAAAATAACGTTATTTGAGTATACCTATTACTTGAGTATATACATCAATTAGCAAGAAACGTTAAAACATATAAGAAAACCAACAACCAAACAGACAATTAAAATTTTATATACGTATTTAGCATTTTAGTTGCTATATTTTACAGCAAATAGGAAGAAAATAGTTATTGTAGAGTAGCTCATTAGCATTCCAGTAATTACTTATCGCGGTGATGTAATAAGATATGCAAAGCAATAGGAAGTTGCAATTAGAAAAATAATGCAAATTAATCTTCATTAGTTGAACCATAACTATTGTATAATATGTGGTTGAACTGCTACCGACAAATCTTACTTCCCATCCTTTTTTTCCTAGGTACTTAGTATAATAAGTTCGAAAACCTGTGATTGATGATTGGTAGTATAGGTAGGCATGGATGCTTGTTACTCTTTCACGCACAAACGGCTAAACGGGTTTAAATATATAATATGGTGGTAAATAAGGTAAGTATATTGAAGCAAAAACAATTAAAACCAATTATCTATCTGCCTCCAATACGCTTTACTTATCAAAATAAATCAAGCTCGCGTGAGGGTGGCCACGTCTACAGATTTATTTTTATTTATCTCACTCCCCCAAGATTTAATACCGAAGACGTCGGCCTCAGTTTCCACAATTTCACGCTTATTGTTTTCCTATCCGTGATTTATGTTCACGTAATAGACAACGGTATTTCTTGGACGCAATAAACTGTGTCTCCTAAATCTCGGCCCTTAAGCCTAACGCCATCTATTCCGTACTTCCGGAACTAACTTTGGTTCTTATATTCTCACCCCTTAAGGTTATACCGTAACTTCAATAATTATAACAGACTTTATTATACAGTTATAACGATATAAAGATCGTAACGGCAGAGTATTTCGCTTATTGCTGTAATGTAATTTAGAATTTAAGTGATGTAAGTAAACTTATTACCTAGGCTTAGGTTAAATACAGTTGCTTTTACGTTTTCACGAGATTATTTGTATATTATGTTATAAGATAAAATAAGTAGGTTATAATCTCGATCGTAAATATTAAATTAATTCTAGAAACATTAAGAAACTGTAATCAAAATAATACGATTTACTTGTTTTCTTTCATATGATGTTACGTACTTATGTAGCCTTTTCATAACAATGAATATAAGCATATTAAGCAACCTCTTACTGGCTGACTACTAGACATAGCCCTAAATAGCACATAATATCGAGGTGTTAACGGGGGGAGAACCAAGAATTGCAGAAATCTCAATTTTAAGAAGAAGAAATGTCTATTTTTGTTGGACTTTCAGAAAACCATTTTTACTTAATTTTAATGTAGACAGATGAACTTGACCACTATCTCACCTGATGTTAAGTGACGAAGCGTATGAGGTGGTTCCGTGCTTATCTAGAACTGAAATACGACAGTGACACATACTCACTGACTGACTAACTGACTGACTGACAGAGATAACGCACATCTTAACCGCTGGTCTTAGAGACTTGAAATTCGGAGGGTACATTTGTCTTAGTAAGTACGTAGGGGTGTACGAAGTAGTTAGTAGTACTAGTAGTGTACGTATGGATTTTTGGAAAAACCACCCCAAAGAGGGTTAAATGGGGTGAAAAGGTTTGTATGAAAGTTCTTTGTTTTTGAACTTAAAGTTATGAAAATTGGTATTTAAATAGTTCATTTTATATAATAAATTAAGTGGTCAATATTTTTTTGTCAAGAGTGTATTGATGTAGAGTAATGGGGGATGAAAGTTAATGTGGAAAGTTCTTTATTTATAAAGTTATAGTGATGAAAATTGATATTAGAGTAGTTCATTTGATATTAAAATTAAGTTATAAATATTTTTTGCCAAGAATGCATAAAGCAAGTGCATTATGGGGGTGGAAGTTCATGTCAAAATGTATGAAGCTATGCTTAAAGAAATTGGTGTTTGAGTAGTTCATCTGTATATATAATAAAGATTGTCTGACTGACTGACTGATCTATCAACACACAGCTAAAACCACTTAACGGATGCCGCTTATCCGGTTAAAAAGGATTTTCCAAAATTCAGCTCTTAAATGTATGAAACGGGGGTTTGCATGAATGCACCCCTAAGAGGGTAAAAGGGGGTCATTTTACCCTCTTAGGGTTGAAATTTTGAACAACTCAACAACTCTGTAACAAAGTCTGAAAATCAATAATCTGAATATATTTTTTGTGTTTTATAAAAACGAATCCCTGTTTCCCTTGGTCACACCGTAACTTGAAAACTGGTTGACCGATTTGGATGTGTTTTTATGAAAAAAAAGTTTTTACACAAGAAAGTTTCAAATATGTATATTATAGAAGTGTTTAACGCGGGCGAAGCCGAAGGGCACTTCTAGTATAAACATAGAGCAACTATCGCAGATCGAATTTCTGGATTGGCTGGTACTAAACTTAATCTCGGCACATGGCAACCGTTTGGTGATTTTTTAACCGACTTCAAATAAAAAGGAATTCGCCTGTATGTTTTTTTTTGTGTGTATGTTATGCAACTTGCATATGCTTTTGAAGACTAAAAAATATGACCTTGAATAATGTTTTTACATCTTTCTTCTCGTTGATTTTGGTTTTTAACCGACTTCAAAAAAAGGAGGAGGTTTCTCAATTCGACCGTATATATTTTTTTTTTTTTTTTTTTTTTTTTTTTATGTTTGTTCGCGGATAACTTCGTCGTTTATGAACCGATTTCGATTATTCTTTTTTTGTTCGAAAGAAGATATCCCAAGTGTGGTACCATGGTAATTTTATCGAGGTATGATCAGTATCTCCAGAGATATTGAGATAAACATCTCAAAATTGGTACTGAAAATGAATAGCGCGGCATTGAAGTCGGTTGTTTTTTAGTTTTTAAACGATATTATTATTGACAGATATTCTTACGGTAACTGTGAGCGAGACAGAAACAATGGTGGGGAGAATTAATTTGTCTTCACGGGAATGTTCTACCGGGCAAAGTCTTGTTAGGGTGCAAAGTTAGTTAATATTTTTTGACATGACATGACGTTTGGCAAAGATGGCGGCCATATCAGTCCCGCGACACTGCATACATAATTAAATAACTTAGAATTATGAACGTACTTTGTACCAACCAACACTGGAAAAAAAAATTATAAGCATAATACCACAGATTATATAATAGTTACTACGTAAATTATACTTTCCGTCGTTAGGTTAGCTACACAGTGCTCTCATAATTCGGGTATCAAAAAAGTATTTGGAATTACTGTAATAAAATAGACAATTAATTATCATGTGTGTGTGAGATGCTTTTATTGCACAGGGCCATTTTGGACATTGTCCTTTGATACCTTGATGACATCATTATGACTAGTAAATATTTCCACTAGCGCGGCATTTAAAGTCAATTTTTTAGGGTTCCGAACCCAAAAGGTACCAAATGAACACTTTCTGAGACTTTGTTGTCCGTTCGTTCGTCCGTCCGTCCGTCCGTCCGTGTGTCTATATGTGCGCACTTTACAGATCTGTATCTTCTCAACCGTAATAGGTACATACTTGAAATTTTCACAAAGTATATATCCATCAGTGTATAACGGCCCCGACACGAAATTTTATTGATGCATGTAATTTAATTAAAACTTGTTATGCACTCAAAAGCGAAAAATAAATTATTTAATATAATTATTATAAACGCTACCTACTTATCTATTTGAAGTCGGTGCCAGCCAAGTCTATTGGATAGTAGATAGATACTATTTATGTAGTAGTAGTAAGTAGGTAGATACATGTAGGTAGTATCTATCTTCTACCTATTAGACTTGGCTGGCACTAACTTCAAATAGATAAGTAGGTAGCGCTTATAATAATTATATTAAGTAATTTATTTTACGCTGTGTCGAGTGTTTGTGGTTATGAAGTCGGTTTTTTTTTTTTTTGAAAAATAATTTATTAAATATCTAATTAGCTAGAGTTTGGCACTATCTCGCTTGTTGGAAAGAGATAATGTGATCGAAGACGGTGAACATGCTAGGCTTAGAATTGTCTGACTCTCAAGGGCTGTGTGTGTGTGCTGCCGGAAGAACACCACAAGATTATGGCGGCAGATTTTATTCTTGATGGTGGTTAGCTACTTTTTAGTAGCGAGTCAGGCGGAACATCGATATAATGCTCTTTCCACCTGTAGAAAACTTACCGATGTAAAAAGGTTTATAAAGTAGCCCAGCTTAACGATACTATGGCGCCCTATGCCACGCCTGCTCACCTCTCATTTCTACATACATCTCATTTCATTTCTAGATGCTAGGTGGCTCAGCTCAGGAGCGTGATATGTCAATCTCAAAGAGCTATTTAAGACCATAAATATATGTTCGGTATATCGAAGTGAATTTCTATGTCATCTATGTCATCGGATACAAATCAACCAAGATGAACAAGTGCATTAAGGTTTAGGTCACGGACGAACGCAAGTGGGTGACATTGACCTATAAACGGGTTTCAGTAAATTTACTGTTTCAAAAGTTAAAGCCGTTTAAAAAAAGATTTGATTGCAATTTTTCGCAATAGATTAAACTAAATTTTACAATATTGACTCTATAAAGGTACGGACACACCGCAGCGTCCAGCGTGCGCGATCTAGGTGGCGATCAGATAGTGCAGTAGTATTTGTACCGACTGGTTCACACCAAACGCGATCAGTAATTAATTGAAAAGTACTGAGATCGCGCCCGCTGATCGCAGGACGCCGCGGTGTGGCCGTACCTTAAGTTGTCCAAATGAGCGTTTATGACAATAGATATAATATATAATAGTCCTAAGTTACTAAAAACAGAACTATAGTTTTAATTGGATTTATGAAGACCATATCCATATTTGCAGTGACTGAAAACAAAGAGCCGAAGATTGGGCTCAGTGGCGTGTCTTGGGGGAGGCCTACGTCCAGTAGTGGACTGATACCGGCTGATAATGATGATGAAGACCACGATACATATTTCAACTGTTGTTATACAAAACACCTGACTAGCCGTTTGAAGGAATTCAACACTAACACTAGTCAGAAATGGAACCCGTACTTTAGGACCAAACACACAAATCTCGATGATGACCAGATCAATTACATTCATAGCAGTAATCCTCACATGAAAAGCGGCAGTCGCCAACTTCGGCAATTATCGGGGGAGCGATGGTGTTATCATAGTATCGGCTTACGCAGAAACTGACTCTCGCCTATTTATTTTTATGTCAGCAACCGTCATTATGAGACACTCCATTAGCTTGGATTGCGGTTCGTTTTCGGTTACGCTTTGGGGGTGTGATTGTGGTACCTTTTTTCTTTGACGTGACACGCACTGATAAAGGGTTTTCGTTTGATGCTCGTTGCGTATTATGGATTATGGATGTTCAGTGTTTTTAATTAAGAAGAGCTAAAGGGTGGCACCAATTCGTTAATTAAATGTGTGACCTCGATGTGTTTTCGTTGAAATAAACGTGTCATAGGTCTGTAAGCACCACTTTACACACACTTATTTAGCAGCAATGGAAAAGTAACATTTCAGTTGACTTATATTTTTTTGTATTGTAATAAATTTTGGGGTCCATATTATAGAGTAAAATAAATGATATTAATACAAATTCTCACACATTTTTATTTTATCAATCCGGCTCAGCCATAAACACCAATAATATGTACGTACAGTCATCGCCAAAATTAAAAGCACGCAACGAATAAATAAATAACCGGCCAAGTGCGTGTCGGGCCACACGCAGTGTAGGGTTCCGTAGTAGCCTGTTATTCAATGCAAGTCTTTACCCGTTATAAACAAGCAACTAGGTACTCCGTCTTTGTCACTTTAAAGGATTTATTCTAAGGATTACGGATACTGGAACAAAAATTTGCACTTTAAAGTTTAATATTTCGTAAATGGAACATTCAACCCTTAAGTCATTTTAAAAGACCTATTCAACGATACCCCACACGATGGGGTAGACGATGAAAAAAAAATTCATCCCCACTTCTCATATAGGGGAGCTATCCTAAAAAAAATATTTTTCAAAATTTTATTGCAGCACTTTGTCGGCGTTATATATTTACATACCCCCACAAAATTACAGCTTTCTAGTATTAACAGTTTCTTAGCAAAACCTCGGACAGACAGACAGACAGACAGACTGACAGACAGACAGACATACAGACAGACAGACAGACTGACAGACTGACAGACAGACAGACAGACGGACATGACGAAACTATAAGGGTTCCTTGTCAGGACTGCGGAACCCTAAAAAACTGCAATCGAATATTGAAAGTGTCAAGGGAGTCAGATAAGGTAGCACGTGGCGCTCCCTCGTCGCCACTTTAGTTCTCAACTGTACTCGTTATCTGAATGCCGCAAAGCTCACCGATAAACGCCATTAAAAACCGTTCGATTTATTACCAAACGATTTATACCTGCATTACAGTTTACCTACACGTACAGGAGGCGCGAGGCGCATACCAAAGAGGTCAAATGTGAAATGAGTAAAAGCATCGTAAGTAAATGTCAAGTTCGCGCTTTATCTACACGAGCATACCTATATGTGGGTAGGTATATCCTTTTTAAAATAAAAATAAAATTTAAAAACTGGTTTTAAAATGTTATACGCGGCGTTAAAAGAAACAATTGAACATCTATAGTAAATGCAATAACATTGTGTAGATTAAATAGTACCGAACTTTTTAGTTGCTTTAAGTATTTGTTAATTTGCGTTGCTATGTAAATATTTCCAATAAAACAAATTAATTACTTTGACCACAATATGCCAATATTTCAATTCAGAAAAAGTAGAGACTAAGTTCAATATACTCGCACACAAAAATTCTAAGCTTCAAATCATATTGCGCCCGCCTACCCTTTGCTCTTCCTACCCTAGTGAAACTAACACCGCTGTAGTTTTGCTTTTTGTATATTTGCGTGGCAATATTCATCACTCACGGCCGTGTCACCGATCAAATACCATCTACAAAGGAGTCCCCAGATATTTCTGACAGATACGCTCTTGATAGATAGTTTTGCAAACATTACAAATCCTGATCGACGAACTCGATTCCAATAGAGAGAAAAATTCTGCGGTTTATTCAAAGGGCAGATAAGTCACATTGATTTCTAGTACGTGATTTTCAAACGAGATGAAACGGCTCCGACTATATATTTCCAAGTTAATCCCGTCAGTACTACATAAAAAGCTCCAGGACTTTAAACATCACGTGTAGCTGTTAAGTACACAAACAGTATCAACTACCGACGCACTATGAATAGACGATCGTCTTTGTTATTATATTTGTATTAGTTTTTTTCTGCTCTTAGTGGACGTGTTCACACTCACTAATAATTACTGACACTAAATCATAGCATTCACGTGGCGTAAACATCCTTCGTTTTCTGTTTCAAAAATTAAAAAGTCCAAAAGCGAGACGCTGACAGCCCATTGTAGCTAATAGTCATAACATTGTAGTTTTTGTTTTAGGTGTGATTATTTACAGATCTTCGGCTCGTATGGGAATGTTTACGAATGAGATAAATACATTATAAGCTACAAAAGAAGTTAAATGTAAAAAGTAAGAAAAGTAAAGGAAAGACCACCACCTCAGAAAAGGAAGTACATTATTTTGAATGATAAAACTATGTACGTATCTTAGCCATTGTGATATAGTTTTTTGTATGACAACGTAGAGTCATCAAGAGTGTCAGACACCGTTAAGACCTGTCATATGTGAAGTGATCGCGGATGATGCCTTAATAATAGTGTCCCCAATTACGCTACCGGAATCCAAACCATAGCTCTTAATCAGGATTAGTACCTTATATCTACTAAGGAGATCACGAATCATGCGTAAGACATAATTCTATGATACATGGTTTCCTCTTTAAGCGATCTCATCGGAAACACTGTGTCTAATATCACCAAAAAACAATGAAGCTCTGTCGTAAAAATGGTCCGAGAATCAGTAGACAAGGTAAAACAAACGGCCTAATCTTATCTACGGCAAACTAAAACGCGGTAGCAGTTTGTCTTGGGTTCAGTGCAAACATGATAAATGATTTCGGTTAAAAATCGTTGGTCTATTTTCTAAACGAGTTCCGGTCGGAGCGCGGTGCATTCTTTCCTTAGATATACATAATACCTATTCACCTTGAGAAGTACCTGAGGAAGAAGAGAGACCACAATTATTAACGTTTGTTTCTCTAAGTTAAATCTACAGTAGTATGTAATTTTTAAAATTATTTTCATGATGCTTTAGATTTCTGCCTTTATTTTTATTGTTTATTGGATAGAGGTCACAAAGATACTTCACAGAAATCTAATGCATGTGACATGCTATCAAACACTGATGTAAAATTCTTAAAGATAAGTCTACAAATAACATGATCTCTAGAAAACAAACTGCCTCTACATCTGCCGGTTCATCCAACTTCCGCTATTAAAAACAATGTTTCAATAAAACAACAGAGGAAAAATGTAATTGAAGCCAAAAATTAGAGGGCACTAAGACAGTAACAATAAAAAGTGAAAGCAAAGCCGCGTTTAATTGTGTCGTAAAAATAAAAATTAAATAAAAAATGCTTTGGGCGGAAAAGTTTAGCGACCGTAATTCTATTTTACAATTATATTCATGGTCGCCGTAGTCCTAATGTTACCTGCCCTTAGGGGGCAACTTATGAAACAGTTCGACTCAGCTTTATATTTTTAATTTTTTTGCCAAAATATTTGTTGAATAATACTTATGCTCTATATACTCTACACTATTATAACATACAAAATTATACACTCCACACAAACAAATATTTTCAAAACTTATCTTTGATCCACGAATCAAAGTAACTACCTATATAACTATTATAAGACACAGATATAAATAAAGCCTCTAAATAAGACTAGGAATAAAACAGATTATATCTTGAATTAAATGAGATAAGTACAATCATAAAGATAAGTTATTCAGTTTATTTAAATTCTAATAGCTAAATTGCAGGATAATGTTTTATAGTAACTAGTTTGGTACTTTTTATAGCATAAAGTATTTAAGTACACTAAAATGTGATTACGAGCTATGATAAAATCAAATGCTTGCACGATAATAGAACTACAATTATAGATCCTACATTTATTAAGCACTTTATACTCTTGGAATGTAGCATAAACATATTTTTTCTGGTATTAAAATAGGTATACTTATGTATCGTAATTGTGAAGCACTGTTCCATCTTACAGTACAATCATAAGATGACGTGGCAAGTCACCGCAACAGCCAGGTAGCAGCAACGTTTCAATTTCTCGAGGCATTTTATTTACAAAACTAATTACGTTTGTGTGATAGGGTATTAAACAGCTCCCGGAGCTTTTCTTGATTCGATGACAGTTAATAAAGACATTCCAAATGTATTTAAGATCATGGCTATTTCATCTCAGATGTGATCGCTCCATCAAATCTCGGCTACTTTTATTATGTTTTTTGCGTGCGATTGTACTTTTGTTTTGTTAATCATCTCGATATGGAACTTATAATATCTTATTAGATAGAATAACGTATACATCGATGTATAAACAGGCTTAGAGATGGACGTTTTTATTAGATTTTTTTTCAAAATTTTATTACAGTTGGCACGAACCTCATAGTCGGCACGCCACGTGGTCCGGATAATTGAAATGTCCAAACACTGAATTTATAGCCACTGAGACGTCACTTTATCTTTTTTTACTGCCCACTTGGTTGGTATCGCTAATATTTTCATTTATCTAACATGACCGAGTTGGTTAGTGACCGTGTAACTGCCCCTGGTGGTCTGCTAAATTTGACGTATGTTTTAAATTAGTGACTGAAACATGTAGGTGTTATTTTATTGACCTGTTTTTAATATTTGCATTTCTCGAAGACATCGATTTTAACAAGTCAGAAACACGTAATAGTTCCGGTCCAGTATTTTAAGAAGTATTTTAAGTATTTTAAGAAGAAATGTTCAAATAGTGAAATAATGCGGCTTGCTCAGGCTCGTTAAAGGTTAATAAATACCTAGGCAAGAGATGCGGTGATATGAATGTATGATAATTTGAATAAACAAATTAAAATCCATTTATTAAATATAGTAAACTGTAGAATTGATCAAGAAGTCTAAAATGTATAGCAAGAATTACATACCGAAGCATCAATAAATCCTAAGCTTCATAGCGAATACACCACACTTTTTTGAAGTTTAAAGATCAAAATTAGAAAATTCACATAAACGAAACGTAACAATAACTGCAGCATTAAAATCTGAAATATTAATTGTAACAGTAGCAACCCCTATCCCTTTCTATGAATGTTAGGGCAACATAATCAGCCCCCAAGGGACAAGCTCTTGTAATTAACGGCTGTTCATTTCTTAATTTCAATATTTAATTACAAAGGAAACTCGACGACTGCCCCGAATACAAGACGTCATCTTCAGAAAGACTCGCGATTCTATTTTGTTTCTAATTCGGTAAGCGTTCGATACGGGCTTCTTTGTTTCTTTGTCTGTTATATCAAAGGCTACAGTTTAATCAAGTCTGCAATGCTCTTTTAATGTATTATTCTTCACCATCTAATTGTTCAAGTGATCATCAGATTGTATTATTCATTTTTTGAGCTTTAATTGCTTGAGAAAATGAATTTCCTTTGCCAAACCTGTCTTTTAAGTCTCCCTTGTAAAGAATGTACCTAACTTTACTGCTCATTCAAGAACCATCTAATAATTTCCCTTTGTCGTACTCCAACCCCATTGTGAGACATCGTACGTCTCGACATATTATCGTTTTATTTCATTTCTGTAAGGCCGCTATGAAATTCCCTTTCAACTATTACCTGTCTGTAAATTTCATTAAAGGAAACGTCTGGTGAATTTTGCATGAGCTCATAAAAGCGGATAAAAGTTGAGAGAACGTTAATTCTACATAATGTTAAAATTGAATTGGCAAGTACTAATGGACCGTCGAACCAGAGAGCCACAAATAGTCGCATTAATGATTTTCCCTTTGACATGGTTTTTCATTTTGCACTTTTCAATTGGTTGTTGTGTAACATTCGGGATGCGTGCGCTTGGCATGTTTTGTTCAATGGTTGACGGCCGATGGTTCGAACGTGGCCATTCACGCGAACTTTATATTGCAGAATTGTTTTGTTGTGCAAAATTATACAATTTCTGGCTGGGTGACCACGCTGCCCGCTGTCCGCTGGTCACGCCCAAGCTATTCGATTGAAAATGGAAAAAGTCTATTGATGTCACAAACGCGACCTACCCTTGATAATGAAATATGACCTGCCAAACGCAAACCCCAAGTTTTGCCAAGTTTTTGCCGGCGCCAGTGGTTAGTCGAACCAAATTAAAATTTCGGGTCCATATCCGATGCGATGTTTAGTTCCTATTTTGATATTTAATAGTTTTCTATTTATATTGTCACGGTTCATCAGAAATAATCGAAACGCTTCGCTACCGTTCCCGCCGTTCTTTATTTTTTAAGCCAATAGTTTCTTTGTACATTTGAAAAAACATCGCTACCTGAGCGGTTAGAGTAGTTAGTTTCTAAATTAATTTCTTCTAATTCTTTTGAGTAATATTGTCGAGTCATATGAGTTGTATGCATGCCATCGGCGGCTTTTAAGTTTAACTAACAAAGATTTGGTGATGTAAAAAATGAGACGGTTGTTTTCAACAAGCGCCATTAGAAAGACACTTGAAAGATAGATGCAGTTGCATTTGTATGCTATTTGTAACTGTTAACAAGTTTAAAAATAAATGTGTATTTGTGTTTTGTATCATCTTTTGAAAAAGAAACAGAATTACTTTAAGATGTTTTAAGTTATAAGCCAGTCATTTGGAATAATTATTGGCTGCTTATTGTTTCCACGATAGATTGTAACTGTTCAAATAAAAATAAAACTACCGTTTGATCTCAGTAACACTTACCTACTTATAAAGTAGTTCACTAATATGTAGATTGTAGTAACACTAAATAATTTCCCCCAAGCGTAACATCCTGTTCAATTTATATTTCTATTGACGTGTTCAATGAAATATTAAAATAATCAAAACACGTAAAGATTTGAAACAGAAGAGTCCTGTGTGTGATTACCTCAGTGCTAAACAAAAATAAACGTTATGGTATAATATTAAACAGGTTATTGGGAAAACATCACCGACGACGCACGGCCGGTTTGAAAATAAACTAATATTGAAACTAGCCAAGTAAGACGGGACTTCAAATATAGTGTGTTTTTTGAGATTTTACTAAAGTAAGAGAGTCAAGATATTTTAAAAGTAATAACTGTTATTAGCTACAATTACAATTTTAAATTTAATCATTCATCACTTATTTAATGTGATTTGTTATTGTTGTTCTGGAATAAATGAAATTATAATTAAAGATCGTTTTAAAAACTAAAAGAACCGACTTCAAACGTCGTGCTAGTCATTTTCAGTACGAAGATTGAGGTGTTTATGTTCATATCTCTAGAGATACTGGACATATCTCGATGAAATTTAAACGGAATTGTGAAGTTATACCCTTTCAAATAAAAAAAATTCCAAATCGGTTCAGGCATCTTCGAGTAATAGGTGAACATACATAAAAAAATACATACAGTTGAACATAGCAACTCCTTTTTTTCCTTTTCCTCCTTTTTTGAAGTCGGTTAAAAATGACTTCACTATGCTCAAGAATGTACACTCTACTATTTTAAAATTACAATTACAAACTACTAACTATAGTGATAGTTACAATTTTAGTGAAAACCTTAGAGTACCAACTTCACAATACTCAAGAATTTCAACTCTACTATTTTAAAACTACAATTACAAACTACTAACTATAGTGTTAGTTACAATTTTAGTTTCACCTTAGAGTAGGTAGGTATGATCTTTTGCAGGCCAATACTCTGGGTATTGCAAATTGGAGCTGATTGCTTATCTTCTTAAAGTCTAGAGTTGAGGTTTGGTACTTGTACCCTGCTCTCATTGACCAACATCGAATATTATCAACACCGGTTCGGTTAACCCCAAAAGCAGTAATCAGCTTAAAAGACTGTTAAGACTATTTTTAAACTCTTTCAACGTCATATACTCAGACCTGATTACTCATAATACGACTTCTAAAATTATACAGAATGAAAATAGATTGATAAAAATTTTAAGAATCTCAAAACAAAAGTAGAATTTCAACATAAACATGAGTTAGCCGTAAATCAAGACTATAATAGTTACAGTAAGTATTCTGAAAAATCTTTTGTTTGATCAGACTCAAACATCTGGATGTTGAACAGAAGTTCATAATAAAATATGATGAAAAAATATGTTAAGTCCTTTTGTATCGACCGCTTCTGTCTATGTTATACTGTGGGCACAAATCTTGATACTTGAGTATATGTTTGAAGTGCTTACTACTACTACTTAACCCGTTAAAGAGCATCCTATAATATCCAATGTCTACTAAATAGACATGTATTTTTATATATAATCAGCCTAACAGTTTGATACTGCGTATTGGTAACAAACTAATACTTTATTGTATTTTTCATTTATAATATTGGTGTTCTTACTCTTTAAGTACCTATCTCCATCTTTAAAACAAGTGAATATTTTTTTAATTATTTTTTTTGTTTGTTACATCATAACTCTGTCAACCCTTAACCGATTAGATTTTTTTTGTTTAAGAGATTATGCCTTCCATTTGGTCCCATTCAAATTTTATCGAGCTATGACAATTATAACCGGAGATATGGAGATAAACAATATAAGCAACTTTGTATACTTAGATGACATGATTGTAACTAGCCAGTACTTTGACTATCGCGGCGCATGTGAAGTCGGTTTTTTCGTTTTGTACGATCATAAATTATTCTTAAATTAACATTTTTAAATCAATATTCACAACACAACTGAAGCAATCTAATATATTTACACGAAGTCTCGCGAGTTTTTAATGCTTTGATGTGACTATCAAAATATTTTTATTACCAGTTTAATTTAAAACTAGCATCCCGCCCCGACTCCGGAAAGATGAAATGTACTAAGATGAACTTATATCTTAAGTAGGACGGACGGCCCGTTGGCTTAGAGAATAAATACCTTGACTTCTAACTCAAAGGTCACTAGTTCAAATCATAGCCGTGTATCAATGGATATTTCTATATGCATTCATGGGAGTTCGTCTACATGTAGTACGTTACAAAAATTGTTACAATAATATCGTTTAAAAACTAAAAAAGAACCAACTTCAATGCCGCGCTATTCATTTTCAGTACCAATTTTGAGATGTTTATCTCAATATCTCTGGAGATACTTATCAGACCTCGATAAAATTACCATGGTACCTCACTTGGGATATTTCCTTTCGAACAAAAAAAGAATAATTAAAATCGGTTCATAAACGACGAAGTTATCCGCGAACAAACATAAAAAAAAAAATATATATATACGGTCGAATTGAGAAACTTCCTCCTTTTTTTGAAGTCGGTTAAAAATACAAAATGTTGTCTTGTTATATAATATTTGTATAAAAGTACTATAGACAGTAAAAATGTAGCACATATTAAAACTCTGCATAGATTTCTGAGAAGCATTGATATTGGTATGTTTTGCACATTATAGTTTTAATAATTAAGAACTTAACAAACTTTAATGTGTTCTACTAATAAAAGTTATTAGAAAGAAGAAAGTTTTAATTTTCTATTAAAACATCAGTTACCTACACAGTAATACTAATTAACATGAAATACAATTATATTGGTACCTTTTGAAACCCATAACTATTATTCATTATGCGAATACTTATCTACGGTCATATATTTTCATTGCTGCATACTTTATTATTACTACATTATCAACAATTAATATTTTATATTTTAATTAAATATTCAATATTTATTTTTTATTCAGACTGATGATTAAGTTATAATTAATAAATGAAGTTGTTTTTTTAATTAAAAGTCTTTTGCCAAAATTATATTAAATCATAAGATCAAAAAAAAACTATAATTAACTTTAGCAGGTTGCATTGTTATACTATATGGAGTAATAATTAACCTCACATACTAAAATCGAGCCAAGAAGAGTCAAGCGAAGCGCATACTAATATCTTCAAATATCAAAACGATCCAATCGTACAAATGTATTGCAGCCGAAACGTATAACAGTTCATAGTAACTCGGTGAGATTTGTTTTGATAATACATCATAAAACTATTAAATATTGGATCGCTGAGTGAGACTACCCGCTACTGTTTTCACGTATGTGGCCAAGTGAAAAGCAGAAGTAGATTAAATATTTGTCTACGCTTGGGTACAGCCGTGTCGTGCCATTAGGCCATTTGAAATCTTTTTAACCGTGCAATTGCATTGGGGAATAATGGTAAGTATACTTAGTGTTTTCCATAAAAATATGTTAAAAGTTGTATCTAAATAAATTATTCCATTTGTACTATGTTTATTAAAGATTATAATCAGATTATATATTTTTGGTTTGCAGTTTAGTTTAAATTCAGAGGCCGACTAACTTGATTTATCGATTTTATTTTTATTTTGCCCTTAGTAGAGAGCCAAAATGTAGCAATTAATCAAAATATTGTATTATAATTGATATTATAAAGTCGTTTTTTTATTTTATTTCTTTGAATATCATACATACGAAAATATTATTTATCTATTTTTTTGATTCGATTACATTAAAATATTAAAATGTTATATTATGCAACCATGCTAGCCACACAAGCCGCAATGTCTTACAACTTGGACCGCTTCATAACACTGATCATGGCGTAATCGGTTTGTTATTTCAGCGTTTAGACGATGTTTAAACCCTGTTTTGTTTTGTCAGAGGCATGTGGGAATCATTCTATTGTGTTCCACATCCGGGTTATGATTGGTCCTTTTCATTTTAATATTAGACTCTAAGAAACCTATTTTTCTCTAAGTCTGTGGACTTAAGTAGTCAAAGATGAAATTGATTAAACGCGTGGTGAGTATAATTCGTGTTCACTAGTTAGTTAAGATGATGAATGTACGAGTAAGATGAAATCGTTATGTCTGTTCATATTTTAATATTGATCTTCGTACAAATAATACCTATAAACTATGTTCTTTTTTCTTCAAAAAGTATTGAGTGAGGTACTCTACTTATTTTACCTACCCATCTTACCTTATTTAGATTAATTAAGCGTTTCAACGTAGTTTGAGTTTGCGATTTTCTCCTAAATTAATATTACACACTTAAAACAGAACGCTTTAATGTTATGCCCTGAAAATCAATTTCGAGAAAATCATTTCTGAGTAAAAACAAAGAAAATATTATGTTTCTTTGAAGTGTCACACACTTTATATATTTTTTGTAAATTGTTAAACACAATCCAACATTTCATTGTACCGACGGGACTCGAACCCGCACCCCCCGGATTACACGTCATATCCACTCATTTCGTCGTATCGATGGATCGAACCATGGCTTAATTGACAGAGCACCTGGACGTGTAATCCGGGGGGTGCGGGTTCGAGTCCCGTCGGTACGATGAAATATTGGATTGTGTTTAACAAATTACAAAAACAAAGAAATCAGGCATAGTACGTGTTAGGTTAAAGTAACTAAATAATTTTAGTGACGGGCACTTTCTTGTCTTACAATTAATCCTACAGTCTTAAAATCAGCAAAATTATCATCCAAAAAGTAATCATTATTTTCAATCGTCAGTATTACCCGACGCTTGACTACTGTCATACCCAGAACTACCGAGATACATCCGTTCCCATCTCCTCGGCTTATCTCGAACAAATATGACAAATTAGAGTCAAGACATCACATGTTACTTCACTGGATCTACAATAGATTATTTGTATAGGACTTTTATAAAGATTTTAGGAAAAGCTTTTCTTTAATAACTTACGCACCGAAAGGAAAATAATCTAAATTTTTCGGACTGCAATTGCCAAGCTATGTCTCTAACTCTCTTCTGAACATCATTTTAACCGACTTTCATAGAGGAGAAGGTTACCAATTCGTCTGTATGCAATATTTTGTGTATGTAAGTAGTCCATACATACATACATACAGGCACGCCTTTTTCCCGTTGGGGTAGGCAGATACTACTTCTATGTAAGTAGTATTATCTGCTAATTACGAACCAAATGGAATTATTTTTAAACGACTACAAAAGGAAGGGTTATGACTTTAGCAGTCTATGTATGTATGTATGTATGTACTTATGCAAGTTTATGTCTTACTCCGTATTATCTGAACAATTCATCCAATTTTGATAAATAAGGTTAAATGATAACCAATCGATTGGATTCGTTATTATAGCCGGGGTAACATTTTAACCGACTTCAACAAGAGAAAGAACCGATTTACCTCGTAAACCATGATTATATTGTTATTTGTTATAGCTGTTGGTTGCGGGTTTGCTTGCATGCATGCATTCTGTTATATACCTGCCGTTACGGTCCCATCTCAAATTTCACCGTGTATACTAAAAGCTCAAAATAATTAATTTCTATGAGGTATATCAACTTACTTGAAAAGTTATAAATATTCAAATACGGGACGTATCGCGCTTAAAACATTAATTTTTATTTAACTCGACGTCTTACTTGAAAAGAACCGAAACAGACAGTACACATAATATGAAACTAATAAACTGGCCAAGTGCAAGTCGGACTCGTACTAGAAGGGTTCCGTACCACACCGTATTTTATAAGATCGAGCAAAAAGTACCACTATCATTTTTCGCCAGCAATAATAATAATTAATAAACATTTTATTTCTTATAATGCCATCTAACGTCTAACAAAAGAGTTAGGGATCGACATTCCAATATAACGCCATCTATGGGACGTTTACCTAACTAAGCGTTCATAGATGGCGTAAAATGCCGAAAAAACACGTTTCTTGTATGGGGACCCTCTATTATTTTTATCTTTATTCTGTTTTTAGTATTTGTTGTTATAGCGGCAACAGCAATACATCATCTGTGAAAATTTCAACTGTCTAACTATCACGGTTCATGAGATACAGCCTGGTGACAGACGGACAGACAGACAGACAGACAGACAGACAGACAGACGGACAGCGGAGTCTTAGTAATAGGGTCCCGTTTTACCCTTTGGGTACGGAACCCTAAAAAGGAGTAAGTAATCGAAATGAATAATAAAGACACCGGCAAAATATTTCAACGCACGATAAACATAAACTATGACAGCATCGAAAATAGGAAATTACTATGTAGCCCAGTAACTTGAGCAGCACAAAGTTAGAGGTAGGTAACTATGTTCTTTACCCTGTGGCATAGTATGGCCGCAGTGGACGCGTGCCGCGGTTTGCGGTCATCATTCTGAACCGCCCGGTGCGTTCGCAGATGGACATTGGTTGGACAATTAATTACACGTAACGGTGTTAGAATAATAGTATGCAGATACTAGGTGAACGCTTCGTTTTTGAATTGAAAACTTCTTTAGCGACGTTGTGCACTTTTCTTGGGATAGGTAAAAAATGTTGAACTCGTACGAAAATTCGTAATACGGAACGCAGGGCGCTTGCGCGAGGTGTAATTCCAAAATATAAAATAAAACTGGCCAAGTGCCAGTCAGAATCGCTTCTCTCATCGCACACTTAGGGAGGGTTCCGTACAATACGAAACATAACAGAGTTTCAACCTCATATTTGATTAATTGATATTAACCAAGAACATTTTGTTTGGTCGCGATCTAGAAAGACGGGGCTCGGTTACTAGCGTCATCTATGTCATTTTGCCGAAACTAATTATAAAGCTTAAAAAATAGCTTGTTAGCTTCAAAAATACGAAGGAGTTGTTAACACCCTGATGACACCTATGAAGGTCTCATACCATCTATGAGACCTTCATAGGTATACTTCTTTATACTAAAAAACACGTTTTTTGTGTGTTTTTTGTACCCCCTTTAATTTTTAACTTTATTTTGTTTTTAGTATTTGTTGTTCTAGCGGCAACATAAATACACCATCTGTGAAAATTTCAACTGTCTAACTATCACGGTTAATGAGATACAACCTGGTGACAGACGGACAGACAGACAGACAGACAGACAGACGGACAGCGGAGTCTTAGTAATAGAGTCCCGTTTTACCCTTTGGGTACGGAACCCTAAAAATGACGTGTTCAAGTGTTCACTTCTGCCGGCCCTCCCAGAGTGCAACCCGTTTTTTCTAAATTATAATCAGGTAAGATGACTAATAAGACGCTCGCCAATTGTAAAGCAATGACGTCTTTGATAAATACTGTGGTACCACCCAGTACCTACGAATAACTAATTATTCGTAGTGCGGCACGTAAAGCCTTGGATTGCTTGAGATTTGAACGACACTGCAATGTGTCCGTTAGTTAACCTGAGATGTGTAATTTTTTTTAGGCTAGTGTTTAACCACTACACACCACTTCTCCTGGTAGTAAGCGATGATGAGGTCGACACGGCTGATAGTGAAGACGCTAGGATAGTCTGACACTCAAGGGCTGTGTGCTGCTGAAATACTATACTATTATTGCAACAGATTTGCTTCTGGATGGTGGTAAGCTTCTTGGTAACAAGTCAGGGGCAACATAAATGTAATACTCCTACCACATGTGTGTCTCACAAGTCAAGAGCCTTGTTATTAATGCCACTTTGCCCTTCTTCCTTCAACAAAAAAAAAAATTTCATGTCTGAGTAACTGTGGTGGTTTGGCCTAGGCCACAGAATAATGAATAGTGCAAGTACCTAGGCGGAATTGGCAGAACTCCTACTATTAATTGCAGTGGATGGAACAGCATCTCAAGCGATGTCGCGATGTTGTAGAGTAAAAAAAGTTGAATTTAATTGAGAGACAAACAGACAAAAGTAGCTTGATCACAATCACGTCTTGTGTAAAATGGTGATGCAGTTGATAAGGTGATAATAATAAGTGATAAGGTGCGGTGAGATGGGTGGAGTAAGCAGTAACTATTATTCAAAAGTCTATATAACAATAACGTGTCTCACAAGAACGGACAAACATAAAAAAAACTTTTCAGCATTCTAAGCGTATTTAAAAAAAGTATTGCCTACACTATAAAATGCTAAATACCTTAGCAACATTGGAAACAAATCAAAGCGCACCCTCTGATTAAACTAGCGTTAAGTCAACGTAACTATAGTTAGTTAAACTAGAGGTTATAGTTAAAAGGCACGTTTAATTTACTAGTGTGATTGTCCGTTGGGGTGAGCAGGCGACATTTAGCCGGACAGGATGCGTGCTTGGTCATAAGAGAAGCGATTCGTAAAAATTTCAAAAGCTCTTACATAATCATCTCAAGCCTTGAAAATGCCTCTTTCGCGTCTCATACATTAAATATTTCTAGAGCAATAAATACAGGAGCCCATGACTCGTTATTATCAAACACTAAGTACTTTATTTAGATCACAAGACGACAGAAATTAAACAAGTAGAGATTTATAAGTACCTAAATTATATTATAAACACTTTAGCATTTATCAAGATGAGTCTAAAATGCGAATTACCACAACGCTCCTGATATTATCAGAAGTAATGGACATAATAATGACAATATATCACAAGCATCATTCATCAAAGATAAAAAAAAAACTGCTGCCAAACACGATCTTACAAATGATATTAACGCCACTGTCTAGACACCTATGCTGATTACTCTCAGAATTCCTAACTGACTGAATAACTTAATCGTAAATCGCAATCTCATTTCAATATCGTAATTATTGTATCGTTATAAACGGCTGTTGCTCACTGTTGCCCTATATAGCAAGCTAGAAATAAAACTTTAGCAAATAAT
The DNA here is from genome assembly GCA_954871355.1 of Cabera pusaria. NCBI lineage: Eukaryota > Metazoa > Arthropoda > Insecta > Lepidoptera > Geometridae > Cabera > Cabera pusaria. The sequence goes on from OX940893.1 coordinate 11,981,381, forward strand.
CTATAGCTATGGAAACGCAAAGGTGCATTCAAATGAATTGCATAATTGCTAGAGGCCTTACGAGTTGTCAGAGTTGTCAATTTCGCAGTTTTCTTGTATTACATAATTGCAGGCGACTTTGACATTGACAGGTCCATCTGCTGAACTGAATTGTGACCTTTTAAAAACAGAGGTAGTATTTAATACGACTGGTATATTTAATTTATGAAGAAAGATGCGAACGCAAGCAGTACAATATTACGTATATTACCTATGTATATATTGCACATAACTTCAGATGCTATTGATATCTGTTTGTTATTCGTTATTTGTTATTTCAGATTTTGTATCGATCATTAAACGTGACCACAAAAACTTATACCTAAGTCAAAGGTTTTGGTTTAGAAGGTAATTTAAACAAATACTCTCACTTTTGAAGCTTGGGCATTTTTTAAATGACTGTGATCTACACTAAAGTTGCAGCTCTACCTGTATTCATCATCATCATCAACCGGTATCAGTCCACTTCGGGACATCACGCCAATATACAATTACATACAATACAATTACAATATATCAATTTTTTTATCGTATTATGGCAACTATACATTAATTATAATTAAAACTCGATATATTCCTGTACGAATACCTTAAGTGCATCATTAACGGCCACCAAGTTAGCTCCCTATATGCCATATCGAATGAAATAATAATCGAAGCAGTGCAACGTCCATTCAATTATCCCTGAAAATTGAGGCTCATTAAAATAATAAAACAGCCGGCGGCGGAATCAAATTGAATGATAACAAAAGCTTGTGTTAATTCGAGGCGACGGTTTTGCTCGTATGTGATAAGAGGTACTTAATTACTGCGTTAATTGCGAAATAAGGATCAGGATCGTCTCATAATGAGGTAGAACTTGATCTAAATAAGCAGATAGCCAGCAGGCAGAGTACGTTCACTGATGACTTGCATCCATCCAGCTGACCCCTTGATCGTAAGCTGTAGAAAAGTATGTCTCTAAGAAAATTACCATGAAAGATATAGGTAGAATGAAATATGAAAATGGTTTGTTATCTCTACAGAAGACATCCAATGTTTAAATCAAACTGGTATTCGACCTTTGAAGTATTTAATGAAATTATTTACCGTGTCTCTCTACTTTGACCTTATTCTATTTCATTGTGACCTTATTACGTGATACACCATTTTAGTTGCCTGTGGGTAAGTGCATCGCTTTACAAATATGACGTCACAAATCCAAATTAAGACCACGTGACTAACATTGAGCAAACCATATTACCTAGATTAAGAATTCGTGCAAAGGAAAAATAATTTTCAGTAGATTATTTTTTTAAACAGTCACACCGCCCATTGCTAGAATTATCAACTTAATGTAAAATTACTCACTTTAAACCATGTCATGCTCATTGGCACAGTGGATAGTTTAATAAGGCCCATCCACACGATCGGGAGCCCCTGTTTGCACAATAATAGCGTCCGTGTGTCAGCGCCTCAACCCCTAAATGCAATTGTGTACATTCGTGTAGGTATCGAGTTACTGGAAACATTGGCATCAGTGGCCAATTTACCTAAGTTAATTACCGCTGAAATATCGATAAGGATCCGAACTATATGTTAATGAATTATTCAATTTATATACAGTTATTATGAGGTTCTCACTCTTATGAACATCCCACAGGTGGTAGGAGCATATTATATCGATGTTCCGCCTTACTTGCTATCAAAAACTTGCCTACCACCATTAAGGAGAAAAAAATCTGCTGACATAACCTTACGGTGTTCTAGCAGCAGACAGCCCTTAAGAGTGAGAGTATTCTAGGTCTAGCGTGTTCACCATCTTTGGCCACATTTACCACCAGGCGAGATAGTGGTAAAACGCTAGCCTATAAGATATAAAAAAATTAAGGTGTGAGTAGATATGGATTGTAAAACTGTGGTTTAAGAGATGTAGGTCAGAGGTTTGGAATCAATCTAGTTCTGTTCGTAGATTTGACATTTTCTTTACGTCGCGGTCGCAATCTTGATATAGAGTATTAACTGTCCTACTTTTATGTATATTATTTTCAGACAAGCATTCCGTGTTTAATCCTGGCAAAAATAATATTGACATCACATCTCCAAAGTCATCATCATCATCTGTAAAGTCCATTTTCCATCGTGGACAGTTTTAGTCATCCAAGCAATCACAGGCTCAATGCGGCTGTTATTCAAGTCGATTTCGACGCATTCATTAGCAAAATGTGTTGCCATAACTATCGATATTACTAAATACCTCCATAAATGACAATTGCAGTTCGCATATGAGCATTCAGCGTTCCCCTATTTGGTAACCACTTGGCGTCATCGGGCGGTCATCCCGCAAATTGCTCTTTCCCAACAAAATTGTCAATAAAACTCATCTGATTCGCAGTTAAACAAGCGAGCGACATTATTAATTTATGCGTTGTAATATTGCGCAAACGTTGGCGTTATCCCATGTAAATTATTAATAGTGCTGGGGTAAAAATTAAGCTTAAATCGAATGGGTAGTTTCGGTCGTAACGTCCGCTTTATGTCTGTATGTACAGATTAATTTGTCGGCCCGTTTCCTGTCGCGATTACTCGAATCGTGTTTTTATGAGCGCATTTTACTGTCGAGTTATTAGATATCGGGTAATTAATGTTTCATGTGATCATGTTTACAGATGAATACGAAAATAATGAACGAGTCAACAATGATGTCGACGAGCAGTCGTCCCGGCCGGGACCTCGTTTGGTATAAACAGTAACATCAAACGTGTAATGAGTCCCCCGCGATTCACCTCGGCTGTTGTCTTAAGAGAAAGCGATTACACAAATCTGAAGAAGCTATTAATCCGGCTCGCTGCCCTCGAATGGCATCACGGTTTGTTTAATAAAATCGCGAATTTACATATCAAAACCTACAAAGGGGCATAATTGGAGCCGATGACTTAGAAAACGTAGTGGGTGAGGCGGGTGCGCCACCCTCCCGACAAACAAAGGAATTATACCCGCCTCAAGAAACTTTTAGCAATGGAAAGCTCCTTAACAAACAGACGCGTGTGTATCTAATGAAATTCCTATGGTTGCATAACATACCCGTGTGAGCGCCGAGCGTTATTAGCGAATTATTTCTCCGGGCAGAATCTTTGAAGGCGGTTGCTCTTTCGGAAAAGTTGTTAAGAAAATGGGTTGAGATCTTTTCAAGATTTCATTAGTTTGTAACTATGCGGTGTGCTACGCGAGGCATCTAATTTATTAGGTAGGCGTAGCCGAGGGAACGAATGGGCAGCGAGCATTCGAAAATGGATCAGAATTGCCGAATCACGCCGCTTTGAGCGCCGCCGCCGCGACACGATTCGTTAGGAGACAAATGTTTGGATTCAATTCCGACATTTTTTCGATTGTAATTAGTAACGGCATATTTGGTTCGAGTTCGGTCTGTGACTGTACGGTAGCCGTTTTAATGATTACTTTTGTTAATTTTGGTAGCGTTTAGTTTGACCGATTAAATGTGGTGCGGGTGGATTCGGCACGGGTAGGCGTCGCCGATGATTGATTCACTGAGTGATGCGCCACGTGGAGCGATATTCCCACAAGTGTTCGGAGTAGGTAAAGTGCCATTATGTCCGTTGAATGAAGTGCAGGGATACGGGCGTCTTGTGCAGCTCTTGCAGCGAGGATATTGACACTTGTCGGCCTGTCGCCTGGCTTTGTTCTAACAAGTGTTAGGTTACACGCACACAATTCTCTACACGTGTCACCTCGGGAATGCATTATCGTTTAAATGTTCTTAATTATAACGTCGGACTTGGTAGAAATAGAACAGATGCGCATAATTTTAATCAAAAGGACTTCATTTTGCTGATGATAGAAACATTTTAAGATGACATTGACGTAACAAAGGTTGGATGGCTTGACGAACGCTTATGAATTTAGCATCTACGATGATTATGATTACGTAGAATTCAGAAGAGGTCGGCTACAGCAGCTATATAGTTGTATCTTTCTCTGATAACGTGCTTGTTTTGTCACGACAAGTTTAGTGATTTGACTTTTCCCCTTTATTAAGAATTTCCCCAGTAAATCTAGGAAGCTTGTCCCGTGACCGTAGACCGTTCACTGATCTCTCGCAAGTGGAAAGCTAATCGCGTCGCAACTCGTTCGCGCGTTATAATTAGTACAAATCGTCTGCTTGGTGCCGCGCATAGAGCTACAGAATATTAGATTGGACAGAAAAAATAAAACATTTAATGTGTTTTGCTTTATTATATTTTTATAACCATTGAATTGTTTCTGAATTAATTATTTATATAAATGCACTATAATTTTAGTGTCTTTCTTCAATCCAAAAATCGTTATTAATATTTATTGTGTTAGCTATAATAGTTAATATGAGGTTCGGTAAATTTGTTGGACCAACGTCGTAGAAAATAATGGAGTTAGTTACAGCCAACCGGTGGTTAAGTTAATTCCCGTTCCTTGTAATTGAGAATATAATTAATAAATTATATTCCCGAATTCCAGTGCGAGTTGGTGCGTTAAAAATAGTTTTATTTATCAATCAAATTCTGTTAAAACATAAAAATCAATAAGTTTATTATAAAGTACATTGCATAATAATATTGTTTCTCCAATAATAGTGATGCTCCTATTAAGTACAGTAGCACTTCTATGAGAATCACATCTCTATCGACAGTGTACGGAATCCAGTAATCTCTCGAGTTAATAGATTCGATAACTCATCGAGAGACGCGTCTGAATCGATTCGGCTGGGATTGATGGCGCTCGTCTACATCGGTGAAACGTCACGACAGATTTCACTAACTCTTCTTCCATTCATTGCTTTCTAACTCTATGGTTATTCTATTCAAAATCTGCAATATAAAAAGCTGTTGTATGAGTACGCATATGATTACAAATAGGTTTTAATATTTAGAAGCTAATGTTAGAACCTTACATACATAGTGGCCCAAAAGGTGACGTCCAATTTTTTTTTTTTATTGCTGATGTCTAGGCCTACGCGGAAATACCCCATGTATGTTCCGCGGTTTTTTTGTAATTTACGAGATTTTTTTTTGCATATTTTTTAAAATTTTCGACCTTACTTATAATATAAAATAATTTATTTTCGGTCCAAATTTTTATAACTTTTATTAATAGTAGGAAGCTAGGTATTTTAGTGTGAGAGTACAACTGATAAGGACTAAGACACATAAATAAAAATAACAAAATATGCTGAATTTTTAAAGAAAAATCATATCTCGTAAACTACAAAAAAATCGCGGAACATACATGGGGTATTTTAGAGTACACACAGATGTCAGCAATCCAAAAAAAATTTTTGAACGTCACCTTTTGGGCCACCCTGATACATTTTTTAGGGTTCCGTAGTCCTGACAAGGAACCCTTATAGTTTCGTCATGTCCGTCTGTCTGTCTGTCTGTCCGAGGTTTTGCTAAGAGACCGTTAATACTAGAAAGCTGTAATTTTGTGGGAGTATGTATATATATTACGCCGACAAAATGCTGAAATAAAATTGTGAAAAATATTTTTTTTAGGGTAGCTCCCCTATATGAGAAGTGGGGATGAATTTTTTTTTCATCGTCTTTTTACTGGGGTTCTAATTTTACTGGGATACATTTTCTGATATCAAAGGGTATTTGAGAATTTACCACGAAACTTACGAATAGTTTTTTATTTTTATAGAGCAGTAAATAAGCAAGTAGCAAGCCAGGCTGAGGGTATGTTGTTGTAGAATGACAATGCAGTAACTTGTGTGCGCTCTTTCGAAACCAACCAAAAACAAAGTAAGTACGAGTAAGTACTGTATAGAATTACTGCAGTGCGCGCCGGTGGCTTTCATGTTTTGTTTTTGCAGTGAGTCTGATGATCATGTTAAAATTTACAAATTTAAATAGGCTTGGCATATTCGCAAACAAAAATGATACATTTATAATTGACAGAGAGACATTTTTATTGAAATAGACATAAAATACAATTAAAGCTTTAACATAAATTCGGATGTCTCCGTTTTCCCAGAGACATTTCCCATCAACACGACTCACCGCTCAATTTGAACTGTGTCACTAAACAATTGGATTTGGTCAGGTATGGCATCAATTTTATTTGTACCCATATTTTTACTACTAACCGTTTCAATTTCATTTACGCAGTCTTTTTTAGCAACATTCCACTGATTGGATTCAGAGTCACTTGATTTAACTTACACGCCTTCTAAATTATCATTGTTTTAGCTTTCTCCGATTCCCACAAAGTAAGAGTTAAAGGGAATAAATAAAACAATTCGTTTTTCCGCAGCAATGAATGCTTTTAAAGTTCACCAGAAACCTTTTACAAGTCATTAATGTCGATGCCCGACCCCTAAAAGAGTTGGCAACATGGAATGGAATTATGCACTCCCTTAAAGTTGCCATTAGAATTAGAGCCACAATTTATTCTGGTGGGGCTCGATGCTATCACTTACCGCATCAATGTTCATTTGAGTTATGCGACCTCATCTAACTTTAGCAAGAAGTTATTCTTGCTCGTATCTTCATATAACATGGTTTTCGTGCAGTTTAATATAAAACTAGCTTTGCATTTTAATTCGTTTACGTATTTGACTTTTTTCTTCTTAGTATGATCACGAAACACTCTCGATGTTTGTGGTAGGTATTATCATGATTTAAAAGTTTAGTTTTAACATTGCACCTTACATTGCTCATATTGATTCTTTGATCAAAAATAGAATATTATTGTATTAATTCAACGAATCGGCATTTAAATTTCGTATAAATAAATCAATAATTACTTATGACAAATTTCTGTGATTAACAAAAGGGGACACAAAACGTGAAAACACATTAATTTATAGACATCAAACGCAAACTTCTTAAGTCGGTGCCAGCTGAATAACTTTTACATTAAACTTTCGGGGCCGCAATTTTGTATCAATTACTGTTTGTTGTTTGTGTGCTTTCTTTACACTTTTATTGCGTCTGTAATTGTAATCATTGGAACGCAGTTCGTTAGGAGGGTAGTTACGCGTCAGTAAAATTATAAATCAGTAACATAATTACTATTGAGAGCTTAATTCGAGCAACAATGTAACCACCGTGTCCAATAAACATTTCAACAAAACAAGCGCGCTGTCAAATAAATCCAAAAAATATTTTAATGGGCCGATGCATCGGCCCTTTTTATTGGCGATATAAATTGGTTCGCGTAAAAGTTACCCTCCGGGACAAAGTCTCTAGGTGAACTATAAAATAAATCTAGCAAGTTATCGTCCACAATAAACAGTCGCCGCGGAAGGCTATCGCCGATTCCCACGCAAAGTTGCTGTTAATAAAAGCAACAAAATTATATATTCAAGAGTTAGGAGGTGGTGGTATGGCAGTTAGGGCCTTCTACGTGGTCCGAGTTACAATGCAAATTGCCGTGGAGGGGTGCGGCGATGCCCTCTAACTGTGCGACTCGCAAAGATGGCCGCCGTAATGGCGAAATGAAATTATTAAGCATTGTCTTGTGAAATCGGCCGCAGTCGACACCTGAGACTCGGACAAGGGTAGTTTACTGTGGATATGCCAGGTTCTTACGGTACCGGGACGATGGAGTCGTCGAAATGTACATGTGCAGAACCACAAGCCAATCTGTTGCCAGTACATAATTTTGGAACTAAAGCTTTTAAAGCCAAACCATTCAAGTAACTTGCCACACTTTGAACAGTATGGATATAAAACTATGTCACCACAGCTTCCAACTAACTTTGATAGAAACAAACTTCGCTAAGATATGTTTAACTACTTCTGTTTCTTTTTTATGTACTTATACCTAATTATAAAACTGAAAATGAATTTACGTCAATATACGTCTAATATGATGAGTCTTGATCGTGCTAAAGAACCGCGGCAGCACTTCCATACTTTTCCAACACCAAGACATTACTTACAACCCCTGACTGAAAGCTTCGTATTAAAATTTAAATCTACTTTGCAAAGTGTATTTTATACACGTGCTCTTGCAATTTTGATCGTTCATAAAGCTTCAAATAGCTGTTATTATTACTCTGTACCTTTGTGGTATTGGGTGTTAGACATCTCCCTAGCATTTGTGCGTAATTTTGATACTTGTGATTCGCCCTTCCGTTGAAGTCTCCTGAATTCGGTATGCATGGTGTTAATATATTATAGATGCTTTAATTACTCGTTTGCGGTATATTTGCGGTTTAAACGTTGATGTGAATTTCCCAGATGATGGTTTCTGCTTATATTTATGTAGTTGTTGTTATGTACAGGGAGTAGGTTAATATGATGATGCAAAGGAAAGAAAGGCTAAGTTTTCTCAATACACGAATTGCATTTTTGAATAATTAAAGGATAATACACGAATACTGATAATAAATTTGGCTCAAGTAGGTTAGAGCCCATATGCAGTCAATAATATTGACAAGCACTGTCCAATTTAAAATTTAGGGATACGCATTACTTTACCTGATACAGTTTTAATAACGATCATAATCTTATTCGACTAATTTACAAACTAATTGAAATTCCGACTTTACCGCTACTAAAAAACGACGTCCATCTATTATTCCCGTAATGCGAAATCGATGTCCAAAAATAAATTAATTTCAAAATTTGTTTTCGACAACAAAAGCCTTACCCTCTTATTGGTTGAGAGAAATTCCTTTTTAATCCAACGCATGCAGCCAGTTCATGTTTTTAATTTCACACAAAAACATCGGCGAGTTGGTGATCAATCAAATTCCCGCTTCATTTTTTTCTATACTTTATTGCAATACACTTTCGCCTCTCTGTAACCGCTATAAATGTACCTTTATTTTGTTTGTGCAAAGGAAATGGATACATTGTAAATTTAATTAATTTGATGGTTTTTATTCCAATATTTGCTTTGCTCAAGTATAGTTGACTGATGATACCTGAGGAAAATTACTTTTACTAGAGTTTAGGTCAGTTGCTCGCATTAATTTTTTTAAGTATAAAAAAAAAAAGTGCCGAATTATATCTTAGTTCAGTGTGTTGATGACGTTCATATTAATATTTCTATGAATTTTACAAAGAGCTGTAAGTATAAGAATGTAAAGTTGAAGAATGAACTATTAACGAAACTTTAAATGCAATTACTTTAAGTGGTAACTTTTTCATTACCGCTTTGTTATGAAGAGCAATCTAACATTTAAAATCTAGGCTCGTGACGTCAGCATTAGCGAATGCAGTCACGACCAACGTCGATGTATGATTGAGCGGTCTCATGTGAATCGTGAACGTAGCTCTATCTTAAAATAGACCTGGTATTTCAATATTGACCTGTCATTATATCCTGGTGATGATGACTACAATTTCTACGTTCATTTATTTATATTGCACTATGGTGTGGTATAGTGTGTGGAAATCATTACAAAATTTACAGTTATATGAACTAAAATAGAGATGGTTATGATAACACGATGATAGATCAAGTATATATATATACATATATGATATATGTTAGTCTGTATGCAAAAACGTTATACTAAAATTGGTTATAAATGTTCAGAATTCGATTAACAATAGAGTACCTATTATTTTTTGTAAGTGGTATATCACACACACCAAAACAACATACCATTAGACTATGGCCATAGTAAAAAAATACATAAAAATAACAGTGACAATTATAAAATGTAATCTTATATTATTCGAGGTAACAATGTCACATGATAAATAAAAATATTATTTATCAAACCATCACTTCTTGAAAACCCAGTCTAATAGATTTGTAAGTCTGCCTCCAATCTTACATTAGCCTTAGAGTAGCGTGTGTAAATAGACATTCGCATTTCATCTGCACTCGCGTTCTCGCTATGATTCGTTCCCATTCATTCACTCACACGTACGTAATCATTCGTTCATTCGGAAGTCGGGATTGGTTATCATTTATTCAACGAGCCTAATTGCTTCCGCAGGTTCTTGGTGCTTTAAACTTTTAACTTTCTTGCATCTTTTTCGTCTCTTGACAGCACTTGGCATATGCAATTGAATCCTAAATACTAACTTATAGACTCATTTCGTTCAAATTGTGATAATTAGCTGCTGTAGGACAGAATTCTTTGGGACTGAATGTTACAGTTATCTTGCTTATGATTTTTGTAATATTTATCTGTTTTTCAAGTTTATCAATCAATAAGCACTTTTGAATTAATTTTTATTAAAGGTGACCAACAGTTGACTTAACTCTTGCTCATATATAAGACCTAGAAATAAAGAATTAATATAAATATAGAATAATATTCATATAGAAGAATAACTTATACTTAATATTACCATTTTCAGTTGACACGACAGTCATGTCAAGTGTCAACTATTTCTCGTATCTCAAAATATCAAGTTCTAAAAAAATTTTTCCAGAGTCGTTTCAAAAATATTTACTCAGCAAATACCAAAACCGTTGCGCTGCCGAGATAAATCAAGATTAGGCTGTCTCCATATTTGCGTACGAATGGCGCCTCATTCAACTCACCGCTGAATGGGCTCATTCATTTCTACGTTTAAATTTCAAAGTTGAAACTGTGGATAAGGTAGTTGAGAACATTTGCTTAAGAGGCATAGTTTACAAGGCTGTCATTAAATCAGTATCTTAGTATCAGTGGAGTAGGATACTTTTATAAGAATATAACCGAATAATAAATCACTACATGTTTATAGTGATAATGTTTCAAACATACATTTAGGCAAACTTTTGTGTTCGTTTCTGTATATTTATTATTTTAATATTAAAATTTCCTAATCACGTCAGCTCACATTTTTTATTAAAGATTATAAATTTAGGCATAAACTTCTATCCTATTTGTGTTAAAGTAAAACACGTGTCTTCGAAAACTTTACAGACTCGAACAAAATCAACAAAAACTAACAAATGCGATAAAAAGCATCACGTGGTGCTCTAATATCATTGAAAGATGCAAACCGATGCCTTTCCCTTTACTAAGATAAGATTATGTGGCAATCTGCAAGAAATCCTATTTTAAAAACACGCAACGTTGGTTTTTAAAGGGCCTTGGGGTACTTCAGACACTCCCACACTTGACAATAGTTTTCGTGACGATGCATTAGTTTTTTCACCTCTAGATTACCTACAGTCATTGTTACTACGTGTTGTCCCTTAATCCGCTTGTAATTGAGTTTCTGCATGGTGTAACTTTTTGGTAGATAGGAATTAAGAGAACACATAATTGAAGTTTTTAGTTTATTTCTATCGTTTATGTTACGTTTACGGCAATAATGACGCTTAAAAAAGGACACAAAAATGTATATGTAATTAAACTAGCTAAAAGCCAAGCTTTGTGCGGGCTCGCGTAGTATTTCTGCCTGGTAATAATTTTTAAGGCAGTTTTTTATATTCAATGGCGAATCTGCCCGACACTGGCAAAAAATCTGCCAAACCACCAACCACTCCAACAAATGCATAAAATTTGCCATCATATCATTGAATTATGGTATAAATTAAGGCAAAAAAATAACGTTTACCTCATTCAAACTTTTACACATTTCCAATAAAATAAATGCGTAATGAAAGTGTTATACTTTGAATAGAAACAGAAAATTGTCAAAATTCTATTTATATTTTAAAATTCATAATGATCCTTGAAATCTGCCACTTTTTGGAATCGTCAGCTTAATCTGCCAGAGTTAAAATTTAGGTCCCGAATCTGCCTTAATGGCAGAAATCTGCCACAAATGGCACACTGATACCAGACGTCATTTGGATGACACATGTAAATTCTTTAGATTTCCAACAGATGGCGTTAGTAACCAAACATTATGTTCGCAGCGAAGTTAATTCTTTGATCTTCTAACGGATGGCGTTAGTAGTACAATATTATTCTATTCTAGAAACAAAATTGTTAATCTTCATTTTTTTATGGTAATAAAATGATTTTTTTTTTTACTGATAACACATCTACATGTGAATTTAAATTACTATGTTGAAGCACAAATCAATAGGCGGTATAGTTTTTCAGTAAAGTGTACCACAAAAGTGCTCAGGTTGTGGGATAGTGTTAGGGCTCGCTTCGCTCGCCCTGATAACACATTTTGCACCCCTGGTGTTACAAGTGTTCATAGGTGACCTCCAAAGTGATCACCGTCAGTGTTTTGCGGTCATCATCGTCGATCCGTGTGTCGTTTGCTTGTTTGCTGCCTATATCATAATAAAAAATTGAGATTTCTATTTCTCCGTGCTTACTACTTGCAAATTTTCAGACTCACATCTCATAAAGTTAATGTGCAAATGACATAAAAAACATAATAAAAATTAACTATTGCCCTAATATATAAGCTACCAAACCTTAATGTGGCTAATAAAATAGAATGAGATCTTTGCACACAAGGCTATCCGTATCTATGCGTGATTCACGAAGTCGCTCCTAAGCTTCGGAAGCGAGAAGCAACTGTTACGTTCTGAACAAACAAAAAAACACATTACAAAGCAGTAAACCAGCAACAAAGGTACCGACGTATACATGTTGAAACTGATCCATCATGTCGCCTTATAACATTTAAAAAACACACACAACAGATGTTTGCCCAAAAAAACCCTACCCCATCGAACCCGGAATATACCACTGACTATAATTTTCATTAAAAATAACTGTAATTTAGTAAATTATCTCTCTATCGGACGTTTAAATGCAAATTTAGTCTGATATATTAATGTGGTCATAGTTTTGACAAATTGGAGAAGACCTCTTGTCGAGAAATTAATTTGGAGTGGTTATCTTTGAGAGTTTTGACAGGTGATATCTTGATAACTATGTCATAATAATTATAAATATGATCAGACAATAAATTATAATAATTGTTTTGTTACTTATTAATAATCAGAAAAAAATTCAGTTGAACTCACGCATATGAATAATTTTTCATTCAGAGTGATTTATGATCGTTTCGAAACTAAAAACAGACTTAAAATGCCGCACTAGTCATTTTCAGTACTAAATTTGAAGTGTTTATTTCAATATCACTAGAGATACTCATCAGATGTCGAATAAATTACAATGGGAGCATCTTGAAAATATACCATATCTACCAATTAAAAAAGAATCATTTGAATTGGTTTACAATTGGCTGAGTACCATGAAATGTACCTATGAAACATACGTAAACCATACAGTTGAGTTGAGTACCTCCTCCTTTTTTGGAAATCCGTTGAAAAACCGACTTCACATGCCGCATGTGTAATAAGTTTGAGACTTTTATCGTCATATCTCTGGAATTACTCATCAGATCTTGATAAAATTTACTAAAGGACCACCTACTCAAGAATCATTAAAATCAATTCATTTTCAGAGTTTCAAGTGTTTATTTCTATATCTCAGGAGATACTTATCAGCTCTCAATTAATTGTATAATAGGACCAGGGTAGAGATGTAATCTACTCATGAAAAAAAAACATTCGCATCGGTTCACGATTGTCGGAGTAATCACGTAACAAACATACAAAAAAAATAGGAACTAATTGAAAACCTCTTCCTTTTTGGAAGTCGATTGAAAATAAATGCAAATCAATTTGTCCAGGTACACGATTAGACACTTACGTTTCTATGATATTAGTATTGTAAGCGTTGCATAATTTAGCTTTTATCATAAATTGTACCGATACCACAGAATAGTGAATAGTACAAGTACCGATACATACATATGAAATACAATCATCAATATCAGAAAGCAAACACAATATCGTCCAATAAAGAGTTTAGCATATAAACATGCAAAATTCCAATTAGATTCCTAACATACGATTGTGATAAACCAACCGTTATTGAAGTTGCTTATCTATGTAATTAGAAAGGAACTAAGCTAACCATTTGTGTTTATGGGAACCATCGAGTGGCACGGCCATGTTCTCCAATAGATAACAATGTAAACGGAAAGCAGATGTATGTTATCCAAAGCGTGCACTCTTTTGTATTACTCATTTATACAACGCGCAATATGTAAAGTGACTTCAATAAAAGATGTTAGCAACTGTCCTCTCCAAAGAGGGAGCGAAACGATAAACATTTTTTAAGTTTATTGCTCAATTCCCAAGAGCCCTTGAAGAAACGTGACATAAATCGTTGAAAAATAAATGAACACCTCCAAGTGGTACACCGCGATTATGGGTAATGTGTGCGATCGTTAACAACGACATTCAAAAAATTATCCGCCTCGGAATCCGGCACTCTCCTCCGGCGGAGATCCGCGGAGGGATTCCACCATCAAATATTCAATTTTAAAACACCCGCTAAAAGCGAAACGTCATCGCGCACGCAAACGCAGCTGGGACTTCGCGATTTAGAAAAGCCGCAGATGGGGACACGCACTCAGGAAAGAGATAAGTAAAAAATTGAATTAGCAAGTGGAAAACGTAAATGAAGATGACAGAAATAACGTCTAAGATGTCTACAAATTGCCTCCGTAAATGTTTAGAGGGTGTGCTTGTGACGCAACGCGACGTGATTCGTGTCCCTAGAAAATTATTCTGTCAAGAACAAGAAAACGGCACGCGGAGTAAGAAAAATTTCATTAGCGCCAATCAAAATGACGAGGTCCGAAATGAAGCTCGCAAAGAGAGTCGTAATCACAGAGTTCACGGAGCCCCCTCGACGTGAGGTCTTATTAAAGGAATAATATTTACAAAACGAGACGCCTCAGAAATCCCCAAATTAAGATCTCGCCGAAACCCGCCCAACTTCCACAAAGTGGAATCATTAAATTAAAAATGTAAACTTTTCTCTTAGCAAGGTAATGGGCATCCCAATGTAGATAAATAGATGGAATAGCTGCAAAAAGGAGCATTTTCCTGTTCATTAAATTTTTCCTTCGCTTTTTTATTTCGACCCCTGGTGCTAATTTTGTTGGAATTCACGCCCCTCCCCGCCTGTCGGGACTCAATCACAGAAATTTTATATCCGGAATTAAATAAGTACTCGACAGTATTAAGGGCAAAATTTAATATGAGCTTATTTCTGAGTATCGTTTTCAAATTAATCAGATACGATGGACTTTACTGGCCTGAGTTAATCAATGACCTATTTGCAAGAACGCCGGAAATGTTCTGTCGAGATGAGACTTCTTGCTAGCATGAAAGTTGTCGGGAAGTCAATCAAGTGGTGAAATGTTTCCATCAGGCGACTTATTCCTAAGGGTGGTTTGTGCTATTAACTCAATTGTGTATAAGTTGCAGTGGAGATGGCGGGAAACGTCAGCAGAGTCGGTAGCAAACGCAATTATATCTGCTAATGTGCCGTCTGCCAGAGGAGCGCGACTAAGGCTAAAGCTACACTGCGCGACTTTTTCGGTACGGACGAACACTTCTACGCTCAATCTACGGACACTTAAAAGGGGAATGTTCCAAAGAATTCCACTCCCTGTTTGAATGTGGTAGAAGATACATAGAGACCCATTATCTCTACGCATGTTCAAAAGTTTGATGTATAGAGGTAAGGTTAGGGTCGTCAACAATTCTGACAGCACACACAAACTTTAGCTAATTTACATTTCAAAGAGTTTTATACATTTTATCACGACATATAAAAATGTGAATTGCAATCTATTCAGCAATTCTTAAGTGTAGGTACTTAAAAAAATGCTGAATTAGTTAGATTGAATTATACTGAATAGATTGCCGATATATTTTATTTATATTTTAACTTCTTTATCCGGGTTTATGGTTTCTTTAGGTAATTACAACAATATCATGCATCGTCACATATTCGTAATATCATGGCTGTGCAGTGTAGTGTCAACCTATAACCGTCTCAACATTGCTCGAAGCCATGCCACCACCCTTTAACATTTAGATCACTTGAAATTTAGTTATTGTGTACTCTTGCACCTGAGTTTGATTGTAAATTAACATCGACCGTCGTTAGATGGGTGGTTGGGTAACTTTGTATTCTGGCTGTATCTTAAGTTGTATTGCTTACGAATTTTATGAAATTGGAGACATCTTTATGTCGAAGAAATACTTTAAACGATTCAAATTGTTTTACCAAATATTGAATAACGTCGAATAATTTTATTTTGGTGTATTTGCTCTTTGTAATGTTCATTCGTAGAGGTACTCAAAAAGTGTATAAGTATTAATAACAAAAATATCTTTTACATTATCTTCGTTAATACCTGGATTTTAGACTGATTCTGATATTCTGACTCTGACTCAAGTTCTCATTGCGTGTATTTGGTGGTTTTTGTTTTGTAATACTTAAAAACATTACTTCATATTATTAACGCAGATAAATGTATTCCATTATCTAAGCTTTTTAGTGTATTTCTCTACAAAAAAGCTTTCTTTAAGTTTAGAGAACGAAGCAGTAATATAACGACAAAGAGTTTCGATTCTATTTGGTCATTGTACAGTAAATGGTATTCAATAAACAATTTCAATAGCCAAATATCCTTCGAGATGATATCGGATTCCCTTATAAGATATTGATTGGTGCAAATAAGGAAATCGAATTATTCAATGTCCGCCCTCCATTTGTTTTGCGCTCCCCCAAAGAGATGAAGAAATTCTTTCTGAGTTTTCGATTACTTGTCCAATTAATTTTATAGATTCATTTGTCTTGAGCTTTGAAACATTCCGTATACGGGAGCATTTTTGGTTAATTTAAAGCTAGATTTAACAATATATATTTATATATATACAATAGATTTTTCATTATTTACTTAGTTTATAAGCATCAACCTTGAAGCTGTATTTTATATTCGTATATGTTAATAATTTATAATTATTTGTCTTAACGCTTTGAGTTGGGACTAACATTATTGCATGACTCTTTTATGAATGTAATTACAAAAAAAAATTTTTATCATATGTTCAAATATACATCAAAGTTTAAAATTTCAGCTCTCACGAAATATTAATTCTGTATATCTACCGAACCTAATTATGTAGACTGTTGTTGCTGTTCTCATTACTATTATTTATTTTGTGACAGAATCTTCAATACCAAAAGGGGCCTGTACTCACCTGGCAAAGCAGGTTAGCAATGATAATTCTATGGCCATCGGTCAACCTATGATTAAGTATGCACACTCGAGCATCTTTGCGGGAACCTTGAGCGCTCACTCTCATGTTTATTGGCACTAGTGTGACAGGGATGCTACGTAACTAGAGTTGGGGCATTGTGACGAGAGGGAAAGTTTACGTTCCGTTTCTCATCACGGCTCCGCGAACATGTGGGTGAGTACGGCTAGTAGCCAGGAGCAACGCACCAGCCATTCATGATGTAATTTGCAACCGGGCTCATTTAACAGAACAAATCTACGGGGTGACAGGATTGCCAGGGAGGCAGTTCATGGTATGAATATATGTAGGCTGTTGCGTATGCATCATTTCAAATATAGATACGTGCAGGATTCTAGACAGAAACTTTGTTCTGTATGATCAATATATTTGGATATGAGTCATGTGGAATACTATATTATAGAAGAGGACGTATTTTGGCTAAAAACTGCTACTGTTATAAACGAAAAAGATAGGTTTGTGTAGGAAACTTCATTGACTTATTACATTTTTTATTTGTTTATCACCCTTCTTCACTTTAAAATGTTTTTACTATGCCATATATATCATGTGTATATGATCTATGCTATAGATATTTTTTTTCCGTTTGTTTTATTTTATATCATCAGTGACATATCTTTCCAGTTTTTCATTGATATTACTATCAAGATAACATTGCTTAATAATTAAATAAATAAAAAATATTTAAACACAAGCTTTTTGTTAAGACGCTATCATGTGTAATGAAAAGTACAAATAATATCAAGACACCTAATAGCCTCAATTCGTCTGTACTACCATTTGCCATTACGGAGTTCCAGTGCTTTTATATACAGCCGGGCTCCATCATCAGGTCAGTTCGATGTTATTGATTCATCACCGAAGATAACCAAAACCAAAGTATACCATAATTTAGTCCAGTAGAACGTCAGGAAGTGGTTCTAATTTAGCTTTTAAGATTTGAGTTACACATACCATAAAACTGCATGTTAAATAAAAGCTTATATTTAACTTGCCGTGTACTTTAGGTACATACTATATAAGTAGACATAATATGTTTCGTCGCTGCCAGAACTTTATAATGAAAATGGAGAAAAAAATTAACGCCCAATCAAATTCAGCCTTCAATTCGCATTAAGTGTGAACGGAACAGATCAGCCGAACGACGATCTTTGTTCCAACCAATATCACTTTAGCATTGGCAATTTTATAAATGATTTTAATTTTTTGCTCAATTATGTGTGCCCGAGACGTTAATTAAATACAATAAAGCTTAAAAATAAATTTAGATACGACTAGATACCTACACATATACAATAAGTTTTTAAATAAAAACTACAATCTCCTAGATGAAAAATATTTTGTACAAATCCTCCATCTGACTGACACCAATAACATAATAAAAAGAGTACAATGGAAGAATGAAAAATCAAAACTTAAATACCTTTTAAATACAAGCTTTTTAAGGTAATGGAAAGAACTCAAGATAACATACTAGCCCAAATTCTACCGTCTTACCTTTTTCCATTACGGAATTTCGACCCATATGGTCCAGCTCCATCATCTGGTCAGCTTGATGGTTATTATGACCATATTATTGCATTGTCACCGAAGATACGCAAGTATACCAAATTTGAGTGCAATAAAATGTCAGAAAGTGGTTCTTATTAAGCTTCCAAAATTTGACTCACACAAAAATACATAACTAACCTAACATGAAAAGTTATATAAAACCTTGTAAAACGGAAGATTTTCTATTCCGTCGTATGAATAAGACAATCTTTTTTATAAGTCAGTTCATAAAAGACAACAGTAAAGTACAGATTAAATGATTAAATATAGAAATGACGTCCCCGTCGGCAAGATCAAACTGAACTGACGTTGAGATGTGACCACACCTTCGTTGCTCAGAAACCTTTGAAATAATTCATTTTGAATGATAACGATATTTGATTGAATGTTTTAATATGGACTCAATTAAAAAGAGGTTGATTGATTATGAACTTAGAATGGAAATTAAACTAAGCTAATAACACTTAGAATTCATTGTCACATACATATTAACCGTAGAAATTAAACTAAGCATTGCATTCAGAATTAATTGTTAGGTATATACCAGATATTCGAAATACCTAATTTGTTTTATTTTTATAATATAAAGTAACAGGTCAAGCACGATGCTCGCCTGACGGTAAGCGATGACGTCTACCTATTACAGATACAGAAGCATACAAAATGTTGCACGTTTACTGCACAGCGCCTGTTACCTTGAGACATAAAGATGCAAATATAGACAAAAGGAACAGGTACAGATATTAAAACAAAAGGGGCAGCATCGAAGCAAATGCCACAAATGGACACCCATCGTGTTTACACTCCCCTGAGAAAGGGTGTCTATTCTAATGTCACTCTATATTCAAGCAATACATCGAATTCTTATCGAACTCAAATTTCTCCACAAATTAATAATTACTTACGAAATAAATGTGAAACAATATTGTTAACAATTATTTATGACGTTTTGTAATTTTTAAATCTACTATACGATTGACAGCAATTTGAATTTAAATTAATACAACGGCTGCTAAAATAATGCACATAAAAGCAAGTGCTATAAATTGTCTATTATTATTTGAACTGTAATATGTAATTTCTATATTCAGATACATCTAATCATCGTTAGACTTCATCTGGGTGGTAACCGAGTTTTTGTCAACATTACCCGAGAATAACAGACTACGTATGAGCAAGCAATCAGATTTACATAGACGTATTATCATTATAAGTTTTAATCGTTAATTTATTCTGAGTTAGCATTGTAGAAAAACGAAATTATATAACTGACTGAAGTATTCTCCATCTATTTATCGTATGATTTTAACTTAGGGACAAGACATTTTTATTTTTGGTCTTTAATTTTAAATCGTAATGGACACAATACCACATAAAAAATAATAAAATTAATTGATACACCAACATTAAAATAATGTATTCATATCCTAGACCAATAAATATAACTGGCCAGGTCAAAACAACTGAGGGATTTTAGATGTTTCTAACCTAACCTAACTTATATTTTTTTTTATTTTAACAAACCTATTTGATCCCACTGCTGGGCAAAAGTCTACCCCATTTTTTCCACCTATCTCTATCTAACGACGTTTGTGGCCAGTCATTGTGAAAACAATCCAAATCGTCTCGCCAAATTATTTACCTAATGATAGATATAAGGCTTGCGTACTCAACCGTCACTTTATACCAATAGTGGTAGCGCCTCGCGGTTTTACTTCCGTAGTTCCCGTACCCATAAGAATACGGGGATGAAATAACTAACCTAACCTACGTTACTCGCTGATAATGTAGCTTTTCATAAGTGAAAAAATTTTTGAAATCGGTCCATTGGTTTTTGAGTTAAATTGCAATAAACTAACAAACAAAGAATCATTTCTTTCCTCGTTGTTATATTAGTTTACATTCCATATATTTAATGCAATGCGTGCGCCATACTTATCGAAGATTTACATTATTTCGACTGATTTGAGAATAGGTATCACTGGGAACCATGGGTGACGGGGCGGTGAGCCCAACGTCCTTTATAGTATTATTTCTATTCCGTTTCCCGAAGTGAAAATTGCCCTCGGACGGTCAAAGGGTTAACGATTTAGTGTTTATTTGAATTCCGCCTTTGTTAAGTTAAAAGGTGTTACAATGTAAACTGATCCTTTGTTGTGATTGCCGTATGTTTTGCTGAAACGAGCTCGGTTTATTTATTTGGAATGCAAATCTGAGTCCCTTTTATAACAGAAAATTTTATTAGTATTAGGGTTGAAATTAGGGAAAAAAATTAGAAAGTGCCATTGCTTTATGTGAACTATAGACGTTCACATAAAAAATTGAAGGGATGAAAAAATAAATTGCAAGAAATTGAGAATAAAGATTATATAAAATACATATTTGTTACCATCTTCTATGAATGTCATAGTACTATGGTTGGATAATTACTGATATCGATTTAGCTCAACGTGTCAGATATCGATTACATTTTCCAACCATAGTACTACTATGACATTCATATAATTTTTATGGTTTTGTATAATATTTTATCTCTATTAATTAAATTCTGACTAAAGCTGGAAGTACTGAACCTTCTACACACTAATTAGTTACATATGCCATCCCACGTTCATGGCTCAATGATCTAACTATAGACAATTGGGTATATTAAATTTTATCTTTTCCAAGAATATTTGATCTTCACACTGCCTTTGCTCACCGATAACTATATTTAATTAGAGAAGAAATGTCCGATTTTTTGCTTCGATAAAATGTCACATCATCACTTGAATGAGTAATAACGACGATTACCTACTAACATTGTAATGAAAGCAAACCACACCATTATGAACTCTACAGCTCTGTTAATAAAATTCAAATTAAAAATGTATTGTTATTACGTGACCAATTAAGTAGCGAGACCTGAAAAATGTATTAAAAACTAGCTGAACTCCGCGACTATACCGGTGTTAAAAGTATCCTATATCATTTTTTACCATATTGGCTATCACTTTGCAACATTTCAGCCAAATCAGTCGAGCTGTTTGACCGTGAACCGTGAAGACCGACTTTAGCATTTATAATATTGGTGTTGATTTCTAAAACATTTGTTTTAAAAGCTAAGCTAAAGCTTTATTTTCTAGTTTAATTTTAATAATGCTTTGGGCATTCCATATTAGTTATCTTAATACCTTGAAAAGAGAGGATTATCATTTGAAGTGGCAGTGGGCGTTTACTAATGTATGACAAGATCTTCTTATTTAAATTCCAATGAAGACTTTTGTGAGTCTTAGTAAAGCAAACATTTATCAATAAATTGATTATTAAAAATAGAATCTTTCTTTAAAACCAGATTACTAGCCACACTTTAAAAAATTAAAGGTTCAGTTTCACGCAAACCTCTGGAAAACTAGCCGGTTTTGAAATATTTAGTTGCGTAGGTACCACAGTGTAGGTTAATAGCAGTCCTTCAGGCATTATCGTGTGTCCCAAAATATGTAAGAAATTACGTGAATTTTGTTAATATTCTCATTCTAAACGGTCAAATTGAAAAAATAATTCCCTCTACCTTTCGTAGTCTATTTATTTATTCCAAAGCCTCTTCATTCAAGATTTCTTTAGTATCATCAATTCAAAATGATATTTTAACAAGGCCACTCGAAAATACATTGATAAGTTAAAAAACGAAAACAGGAGAGCGTAACATTTTGTAGCATTGTTGCCTTATACCTCAGCATGGCACCGCTGCGGCGCGCCGTGGGGAGCCTTCGAGCAACAGTAGCAACCGTCTCTTTTTGTACCGTCCGTCGCCTTTAAAGCCACGCACTAAAGCTCAAAAGTATCCACTATTTTTTTCTTGTTTAAGTCCAATATTATCAAACACGTTAATGGTCGGCTTTGCGGCACCAACAAAAGAAGCGTGCCAACGGAGGCGTTAAATCCTTTACGATTTGATGATGATCACACATTTGTCATTGGTTGGGCTTTGGGTCACTGCAGCCAAGCGGAAACTGGAGCACTCACATATGGCGATATTATGAGGGTCGCAGCTACAGATTTTGTTCATAATATTAGCATTAGGTAAGTATTGAAATTGCTCAGATTTTTCTAGTAGATAAATAGTAATATGTACTTACCAAAGAGCAATAGCGATGATTACATTTAACAGATAAAAAAATACCACATACACATTCATGCTCATAAATATAAACTAACGCATTCATTAACTACGGATCATGTTACTTGTAAATTTATCTGTGATTTTGGGAGACACTGAATGATAGCTAAGGTGTAACCTGGAACCAAAACAACGACTACTGACATTACACCCACAATTCCAATAACACTGAGATACAAAATCACACCACTTAACAATATGCAAAACTTCAAAAGGTCCAACCAAGCAATCGAGAAAATCAAAACTGAAGTTCTCAATGAAATATGAAATGGGACCTACCTTTTAGGAAATGAAATTACGAGTCACAGAAAAAAAACAGTGAAAATAAAAAACACACCAATAAGCAAGTTTGTTGGAAAAGTAATACTGTTTGGAATGTCCTGCGTTGCGGGTGTAACGTGAGGTCTTCCAGGCTACCCCCAGGCCTGCGAACGGACGAACAGCCGAGCTCGTCCGAACGATTCCGAACGCAACCGAACCCGGCCGAACTATACCGAACGCACCGTGCGAGCGAGATAGTGACATACCTGTCGGGCGCTTTCATTGACAGGCACCTGAAATGAAGAAAAAAATCGATCCAATTCGTTGAAATTTAAATTTTCAAAATTTGGTATCTCTACTAACATTTGAAGTGGACACAGATAAATTTACATGCATGGATAAAGTTTGTAGATTTATAAAATACACCGCTAGTTATCACTTTAATAACGACAGCAAAAACACATTGAAACATACCAGTTGTAATATCATAAGTAAGTACAGTCAGATATCAACCAATCAAATATAAAAGCAAAATACGAAAGGGAGCAACAAAAATGTATAATAAAAATTAAAAGTAAACACATTGAAAAGAACAAACAATTATACATGGCAAAAACAGTTAAAAACAACATTGCAAGATGTATTAGGACAGTTGTTAAAATATGGGGTAGCATGAGTTGACTGGGTGGATTGTGCGCTTGCACGCGATCTCTCCCGTGTTCGCGTCGCGATGTTGGCTGCAACGATCAACGGTTGTTCTGCTTATGAAACTGACGTTTGACCATGGAACATTTTATTTGAATTTAGATCACAAGGAATTAAAACAAAACATTACAATAAGGCTTTCTCCTCTCTCTCTCTTTTTACACGTTTGTAGAATACAATATTTTTAAACAAACTGATGCTAATCTTACAAAACATATGTCATTGTTATGAATTACAAACGGTAATATGAATTAATATACTTTGATATCAGCAATAAAATTAGATTAATATAGAGTCGTTATATACAATATCGAGAATCCCCTTCCCAATGGACTAATTTATTAGATTATTACCGGACGAGATCACGCAAACGAAATCGTAAAATTAAAGGAAATCAATTCCGTCAAATTGAATCCAATTCCCTTAACATCATTCCCTCATAACGAGGGCGGCCGATCAATATCATTCAAACATGCTTCCGAGAACAATGAATCAGAAACTAGTGAAGAATCTCTCTATTAATAATAGTATGGATAATGAAAACGTCAATCGCTAAAAATACGGAGAACGAAAATATCAAACAATAAAAACTATGAATAAGTGCGCGGAGTAGAGCACATACAATACATTTCACTTCGCGTGTGAACACCAACCGATGACTATCGTTTTGCGCTATTTTGACACAAATATGTTATCTGTAGAAACTCTGCACACGAATGTAAAAGTCACTTACGCTCTCCAAAAAACCAATCTATCAATATTAGAACACAAAAAATATGCAAGTCAGTTAATAATCCCGAATCGGCAATCGACAATGGAAATAAAGTCACAGTCACTTTTTTAATAATAGCAACCGAGTTTTTCCTTTTTATTGCACCCTTGGTACGTTTGACATTTGAACCGGCTGATGACTTGGCCGTAATGATTGATCGACGCGACACTAAATGAGTGCAATTTAGCGTTTATTTCCCTGCCTATTCAATGTTTGTTATTGTTAGCTGTGAAATTGTGCCCATTAAAAGCATTGAAACCACTCCCAGATAATGCCTAATTATTTGCTGATGGAATTAGTGGCTCTAACTATTAAAATCAAATGAATCTGAGCTTAAAAATAAACAAAACGAAATCATATTTACATACAAATTAACTGTTGAACTGTGACTGGCAATCATTTGTCAGTTTGTTGTGTCATTCGGAATGTTACAGTTTTATGTTCAGAATCGTTTACAGTAAAATGTTTTTAAGATGCGTTTACTTAGAGTTCATATTAAAATTTTTGTTTGGGTTGACGTCTGAAGGTCTTCCGAGGACCTTTATAGTCGTTCTGAATCTTGATGTAGGATAATAGAGTTGAGAATCGCTTGTGCGTACTTAAGGGACACGAAGAAGATGAGCGACTGGGTTCAATTTATCATGGACCAAATATCCGCCCAGCCCGTAACGAATCACTAGTAAATAAATTGACTACAAACATTTCGGAGTATTTCTTTTGATGCGGCGTCGTTCATATTAATTTATTTGTTGTACTTAACTATCTTGAAGATTTGTTTTTCTCCGGCGCAGTTTCTTATTAGAAATGTAATTCCTCGCAAACTAATGCACTAGTCTTGCATGTTTTCATTTTGAAATGATGTCATCAATATTAAATACTTATTGTTTATTTATTTGTATAACTTAAAGGAATACATAGCAACAATATTTTAAATAATATAATAGTAAACATTAATTTAGTTATTTTATTATAACATGTATAAATCAAGCAATTTATTTTTCTTAAGAACTGGCAACGATTGAAGATTACGTTCTACATATTTACTTTGAATGAATTTATTTTCATTTTTCTTATAACTATGACATAATATTATTCCGCATTGTTTTAATTATACTAAGAAATAAAATAAAAACAATAATAAGCAGAAACATTTGGTATTACTCCATTAAGTCAGTTAAATCCATGTGTATACTCGATCACCAGCATTCGAAAACAAATTGGGATCCGGAAACTACCTCTTCTTTCGATTTGGATCTTTGTAGTTCGCAATTCTTTGATTAACAAGAAGAATAAGTAACTTAATAACTAAAACCCGACTAATAAAATGCAATGAAAGCCGCGAGCAACAGCTAACAATATATATTTACATAGGTATATTTTTGAAGTGTCTATTTAATACCTAAAACGGCATCATTAAAAACAAAGAAATTAAATCGGTTAAAATAGGGGTTTGCAAGGTAAAATCGACTCATCCTATTGTTGGAGTCAGTTAAAATGCATCCTATGTTACCCGGGTCATAATAACGAATCGATCGACACCTTATTTATCAAAATCGGATGGATAATTTATGCGCTACGGAGGAACATACATAGACTGCTAAAATCATAACCCTTCCTTTTGTAGTCGGGTAAAAATGACCCTTATAACTTGAATGACATCAGATGAATGACATGTGATAGGTTGTTCAATGGCTGATACGTGTCCTAGAGCTCGTTCAATTGAAACTGATGCAGCGGATGTGGGGGTCTACAGAACTGTTTACGTTCATAATCAATGCTTAGAGCTAAGTGTACCTACTCCTACCCTGAAAGCTGAAAAACTATATTTTTCAGGGTTTTGTAGCCGAATGGCAAAACAAGGAACCCTATAAATTCGTCATGTCTGTCTGTCTGCCTGTCCGTCCGTATGTCACAGCCACTTTATTTTTAAACTATTAAGACTACACAGTTGCAACTTGGTAGATAGGTGTATTCTGTGAACCGCTTTACAATTTTTAAACAAAAATAATATCGTTTAAAAACTAAAAAAGAACCGACTTCAATGTTCATTTTCAGTACCAATTTTGAGATGTTTATATCAATATCTCTGGAGATACTTATCAGACCTCGATAAAATTACCATGGTACCACACTTTGGATATCTCCTTTCGAACAAAAAAAGAATAATCAAAATCGGTGCATAAATGACGAAGTTATCCCCGAACAAACATAAAAAAATATATATATATATACACGGTCTAATTGAGAAACCTCCTTTTTTTGAAGTCGGTTAATAAAACAATAAAAGATTAAGGGGGAGGGGGGCCTCGGAGACCCCCTCACCGCATACATGGAACTGAAACTAAAAAAAAATAATTAACAAACCTTTATGTGCGTGGTGTCTATAGATAGGTCTTGAAAATAACATAGAGGTTTCAAAAATCATGTTTTCTCAAAGTCAATCATTTGAAAAATAAACACTTCTAAATTGGTAAAATGTGTATAAGAAAATATGCTGTAGATCTCAATAAACACTTTCAACGAAAATTGGTTTGAACGAGATATAGCCAGCAGTTTTTGAGATATAGCAACCGTAATAATTCATACAAACACTATAAAAAACAAAGTTATTTTTTTGCTGGCGAAAAATTATAGTTATAAAATACTCTACTGTGTTACGGAACCCTACAAGTACGAGTCCGACTAGCACTTGGCCAGTTTATTAAAGTTATATTTTTGTGGCACGTTAGGGCCTTAGGTGTAGTAGGAGAATGGTCGGCTTTGAAGCCAGAGTAGATACCGAGTTCAATCCCTGCCGTGCACTAATAGATTTTTTATAGAAAAATTTATGCGCGCTTTTCACAGTCGCCCTCCGTGGAAGGAAAATTATCGTTAAGAAACCCCCATGGTGGTACGACACTCACTATCTAGTGTCCGCCTGGCCAGCGACCACCCTCAAGTTAGAAGATCTGTCGCTAAACATAATGTGTTCCGGCACCTATCCTTGAGAGCCAGTACAGTGCAGTGCAGTCGTCCGCATTATTTCTATACTTACCAACAGATGAGATAGTGGTCAAAAACTAGCCTATATAATATTAAATAATTAAGATAGTTTAAACACTAATACAACCGACTTCTATGCCCCACGAGTAAATTTCAGTTGCAAGTTTGAGACGTTTATCGTCATATCTCTGGAGATACTTATCAGATCTCGATAAAATTACATTGGGACCACCTCTGAAACGTACCCTACCGATTAAAAAAAGAATCGGTTTACAATTTACGGAGTAATCGCGTAACATACATACAAAATAAAAACCGGCCAAGTCGAGTTGAACTCGCCCACCGAGGCTTCCGATCAACGTTGGTATGTACCAATTAAGCTAAACCTCTAAATTGTATCAGCGCTCATATAACTCGGAGGTCTACCTTAATTGGCGTAAACTATGTATAGGGTACTTACCCTTTAATTTTCAACTTTTCTTATTTTTTTGGAAGTCGGTTGACAAAAAAGGAAAAAAGATGCACTGAATTCTTACGGTGAGCGCGCACTGCGACAGAATTTTTACTACACCATATTTTTTTAATGATATAAGGTAACATGACAATCACGACACCTGCCTGATGGAAAGCGATGACGTCTACCTATAACAGATATAGGAGCATGCAAAATTCTGGAGACAGATTGTAAATATGTTAAACAACTGACTGTTTATGAATTATTGTACCAGATAAAAGTTGTAAATTGTTAAACACAATCCAAAATTTCATCGTACCGACGGGACTCGAACCCGCACCCCCCGGATTACACGTCCAGGTGCTCTTCCAATTAAGCCACGGTTCGATACATCAATACGACGAAATTAGTGGAAACTGTAATGATTTCTTCCGAATGATTAACTTACGTAATAAGTAGTCATAGATGGCGCCACCAATGCATAATTGGGTTAACAAAATGCAATCCACTAATTTCGTCGTATTGATGTATCGAACCGTGGCTTAATTGGCAGAGCACCTGGACGTGTAATCCGGGGGGTGCGGGTTCGAGTCCCGTCGGTACGATGAAATTTTGGATTGTGTTTAACAATTTACAAAAATATAAAGTGTGAGACACTTCAAAGAAACATAATATTTGATTTACGCAGTGCAACATCTCTCGTCGGATTTGAAAACTGTAATGATTTCTTCCGAATGATTAACTTACGTAATAAGTAGTCATAGATGGCGCCACCAATGCATAATTGGGTTAACAAAATGCAATCCACTAATTTCGTCGTATTGATGTATCGAACCGTGGCTTAATTGGCAGAGCACCTGGACGTGTAATCCGGGGGGTGCGGGTTCGAGTCCCGTCGGTACGATGAAATTTTGGATTGTGTTTAACAATTTACAAAAATATAAAGTGTGAGACACTTCAAAGAAACATAATATCAGATAAAAGTTGTTATTACTAGTTTTTTTATTAAATCTTTATCTGTAGCTAGCTGTTCCCACGACTTCGTCCGCGTGGATTAGAGCTTTAGGTAGCATTTTTAATTATTTAGGCTAATTATTTTACAAATAAGAAACATACGTATAAATACTTTATCGTCGTCTGTCTGCCCGTTCGGATAAGCACACTAAGGTATATTTTCCCACCCCTACCTACATCGGGCCGTACCGTGCCCCTTCTTCTTCCTCAAATTAACTTCACTTTCACATTTTGTATTAACTCTGTAAATGTTACATCAGGATAGCTCTAATATTTTGTCTCTTGTCGCGAACTTATAAAACATTTACATAAACCTTAATATTTCCATACAAACTTTCATCCCCTATTCCCGTTTTTTATTTTAACACCTTTGAAGGTAACACTTTTACAAACTTTGAATGTCATATTTATTTATATCGAATCAACAGTCTAAATAATAAGTTTCAAGCTTCTAGCTCTAAAAATGACGATACTTCCATACAACTTTTCATCCCCCCTTTCTACCCTTTACAACCCATTTTTCACATTAAAAAGTAGACTGTGTCCTTTCTCAGGCTCTAGAATTAGACTATCTGCGTACCAAGTTTCATTTAAATTCGTTTAGTAGAATATTTTACATAAACCTTAATATTTCCATACAAACTTTCATCCCCTATTCCTTTTTGTTATTTTACACCTTTGAAGGTAAAACTTTTATAAACTTTGAATGTCATATTTATTAATCAACAGCCTAAATAATAAGTTTCAAGCTTCTAGCTCTAAAAATGACGATACTTCCATACAACATTTCATCCCCCCTTTCAACCCCTTAAAACCCTTGTTTCGCATTAAAAAGTATGTCCTGTAAAGTAGGCTCTAGACTATCTGTGTACCAAATTTCATTTAAATCGGTTCAGTAGTTTAGGCGTGAAAGCGAGACAGACAGACAGACAGGGTTACTTTCGCATTAATAATATTAGGAAGGATTGTAAGTGTAATTTTATTTAAAAATATTATATTATTATTTATCATCTTTTTTACAAATGTATAAATATTAGCACGAAGAATTAAATTTTTGGAGTTATTTTTGTTTGACAAAGAAGTAAAACTACTTTCGTTTGTACTACATAAGTACATAAGTGTAGTACATAAGTACACACATACTTTCATATGATATAAGGTCTGATTATGGTAAATGATTAGTTATAATTATCTGTATATCTATCTGTATCAATGTTTAATTAGATGGCAACAATAATTATTAATGAGAAAAGAAATAGTTGTTTAAGTTATTAAAAAAGTATCTGCATACGCCTAACGCCATTTAAAAGTTGTTGTTTATTTGGTAGATAAATTCCTAATAGGTTGTAGGGACTTTATTAGAAAACGGTGAAACTGACCCAAAAATGCCATTTATATAAGTTAGTTCCAGCTTATTTAATAGTTACTACTGATACTTATCGGCCATCTTACGGAGTTCCGGCAGCACACAGAGAGAGTCAGTCAGAGTATTCTTGAGAGAGAAAGAGTATTCTAGGCCTAGCGTGTTTATAATCTACGACCACATCGTCGCTTACCGCCAGCGTAATACTGGTCAAAATCCATCCAATCCAATATAACCGTAACTATAACTATAACCGGTGTTTTTCTATTGAGTTTACAGATTTTTGACGTTTGTTATATATATATATAGTTAAAGTAACATGGTGCAACTTAGCCTTAGGGCCAGTTTTGCCGGTTCCTGATAGCGCTGAAATGAAGAAATCTGACAGATTTTTGACAGCTTACATATGGCCTCATGTGTCAGATTACTATCTAACGCATTATCTGGAACCGGTGAAACTGGCCCTTGGTGTCTTATTTCCTAAGATATTTGTATTGCATGTGCTTGAAATGTTTCATTTATAATAACCAAAATAACATTATCACTCAATCGATGATCTGTTTAAGAGACTAGAAATTTCATAGCTCTCAATTAAAACGCAGAAATAATTAAGAAACATCCACCCCACTGGTGGAATCAATTTAATAATGTAAATACGAGGCTGTCCCTCTCGTAATAATAAAGAGGCTTGTCTCCTTGACTTATAATTCAAGAAGGATAAAATTAATATTAATATAATAATAATAATTTCTTTTTCACTAATTGCTATGAATTTGACGCTACTCGCTATCGCTATCAAAGGAGACTTCTTTTAATGAGTTGTATGTGGTGTAGGTCTCTAATTATACTATTATTTATTATGTGGTTCGTTAGTTGTAAAAACCTAGCTCCGACCAAAAAATATCATGAAGGCAAATATTATGTTTCTTTGAAGTGTTTAACACTTTATTTTTTTTTTTTATTGTTAAACACAATCTAAAATATCATCGTACCGACGGGACTTGAACCCGTTGCGGGTTAAAATGTGAGTCAATTCTTTAAAAATGTATGCATAATACTGGCCGAAAAAAAAGTTGGACAGTATAACCACTACAAAATAAAAACAAATAAAGCAATTTGTCCACCAACTCTTTCACCGCACCTGCTTTCAGACAAAGTTTTGACACGGCCGTTAGAAACATTTTTTCGGGAAAATTATTCCACGCTAAATCCTCTGGGGGGCATTAATTTCCCTTCACCCGCGATTTAGCTATGGAACAGCCCAATTAGTGCATTACTTCTTACTTTGGAGGTGTCCGTTTTCCTTTAAGTTGGGGCGATACTGAGCGTTCAAAAAAAATTTTAACCTTCATTGCATTTGTTTTTCCAAAATATATACTTACATATATGACCAGATCAAGTGTTCAATAATAAAATTGGGATTATTAATTTTAAATAATTCATATGAAGGAAAAATATAAGAGTCTTAAAGATATTAGACATTTTAGGTGCTTAAAAAAACACAATATTTTGTGGTTGCCTCGGGGATTCTATAAAATACTACAAAAAGCAACTGTTAAATAATTTACAAACGTAAACGCCGGTTAAGTGGAAGTAGACAATAAAATACCAAACACCCGTGACCGTAATGTATATAATTACAGTATTTAGTATGATAATGTAGAGTCGGATCTTAAGAAGTGCGTACGAACATCGTATAGGCAAGTGGTTATAAATTAAAAATGGCGACCACAATTGAGGATTATTATTTAATCATTTTAACTTGGTGGTAACGAACGACAATAAATTATTGTTATCTTCTTTGACTATTTATACTCATGTATTTATTATGTAGCCTAGCAGTGGCTATAAATTGGTATTTAGTATAAACCATTTGCCACATTTTATAAATTAAGACACTTTAACAAAAAATAGCAACACAAAACTTTAAATAATTTCTTCATAAATTAACTACATAGTACATAGATATATCATCTTTATGTGTCCTTATGTTAAATTTTAATCAACAATAATAAAATGTTTGTGTTAAAAAATCAAAAAGCAGCCCCTTTAAATCTCTTAGTGTACTCCAACTTCAACTAAGTTTACCCTTTCTCGAGTCTGCGTAAGACCTTTATTTTTCATATTTATAATACTCAGAAGAATTATTACTTCTGAATCGTTTAAGTCCTTGTTCTTGCTTGTAATCCCGAGAGAAGATTAAAATGCTCTTCCGACACTAATTAAAAAGGGTAAATTTTTTACCTAAGTGATTAATTGAAATTGTATTTGTTCTGGTAAACGCTATTAATAAATTTAGGAGACAGAGACATAACCTTGCATATAAATGTCCTTTATTGTTAGTTTTATGGGCATTTACATGTATCACAAGCTAGATGATTTAGAGATAATAAGTAGCAAGAACGCAAACGTGATTTAGGATTATTATTTGCTTTAACATTAATTGGTAACGTAGCTGAAATAATTTGTCATCATCATAGCATCATGTGTCAGATATTTAACTGAAACATTATCAGGGACTGGTAAAATTAGCCCTGAAGCTTTTAATACAACCCATAGTTATTATAGCAGAAGCCACTTCTTTCTTTATAATTGATCTATTGTAGGGTACATTAATTAGGTAATTAATAATGGAAACGGTTCACTCAACAACACTAGTACACCTGCTTAGCCAAGGGCTGGTGACATCTTAGGGTGCGTACAGACTATGAAACATAACATGTTATAAAATTGTTATTTAACATGTTTCAGATAATGTGGACATGGAATGTTATAAAACATGATAATATAACATGTTATTATAACGTGCTTTATAACATTCCGACTACTTTGCTTTATACGATTCCCTTAATGACTTTTTAATATACCTATTCATAATAAAATAATAAATAGACGGTATAAAGTAGTCTAATTATAGTGATGACCTGTAAAAGCTAAAAGCAAATAAATTCAATTTTAAAGTCACTTTGTTTTTATTTTCTGTGCTGTGTTTTATATTTAGGTACCTATTTATACTATACTTAGCTAAAAAATATATATTTCAAAGTCAATTTGAGAATTCTTGATATACTAGTATCTCAAGTAAATTTTAAATGAGTTGTAGAGCAAAAAAAGCTTTTAATTGTTGTTGCATATACATTTTGATACTGAACTAGAATGTATCTGCTTTACCTACTATTATTTATATTTACGGCCATGATATTTTATAACGTTTAACCCTCGACGCAAAAAGAGGAGTGTTTTGCAAAGTGTATCTGTTGTCTTTAGCTTCCTCGTAGATCCTAAACGGATAAACCGATTTTGAAACTTGATATTGATTAGAAGTGCTTTTAGTTATGATTCGAAAACTTTTTTCAGTCGCTTAAAGATCATCAGCTCTTTTCTAGTGGAATGAGGGATATTATGTTTCTTTGAAGTGTTTCACGCTTTATATTTTTGTAAATTGTTAAACACAATCCAAGTTTCGAATGATTAACTTACGTAATAAGTAGTCATAGATGGCGCCACCAATGCATAATTGGGTTAACAAAATGCAATCCACTAATTTCGTCGTAAAGATACTTCGCACCGTGGCTTAATTGGCAAAGCACCGGAACATATTATTCCGGAGGTTGCGGGTTCAAGTCCCGTCGGTACGATGAAATTTTGGATTGTGTTTAACAATTTACAAAAATATAAAGTGTGAAACACTTCAAAGAAACATAATATTTGATTTACGCAGTGCAACATCTCTCGTCGGATTAGAGAACTGTAATGATTTCTTTCGAATGATTAACTTACGTAATAAGTAGTCATAGATGGCGCCACCAATGCATAATTGGGTTAACAAAATGCAATCCACTAATTTCGTCGTAACGATACTTCGCACCGTGGCTTAATTGGCAAAGCACCGGAACATGTTATTCCGGAGGTTGCGGGTTCAAGTCCCGTTGGTACGATGGAATGAGGGATGGTATGAGAGCAATTTTCACAAGTTTGATTGATTTAAAATTTGGTATTCTGCTGTTACATCAATGATAGTACAAGAATATTTTATATTTGACTTGATGCGGCATTTCCTGGAAATTACAAGAAACAACACCTTACCAGCTTATAGCAAGGGTTAAAATATTTTCATTGTTCTCTTGTTCTATAACAAACTCGTTGAAGCTTCACGGTGGTCGAAAGCGACGAGTTAACATAATAATTTCGCATTGATTAATAAACTAATTAATTGTCAGTTTATTATGTTAATCAAAATGTTCGCATGGCTTGTATTGTTATTCGCATGGATGCTCTACTATGGAGTGCAAATTCGCCTATTTCCTGCGCGTATTAATACAAGTCATTTCCATAATTCCAATAAATTATATTGATATAACCTAATGGATCGATTTATAGGGAATGCGAGCAATTTTGTACTATTTTTGCCTTTTAGATCGAGTAATAAAGTAGCGCGGCAGCGCCACTACTTATCTACCGCTTGGCCTTTTTTATCATTTCTATTTATAGCCCTAGATGTAAAAAGATAAGTTTTTAATTTAAAACCTTTTATTGAAGTGTTGTATTTTAAAATACAATGATCTATATTTGACTAATGTAATCTAAGATGTATATATTTTTTTGTTTCTGTGTGTTATATACGTATTTTATAAATGTTGGATATTTTGTTAGTCCGCTGTGGGCGGGGGTGGTCTCAACTGGCTTCTTTGTAATCCGTGATTTCTTTTTGTTTTGAATGATAAACTGTTTATTGAAATTACAAGGTATAGGAGTCTAAACATGTAACGGAGCGCAGAGTAGTGACGCGTAATATTCTGGCAGCCTAAATTGTTGTGTGCCAATGTACCTGTTATAGACAGATGTCATCGCTAGGCGGCTAGCGTTACAACTTTCATGTAACCTTTCTACTTTCCTACTTATATTATTAAAGCGATAAATACGATGGTTCTATGTAGACTTCAAATTTTAGCAAGTTAAAGCAAGTGCATCTGGTAATAACACCGCGAAAAACATGCGCGGTCCAGGATTACATTACATTGAGGAAATATTTACAAGAAGAAAGATTCTACATGCTTCAGCATAGAGAGATTTTTGTTGACTTTTTCACGCAAAACGGCAGAACAGATGCAGATGAAATGTTGTATACAGGATACTTTTTATACAGGCGAAGCTACGAAGAGCATTGAGTCGTAATTAAAAAGTCTGGTATAATTGGTGACCTTATTTGAGAAAAAGAAGCGATACGAGATTCGTTCAATTCATAATTAAGTAGTCTATGACTTGTATCAGTAATCTCCAGTTCTGACACAATCGGCTAATCTTGACCATGTTACCTACGTAGTACGAAAGTCGAAATCCCATTTCCGCCAAGTGGTTTGCGTGTTGCTAGCATAGCATGAAAAATTGTTGCCAGTTATATTTTACTGCAATTCTACTTTATGCGGCCGTTTTCCATCATGTGATGTGATGGACTAAAATAGTGTCGTTTTTCAATTAGGATGAAAGGTAGAAGTTAAAATTACTAGCATAAATTACAGCTAGGTACCACTTCAATTTTTTGCCTACCGTTTAACAACAATTACTTACTTCGTATGATAATGCAATTTACAAATGAGGGTATTTTCTGACGCGTATATCGACAATTTCACTGCGATACAACGCGATTTCACCGCAATCCAGAACATTGTAATCAAATGCAGTGATTATGTTTTCATGTGAACGAGTAGGTATACCTAAGATACTTTATGATATTATTAGTTATTACTCGAATAACACCTCAACATGCAGCAGCAAATTTCAAGCAAAGCATTTTAAGCTGATCATATTTTCTTGTTTTACACGAATTTACACTTATTGCGTGAGACATTATTACATATCGAATTTTTAGCTTGAAAATTAATATTAGATTTATTAATATTAGATTACTATTTCCATTGCTACTTAAATATTCTATACAAAGTTCCTTAGCTTTTGACAAGCATCTTCCTTAAACAGTTCAGACCTTACCGTGAGAGCTGTACCAACATTCATCCGCAGTTCCATTTCACCTGCTATACCAGCTTAGCCCTTATGATCTATAGTATTAGGTTTCAAATTGTTTTGATTGGAGAATATGGCTTTTAGTACAGTTGTTGCAAGGCTCTCCATAAATCGTGACCACGCACTGGCCGCCTGGAGCCAATCGCTTCTGTTGCCTTTCATTCTTTTGCTGATGTTTTGAAGTTCTCATCCAAAGTATTTACTAACACTAATGTTGCATTAAAGGCTATGGTACTATTGTATTATTTAACATTATTACCATCACATTCTGGGTTGGAAAGTAAATATCCACAGAAAACACATATTTTTTAACCAATTCTCATTGCTTACATTAAGAAATTCTGATACCAACCAACTTTAATGTTTTAAAATGTTAATATAATAATCCAAATCCAAAAATTGTACTCAATTACTTATAGATTTGCATGCATTGCATACCTAACGTCAAAAAGCTGCAGAATACAAATCGCTATAACAAAGTAGTCCGCAAAATTGGTCTGTTTGTTGGACTCGAGGTGCTGCCACAACACTTCCGGGCTGCATACTTCATACGATATCATTAAGACATCAAATATAAACGGGGGTAGGAAACACACCTCATTTTCTGTTATTTCGTTGCCGTACTGTGATTTCCTTAAAAGCTTTCGATGCTTCGATGCAGTGACAGCGAAATTTCAATAATTATAGGTTACATTCGGAGTTTGACTGGGTATTGAAATGAGCTTTACGAATTATGCTGTTACCAGCTGTCTTTTATTGACGTGTCCTAATTTTTATAATACTAGCTTTATTTCTTTGAACGGTTTCAATTTCTTTTGTGATGGTGGATAATTACATTCATGTTTCTTTTTTGCTGATGCTTAAGTCTACAATGTCTTTCTTTCTGATTATAAATTTGAATGTATTACAATACATTACAACTGTTCTGTACTGACTGTACTGTATTGTTACTAATTAAATAATATTGAAATAAGAAACAAACTCTAAAGCGCTAAATTGTAAAATATGAGACAATGACGACAATGTTATAGCTATATTTATAGCGGAACGATTCGGTGTAAATCTAATTTTATTGCCCAGAATATTCAGATTATGATCATAATCACGCTGCTATCATATTCTATAAATTATCATTAATATAGAAGTTATGTGAAAGAATAAGTGAAAATCGTTAATTAGAAAACACGCGAAACATTCGACCGATCGCGATCCGATCGGAACGCTGGATGCTATCGAACCAACAAAAAATAAACCGACGTAATGCTCCTGCATTACTGGTGGAAACGGCAGCAAACTAGTTAATATTAATGAAGACAATATAAACATTATCATTTATCCAGGACATAATAATTTGTTGTCAATTCAAATAGGTATTTAAATTCAGATAAAGCGCATTATTGAAATATTTGATGGAGATTCATATAAAATTCATTTAATACATTAACATTTAATACATAAAATAAAATTAAAAATAAAGGATAGTCCATCCACCTCTAACAAGAATCTACAAATGTAGTTATCAGTTCCCAATAAAAAAAAATATCCGACAGTCTAAGTACATCATATCAGATTGATGGTGATGATGATACTGAGTCTCAATTTGATCTCCTCGTCAAACCATAACATGAACGAACTTTTATAAATTCAGCTTATTGGCAGAAAAATAAAATGATGAAGCTCACTAACCGCCAGCACAGTGTGTATCGAAGCAATTGACACGAAGAAACCACTGGCTAGTTACGAAACTGTTACAATAATTAGAACTGTTCGCGAATGAAAAAATACCTGAGAATTCTGATTGCCAGATAAGGCGGCGATTGTCTGGGATTGCATATTGAAAAAACATGCAACAGAGATAAGGACTTACACGCTTGAGCGACTTGGAGGCATCGCAGGCGAACATAAGCTAATTGCATTTCCTACCGAGTTACTTCACTGCATAACTACTAGTTGCCGTTGCTGGGTGATTTGATAATTTCACATTAATTTGAACTGCAAATTGGATTGCTATGAGACTATAGTCACTGTTTTCTACGAGTAGTAAGTTTTAGGTATAGTTAGTCAAAATAACGTAAAATAACATCATGCAATGAATTCACTGGGCATGTGTGGCATCGCTTTTGTTAAAGCAGCTCTTTTGTGTAACCTATCTGTACTAAGCCATAACTATTTTGCCATGTTAGTAATTCGATTCTACAGGATTGCTATTGTAAATTTTGATATTGCCTGTCGTTTATAAACAGATAGTTTCTATTATTGATACTATTTTAATATTTTTCCTCCTTATTACAATGCTTCTTCTAGCATAGCATATTTTTCATAAGTTTAATTTATAAAGATTGTAAGTTACCTTTACAGAACAATTCTAGTAAGTTGAGTAAATTCAAGACGCCCTTGGTGCATCCCACAAGGATTAAGCCAGACAGAGAACACGTAAGACTTAAAACGTGCGACTTAGGACAAAGACGCGTATCCGCCCCGTCCTACTACATTTTGTAAGAAAGTGAATTTATAAGATGCCACGTCCGCGCCCTGTCTCCGCCTTCTGTCTTTTCTATGTGATTTGCGCCTTACACATTCTTATTTCAAACATACATCGTCAAGAGTGATCAAGATCAATCGTAGCTGTAGCCCTAGAAATGTTGGAATATTGTAATTAATACTATCCTAAATAGAAAGTGCAGTTTAAGATACATCCACGGTAGACAAGACGTCTCCCTGTTATCTAAACTCTACGGAAGTTGAATTACCGTATCACTCCACATATTTCTAGTTTAAACAGCTTAAGAATGCATTTTGAGCACCTCTGTCACATTCAGCTTTACCTTTTGTGTTTTGCTTTTCTATAGAGAAAATTATTTGAAGTCATTTTAAAAAGGTTTCACAGATGTTTAATTGTGTAATGCCAGTAATATATTTACCTCTGAAAAGGCTCTTCGTATGAATGAAGCTACTTTATTTGCTATTCGCTTAGTGTATCATCAAAATTACTGTGAATGAAATGAATAATATGGTGTAATCTGTAGAGTATGCAATCATAATTATTGACTTAGAAGAACACTAGATACAATTTCACATATTCTGGCGCACCTGGATAATAGCAAGATGAATAATGTAATAAGTAAGTAATGATGATCAATGTTTATATTAAATTTATAATAAATATCAATCAATCAATTCAACAACCAATCAATCAAAAATCAATCAATGATCAAATTACAAAACGATGTGTTCAATGTACTTCTAAAAGAGAAGATGAATATTTGTGAAAGTTCTTATCAATTTGGATACATTCAAGTACCAAAGAGTATCGCACTCATAGCCAAAATAGACAAATGATAAACATCCTCCCAGCTAGGTACACACCAAAGTTTTACAATCCATAGTACACGCTCACAGTATGAGGACAATAATGCTTGATGTATCTCAGATTCTCAGCGAACACAATGAATACAACCTAAACAGCGAGGTTCAAAGACCTGTAACTATTATACCTAGGCCAATCTAGCAGTATCTCAACAAACATTGATTAGGTACTTTGATGATTACAGAGAGTCTATTCATAAATTTTTCCCTATAACTGATAAAGTGAACACACGGATTAGGCCACCGGGAGAGCAGGATGTAGGTAATCTTTTGTTTGCTGTAGGTACCTTCTGTTTGCTCCTCATTGCTCTTTGTACAGGGATGGATGGTACACGTTAAACGTGTTGTAGTCAAATGATAAGATTTTAATTAATTACTGCGTTATCATTACCTACTGACTGTGTTCTTTAGGTGTGATATCATCGCGCGTTATATATTCAAAGACTTATCATAAAGCATTACGCATCATAATACAATACATTAGTAGAATCATTTTGATATTGCAAGAACAATTTGAGTTAAAGTGTTTGTTACGTCCAATGACTATTGACTACGAGATTAATTTTATTCTGTGGTTCGAGTTAAGATTTCCTGCTATTAACTTTGGATCAATAGATATGTACCTACCCATTTCTAGGAAATAAATATATTCATAGAGCATAGGTACATA
This sequence comes from Cabera pusaria, assembly GCA_954871355.1. Lineage (NCBI taxonomy): Eukaryota > Metazoa > Arthropoda > Insecta > Lepidoptera > Geometridae > Cabera > Cabera pusaria. Next base: position 12,021,778 of record OX940893.1, read on the forward strand.
GCGCAAATTCTAGAGGTTTTATGGACTTCGTATTACGCTACGCTATTAAGGTACGGCCACACCGCGGCGTCCTGCGTCCTGCAGCCGCGATCTCAGTACTTTTCATTTGTTAACCAACTTCAAAAAAAGGAGGAGGTTTCTCAATTCGACCGTATATATATATATATTTTTTTATTTTTTTTTATGTTTGTTCGCGGATAACTTCGTCGTTTATGAACCAATTTTGATTATTCTTTTTTTGTTCGAAAGGAGATATCTCAAGTGTGGTACCATGGTAATTTTATCGAGGTCTGATAAGTATCTCCAGAGATATTGAGATAAACATCTCAAAATTGGTACTGAAAATGAATAGCGCGGCATTGAAGTCGGTTCTTTTTTAGTTTTTAAACGATATTATTTTCTGATCGCGTTTGGTGTGAACCAGTCGTTACAATACTACTGCGCTCTACGGATAAAAAAATGTTTTTTTTTATTCGTAGACTGCGCTATCTGATCGCCGCCTAGATCGCACACAACGCTACGGTGTGTTCGTACCTTTAATCTATCGATTTCTATATATGATTTATTATGACGTTAAAAGTCAACAACAATACAGATTGAGGGCGCAAAAACTAGAAACATACTTGGACAGTTTTTATGCGTTAATTTAATTTAAATTAAAAGTGTTACTCATTACTCGGCAATTAACCGATCAATCATGAGTATCGTGACATCATATATTCAAGAACAAAATTTATTCCGATATCTATTCTCGCTGAATGTTAAATGAGAATGTAGACGTTAAATGTTTGCATGCCATAATTGGCTGAACCACTTAAAAACGCCGTGTAAAATTATTTCAAGTGAAGTATGAAAGCCAAACGAATTACCTACATTTGGGGGTCTATCACACCGTGATCACAACATTCTTATTTCAATATTACTACACCGTAAGTAGAGATTAAGATGCCGCGATACTTACAACCGTACAGCGGTGGCATCGCACTCTTTGTGGCGTAATAATATTAAAATAAAGATGTCTCTGAGCTATATGAAGAGAGCTATGCTCGTCTTTCTATGCGGGATCGAATCCATAACAAAGTAATTCACCTGAGAACTAAAGTGATCGACATAGCTCAGTGGATTAGCACACTGAAGTGGCAATGGGCTGGTCATATCTGCCGCTGAATGATTACCGTTGAGTAGACTTGTCCTAGAGCGAAGGCCGCGAATCAGCAAACGTTGCGTAGGACGTCCTATGACCAGGTAGAGCGACGATATACGCATAGCGGAGGGCAGTGACTGGTAAAGAAATCGAAAGAATCGAAGATCGTGCTCAGTGGCGTCTCTTGGGAGAGGCCTACGTCCAGCAGTGGACTGGCATCGGCTGATTATGATGATGATGTTGATGAAGCATGTCTCGACCATATACTTTAATGTACTGTGTTTTTATTTAACATGCCGTGTTAGTATGTATGTATGTATGTTTAATAATTATGTATGTAGGTCTAACCTAAGTTTTGGGGATGCTTAATTAGAACTACTTCTTCTTAGATTTTTTTATGAGTCGGGTATATCTTAAAGGGCGGTCTAATAATATATTTTATGGAGATCTGATGAGATCTTCAGAGATATATATGGAAATAATACCTCAAACTTGTAACTGAAATTACCTGCGCGGCACATTTAATGTCGGTTCTTTGGTTTTATATAATATTTTTACGTTGGTTAACTACAAAATATTAGATTCTATTCTTAGTTAATGTTTATAGAAACTATTGCTAGAGCTATATACACATTTATATTTAGCAGTAAACATGGCAGAACTATTCCGTAGACAATAGCGACATCTGATTCGAGCGCAAACATATGGGAATTTTAATTGGAAATACAATACGCCAATAGTGCGAAGCGGTGTTGTCAGTTTATGTTGCTTCCTATCCACACAGCAATAGATTTATCCATTCAAGAGATCTACCTACCTAGATGTTTAAATCATTCTTTTTTCTGTTTTATCGGTACATCTGCATTATAGATTCATAAGCAACTTTTGAGTAAAAAACAAACGGATAGTTTGTTTTTTACTGATAAATATATTTAATATTATCTAAAAATTTCCATTTATAACTACGCAATACAACAAATAATAACCAACAAACAACTTTTAGTACTAGTTTTAAATAAAATTATTGCAAAAATTTCAATGTCTAGAAACTCATTTGATTTTTGCCTAAACTGTTAATAAAATACATCAAATCCGAAACAATAACTTGCGCCAAACTATCACTTAATAGTTTTCTCTAGTTAAAATAACTTAACTCCGGCATTAAGTTAGATCTATAACAAGATATGAGTGACTACTTTACGATCATTGATTTACATACATAACGACTTGTAATTGCAAAAACTATGAGAATCGGTCCGTCTGATTGTTTCTTGCTGCAATTGCGGTACTCGCGACCTGGTTTGTTATATGTGGAAGAAAGTTTGCTTTGGCTTATGTTATTATTTGCATAGATAATATTTTGGGTTTATAAGAATAACGGAATAGTTAAGGAATTCGACATCAGCTAGGCAAACTGCTATATGAGATGTCAAGATCATAAAAGAAACACCGACTCGAAAAGAATGGGTTTAGGTTTTTTCTAGATGATGACGCTATGAGATTAACTTTTATAGGTCTGATCAATTTAAAATTCGGTATCCTCTTACTTCAATGATATTGTATGAACATGGTAGCATTGACCTTATGCTAGGGCATCTCCTGGAATCTGCAGAATACTCAACTCCTCACAAACTTACAGCAGAGATGTCGTAAATAGTCTCAATGAACAGATCTGATTATACATAGATTAGTCGGGGGTGGTATTAAATTTTGAATTTAAGTATTATGTTTACTTATTACAGTCTTATATGAATGAAATAAAATTAAATAAGTTAAATACAAACAAAAGAAAAAGTTTCGCTCCCTCCAAAAAAATCACAAATAGGTAGGTAGGTACTAAAATTCCTCTCCGCACAAAATTAAAATAAAATTAACAACGAGTCAATTACGCCCCCTTCCAAATAAGGTATGTCTGTAAAAAACAAAAGCTAAGGGTTGTCGAATTTCTTTCCGCCATTGTAGGTCCTACATTTATTTAATTAATCGGATTCTTACGAATGGGGCGCGTACGTCCAAATAATATCTGAATGCCATTTACCGGATATTAATGGACAGGACTTTTCAAAGGCAAAATTATGATTACACACATGTAACTTTAGGGATTTATATTGTCTAAATAAAAATACTGTCTAACTAAATTATAATAATTATAATAGTAATTATTGTTTAGAAATCTTTACGTATACGCTGCAATGCCAAGCATAATATCTAGGCCAAAATAAACAAAGTAATTTACCATTCTTGATATTGTATTTCATTTACGTAAGGAAATCCATATCTATCTACCTATGTATAGGATCAAGAGTGTTTGGTAAGATTATTTACTAATTTTGTGGACCTACGAAATCGTGATATACCTAAGTCTACTACATAGGTATATCTGCAGCTAATGATAAGTAAATCTGTTATTAATACTAGAAAAACGCAGCTAAAATACTTATAGTCGTTGGTAACTCACAACAATACGTTTTAATTTATAATATATGCCTCTACCAATCTCAGGGTATATTAAAGTTTGTAGTTACTTTTTTTAAATGCTGCACAAAGATAGATAATATAAAGCTGTTACTGATAGTATACAGTTGTTAATACTAAAACATTTGGCTGTCACAAACCATTAATGAATAAAATTGGTAAAATTATAAACAGTTTTCCGAAGGGGTCATATTACAAGTCACTTCGCAACAATCTTCCTTGTAATTATGTTAGTCTATCAAAAACAGGGGCGAATTTGTTGACTATAGAAAGTCGTAGAACTGATAGTGATGATTGAACTATGATTTTGTAAAGTAACAAACTGAATTATGGGAAGTTTTCATTTTATAGGAAAATCAAACTTATTATGGTTCTAATAGGTTACCTTATTTGTACTGAACTTGGAATTACTTCCTGCTATTACTTACGACCTTCTCGCCCATACTATATTATGAATTAAGTTCTCATAAAGTATCTTTCTTAATTTCTAAATAGATATCAAAGAAACATTTTTATAAAATTGCACCGTTTTCTAATATAAGTGCATTATTAGAAAACGGTTCAATTTTTTAAAAATGTTTCTTTTTAAGCGGTTTTAAGACTATGGTTTGTATTTTTGGTGCATTTAACACACCTTGGTTTAAAAATTCGCCAGTACCTAATAAACAATTTCGTTCAAATAAAATACCACATTTCCGCCGTGTCCAATCGATTCGCCACTCTATGCTGCACAGTGTTAAACACACGCTCCCAAATAGAAAAAAAAAGTGCAAAATCATATCGCTGTTACATCTCGCTTTTTATTTCAATTTTCGAGGGTTCGCTAAACGTTTGAAGCGAACTCTATTATTTGGTTCCCGTTTGAATGTGACGTAAGCACATTCGGTACTCAGCCGTTTGTTATTAAATAACACAATGTTTAATATAACGTATTCATATCTCTGATCTCAATGGATATGCCAATTCCATATTGTAATACGTTTTATTACGTTCTGTAAACTTTTTTGTGAGCCGCCATATGTCGAAAACAATTCATAACAGTATAATAATAATCACTGTATCAAGTTATGTTCATTTTATTGTAGGTTTATATTCAGCGCTCACGCAATTCTCTAAACGTAAATTAACTGAACTGCGTTCAAAATGTTACTATAAAATAATGTAATAAAGCAACAAGCAAAAAACGATTTATTTTACCTTTCTGAACATCGCATTACGTCAGTTTCTATTTACCTCAAAATGTTTCATTTGCATAATAGCTTTTTTTTCCCGCCATTACTATTTACGTTAATATTCTGATTCGTCGGTTGGGGTCGCACGCACAGAAAACATAAAGACAATTTGTACGTACTGACCATTTATGTAAATATATCCACGATACCGTGCTATTACAAAAATATGAAAACGGGTGTGGTTTCATATTCACACTTTTGTTTAGGCGCGGCTATGTCCAGGAAATAATTAACTTAATCCACTCCGCACAGATTATTATACCAACCATAAAATTAAGCCTTGATTTGTTTCAGTTTCATTCATTCGTTGTTAATTAAAATTCGCATTGCAAAAGGAATAAAGTGATGTTAATAATGATTTTGTAAGTTTAATCAACTAAACATCAAAAAGCTATAAGCTCTATTATGAATCCGATAGAATTTCTCATTTCATTCGTCTTAAGTCGTCAGAAACAAAGTGCGGCCGTCTGTGGTGTTATTAACGCGTCTAAATAATTACAGGCCACATCAATCAAAGGGCATATGCAGATAGAACATTTTGTGCGAGTCAGCGCGCAGTCGGCCCACTGTGCAACCCTTTCTTTGATATCGGAATGATATCTCGAATGGAACGCGTTTCTAAATGCATTGTCTAGAGATGGAAAAGGTCGATGATATTAATTTACAATCTTTTTTTTGAGGATTTGTTTTATTTATAGTATTTATAAAGTCTTCGGACAAATGAAAGTTCGACAAGTTAAAAAGTTTTATTATATAATTTGTGTCTGTTCTTATTTTTCTAGATATCATCAATAACAATTGTTGAACAAAACTATATACAAAACTAATAATAAAGGGTCACCTACCCAACCAACTACTAAGTATATAAATAATGTATCTACACACTCATAGGCAAAATATAAAAGCACCCAAACTAAAAACTAACGACCACATCAACACACAATGATTGGCATATTTCATCTAGAACGCTATAAATTGACCGCAATTAAAAGAACAATGACTAGTTTCAATTCCCCAAACTTAATTTCCTTCCCTGCAAACGTGTAACTAACCGAAAAACGCATTTATAAATAAATTAAGGTGTAACTTAACGCTTGCGTTTCCTTACAAAAGTATCAACATTTTTTTACGACGGTACCGATCATCTGTTGTCTGTAAGAAACGAAAATAATAATTAGTATTTTGGCCATGACTTCGTGATGTTCCAACCATTCGGCTATATTGAGCACGCGTCGATATTTGACTGACATCTTCACCCGTCGTCACCACATACATTTATTACAAAACCAAATTACTTTTGCCGTTATATACAATTACTTACACCATTATGAACTTTACGACTATTATTTTTAATACTATCATAATTGCTGACACGTTTTCTCATCTCATCTCTCAGAGGTGATATAAGTCTGTTGTTGAAAGAAGTCTAATTAAGTTTTTAAGACTATTGAAATGTTATTAATGATTGACAGATGGCGCTAGCGGCTATTTAAAATAGATGCATTACTTTCATGATTATTACTTGTTTTAAAATTATCATTTGATAGACATCGGTTAAATAGTTTTTCTGTTTCATCAGTGAGATGACATACCATCTTGTGTGGTCCATGAACCGATTATTTGAGAATTAAACTACAAATATCAACGACGAGATACTCTCGGACAATATCTTAACAAATAATTTGCTTTCAATTTCATCTCACGTTTAGTCGTTCAACAATATTTTCGAATACATTTGTAATAAAAATGGCTAAACTATATAATACAATTTATAACCAGCTATTCAATATAATTAGCATGAACATAAAGCATTAAAATTAAGTCGGCATCACGATTCAGTGTGAGTACATAAAGGAATCATAAAGAATCCATCAACATCACAACACCGATCACGAAATCCGCCATCCATCATAAACATCAGAAAGGATTAAAATCTACGTTGCACCTTCCGAAGCTCGAGTACCCTTGTTTTTCTCTAACCCGTAAATACTGAGGGGCGTAAGTATGGCCGGGGGGCGGTAAATATTATCAGGGGGACAGGGGAGCACCTCCACCCTTGAGGGGGCACTATCCCTTATCGCGAGCGTTACCCTCGCGCCGGCGGCCGCTAGACCGCCAAAATGTGGGCCAAATCGATTTTTGTCCCATTTTTGTGCATCTGGACCGGTATCGATTTTTGGCCACGCGAGTCAACGATCGATGCCACTATGCGGGGATAGTTTCCCACCGGTGAGGCATCCTCCGATATCTTCATAATATGAACAACCGGGTTGTACTGTTATCAACAGCTGTTTTGATTAATAAATAAAAAGTGTTTAACATAGTACACTAGGAGCATTAAAAGGATCACCAGTTTTTAAATTGATTACTTTACTTAATTACGATATTTAACTACATACTACGATTATTATTTTAGGTAGGTACCTACTTTTAATTTTTCATTACTTGTTTCTAACAGTAGATAACATATTTGATAATTTTGAAATAAACGTTATTTGATAAAAGGATTTAATTAATAATAAAACAAAACGAACCTACTAAAACAAAATATGAATGTTCAAAGACTAGGTAAAGCATTGTTATTAATCGTATAAAGTGTTATTAAATTATTGAAACTATAAACGTAGGTGAGTAATAAAAACTGGAAACAAAGTTTATTTTAAGTGCAGCGACGATAATTACGTTAAATGTGTTCGCTGTGGAAATGAAATTATTTTATGGAGGTAGTAAATTAGTTTAATCGGAGTGAGATGCGCGACCGCATGCCTTTGGTGACCTGACGATATCTACAGCATAACATCTTTCTACATACAATGTTGCCATATTGGGACCTTTTGTTATTTTGTTACCTATGGCAATTGGGTACACCTACTATAACTTTGTTATAGGATTCGGTAAAAAGATAAAATCTCAACACTTAAATCGAGTTTTACATCCAAACTAATCATTATTGTGCATGCTTTATATATTTTTTATTTAAAACTGGACCGGTGCTTATAACTTTGTTTGTAAAATTAATTTGGTTCCTTTACCAGGTAAAGTTAAGTTTTAGTAAAGTTTACCTTAACTGTAGAGTTACCTATATAACTACATTGTACAGATAAAACCTTTTGAAAAGTTCATCTTTGTAATATCTCTGATGGCCTCATTTTTGTGGCAGGAGTAAACTATTTTGATCTACTAATTTAAACTCAATCAGATATTATAATAATATAAGATAGATTCCGGAGGTTTAATAACAATAATAAGTATTGTGATCATAATCTACCAGAATATAAAAGAAAGCGAAATAGAGACAGATCAGTAAAGCTCACGATCGGACTTGTGCATTTACAATAACCTTTCCATGCTAGGGCTGACAACCCACCAAAGCTAAGCGAGGAAAGTGAGCGACTTGCGAGGAAGCAATCACACCAATAGAATCAGTTTTTTTTTTTTTTTACTTCTCATTAATTGATGAAATACTATAGGTTGGTTGTTTCCTCGCAAGCCGCTCATTTTCCTAGCACATACTTGTGGAAAGGCACCCTAATAATGGATAAAGATTTTTATTTTATCTAAAGATAGGATAGGTCCAACAATGTAACTGTACTACTAAAGCAGGCTTGCGGTAACAACATGTGGCATTTTCACTCGCCTTGCTATATTAAAACGATCTTTAATTCGAAATTACTCATCTATATTCCCACAACATTGTTGTAGATCCGAGATTTGATTAAAAATAAAACAAACAACGGTTGTAAAACGCAATTTACTATCTCAAGCCGGCCACTTGGCCACATTTGATACTGGACTACTTACTAACTTTTTATCGATTCCGTTTAAATTGTTGCCAATGTTTTATTATAGGTTTTATTATGAATCGTATATCAGGAGTTAACGAGGGTTCCAGACAGGGCTAAGTAGCTTTTATCTGCTTTAGTGGTTGTAAAGCTTTCCGTTTCGTTGGCGAGCTGGTGCTAATTTTTGTAAGGTGCTGTACCTGCAATTTCTTTAGTTTTTCTAACTCTGCTAGCGTTAAGTAGGTGCGAGTTTAAATTTGGTATTTGTTTTGCATTAAGTATGTTGCCTTAGTTTTTTTTTTCATAAATAAAATATGAATGTTAGGTACGTAAATTTGATAAAAGAGAGAGTAAGATGTGAGAACTCTTACGTGAGCATTTCAACTACTTCTTGATAATTGAAACTAGCAAGGAGTAACAACAGATTTAAAAAAATAAAAAAAAATTGCCAGAAAATGGTACAACAGGTCTTATTATTCTTTTAGCCAGCATAATCTACCGTTACCGGTACCTATACAAATAATTTGCAAGCAAATTATATTATAATTTAAAACTACCTAAGTACAAGTACTCAGTAACAGTATTAAGATCAGTAACCCATTGCAGGATGAGTGACATAAGTACTAGAAAATGATTAGCTGAATCCAAGTATGGGCGGTGTTAGGATGAGATGAGGTTAATACGTAAGTAGCAGTTGTTATGGTAGAAACTCGCTGACAATGATGATAATGATAAGTTGGATCAGATTATATAATGCGGTGAGATTGCGTGACCTCACTCCCGAGAAAGAGCGACAAACTCACTCGAAACCTATATCGATAAAATTCGACTAAAGGTACGTGAATTACGGTCGGTATTCATAACATAAATAATGTAACAAATTCAATTCAATAATTTTACAACAAAAAGATTTGTAAGGTAAGGGTTTCAATCAATATTTCTAAGGCGAATTAATATTATTGGTATAATATTTAGAGTAATTTATAATATATATCATTTGTTGTTTTCCACAGGTGGTAGAAGTATTAAAATAAAAGTAAATTTAGTTATTATTTACGTTTACTAACCCTCTAAGTTTAAGTTTTGCATTGTACTAACCCATGGATCATGTTGTCTGAAATAATAAATATGTTGAATTGATTGAATTATATCGATGTTAAACCTGACTTGCTACTAAAAGTAGCTTACCAGCATCAAGGTCAAAATCTGCCGCCACATCTCAAACCATTTTAGGCCTAGCGTGGTCACATCATCGCTTACCACCAGATGTGATAGTGATCCAACACTAGCCTATCAGATAAAAAAATATATATTTTTGTATATTTATTTTCTCATCATGGGGTATATTACTATCGCATTAGGTAATGCAAAACATTTCACAGACAAAACAAGTTTTTTTTAATATTGGATATTCAAATGTTTTTTATCAACACTAACAGTGTTGATTAATATCATTTATATATCACCAAAAGTAGGAAGTGAAAATTATTATAAATAAGAAAGTCAGTTTGTACATCTGTTTGTTTGTAAGCTCTGCACCGTCAAACATCTCCACCGATTTAGCTGAAATATTGAACATATGGTACAGGGATAGCTAGTGGTGGTATAGGACATAGGATACTTTTGAATGCGAGCGAGGCCTCGGGGCGTAACTAGTTTTCAATGTATCTAAAAACAGATTTGTTTTTGTAATTAGTTTATTAATTTAATCCCACTTGCGATTGCGTTGCTCAAAGGTTGTATTAATAGATTTTCTTTAGAAACCATTGTAGTAAAATAACAACAGGTAAGTGCTCACTCAAAGACCAATATTATCAGCCTCCACGGTGTGAATCTATATCCACTCTGAAGCTAAGAAACTTTGTTAGCTAGCACTTAATTGATATCGTATCATGAGAAAATCAGGCAAAACATTACATCGTTCAATGGTATCACTATATAATGGTCTAATTGTGCGAATGTTCTTTTTGTCACATTTCTAAGCTTAGCTGCCGATTTATTAACAGACACAGTCTAATATTACTGTCAACAGTTTATCAAAAATATAAATATAACAGGTTATCAACTTCTGTTATTGAATATTTAAGTTAACAGTAGGCCTACCACCTGCCTATTAGACTTAAATTAAATTCCTAGGAATTCATATCAACATTTTACTACTCAGCATTTACATTGTTGTATCACTTTATTTTTAAATAGTCGAAGATAGCTTTTAAGGTGCTTCGTATATGATTAAAAGTACCCCTTTATGACGTAGTTATAGCGTATCTCTACCCACTTTACAACAAAATCAAACGAATGTTTCCACGAGCATCTGCTTTCCCCACTTACTGTATTTTTTTATCACTATTAAACCTTGCTTCACAAATTCACTCGTTTCTCTTGACATATCAGTGTATTTTATTTTTGATGAAGTCATTAAAGCAACGGGTGGGCTCAACTATTTCGTACTTTTTCTAGAGTTTGATTCCCGTTCCATGTCGTTATACCACCCAAGCAATCTAGATCACCTGTATTTTTTGTTGTTGTTATAAATAGCTACAAATGATCAAATGTACGAGTACAAGAATCGTGGGTAATAATTGTTAAACATATAATTTTAGTGCAATTAGTACCCATGTCTCATTCACACAATGGTGAGTGAAGCGAGGCGGTAAACAGTGTAAAAACTAGATTTTCTGCATTTCCTCCTCCTATTGTCTCGATACTAATCTGCCGCGGATTAATAACCATCTACCCTTCGGATGGGTACAGTTAGAATAACAGACTTCAATGAAATTGCCACTTTTACGTATATCATTATTCATATCCCACTGCGTCTGAAGTCAAATTGAACTTGGTTCCTATTATCACCGTATGTGCTTCTACAAGTACATAATGCACTACTGTCAACTAACCAGGCCTACATATGGATTGTTAGTTTTTGGTGGTAGTCTTTTTTCTGGTATCAATATTAGATATAGCGAACTATAGATTAAACCGTCTAAGACCTAATATTTTGTTTACGTGGACTAACATTGTGCTGCTACTACTACATGAGTAAGTATATTTTTTATATTCTCTAATATTGACAATGGGTGGATATTCAAATAAAACACATTTAATTTATTTTCTATTTATTTAATAATAATCTAATACTATAAGAATCTTTGTCCTGACATACTGACTGACTGACTCACTGACATACAACGCACAGCCTAAACCGCTGGTCGTAGAGACTTGAAATTCGGAGGGTATATTTGTATTATTACGTAGGGGTGTACTAAGAGAGGGTTTTTCAAAATTCAGCCCTTAAGGGGATGAAATGGGGGTTCAAAGTTTGTATGAAGAAACAAGATTAGATAGTCTTTTCTATCCGAAACTTCACAGAAATGCTTCAGTAAAAAAATAAGTAAATACGTGTTTCAGGTTTTCCCTTCAGGTTTCAGGAATTCCCCCCCCTAAGAGGGTGCAATGGGGTAACAAAATGTGAAAATCAATATTGTTTCGGATTGCGCTGAAATTTGGCATACAGATAGTTATTACGACGATAGTTCCCTATGAGAAAGGATTTTTCAACATTCACTCCTGAAGGGGATGAAACAGGGGTTCAAAGTTTGTATAGAAAAACAAGATTAAATAGTATTTTCAATTCGAAACTTCAAATATACATACAACAAATGCTCCAGTAAAAAAATAAGTAAATACGTGTTTCATGTTTTTTGAAATTTCACCCCTAAGAGGGTGAAATGGGGTAACAAAGTGTGGAAATCAATATTGTTTTGGATTCCGCTGAAATTTGGCATGCAGATAGTATATATAGTTATTACGACGTTAGTTCCCTCTGAGAAAGGATTTTCCTAAATTCACCCCTGAAGGGGATGAAACATGGGTTCAAAGTTTGTATGGAAAAACAATATTAGATTTGGATTATGTTTAACAATTTACAAAAATAGAAAGTGTGAAACACTTCAAAGAAACATAATATTAGATAGTATTTTATATTCGAAATTTAACACAAGTACTTAAGTAAGTAAATACGTGTTTCAGGCTTTTTCGAAATTCCACCCCTAAAAGGGTGAAGGGTGAAGGGTGGTAACAAAGTCTGAAATCAATATTGTTTCGAATTGCGCTGAAATTTGGCATGCAGATAGTTATTTTGACTTAGGTATCCGCTGAGAAAGAATTTTTCAAAATACACTCTTTAAGGGGATGAAGCTTTGATAGATGGGGTTCAAAGTTTGGATAGTCGTTTTATTCGACATTTCACACAAGTACTTCTGTAATGAAATAAGTAAATACGAGTTTCAGACTTTGTTCAAAATGCCACCCTAAGAGCATAAACTGGGGTAACAAAGTCTAAAAATCAATATTGTTCCGGATTGCGCTGAAATTCAGAATGCAGATAGTTATTATGACGTAGGTATAGGTATCCGCTCAGAAATGATTTTCTGAAAATTCCTTCCGGATACGGAACGGGGATTCAAAGTTTGTATGGCGAAACAAGATGGGATAAAGTACGTGTTGTAGGATTTTTCGAAATGGGGTAGGTAACAAGTCTGTAAATTCAGGTTTTTAGGGTTTTATAAATATGAATCCCGATTTGCCTTAGTCACGCGATAACATGAAAACGGGTGAACCGATTTGGCTAATCTTTTTTTGATGTGTTTAATGATAGAATCGTTTTTACAAAAGAAAAGTTTTAAGTAAATAAAAGAATGTTTTAACGCGGGCGATGCCGCGGGACACTTCTAGTTCATAATAAATGCGAAAGTCAGTTTGTATATTTATTTATTTGTGTCTTTCACGGTGAAACGGCTCGTATGATTTGGCTAAAATTTTGCACAGAGGTAGCCATGGTATAATGGATTAGGGCATTGGATACTTTGTAACGCGGGCGAAGCCGCGGAGCGCCGCTAGTACATACATATTTTGGTATGGTAATGTGAGCACAGATAGTCTGACGCAAGCTATTTTGTGTTTACCTCAGTAATAATTACTAAAACTACAATTATGTATTGCAAATCATTAACGATAAATATTTTCATATACAAAATCGTTGTTGCTCTTAGATGCATCTTTGTTACGCTCATCCATCATATTCTCCGCATAAATATACATATGTAACAGTTCATCTCATGATAAACTGCAATGACTCCTTTTTACTATAATTAAACATGATTAGAGCTCAACACATGGTGAGTCGCAATTATAAGACGTTACAACGGCTACTGGAGCCTCACGATGCACGTCATGCGATAGTTTTCATCATTCAATAACTGCTCTGGCACGGAAGAACATTCACTCGATTATAACGTTTACTTTATCGTCGTACCACATCCTACCCCCAAAAAGAAAAGTCGCGCGTGCAGATGTCACCTACTCCAAACCTCGAATGCCGAATTCGAATTTCCCCAGAGCATTTTCATTCAAATCCACAGTCATGAATGAATTGAATGCGAAAGAGATAGTCAGATGTACAAATGTAAAGCGGGAGAGAGAAGCAATTTAAATAGTACGCGAAACGGAAATAGAGAGGTCGAGATAATTCCGTCTAGCCGGGAGGGATTCCCTCGTGTCACTTGTGTGCGTTCGTTTTTCGGATTGTTCGAGTATTCCAAATGTCGGTGTGCGTTCTGCAATTCTGTTGAACGGAGGGTCCCTTTTCGTCTGTGATTTCTACTGTAGACGGCTTCGCTTCCATTCTTTGCCCCAGCTACTTGTTGATCAATCGTAATAAATTGCCTCCATGATATTCCCATTGTGGAAACGTTTTGTCGCTTTACTGGCTTCGAGGAAATTGTGTTTCCTTGAGCCACTTGAGTTTATTTGTCTGTGGAATGATCAATGAATGGTTGGAACAGATTGGGGGTTTGTGTTTTCCATTTGTATTGCACGTTGTGGTAACGTTCATTACATTATACAGTTTCATACAGTTCGGTAGATTCAACAGCCATTCAGTTTTCCCCTTTTGTCCGCAGATTTTCTTTCTAGGCTTGCCATTTTTATTTTAATTTAAACAATATTATGCAGCTGACAGACGGACTATCAGTTCCATTTGGATCATGAAATGTACTGTGATCGGTATGCGTTTCTCTATGTTGTGTTTCACTATTTCACTTTTTTATTTTTTTTTATATAAAAATTGTCTGAAGTACTGAAACACACAGTTACATGTATGGTTGGTTTTAACCTACTTTAATTTTTTTTTAAATATTCTGACGTAAACGATTGGATGACAGCTGAATGGTTCAATACTTTTTTTTTCTAATTCAAAGCGTTAAATTCTGCTTTTGCTATGTTTACTTGATAATTGGTTATGATTTATTTTATGATTTATGATTTTGACGTGTATATGTGCGTATATTTATACTGCCTACATACTGAATAAATGCTTTGATTCTTTGATTCTTTGATTGATACACTTAGATAGCTTCAATGGCAGTGTAGACTTTGTTCAGGACAGGATAGCAAAGCAAACGACAAAGCAATACTCTTAAAATCTCAGTTGGACACTTTTTTAATATCATAATAATTATAGGCTAGCGTTTGACTACTATCTCACCTGTTGGTAAGTGAAGCGGTCAATAATAGTAAGCACACTAGGCCTAAAATGGGAACTGGCTCTCAAGGACAGCTGCCGGAACAAATTAAATATTTGGGGACAGATTTTCCAAATCGAATGTGGAAGCTGGTCCGGTGGACACCAAACAAGTGGCCTGCCACGCAAATATAATAAATATTGTAATATAATAAATATAATTAGTAGCAGACTACCTATGAGAACATAAAAATTCAAGAATTATAATTTCATATGATTATAGATATATATTATTTAGGTAAATACTTTTAATCATTATACCTTGCATTTAAATATTTATTGCAAGACAAGTACCTACAATTTTATAAACTAATTAAACTAATATATTAATTATGACTAATAATTAAAATAACTACGTGACAAGATAGGCGGACTAAGCAAACTATCTCAATTGAACACAATTTTGAGGAAAATAAAATCTTCTGTTTCCGATTCTAAAAAAATAACTTTTTTTGTATAGAAATCTATTGCATACAGGTTTAGAAATTACCCAAAACAATTAATTTGGCAGCAGCCGTGTCTCAGACGCCGCATTGCAGTGTCTTGGTTTAATATTTCAATGAGAATCACTGGTTGGACCGGTGCCAACAGGACTCCTCCATTCGCGTTATTATTCCACATAGAATGCACATTGCACATTGTATATTCGCGGTCCTAGGGAATTATGTGCTCCTGCTGCAACTGTGTGTATTCCTACATAAGGCGTATTAAATATAACCTATGAGTATAATATCTATTAAGCTCCTTAACTGTTTCTTTGACTTTTATAACCGCAATTTTAATTGTATACCTGCAGCTATCAGTCTTTTCGTGACCACGGTCAATGCAATCGCAACACAACGATAACCATTTTTACTGTTTACATGCGTCATTTAGTTCATATCTTGTTGAAAAGGCTTGTGTTGGTTACTCTGATACTTTTAAATTCTTAAGAACGTTATTTCCAAAATGCATCACTATCCTTTCCAACAATGTTTTGTTGTTTACGAAGCAGCTATTTCTATGTTTATAAATAAAAGTAAAACTATACTATATCTTCAGAAAAGCACTAAGCTTATAACTTTGCAAGAAAAGGCTTGGCAAAAGCCGCACAAAACATCATAGCGACCGTTACTCTTGGCCTCTATTATTCTACGGACAAGTTGAATTTTCAGTTAAGTCAAATGTACACTTCACCTAAACTTAGAACCTATATCGCCGACGTAAACATTTTTTCATAACCAAGTAACACGTATTTTTTGTACTGAAACATTTCGGGATCCGTCTAACACCTACCGGCTACACAAAGGTAATGAGGCAGTTATTTCAGTCCTTTGTTTATTTACAAAATATCACTCCGTTTGAAGGCGGACCATCAAAATGAGTCGTAAAGTTGGAAATTCCATAAAAAGTCGTGTTGATGACCTCCGTAATTGAACTACGCTCTTTGTAGCAGAGACAATGGCTGTCCATGCTTTGGATCTATTGATTAGGAAGTCTTTAAGGTGCCGACACTGATCTCTGTAACCGGAAAGAAACAGCCTCTCCTGTTGAATGGATTCATTTGTGCCAGTGGGGCAAGGTAATGCCTTTGATGGTAAGAAAAATTAGAGGTTGAAGCTGCTGTCAACATTCCATAATTAAACATGTCAATAGGCAGCAATACAAGAACTGTAATATCGTTTAAGAAATTGATCATGCATTTATACCACAAATGGAATTCTAAATAACGGTAATTTTAGTACCAAGCCCTAAGAAACCTCAAAGTGTAATAATCCCAAAATCCTAACGATTTTGACGACAATTTGCGTTACTTAAAGTTTCTCAAATCTCTAAGTGGTAGGTATGTAGAAGTAAGTACATTTACCCGATGTTGACAATAGTGCCCTCACAAAGGCTGCATTAAGCCCACAAAAGAGTTAAAAGCTAAAGGCGAGTTAGTTCCCTGCTCCTTGTAATACGATATCCTGTTTATCCCGACGAACAATTATTGAAGCGTGAAAAGCAGTGTCCTCCTATTATTTACACAGCGTTTTGTATGCGGGCATTCCGTTTTTACAAAAATATCGCGTTTCCAAACGCATTAAGCATCCGATATTGGTTGGGTTTTAATAAATTTACTAAAATCGTTTAGATAATTTATTAGTAGCTTTATACCTATAGATATATAGAAAAACTCTTTATTGATCACCAGTTATACAAAAAATACTTAGTTATTTAAATAAACTATTTCAAATGTTCGCTCACAGCGATCTCTTCTGGACAACCATGCATGGAATAGATTACCTACACATTATGGAAGGCGGTGGTTTGTCAAATATGTAGGTATAGTAAACTTTAAACAAAATTAAAGTCATCATCATCATAATTAGGCTGTGTTAGTCCACTGCTGGACGTAGGCCTCTCCCAAGGTACTGAGCCCGATCTTCGGCTCATTGGGAGGGAGATGCCCTAATCGCCACGTTGGGCAGGCGGGTATCGCAGGACGTAGCTCCTCGCACCGGTGACGCTGCTGCCCGTCACCGGCCTGTAGTATTTAGCTACGCCATTAAAGTAACTCAAATAAACAAAACAAAAATATAATTGTATAATATTCGAATATCGATGTCTATTTTTAATATATCCTAGATATGTTTAATATTTTCTTTAACGTTACAATTTACCGATGTTTGTTTCATGCATTTTATTCGTTTAGACACATTATGATCAATATTATATGTATTAACGAAAACAACGCAGAATTACTTAAACACAAAATCTAGATAGATAGAATGATACTCAATATTATAAAGTGCCACTATATTTTAAAAGAATACACTTAGATTAATTTTCAAACATTATAGAATTAGATAAAAAAAAATGTTTTTTGAGCGAAACATTAACTCTGAATTATTATTTCCAACGAAGATATCGATACCAATGAACAAAAAAAAGCAGTACTGCCAGTTTATACAAAAATAAAAGATTAAAACACGTTATTTATTTTAAAAATATTATCAAAAGATACAAGATTTCTTTGTGGACAGCATTAGTAGAATCGTAATGGTGGAAATGTGTCAATACACATTAGTCTGATTTGTCGGCCGCCGCGACCGACCCGGCGGGGCAGGCCATTTTTTGTATGGAATATTTTTGTCTGCTCTGCTAACTCAATACGAAATTCACAAAAAAAAATTACACCAAAAGGTTTGCTATGATTTCACCGAAGTTCATTTAATAAACATAAATTGTGTATTATGTCGGACATGTCTGTCTGATAAATTTGTTTCACGATTCCTAACTACAAAAAAAATTGGAGTGAAATGTTCAATTGTAAAAATTGTACCTAAACTGTTAATAAAAGTTTCAATCTCCATGACATCATTAAGCAATCACCAGACACCATGATTTCATAAAGTCAAACAGTATATGAATCATGTCGTTGGTCCGACGAGCCGCCCGGGCCGGCCCAAAGGTTTCCGCTCACAAATAAACAAACATTTTAATATTATACACAAAGCGTCAATACGAGCGAAAAATTTAACTTTACGCCTCCCAGATGCGTACTTTCCGCGGACATTACATTTTTAAAATCGCATTCTGTGAAACAGCAAACAGCGATATAGGCCTACCCGGACGGCGCGGCGCAACGTTTTTTAATCTAACTTTAGCGTTTGTAAAAATTACTATTTAAATATTTACACAGCGGCGCTAATTAACAGAGATTTAACCCTTCCGTCGCCCAGGCTCACTTTATTATTTAACCCTGTGGTAATATTTGGTGCGTATTAAAATATGAAAAATTAATAAACTCTGCGGTTTGGCTCGTTGCAATATAATTCGGTTTAGGATTTATAGGACTTGTAGACTATTGCAGTCATGTACGGTATTTATTTATTTTTACATCTACAATTTTGTATTGACATTCATGATATAGATAAAGCTATTAATTGTTTTTATGAACTTTATCTATGGTAAATTAAGTACTTAATAAAGTTAAATAACGCAATTTCTTAAAAGCAATAAGACTCTACAATAGAAAGATAATCATGTTATTGTTTTAGATTTATTAGGTAGATATATTAGGTGGAATTTTTGTATTTTTACTTTATTGGATAATTACAAGCAAGGCTTATATTCTTATTACTTTCAGGCTAAAAATTCAACAGCTAAACAAAATAGAAGCCCTACGGAGCAAATAATAACAAACTAGATAATTTAAGCATATATGGAAAAGAAGAACTGAATAAGGCTATCGAACTCGCTACTGAATAGTGACGTTTATAAAGAGAAGGAGGAAGTGTGAACATTCGTGGACGACGTACCTTGCGGTGGTGCAGTCGCGGTAGAGGACATCGAAGTCTTTGCAAGAGAGCAGCTTGCAGCGGTTGACGCCCGGCTGGATGGCGCCTAGACCACGCAGGATGCGCACCTGCTCCACGTTGCACACCAGCGGCACTATGTCCAGTCTCTTCAGCTTAGTGTACACTGTGTGCAGCCCGCCCACCAGGTGCTTCAAGAACAGCTCGAACGCTTGCGGCAGGCACAGCATCGTGTCGCCCTGAATTATGAACGCGGCCACCTTTTGGCCCCGGTAGTCGACCAGCTTGCACTCGTTGGCAGACGGGTCGGAGGTGGAGATGGGCGGCGGGCTACCGTAGCGCGGCGGGCCGTGGTGGTGCGCCGCCGCCATCAGTTCGAGCGGTGAGTGGTGCATCATCTGCAGCGAGCCCAGCAGGCCGAGGCCGGGCGGTGGCAGCGGTAGCCGCGGCGCCAGCAGCTGCGGCGGGCTGAGACCGCGCGCTGGCGACGCCGCCTTCACTCTTGGTGAGCCCCCTGAGGAGCCGCTCACCTCGCTCGCGGTTGACGCTGAGTCCACGGCGGACTCCATCTCGGAACGTTCTACGCGCGCATCACACGCCCGACGTGCGCGCCGCTCCGCGCAACAATAAATAAAAAGCCGGAGCGCGCGAGGGCGCGGCCGCTTGCGCGCGCCCGCCCCGGCTCCCGCCCGCCATTGGCCGCCTGCGACTGCAACTTTAATTCGATTGGGTGACGACACGCTCGCGGAGTCTCCGCCTTATTTTTCGTTGCGCGCGAAGAAACGTTTCTGTTTCTTTTGGATGGTGTGCGATGCGGCCGCGGAGCGCTCGCCGCTCTGATAACAATGTCGCCGGCAATCAATAGCGCCGGATGTCCGCGGATACACGTGCTCTCTACACCACACTATCTCATGCTCATTTGTTTTGATACTTTAGAAGTAGCTTGACAATAATCTTTATTTAGAAGTTCTGTATCTCAGCAATACTTAAGTATCCTACTAGTGCATACCTATTACTGAATTTAATGAAAAGAACCGACATGGAGGTTGTACATTCATATCGATAAGAACTGATCATATTTTGTGATATTTAATGATGTTCATAAACTTTCTAAGAATATAATTCAATTATGGTTGGGTTTAATACAGTAACAAAACATATTTTAATGTATTTTGATTAGGTAGTTAAGCTAAAATTTATTTAATTTTTATGTCGAGAGTTGATTAGGTAATAGTTACTAAGTATAATAATACGGTTGTAGTGAAGTCTAGGTAAGCTTTGTATGGTATAATTTATTCTGTGGTCTAGCTAAACAGTAGGATTTAATAGTAGGTAAATAAAATTCTTGCTACAATATGTTAGAAACTTACCTATTAAGTAGAGACTAATATAATACGCTTGAAACTTTGATGCCTAAATTGTTTTTTTTTATCTATTATTAAATATAAGCAAGTAAGTAATTAAGCAAGTGCCTACAGTTTCTACTGGGAACTACTAGTCTCAAAGGTTAACTAAATAGCCTAGGTATCGTCGTAGTATCAAACTAACTATTATGAGACATTACAATACAAAGGGGTCGAAAGTGTCGAAACAATGGCATCTCGACAACATCGCGAAACTCCTGAAAGCCACTCCGATGGGTTCCGTCGTTACCATCATCTCGCTTACTCTCAAACAGGCACACGCAAATATAAACCTTATCTATCTTAGCATAGAAACTATTTTAGTATTGATATTCTTATAGTGTTAATAAAGTTCTTGAAGAGTTCTTTGTATTTCGTGATTATTGCTAACATTACATACTTAAGATTATAATAAGTTACAATGATATTGAATATTATGAAGAGGTACAAGTAGGACCTACTTATCGATAAGATTTTGTTTTGTTAGGAACGTATAAATTTGTTTCTTTGTACAAAGTTTTAAGGTTGATAATAAATATTTAAGTAGGTTTGTTTTATCATATTAGTTTTATTTAATATAAGTAGTTCGTAACTTTATTATTTTTACGACGTTTATTCTTAGCCTAGCAGTCTCCTATGCTACATATTATACAGTACATACATAAATATAAGATAGGTAGTAGAGTTTTGGCGGGAACGTGGAAAAGTGTGTGTTATCTAATTATATTTTTTCCTAAAACTTGTGTTCTTCCGCGTGTTAATGTGTAATAAAAGTGGATTATTAACCATTAAGTGCCAGTGAATGCGTGCGAGTGTAGAGAAACAGCACAATGTTGAAAAACATGCTATTTGCGTTCTCACCAAAATTCCACTGAAAATCTTCAGTAAACAACACATTTTTACTGAAGGTATGACATAGACTAGACTTTTACTTGAAAACTGACCTGCAATGTGACTTAGGCCCATTTCTACGACTAAAATTCATAATAACTTGAAAAATTTCAATACTTGACACTGGCTAAATACACTAATCGTGTGGAGCCATAAAGAAACTAAAAAAAAAGATAGGTAGTAAATATTGACATCACTTAATGTCAACTTATAGTTAACTTAAACGTTCTTATGTTCGAAGTATAATACCTAGGTATTATTTAATGAAATAGTTTTAGTAAATCTTTTTTGCTTTTTAAATATTCTGTGACTTGCTTTCATTTTAAATAGGTACCTACTTTTATTTTTAAGTTAAGCACTTCCAGCGAACATCTTCAGATTGATTATAATTTGTCATGAGTAGGTATATACGAGTATAGTTTAGTCTGTACCTACCTAATTAAACTTTAAATAAATTATAATTCGTATTTGTATTAGGTAGTCTCCTAAGTCGTAATCCTCTATACTTCCTACTTTTCCCTGTGCAAAATTTTAGCCAAATCGGTCAAGCTGTTTGACCGTGAAAAGGTCCTTAACGAATATAAAAAAATACTTTAGCATTTGTAATAAGTATTGGTATTGATTGATTATTGATATTAATATTTTTTTATTATTATACTTGAGAGAGGCCGACGTCGAGCGGTCGACTGATAACGGCAAATTATAATTATTATTATTTAACACTTGCATAAACCAGAAATATTGTGATAATTTATTTTAATGGATGAAATCATGTGCTTTATATCAAGGCCATAATTTTATTTGGCGTATTACTCTTTGCTACGACTAAGAGCTTAGAGATTTCTATTACAAACAAGAAATAAATATTTTTATTTCTTATTTTTTTTAATACAATAGTATGTAAATTGTTAAACACAATCCAAAATTTCATCGTACCGACGGGACTTGCACCCGCAACCTCCGGAATAACATGTTCCGGTGCTTTGCCAATTAAGCCACGGTGCGAAGTATCGTTACGACGAAATTAGTGGATTGCATTTTGTTAACCCAATTATGCATTGGTGGCGCCATCTATGACTACTTATTACGTAAGTTAATCATTCGGAAGAATACATTACAGTTTTCAAATCCGACGAGAGATGTTGCACTGCGTAAATCAAATATTATGTTTCTTTGAAGTGTTTCACACTTTATATTTTTGTAAATTGTTAAACACAATCCAAAATTTCATCGTACCGACGGGACTTGAACCCGCAACCTCCGGAATAACATGTTCCGGTGCTTTGCCAATTAAGCCACGGTGCGAAGTATCGTTACGACGAAATTAGTGGATTGCATTTTGTTAACCCAATTATGCATTGGTGGCGCCATCTATGACTACTTATTACGTAAGTTAATCATTCGGAAGAATACATTACAGTTTTCAAATCCGACGAGAGATGTTGCACTGCGTAAATCAAATATTATGTTTCTTTGAAGTGTTTCACACTTTATATTTTTGTAAATTGTTAAACACAACCCAAAATTTCATCGTACCGACGGGACTTGAACCCGCAACCTCCGGAATAACATGTTCCGGTGCTTTGCCAATTAAGCCACGGTGCGAAGTATCGTTACGACGAAATGAGTGGATTGCATTTTGTTAACCCAATTATGCATTGGTGGCGCCATCTATGACTACTTATTACGTAAGTTAATCATAGTCATAGATGGCGCCACCAATGCATAATTGGGTTAACAAAATGCAATCCACTAATTTCGTCGTAACGATACTTCGCACCGTGGCTTAATTGGCAAAGCACCGGAACATGTTATTCCGGAGGTTGCGGGTTCAAGTCCCGTCGGTACGATGAAATTTTGGATTGTGTTTAACAATTTACAAAAATATAAAGTGTGAAACACTTCAAAGAAACATAATATTTGATTTACGCAGTGCAACATCTCTCGTCGGATTTGAAAACTGTAATGTATTCTTCCGAATGATTAACTTACGTAATAAGTAGTCATAGATGGCGCCACCAATGCATAATTGGGTTAACAAAATACAATCCACTAATTTCGTCGTAACGATACTTCGCACCGTGGCTTAATTGGCAAAGCACCGGAACATGTTATTCCGGAGGTTGCGGGTTCAAGTCCCGTCGGTACGATGAAATTTTGGATTGTGTTTAACAATTTACAAAAATATAAAGTGTGAAACACTTCAAAGAAACATAATATTTGATTTACGCAGTGCAACATCTCTCGTCGGATTTGAAAACTGTAATGTATTCTTCCGAATGATTAACTTACGTAATAAGTAGTCATAGATGGCGCCACCAATGCATAATTGGGTTAACAAAATGCAATCCACTAATTTCGTCGTAACGATACTTCGCACCGTGGCTTAATTGGCAAAGCACCGGAACATGTTATTCCGGAGGTTGCGGGTTCAAGTCCCGTCGGTACGATGAAATTTTGGATTGTGTTTAACAATTTACAAAAATATAAAGTGTGAAACACTTCAAAGAAACATAATATTTACAATAGTATGCTTGACAAGCTTTACAAACTTACGACGTTGTAGACTGATACCGGTTGATTATTGTGATATTTTTATATTTGTGTGTTACTGGATTTTTCCGGCAATTATTAGGTATTCTCAACTGTTTTTAATAATTCTATTTATTATAAGTCTGTATATCTCGTCGCGGTCTGAGCAGACCCTGTTTATCATGCTCTTATCGCATAAACATTTTCTTACTTACATCTAATGAGATGGTAGGTATCTTTAGAGATGTCATTACATCTCTAAAGATACCTATCAGATATGATGGATATAACCCCCGTGATAGACATATACACTGTGTTGAATATTATATTGATCCTTATATTTTAAATCCATGTTTAATTTAGATCAAACATCTTAAGAGCATACTACTTATAAGTCGTTTTAAATATGTTATCTCTATGTAAAGAGGAATATTTTCTTCTAACAGATTATCTACATTTATTATCAACTGACAAACAAATTAATAGCATGTAACCACTTATCTGCCTCAGAGATTTCACAAGATTATTGTCTACAGCTGCCTTTACATGAACCTTAATACCATTTTAGTACTATGTCAAAATAAGTAGCATGATCATTTCTAGGTAATTTTCTACGAGATAGGTCCTAGTAATATTTTTGACAAGGAACTGAATAGAATTCACATTTTATTTTCCTTGAGTATAATCTTTTATCTTTGTGCCACGGATAGGTATCCTGTTTATTTACTAACGTCACTTTGTATGAAAAATATAATGAGGTATCAGGCAAGTAGCTCTTGTATTTTGTCTCTCGTTACTTATCTTATAATTTATTAATCGCCTGGCACACAAATATCATAAACCATAAATGTATCTTTAATATAAAGGTATTATTATAAATTGTTTTTTATATATTTTATAGACTAGCGTTAGCCCACTATCTCACCTGTTGGTAAGTGATGATGCGGTCGAAGATGGTAAGCACGCTAGGCCTAGAATGGAAATTGGCTTTCAAGGATAGCTGCCGGAACACATTAGATGTTTGGCGACAGATTTTCTAACTTGAACTTGAACCATGTAGATGCAATAGTTTACCTAATTATACCACACAACTTCTTATGGTTGTAAATGTCTCCCACATGAGGATTATTGATGCCTTACTGAATCCATTCCCTAGGCTTAGATCCTAACCCTATAATATCTATCTAGGTACCTAGGTGGTTCTTTATGCTGGTGGACCACTAATAACAGGCTGTGGCAGTGGCTCGAACCAACCAACAAATAAAGAAACGTCACTAAACAGTTCGCGGAGTTTTGGCATGATGTTTAGAAGACGTTGGTAAAGTTGTACGTTGTACTTAAGACAGCTGTCATTCGGATTATCGCGCTATCGTCTTTCATTTCCAACAAGCAAGATTTCATCTTAGACCGCAACGTCACTTAACATCAGGTGATAGGAATAGTGGTCAAGTGCGCTGGTATGTTCGGAATAATAATAAAAAGTTTTAAAATTATTAGGTAGGTATGTTATGTCTTAGTCAAGAAGTAGGTCAAGCAAGAACATCTTACAGAATTGGTTCTAATTCTCGTAGAGTACCACCCGCTTCAACAGTGGCTCTCTACCTCGGACCTGTAGGTATGATGTGGAATGATCTTTCCCTCTAGCTTTAGAATGGAGTCCAAAGGTCGGCAAAGGCAACGCATCAACAGCGCACATAGTGTTTCAGATGTTTTAGGCGACGGTTACTTATTTCTATCCGGCGGGCCTTTACCTACTTTAACATAAAAAAAAACTTTGAAAAATGTGTAAGCACCGATAGTTTTCAATAAAACTTACATAGCAGATAGCTCAAACATGATTTTCTAAAAGACTTTCACTATTGAGTTTCTTAATTTTAGATAGGTAGTGCAAGACAACACTCACAATATATGTACTTGCAAATTACACTAATTGATAGATGGAAAACATTGACTGACAAACAAAAAAAGGCATTGTATAAAAAACATGGCGGAATGCGATGTGTGATTAAAGTTAACTGCAAATGAATGGCAACGCAAAATGCTTTACCAAAAATATAAGAGCAGCAGGGATTAGTCCGCAAAAAGTATCTGCAACAAATGGTTGTCACCGGCAATAAATCGGGCTCAACATCGTACCTACTGCAACACACTGCAACTCGTTAAACTTTATTTTTATATTAAAGCCGTAACTTCGGTACGCGACGGCCAGAACTGTATAATCCCTGTCGTGGAACGTGAAATTTTATGTCCCACCTATGTAGGTACTATATGTAAATCGAATGCGCTTGATATATGGTATTGAAACACTCTATCAATGGAACTAAGTTTTAAATGCCATTGTACACCGACTTCTATCATTGATGAGCTTCTTAATTCCAGTTAATGTTGCTTTTTGGGTTCCGAACTCAAAAGGTACCAAACGAACCCTATTACTAAGACTTCGCTGTCCGTCTAGTCAGAGCAGTATCTCCTTAACCAAATTTGGTAGAAAATTTAAATTTAAAAGGAATATGCCCGCTATAGCAACAGATAATAATGATTTAATATCGTTAAAAAAAACTAAAAGAACCGACTTCAAATGCCGCGCTAGTTATTTTCAGTACCAAGTTTGAAGTATTTATCTCCATATCTCTGGAGATACTCAGCAGATCGAGAGTCCCAGTGGCGTAAAGGATAGATGGCTTATTTTATAAACGAGAGATCGTGATTTGTGACTGAGTCACAAAACACCCTGTACTCTTCTCTGTAGAACGTGTAGAGCGCATAACCCAACACCATTTCTATAAAGCTTACTAGCAATGTGGGTTGCACATTACTAGTAGTCTTATTAACCCCTCCAACTAAGTTAATTATGCTTGCGTCTGGAGTGGGTTCGGGTCAATAGTGCAATGGGTGGGGATCGAACTCACGACTTCTCGATCACCAGGCCGACACCTTAGCCATTGGGCTATTGCCGCTTTTATCATTAGTTCGCACATGGTCTCCAAATGTCTCTAACACGAACAATATTCTAACTATATACATACATAGCTATGCATTAAAACCGCACCACCATAACTCATTTAATTATTTCACATTGTATTCAGACTGTATCCCAACCCAAGTGCAGCAAATAATTCACCAATGGCATAGAATACCTAATACGTACAACCTAAAACCTGGTACCTGGCTCTGGTACGAAATACCTAATGCTGCGTATGGTATTGTACGGTTTTGTCTCCATTTGTAGTGTAGGAGGCTACATTGACATTTTGTGCTCTCATCTATGTCCAAATTATAGAAACTGTTGAGCCCTATTTTGTTATTACTTTAGCCAATATTTTTTCTGAGGTTCAACATTAGGTACCTAACGATTATTTTTATTTTAAAATTATCGTAAATTTGTAATATTATTATTGTTTATATACCGGCTGTAATTCACGTACCTTTAGTCGAATTTTCTCGACTTAGGTTTCGAGCGAGTCCGTCGCAGTCCTCAGGAGTGAGGTCACGCGGTGTGATCGCGATGTGCACTGCGGTCGCCGCTCGCTGCGCTCGGCTTGACAGCCGGGGTGGGGGCGGACTCGGCGGCGATCGGGAACGGCTGTTCCTTTTCGGTACCGAGGATGCCTGAGATAGCCCGAATGATGTCATCGTCGGTTCTTCATCGCTGCTACTCCTATCGCCAGAAGTACCGTCGCAAACAATGCTGACTGTGTCACACTCCAGACTGACCGACACTTTCTTTTTCTTTTAAGAATCGGTTTCCACGCTGACGGCAAGGTCCATCCACTATCTCGGTTAAAATTGGGGTGTCTTTTTATCTCAATAGCCTCACGTACTTTTCTAGGTACAAAGAACTTCTCTCTAGCTAGTACGGAGGCTTTATCGAATCGGATAAAGTGGTTTGTGTCCGCGAGATGTGCATGCTCCGCGATGGCGGATCTTGTCGTGTCCGAATTCTTAATGCTCCTTATGTGTTCCGTAAGTCTTGTTGTGATGTTGCGTCGAGTTTCTCCTACGTAGCTCTTGCCACAGTCGCATGGTATTCTGTACACGCCCGCAACGTTCAGCTCGTCCTTGTCCTTCGGTGAACGCAGCATATGTCTCAGATGACCTGTTGGGCGGAAGATCGTCTTGACATCATATTCCCGTCGTAAAAGATATCCGATTCGATCCGTTACTCCTTTTACGAACGGTAAATAAGCCGGTTATCGATTCGCTACTTGTGGTCGCTTACGTTCACTCTGTTTACACCACCGGCCACATTGTCGCCAGCTGTAGCCATTATCTTCAAGTACCCCCCTCACGTGATTAAGCTCACCATCTCGGTATGGAGGGTCGCATATTCTTAGAGCTCGGTTGATTAATGCTCTGGGTACCGAGGACAAGTGTGCCGGGTGGTGATGCGAATTGGCGTGTAGATACCTTTCCGTGTGAGTTGGCTTTCGATACACTGTGTGTGCGAGACTTCCATCTGGCCTGCGGATCACGCGTACATCGAGAAAGGATCGAGTGCCATCACTTTTTTCTTCCACTGTGACTGCGATGTTGCGATGCACTTGGTTCAGATGATCCGCAAAACCAGCTATACCATCCATAGTGATGACCGCAAAGATGTCGTCCACGTATCTCAACCAAACTCTAGGTCTAACAACTGCCGCATTTAACGCCTTATTCTCAAACCACTCCATGAATATATTAGCTACCACTAGAGCTATTGGAGACCCCATCGCCACTCCATCCACTTGAAGAAAATATTCTCCTCTCCACATTAAGTAACCGCTAGACAGTATTTAGACAGTAATCTATGCACTGGGTGTATTCGGTAGGTAGGTCAGAACCTTGAATTATGGGTATTATAATGTTCATAGTTTCATCTACCGGGACACTCGTGAATAGTGATGCGATGTCGAAGCTCACCATGATCTCCGAGGGCTGTATTCGTATATCTTCTAACAACTGGACGAATTGGTACGAGTCTTTCACAAAAGTATCAGTCTTGCCCGTGTACTGCTCAAGGATACTTGCCAGGTGTTTAGATAACTTACAAGTCGGTGCATCTATTTATGAGACTATATAGGTCGCAACGGCCAGTCCGGCTTGTGTACCTTGGGTAAGCCATATAGGGTAGGGTTATGGAGACGTAAGCGTGCCTGCAACTCGATATCGGGTAATGTTTTCACTAGCTGGACCACTTTTGTAGAACCCCTCAAGGTCGGGTTGTACTTCACCTTCTTGTAAATGCTAATGCTATCTCAGGCATCCTCGGTACCTAAAGGAACAGCCATTCCCGATCGCCGCCGAGTCCGCCCCCACCCTGGCTCTCAAGCCGAGCGCAGCGAGCGGTCGCCGCTCGCTGCGCAGTGCACATCGCGATCACACCGCGTGACCTCACTCCCGAGGAAGAGCGACGGACTCGCTCGAAACCTCGGTCGAGAAAATTCGACTAAAGGTACGTGAATTACAGCCGGTATATAAACAATAATAACACCTAACGATTGTTAAGGTAACCAAATAAATAAAAGTGATAATAACAACATTAACCTTAAATTAGATATATCGTAAACATTTTATAAGAGTTATAACTATGAATAATAATGCAATAAGTAATTTACTATTGCTACCTAGGTATATTGAGTTTTCTGACAATCGTAACATATAATAAATTTAAGAAATAGATATAGTTTTGTTCTAAGTAGTCTATTTTACAATATTTGTGTTCTCTACTCGATAATCCATTAAGTGACTACAGGATTATCGAGTATATATTGCATTATTGCATTAGAATAATGATAACAGGCATTAGAAAAGGTAAAAATTACAATAACAATTATGTTGGTTGAAATAGTAAAAATTATCTCATTTAACAACGATTGAGATTAATTTAATTATTTGAAGTGGTTAAAACTAACATCATTGAACATTAGACTTCAATTAGAGCAAATATTACAGAAAACAATGCGTTAGAGAAATGCCCGTCAGCTTTCAGACAATAATTCCAGTCAGGCACCGTTCATGCATTTACCGGTAGAACCAGAAAATTAAATTTGTTCACAATGCAACGTGTGCTGGCTTTTGATAATAATTTATGTTTTCACTAATTTGCTCCGGGCTGAAATTGGGAATGGGTCGACGACGGGCAAATTCGATTGGAGAGAAAACTGTCCGTAGATAGTTTTGGTAGTACGAGATAGGTACTTATTAGTACTGAGGCACAGAATAAATAATGGTAGGTAAGTACTACGTAACCGAGGTCCTACCATAAGATGTAAAACAGTCTTAAGTATTTGAAACTTATCTCACCTGTGCTAGATATTGCTGCTCTACTCCCCTGAGTCAGCATCTCCTTCGTCAGGCGTAAGAAGAGTTAACCTATATTTTGCAAATCAATTATTACGCTGAATTCTCAAGTTACCTTATACTAGTGATTACTACCACAGAATAAATAAGAGTATAAGTATTTCTACTTAGTTATAGTAAGTAAACTATAGTAATCAATAAACACATTATTTAGGACTTTGAAGCAGATTCTGCCTGCCCCAAAGTACCAATTAATATGCTTAGGGTAAAAATAATTAATTTAAGGTTAAGTAGAGTAGATAGGCAAGATAAACGAGTTGTCTTTAAGGTACAACTACGAGTCAAGAATGGTAAAATATCTAATTAGATAATATAGATGTGTACATTTCTACCTAGCTTACCAAACCTTCACTAACAGTACTTAAGGTCAATGTAAAGATAATTTACAAACCATCCACACCAAACAACCATACAAATCTCGTTCTACAGTCATATTCACCATCTGCGACAAAACACACATAGACTCTTGCTCACACCTTTTCATTAGGGGCACGTCAAACGTAACGCAAACGCTAACTTTAATGGAAATGCTGAGTTCAAGTAACTGTGTTTGCTCGGTTCCGAGGTGTGATGCGATTCAAGTCCAGGGCTTTGACTTCTCTAGCTTTGATGTAAAAAATCAGCCGAGCTCCCTACAAGCCAATATTGACACGGCCGCAGGAATAACGTCACACTAACCAGGAACAGCCTATTCTTGGAGCAAATTTTTATCTGGACATATACAAATTAATCATAGATAGGTATATGGTATATAATAGGTGTTGATATTGAAATTTTGGGGATTAGCTGTATCATGGCAATACAACTGTCTTGCGCCATGAATGTGCCGCAGCACCGCATGCACTGAGCGCAATGAGAGCAAATAGGTGTCGACAGCTCAATATTTGGTAAACTATAAGTAAAAGTGGAGACAACATTTGACAAAGCTCGTTAGAAACATTTTTGTTAAAATACTCAATGCTATGCTATATCTCTAACACTGAGATTCTGGAAGTTTGATGTATCTATCTGAAAATTCATCTAAATCAATCCTCAATGTTCAGAATTACAGCAGTGACGAAGTGTTTCTTCGGTGTCGCGGTTTTCGACTGACATTAAACTTGCTAAACCTATCAACGGTTTATTAAACTAAGTAGGTATATTCATATTGAAAAGGCAAAAGATGCAGACTAAAAATGTTATCGCTTTGATAGTTCAAGCAATTAAATTAGGACATTGCTATGAATTTATGGAATAAAATTACTTGATCAGTCACTTACCTTATGTTATTCATGAATATATCCCATTAGAGTTACCGTATCAAGAACGTATCAACAACCAATCTTATTTGTAATATGTACTTATCTAGGATTACGAATGTATGGGCTGTGTTATCTAGGGCAAATAACTTTTCCCAAAATGATACCGATAATATCGCAAGCCATTTACAGTTAGTAAATGTCGTTTGGCAGATAATTGCTTGGTAATTTAAGAATTTTTATATGAACCCAAATGCACAGCATAAAAAAAATCTGAGTAAAAAATCTCGTAACAGTTAGTTTCTGGCGCTTCGCCGGCCGCTGCTCGCGCTCTGTTGGGATCGCAGTTCTAACCTGACCTAACTTACTTTTTTCTAGTGTAACCTACTTAATCTAAATTTTGCTACAATAAACATTTAAACTTGACAAAGTAAAATGATGCCAAATAATAACTTGACCAAGTCAATATAATGCGAAATGTAAATTTGCAAAAGATTTATTTGGGAAATGAAACTAGGGTGATAAGTTTTTTTGGAAGTGTTTAATGAAAAATATTTTGCCCAAAGAGCAGTTCACCACTTATGAACTATGAAATCAAGCTTTTCTCCTTCATATAGAACGACAATCGCCTGCATACATACATCCCGTCAATCGGTTCCATATTAATAACCAAAGAAAGGCTAACGAAGTAGATCCCAGAATAGGCAGCCCTCACTCGTACAAAGGGGCAACTTGACTATTTTTCCATGTTTCACGCCCTGTCTGTCTTTTGATTCAGTGGCTGTGTAATGTGGTGTTGCCGCATTTATTTTGCACTCTTCCCTTGGTGTTGCCAGTTTATTTTGCATTCTCTTGGCGGTGCCAGTTATTCCACAGCTCTTTGAAGTCAAAGCTCTTTTGACTTTACGGGGGCTTAGTCGACGCTGACCACAGTGCAGAGTGGATGATACGTTTTTGCGCTGAATAGTCTCGTGTACCTAGATTTTTAGTTGCTTGTAATCTTTTGCTTGTAGTTCTTAATGAACCTCGTGCTAAATCGACGGCGCCTTTTTATTTTAAACTGGCTATACGACCTACCAGTTTTTGGGTTACCTAAATGTCAAACCAACATGTATTATTAGCAACAATGGTATAAGTACTCACTACTCACGAAACGTACATAGTATGCGGCGAGTACTAGAATGAATGATTGGACATGAAGCCTTGTGGCGTTGCATCATTCGTAGCATGTACCTATCTATTGTATTCAGGAAATATTGTCAGTATAATAATAATATTGTCAGTATAATAGTATTTGTAGAGTTCCCCAAACGAAGTGCGGTTAAAATGGCTGACAAAGGGTCGATCGAAGGCCTTAATGGCAATAGACGAAAAATTATTCATACTCGCGTATTGACTGTACGGCGACAAGGCGAGAGCCCGCGAAACAACAAAGAGGGTTGTCACATTTTTATTATAATATTGTGGTTATTTTAATTTTCTGTAGAAATATGCTCTTTGTAAAGAAAGTAGAAGAAAGTATTTGTTAGTAGAACATCAGTACAACGTTTTTCATCTTGGTATTTAATTTTGAAGGTCCATCCCTTGGACCTGCCTTTAAATACATATTAGACAAATTGATTAACACATATTTATCTGTGACGAAATAGAATACTTTTTAGTTATTATAAGAGACACTTATAGGTAGATACTAAGCACGACAATGTTTTTATTGACTAAAATACTGGCAATAACTTATTTTTACAGATTAACTGGAAGTCTTTATAGCTTTACAGGAGGCCCATGTTCAAAGTAAGGATTCGTTGTCACCCGTACGAAGGTAATTATTATTATTACCTTCCTGCGTTAGACCTTAATTAACCCTACAAGTAATTCCTGCCTAGGCGGTGGTAAATAGGTGATAACTGGCTTCGGCCGTACCGTACTTCAAACCACCTAATAAATAATTACATGTCACCAAGTTCCAGCATGATGTTCAGTGACAGTCAGTTTGGGAGACAAGTATGGATAAATTGGACTAAAGGCAGTTGTCCAGCACCTCATATCCTTTCGATTCTATCTTAGAATACATCAAAACATAAATCAGTTAGGTGATCATGTGCTTCATCAGATCAGTAACTTTATTTTATTTTAAAAATTCTATACCATCTTCTAAAATATTGCCGATGTATATAAACATTGTAATTGACAAAGTACTTACACACTAAACGATGACTCTGGTAACAAAAGCATGATATTCGTAAGTGATCACTTAATAAGATTAGTGTGAGAATAAGATAAAAAGTGTTAATAGTGTACAACCCTACATAGATCGTGTCCCGAAGCGATCAGAAGTCGGATGTGATGTCAACGCGTGACGCGTTTTGAATGTGCCTCGGTGCGGTGCCTCATAATAAATAGAATATTTTTATCGGGTACCCGCACTCACTGCCTGCAAATATTGTGTCAGTAATCTTTGAACAGTATTTCTGAGATGCCTGATGTGTGAAGTTGAAAAATCCATAGGGTTTCCATATAACGGTTCGGTTTAATTCTGTAAAGAAAACCTATAGAAATTATTTTATTTAAAAAAAATGTATTATTATTCGTCAATGGATGGCGTTCGGAACCCTTCGTGTGCGGGACAAAAGTCTGACTCGCACTTGGCCAGTTTTATTTATATACTGAATTTATAGCGATACTATATTAACTCTTCGTATGTATATTATGCTACGCCTTGCGTAGCAGCTACGCGTCGCGTAGCTGCTATGCAACGCGTCAGAATCTTATCAGAACCTAGGAATACTTAAAATGCCTATTTAGTCAACACAATATATTTACTATTTTTATTTTTTATATTAGAAGTACTACTATTATATTTCCACCCACGTATTAATTAATCTCTACCAAAAATAACCCAAGAGAATAATAAACTGGCCATATGCAAGTCGTACTCGCACTGGTAGGGTTCCGCAACACAGTAAAGTATTCTATAACTATGATTTTTCGCAACTACCAAATTAACTTAGTTTTTCATAGTGTTTGTATGAAAAACAAAGTTATATTTGCGGTCGCCATATCTCAAAAACTACTTACTGTATCGCGTTCAAACCAATTTTCGTTGTTAGTTTTTATTGAGATTTACAGCATATATTTTTTTAGATTTTTCACTCCCATACTTTAAAAGTTGAAAAAAAAAAAAAAAAGTTTTTAAGGAGGGGGTTGGACACACATTTTACCACTTTAGACGCGCCTATCTTTCAAATGATTGACTTTGAGAAAAATTGATTTTAGGAACCTCAATGTCATTTTTAATCCATGACCCACACGTGTAGGTGTGAAGAAAACATTTTTTTTTTGTTTCACTTCTATGTATGGGATGCTCCCCCCTCAAACTTGTATATCTTTTATTTTTGTATAAAAATCGAAAAAGCGGTTTACAAAATACATCTACCTACCAAGTTTCAATTCTGTAGTTCTAGCAGTTTCGGAATAAAATGGCTGTGACATACGGACGGACAGACAGACAGACATGACGATTCTATAAGGGTTCCGTTTTTTTCCATTTGGCTACGGAACCCTAAAAAGCATTTATTCCAAATAGTCAAGAAGCGTATCGCAAGCGTGACATTGTCACCCTCTATGATCAATTTTATTCGAAACCATATTTGCGTAAAGCATTTTATTACAGCCGACTATCCATCAATCCGTCAACATCTAACCCTTAAGGTACGGACACACCGCGGCGTTCTGCGAATTGTGGGCGCGATCTCAGTACTTTTCAATTGTTTTCTGATCGCGTTTGGTGTGAACCAGTCGGTACAAATACTACTGCGCTATCTGATCGCCGCCTAGATCGCGCACGCAGGACGCAGCGGTGTGTCCGTACCTTTACCCATATAAATCACATGATGCAAGATGTCGCCAATGTGCCTAATCCTCTACTTTCAGTCCTGAATGCAATGTGGATATTCATTCAAAATTTATCGTTTTCAATCTACTATTGAGTTACAAAAAATATCAATAAATTAAAATAATTTTCAGCTGTTCCTAAGGCGCAACCCAGACTGAAAGGCGCGGATGAAGCGCGGACGTCTTTTGTATGGACTATCAATACACAATGTGAGGGAAGTCTTTTGATGCAAAATATAATATAAAGTGGACAGGGTGAAGACGCGTCCTTGAACTACGTCTTACGTCTCTTCAGTCCGGCTTGCGCCTAAGGATGCAAAAAAAGTCAAAGTTGCTTGTTTGTCCAGTGCCGATGCCAATTTGGCAACATGACAAGGCATGTGATTTTATAGACTCAATATTCAGATGGCTCAAGCTAAAGGTAACATAGTAATGTGAAAAAATCTATACATCCAGATTTGTATATTTTATAATGTGCCCCATTTCTGTATATAGGCAGACGTCATCATCATCACTTATCAAAGGTTAGCAGCATGTTTTCATTTTCATTTCATTCCATTCATTTATTTATTGTCAATACGATAATCAATTTTTAGTTTTCTCATTTCATAGATGTTTTGTATATCTGTAGAGCCTTGATATGGTCAGCAAATAATTTTAAACGTTTTCTGTAGTGTGTAACAACTAAGGGCCAGTTTTACCGGTTCCTGATAATGTGTCAGATAGTAATCTGATAGATGACGCCATATAAAAGTTGTCGAAAATCTATCAGATAAGTTCCTAATAAAGCTATCAGGAACCGGTGCAACTGGCCCTAAATATAGTAGCAAAAGTGAAAAAATGTCAAAAAAGTGCGCATTTACGAGTATGTCTAGTAGAGCCTTGCATTCCAAAGGTTATACAAGAATGCGTAAAATACAACGCAGGACTTTTTGGAAGGTACTAAGGTTGAGGCACCAACAGTAGGAAAGTAGCTCCTATCTATAGTATTGCATACCTATTCAACAAATTAAATCAGTTACCTCATAATACGGGTGATACGCCGATAAACACGTCTGAGCGAGCTTCATTCAAATTGCAATACTGCCACTGTATTGATAGAGGGGGGCTTTAAATCTTTGATTGATTGCATGGAAGAATCTGTGGGTAAAACGCCAATATCGGTGTTGCCAATATTAGGAAAAATATTCGGTCTGTTACATATCAAATAGATTTTTTTTTATATCTTTTAGGCTAGCGTTTGACTGCTATCTCAAAATGTGTCGAGGATGGTAGCACGCCTAGAATGGGAACTAGCTCTCAATGACAACTGCCACAACACATTTAAATATTTTGGCGACAGATTTACAGGGTGGTAGCTGGCTAGGCAGACTACGTGTCCTATTCGCATGCTGGGGGGTTTCTTAGAGATGTGTTTAGGGTTCGGAACCCAAAGGGTACCAACGGAACCCTATTACTGAGACTCCACTGTCTGTCTGTCTGTCTGCCTGTCTGTCTGTCTGTCTGTCTGTCTGTCCGTCTGTCACCAGGCTGTATCTCATGAACCGTGATATTTAGACGGTTGAAATTTTCACAGATGATGTATTTCTGTTGCCACTATAACAACAAATACTAAGAACATAACAAAATTAAAAATGAAATGGTTTAAAACAAAAACCGTGTTTTTTACGATAACGCCATCTAGCTAGCATCATAGATGGCGCTATCGTGTTTACCTTAATCTCGGAATCTGAATCTGAATCTCGGAAACGGCTCCAACGATTAAATAAAATTTAGTATACAGGGGATTTCGGGGGCGATAAATCGATCTAGCTAGGATTCATTTTTAGAAAATGTTGTTTTATTCGTGTTTCAATAATCAACTTTATCGATAATCAACTTAAAATATGACTCTTCCCGACATCTATTAGCGAGTAGTAGTAGCTTTAGTGTTATTTAACGTTTACTTAGTTGATGTTAGAAGTTCGTTAGATATTCGTTAGATGGCGTTCAGAACCCTCCGTGTGCGGGACAAAAGTCTGACTCGCACTTGGCCAGTTTTTTCCTTCACCTGAGAGCCACTGTGAAATGCGCACATACATTTTTCGGATTTCTTTTTATTTTATCTGATAGGCTTGACCTCTGACCTGACCACTTTCCCACCTCGTGGTAAGTGATGATGTGGTCAAAGATGGTGAACACGCATCTTCGAAAAGAAGAGATGCATATTATGTTGTGTTTATGTAGACACAGTTTTATTTACTACTATTTGGATATAAGGTAGGTAAAAGGATGAACATGAGATGCTTGCCTCATGCATGGTTAGCTACGAAGTCATCTTTTAACTGAAACTGCGCAATGCTTATTGGTTGACAGAACTTTTCTCGCTCTTTTCTAGGTGATGACGCTATGACAGCAACGTTTATAGGTCTTGATTAATTTGAAATTCGGTATCCTCCTACCTATTTCAATTATATTAGAACATAGAAATATTAATAACTACCTTTTAATTAATATTTCTGTGTATTAGAAGAACATTGAACAAGTGCATGGGCATCTCCCGGAACCTGCAGCAAATCTACCCTACTCCTGACCAACTTACAGCAGAGATGTCGTGTTTCATTCGAAGGGTCTCAATGAGTAGATTACGCATTGATCAGTCGATGGTGGTTTTAAATTTGGAATTTAAGAATGATTTTTATAGTACATGTGCTTGCGTTTGACCACTATCTCATCTGTTGGTTATTGCCGATGTGGTCGAGGATGGTAGCACGCTAGAATGAGAACTAGCTCTCAGTATCAATTTTTTGACGTAGGATAGATTAGGTAGATTGGTTTAAGAATTTGTTAGTGCGATTTACACATGTATGCAAAATTTCAGCTTAATCGAACCTCTGGAAGTCGCTCTAAAATCATTTGCAAGATTTGTGACGGACAAATAAATTCGCTGTGAAGTAGAGATAAAGCTTATAAAAACAAAAAAATAATCGGTGCCTTTGCCCTTTAGAATCTTGTTATAATTATGTAGATTACTATTATCACTTTACACACCTTATAATTGTAGTAAACTGTATTCGAACTCCTCTTACGTAAAGAAGCTGAGAATGTCTCATAGTAATCCAACGGTATTTAGACTCTAAGCTCGTATTTTAGTGAAATTCAGTGCAGGCTGCATCATACATGAGTAATCTCGTTAGTGCAACAATGGTTGGCTAATCTGATACGAAAGCGCCAGTTTCGGGACTAAGCCGAAATAAATATAATCTGATTACAGATAATGGAACGGGGAGCTTTCCGCGGTAGAACTTTGTTAGTTAAATTGAAGGGAAACCCGTTTTGGCAGATAATTACGGTATTTTTTGGTCTACCGTCTTTGCGTAGGTTTGTAACGTCAAAAATATTTCTGATGTAACGTGTACATAAATCATCATCACCTTCAACATTTGCTGTTGTCTGCAAGTACGAGTATAGGTAAGCAAGTCATACAAGTATTTGTACGAATATGTCTCTACAATAAACAGATATATAATAAACCCCTCAATAAGCCTCTTTCACCATATTCCATTCTTCTCTTGAAATTGGGTATCGATTAGGTACGTAAAATTAAAATCTTAATTACCGTTGAAATTAAAACTGTACCAAAGCATAGCAGCGTCCTTTAATCTTTCGACACATCTTTTATATTGCTTAATATTTATATGTATATATTTATATGTAATACCAATTCAATCAATTTCTTAAACCATTTATTCACACGAAATCTTACTTCAACATCAAATCTAACGTCACATGTTTCCTCAGATATATATTATAAGCATATCAGAAGAAGTATAATTTAAAAGTCCCCAAGGAAATGGCTACTCGAAATGCGTAATTCCACATAGCGATCCCCGGTCACCGGCTAAAATGTAAAATGGCTCCCTTGCATTTTTTGCCTAAGTGCCATAAAGTATGACATTTATTACGGTCAGATCTGCCTCAACCACTATTGATAGGCAAATGAGAGAGTTTTTTAAAAGAAAAACGATGTCTGCTTTTTATGTGTTCTCCGGATAAGATGTTTTAAAAA
Organism: Cabera pusaria; assembly: GCA_954871355.1. Taxonomy (NCBI): domain Eukaryota; kingdom Metazoa; phylum Arthropoda; class Insecta; order Lepidoptera; family Geometridae; genus Cabera; species Cabera pusaria. The sequence goes on from OX940893.1 coordinate 12,061,616, forward strand.
TTTGGTACTCGTGAGTTTGGACGTAATGGCCGATTTTCTGTTTTGCAACATGTTTAAGGGTCTTGGCGGTCAACGCATATTAAATGCTGCAGTTTTCTTTTGTTTGATCGGAAAACTTGTGTAGAGTTATTAGGTAGGTAAGTTTTAAAGTTTCCATGGTCACTGACACTATTATTAGAATTATTTACGGGATATTTACAAAGTTTTTCTGGATGTGAGTTTTCGATATTTTGTAGCAATCGCCATGTTCACGGACGAACTGTGGCAGTGTGGAGATGACGGGTGAAGAGGGTATCACGAGCAAATAAAGCTATCCACCCGCTTTCGTACTGTTTCGTTGGTATAGTTAACTTAACCATAGAAAAATTCTAAATAGGTAAGTTTCATAATATTGAAACCAGTAATGTTAAAAAGACCTATTTCTAATGAGATGATAAGAACTTAGACATACTATATTTCGTAGTAAAGCCGTGAATGTTCGTATTTGCGAGTATCTACAACTACCCGATACGATCATAAACTTCATAAAGATCATATGTAAACTTTACATAAAGTAGTATAGTCTCTAGATTTTCATAAGATAGGGTTCAGCTCTTGAGGAATTCAGAAATTAAGCTATCATCGCAGATAACACCAATAACTCAGCGAATAGGTCAAGCACAATAGTGAGTGTCACCGATAATCGTATATTAAAGCCCTTATCCCTATGAGCACCTTTGCGACAATAGAAAGGAATATAATGTCGAAAAGTGGCCACATAAAAATGACATACGGTTCTTTCGGCGTGGTTAGATGGAAAAAATATAGCGAGCCTTGGAAACCGCAATATGGTGCTCTGATAAAATTGAATGATGTGGAATTTTGCAGTTAGTGCTTTATCATTTTTAAACGCTTACTGATTGAACTTTTACTATGTACGTATATGAATAATAACATTTGTGTAGTAGGTTTGTCTTCCTACTTTTCACAAGTAAGTATCTACTTACTGTTTTGTAAACTGTAAACTTTCGCGATTTGAAAACATAGTTATAAATATTAAAATACGGGAGATATTGCGCTTAAAACATTATTTTTTTATTTAGCTCGACGTTTCGTCGTCTCGTGACCACGATCAATGCAACTTCGTCGAAACGTCGAGTTAAATAAAAAATATTTTTTTTAGCGCGATAGTATTTTAATATTTATATACTTATATACTACTATACTTACTATTTATTCACGGGTCTTGCAGAAAAAAGGTTTTAGGTACATTTTAGATTAGAAAATACACCAAACTTATTACGATACATATAATCATGTTTCGGATCTAATGTTAAGGTTTTTGCGGTTGTTAAGTTTATGTAAGTCACGTACGCTATATTTTTGGGATATGGATGGCGACTAAGCGACAATGGCCTGTTCGATGGTAAGAAGTGACAGACACCATCTAGACACCTACCTCTTACCACCTGTAGGATGACGGATGTCTATATGACATCTGCAAGACTACACACGAGTAAAGAAAAGTACGAGCGCTGATGTTTTAATAGAATAAGGCCCAGTTTCACCAGTTCGTGATAAAATTTCAGATGGTTATCTGACACATGACGCCTTATAAAAGCTATCAAAAATCTGTCTGATTTCTTCACATTAGCGCTATCAGGAACAGGTGAAACTGGTCGTAAATATATTAAAATATTTTCTATTGATGTCTGAGATAGTATTCATAAGTTAGTATTTGGGCCAGTTTCACTGGTTCCTGATACTTAGCCCTATTAGGAAATTAACTAACAGATTTCTGACAACATTTGTATGGCGTCATCTGTCAGATAACGAGTAACTGATATAAAAATAAAACCTTTGCCACCAATCTTTACATCTCCAAATCCTATCTCAATATCTATCTGCCTTTCACAAAAGTCGAATCGAAAAATTTAGAAAACGAAATCACAAAATACTCTCACATCCGATGGATAAAATCGTTTCGCCCATCAGGCGGCAAATGCGAAATCGTAATAAAACTATCGTACGATATGTATGTAAAGTAACCATAATATTGAAAACTTCCAAAGTCCATCAATAAATGTGCCGCTGTGCGGGGAAATGCGGCCCTAACATTTTCTAGAGGTTAAACTTACATTGTTTGCTCGCTTAGTTATCGATGATTTAGTAATCCATTTATTTTATGCAGCAACTGTAAAATATGTGTTTATCTAAATATATAATACTCGATACGCCACGCGGCTTTGCCCGCGTTAGGGCCACCCTGATCAATAAGGGGTATGAAAAATAGATGGTGGCCGATTCTCAGACCTACCCGATATGTACACAAAATTTTATACAAATCGGTCTAACCGTTTCGGAGGTAACAAACACCGCGACATGAGAACTTTTGGGTTGCGTATTTGACATAACCTATGCAGTGGCAATAGCCCTTTGGCTAAGGCGTCCGCGTAAGTGATGTGAAATAACGAACACAGATTCAAATCTCATTTATCAATAAGCAATAAACATTAGAACCGAATGTTATTTAAAAAGTAGAAGTGCCCCGCGGCTTCGCCCGCGTTAAAAACTTCTTTTGTTTACTTAAAACTTTTCGTTTATAAAAACGATTCTATCATTAAATACATCAAATAAGAATTAGCCAAATCGGTTCACCCGTTTTCATGTTATCGCGTGACTAAGGCAATTCGGGATTCATATTTATAAAAACCGAAAACCCAAATTTTCATTTTTTTTTTAAAACCATTTAAAAAAATCCTGCAACACGTACTTTATCTCATCTTATTTCGCCATACAAACTTTGAATCCCCGTTCCGTATCCGGGAGGAATTTTTAGAAAATCCTTTCTGAGCGGATACCTACGTCATAATAACTATCTGCATTCTACATTTCAGCGCAATCCGAAACAATATTGATTTTTAGACTTCGTTACCCCAGTTTATCCTCTTAGGGTGGCATTTTGAAAAAGTCTGAAACTCGTATTTACTTATTTATTCACAGAAGTACTTGTGTGAAATGTTGAATAAAATGACTATCCAAACTTTGAACCCCCGCTTCATCCCCTTGAAGAGTGAATTTTGAAAAAATATTTCTTAGTGGATACCTAAGTCAAAATAACTATCTGCATGCCAAATTTCAGCGCAATTCGAAACAATATTGATTTCAGATTTTGTTACCCCAATTCACCCTTTTAGGGGTGCAATTTCGAAAGAGCCTGAAACACGTATTTACTTACTTAAGTACTTGTGTCAAAATTCAAATATAAAAGACTATCTAATTTTGTTTCTCCATACAAACTTAGGACCTCCGTTTCATCCCCTTCAGGGGTGAATTTTGGAAAATACTTTCTCAGAGGCAACTAACTTCGTAATAACTATCTGCATGCCAAATTTCAGCGCAATTCGAAACAATATTAATGTTCACACTTTGTTACCCCATTTCACCCTCTTAGGGGTGGAATAAAAAAAAACCGGAAATACTTATTTACTTATTTTTTTACTGGAGCACTTGTATGAAGTTTCGAATAGAAAATACTATCTAATCTTGTTTCTCCATACAAACTTTGATACCCCGTTTCATCCCCTTCAGGGGTAAATTTTGGAAAATCTTTTTTCAGAGGGACTTACGTCGTTATAACTATATGCATGCCAAATTTCAGTGCAATCCGAAACAATTTTGATTTTCACACTTTTGTTACCCCATTTCACCCTCTTAGGGGTGTAAATAAAAAAAAACCTGAAACTCGTATTTACTTATTTTTTTACTCGAGCACTTGTATGAAGTTTCGAATAGAAAATACTATCTAATCTTGTCTCTCCATACAAACTTTAAACCCCGTTTCATCCCCTAAGGGGTGAATTTTGAAAAATCATTTTTAGAGGTAAGTAACGTTGTAATAACTATCTGCATGCCAAATTTTAGCGCAATCCGAAACAATATTGAATTTCACACTTTGTTACCCCATTTCACCCTCTTAGGGGTGAATTTTCAAAAAAAACCAGAAACACGTATTTACTTATTTTTTACTGAAGCACTTGTGTGAAGTTTAGGATAGAAATGACTATCTAATCTTGTTTCTCAATACAAACTTTGAACCCCCATTTAATCCCCTCAAGGGGTGAATTTTGGAAAATCCTTTATTAATACACCTCTACGTACTAAGACAAGTATACCTCCAAATTTCAAGTCTCTACGACCAGCGGTTTAGGCTGTGCGTTGTCTGTCAGTCAGTCAGTCAGTATGTCAGGACAAAGATTCTTATAGTATTAAGATAGATAAAACAAATTCACTATTATCTTCTGTCTTAGTTAGACTAAATGTATTCTAATAATATCGTTTAATAAACTAAAAAAGAACCGACTTCAATGCCGCGCTATTAATTTTCAATACCAATTTTGAGGTATTTATCTCCATATCTCTGGAGATACTTATCAGACCTCAATAAAATTACCATGGTATCACACTTGGAATATCTCCTTTCCAACAAAAAAGAATAATCAAAATCGGTTCATAAACAACGAAGTTATCCGCGAACAAATATAAAATATATATATATATATACGGTCGAATTGAGAAACCTCCTCCTTTTTTTGAAATCGGTTAAAATACCTTTTCAGGGAGATACCAAGACTATATAGTTATAGCACTTCAATTAATGAATATAATATGTTCACCTATCAACCCAATTATATAAATGCGAAAGTCAGTTTGTATATTTGTTAGTTTGTTTGGGACTTCTTCACGGTCAAACGAGTGGACCGATTTAGCTGAAATTTTGCACAGGAATAGCCAGTTTTATAGATTAGGTTATAGGATGCTTTTAATTCAATAAATAAATAAAAGCGGGCGAAGCCACGGGGCACAGCTAGTTAGATATATTTAACCATAGTGACTGCAGATTAGCCATTCTTAATTAAGTACGTCTAAACTTGGGCTATTTTGTAACAATGTGCAAGGGTTCATAACGAAGCTGTTTTATAAAATGTCTAATCAAACAATCCATCAACAAGATTATATAAATAGCCCATTACATCAATAGCAGTCTCACAACCACGTACAACATTTTGAATAATCTATCTAATACTATAAGAATCTTTGTCCTGATATACTGACTGACTGACTGACTGACTGACTGACTCACTGACTGACAGACAACGCACAGCCTAAGCCGCTGGTCGTAGAGACTTGAAATTTGGAGGGTATATTTGTCTTAGTACTTAAGGGTGTACCTACTATGAAAGGATTTTCCGAAAATCACCCTTTAAGGGAAATGGGGGTTCAAAGTTTGTATGGAGAAACAAGATTAGATAGTCTTTTCTATCGTAAACTTCACACATGTGCTTCAGTAAAAAAATAAGTAAATACGTGTTTTAGGAATTTTTTGAAATTCCACCCTTAAGAGGGTGAAATGAGGTAACAAAGTGTGAAAATCAATATTGTTTCGGATTGCGCTGAAATTTGGCTTGCAGATAGTTATAACGACGTTAGTTACCTCTGAGAAAAGATTTTCCAAAATTCACCCCTAAAGGGGATGAAATGGGGGTTCAAATTTTGTATGGAGAAACAAGATTAGATAGTATTTTCTATTCGAAACTTAACACAAGTACTTAAGTAAGTAAATACGTGTTTCAGGCTCTTTCGAAATTGCACCCCTAAAAGGGTGAATTGGGGTAACAAAGTCTGAAATCAATATTGTTTCGGATTGCGCTGAAATTTGACATGCAGGTAGTCAATTTGACCTAGGTATCCGTTAAAAAAGATTTTTTTCAAAATTCACTCTTCAAGGGGATGAAGTGGGGGTTCAAAGTTTGGATAGTCATTTTATTTGACATTTCACACAAGTACTTCTGTAAATAAATAAGTAATTACGAGTATCAGACTTTTTCAAAATGCTACCCTAAGAGGATACACTGGGGTAACAAAGTCTAAAAATCAATATTGTTTCGGGTTGCGCTAAAATTTAGAATGCAGATAGTTATTATGACGTAGGTATCCGCTCAGAAAGGATGTTCTAAGAATTCCTCCCGGATACAGAACGGGGATTCTAAGTTTGTATGGCGAAACAAGATGAGATAAAGTACGTGTTGTAGGATTTTTCGAAACGGGGTAGGTAACAAAGTCTAAAAATCAATATTGTTTCGGGTTGCGCTAAAATTTAGAATGCAGATAGTTATTATGACGTAGGTATCCGCTCAGAAAGGATGTTCTAAGAATTCCTCCCGGATACAGAACGGGGATTCTAAGTTTGTATGGCGAAACAAGATAAGATATAGTACGTGTTGTAGGATTTTTCGAAACGGGGTAGGTAACAAAGTCTCAAAATTTGGGTTTTTCGGGTTTTATAAATATGAATTCCGAATTGCCTTAGTCACGCGATAACATGAAAACGGGTAAACCAATTTGGCTAATTTTTATTCGATGTCTTTAATGATAGAATCGTTTTTACAAAAGAAAAGTTTTAAGTAAATAAAAGAAGTTTTATCGCGGGCGAAGCCGCGGGACACTTCTAGTGTATCATAAAAATTAAACCGCTTCCCATCAGGTGGGCCGTTTGCTTGTTTGCTACCTACCTTTACCATAAAAAACCCTCTACATCTTATCGATAATCCACCTTACCCATCCCTAATGTTACGGAGAGCCGTCAAAACCCACGAACCGCAACTATCAAAGAGAAATCTTTTCCGTGTATCAATAACGACGATCGAGACGACGACTAGACACATTGCCTTCTTTATGTGCCTGCGTGGTGTTATGATCAGAGTGTACTTGGATGTGGATACAATGTATAGGATTGTTTACAAAATATAGGTATATAGACCAATACTACCTACCTAGGTGTACCTGCCTATAGTTACGAGTACCGTCTAATATAGGTAGTATACACATTGTACTTATTGTAGTTTTAGGCTGCCATACCAAGGCTACAAAGGGTGCTAACAGGATCATATTACTGAGACGCCACTGTCCGTCAGTGTTTCTGTCTGTCACAGGGCTGTATGTTCTGTACCGTAAGAGGTAGACACTTGCATTTTTTTACAGTGTGTAGGTGTACCTATATCTGGACTCTGTAGTCGCTATAAAATAGATAATAACAAGTATAAAAATCTTAATAAAAAGTAAATTAAAAAAACGAAAACACGATTACTGAAAAGTCGCGCTCTAATTTTAGAAATTATTACTGACTAGCTGTACCCGCGACTTCATCCGCGTAGAATAGTGTCTTTGGGTAGCATTTTTAAATATTTAGGCTAATTATTTTACAAATAAGACACGCATACCCCACCTGCACCGCACCGCACCGTACAACGCCGTGCAAATCCCCTCTGCCTCCCCCTCACCCCTTCCTCCCCTCTCCCTCTCTCTTCCCCCAACCCCCTTTCCCCTCATTTCCCTCTCCCCCTCCCCTTTCCCCCACTTCCCCTCCCCTCCCCTCCCCTCTATTTTTCCCCACTTCACCCTCCCCTCACTTCTCTCTCCCCTCCACTTTCCCCCACTCCCCCCCCCTCCCATCTCTGTACCAAATTTCATTTAAATCCGTTCAGTAGAACATTCACATAAACCTTACATATATCCGAAGAAACTTTCATCCCTTATTCCCTATTGTTATTTTTACACCCTTGAGGGTAGATCTTTTACAAACTTTGAATGTCATATTTATTTATATCAAATCAACAGCCTACAAAATAAGTTTTAAGCTTCTAGCTCTAAAAATGACCATACTTCCATACAACTTTTCATCCCCTCTTTCAACCCCTTACAACCCTCTTTTCGCATTAAAAAGTAGCTTATGTCCGTTCTCAGGCTCTAGACTATCTGTGTACCAAAATGTCATTTAAATCGGTTCAGTAATTTTGGCGTGAAAGTGACACAGACAGACAGACAGACAGACAGAGTTACTTTCGCATTTATAATATTAGTTAGGATTCGGATTATCGGGTGCATGCCACCTGACTACTATTACGTAAAATATCTAGTATGATTTGATAAAGTAATAAATAGGTTTATTGCACGATAATTAATCCTTTTTAGGGTTCCGTAGCCGAATGGCAAAAAACGGAACTCTTATAGATTCGCCATGTCTCTCTGTCTGTCTGTCTGTCTGTCCGTATGTCACAGCCATTTTATTCCGAAACTATTAGAACTACAGAATTGAAACTTAGTATGTGGATGTATTCTGTGAACCGCTTTCCGATTTTTATACAAAAATAAAAAATATAAAGTTCAAGGGGGGCATCCCATACACAGAACTGAAACAAAAAAAAAGTTTGTTCAAACCTATACGTTTGGGGTGTCTATGGATGCCTGGATGGATGATGATGGTGCCTTTAGAAATGACATAGAGGTTCCTAAAATCATTTTTTCTCAAAGTCAATCATTTAAAAGATAGGCGCGTCTAAAGTGCTAAAAAGTGTGTCCGACTTGCACTTGGCCAGTTTTTTCATATTATCTAATTAAAAAATAGTCGACAAATAATAGTTTGAATTAAATATTTGTACAGGTTGTCTGGTATAGATCGCTCAAAGCAATACAACGCCCACATTTCATTACCGATGTCATGTATGTTTTGTTTTCTGTTTAGAATCTATTTAAACACTAAATATATATTACATTTAAATAATATTTATTTACCATGAATTTTTATTGTATATGACTTTTGCACATAAATAATAGAAATATGGTGAATATCCCGATTTTAGTGTTAAATATAGAAATAGAAGTGACCATGAAAACTTAAAAACAAAATTTTGTTTTCTGTTACTACGCTATGAGTTTACCCTCATAACTGTCTGCTTCTACCTTAATTCGACGCTTGCGATTAAAGAAAGCGTCGGTTACTATGAAGAGACTATCAACCCCAGAGCTCTCAAGATCATTCTCCTCAATGCCACAAAAATTGCCAATCCCTTTAAATTTACCAATAACGTCAACAAAGGCGACTCAAGCGGTTAGGGCGTGAAATTATTTTCCTTACCGTATGCAGATAGGCAGGGGTGGCGGATTAGCTACGGTTTACTTTTTATAGGATTGCCATGATAAATGTTCTTATGCAAGACCGGGTGGTGCGTGTAACTAGCACAAATAAGATAGTTATTGTGCTGGTATATATTTATTATCAGGATTTTCCGCTTACCTACCTACGATAATTTCTATAACGTTGTCTCCAGAATGTAGGTAAATACATTTTCGACATAATTATGTAGAGAAATCAAAGACTACTAATATGTAGTATTGTATTCTCTTTGATATTACGTTCTTAATTTCATCAGTAGAGGACTTACGTACCTATACGTACCGTACATATAGTACCTACATTCAACAGTTATATTGGTCTCGAATTCATTTTTGACTGGTGTCCTTTTTAACTGACTTCACAAAAAAGGAGGAAGTTCTCAATCCGACTGTATTTTTTCTTAATTTTTATTTTTGGTTTGTTACCTCAGAACTCCGTCAAGTCTTAACCGACTTAAAAAAATATTTTTTTGATTGAGAGATTATGCCTCCTATTTAGTTCCATTCAAATTTTATCGGGATCTGATAATCATCTCCGGAGATATGAGGATAAACAATATAAATAATGGGCTGTAAGGGACCACAAATACCACCTCAGTGCTCCCAGTTAACCTCACCTGCCCGTGGTGTATCCTGCTGACCAACAAACGAGGCTCTGGCAACCGACAAATGGCAGTATAAGCATTTCAAAATATGGCGTAGCTAAATACTACAGGCCGGTGACGGGCAGCAGCGTCATCGGTACGAGAAGCTACGTCCTGCGATCGCCAACCCGCCTGCCCAGCGTGGTGATTAGGGCATATCCCTCCTAATGAACAGAAGTTCAGGCTCAGTGGCGTATGTTGGGAGAGGCCTACGTCCAGTGTGGACTGACACAGTCACTGGCTGATTATGATGATGAATATAAACAAATTTGATACCTCGATGACATAATTATGGCTATTGGATATTTTCACTAACGCGACATGTGTAGTCGGTTTTTTCGATTGGTACGGTCATAAATTACTGTCCACAAGAAGGACATCGCAAGAAAAACTCTGAAACAGTATTCGTATAAACCTGTTGTGCGATAAGCATTTCAGCGCTGTATCGTATTAAATGTATACGATACTAATACACTACTAACTACTACTATAATACTACGACTTTATAGCTATAACATTATTTGTACTACAAATCATACTATAGGTACCTATACTTATTACTAAGAATCCATAGTAGTATGTGAGCTAAGATTTTATTTAGGTACCTACTTGGTTAAAATATAAGATACGAGACAGAAGACATTAAAGAAACATTAACAATCACAAAACAGGGTGGCAGGCAACCATTTATCAAGATGCAATTGGTTAACACAACACATGTCGCCACCCTTCTATCGCAGGAGTCGGTGTCAGACAAAAAACGAGAAAAGTCGTCGGCGACGGGCGATGGACGATTCCCGATCCCAAAATATGATTTATAGATCCAACGTCATAGCCAATGCGCTTTTTATTCATCATTATAGCTCCCATCCGGTGGAGGAAACGAAATCATGTTTCTATTTCACTTAAGATTTTAGATACGCAAGTAAATACTTTTGGCTATGGATGATGATAAAGAGGACGGTCACTCAATACCACCTCTATATATAGATGGTTGATGACAACGAAAATCAAAAAATACGCAGATAGGCCAAGAGTAAGCTCAGTAATAAAACACACAGGTGGTTGGGTCGAACATTATTGAAATTGAATTGTGATCTATTTTATTTGTATAATACCATGTTTATAAGTAACTAGCAGCCCGCCCCGGCTTCGCACGGGTAGAACATATATGCCTACAAAATTTGCATCAGTTTGTTGCATCAAATATAAAATATTAACATATTTAACAATCATCGTCATATTTCAACCAATTTACACAAATTAACGAATTATGCACCTAAGACTAAACCTTCCTCATAAACGCTCTGGCTATTGGTGAAAACCGCATGATAATCCGTTCAGTAGCTATTGAGATTATTGCGAACAGACAGACTGACGCAGTGATGGACTTTGTTTTATAATACTTACGTAGTGATATTGGACGGCCCTTTGGCGTAAAGTATAGTTACCCTGATTCTGACCCGACGGTCGTTGGTTCTAATCCTAGCTATATACCTACCAATGAAAGTTTTATGTGCATTCATGAATCATGGGTTTTCGTACAGAGGTAGTGGGATCATGGAATCAAAATCAATAAAATCATCGGATCAAAGAAGGTGTATTATAAGTTTAACGTGTGTATCTGTGTCTGTCTGTAGCATCTTAGCACCCAACCAGATGAACCGATTTTGATTTTATTATTGATTTTTTTTTTGTTTGATAGATGTCTTCATCGAGAGTGTTCTTAGCTTTGATTCATGAAAACTCGTTCAATCGTTATAAAACTATGAGCTTTTTTCTAGTTAATTGCGCTATGAAATCAACTTTCATAGGTCTGATCAATGCGAAAATCTTCTTCAACGATACTGTAAGAACATGGAAGCATTGACCTGATGCTGGGACATCTCCTGTACTCTACAGAATACTCAAATCCACACCAACTTACAGCTCAGATTTTAAATGTCGTGTTTAGAGTCATCGGAATGCTTTTATTGAAAAGATTATACATAGATCAGTCGGGGTGGTTTATATATAGATCATAACTATATTATACAATAGAATTTTAAATTTTGCAGTAAAAATATATTATTATACTATATTGACTTCAAATTGATTGTGATCGGTGGAGATCTACAGCATCGCTAAGCTTATAATAATATTTTCTTAGTAACTAAGACGTAACTAAGACCTAATCTGTGGTTTCACTGCAGATGTTTTATTAATTTTGCGATGCGTGTATGTGAAATCCGTAATATCTTCTAGAGTTTTCATTAGAATTATATACTGTAAAGGACAATTTTTATCTATAATATGTGGCCAAGCTAATGAACGTAATTATTTGGATAAGGATTAATACTATATACTTGAAAATAGCCTTGGAAGTTATGTAATATTTTTTAACAAAAAATTAAAATTATTTATTTTATTTATATATAATATATATATATATATAAAATTTATATATAATAAAATTTATATATATTTATTCAATAAAATAAAAATTAATTAACATACATTTAAATTTTTCTTATTTAAACTAGATCATTAATTGTTTAAGAGGAATCTTAGGTTTTAATAATAATATTATGAAATAAATAAAAAAAAAATATAAATTGGTTAATAATTAATATTAAAAATAAATAATTAATTTATTAAATAATAATGAATCAATAAATATTTAAACAAAACCACCATGCTTCTGTTCCATGCCTGTGGAGTTCACCCAGTAAAAAGAACGGAATTAAATAGCTGCTGAAGATGTTGAACTGCTGGAGCTCCTCCGGCTTTTAAAAGCTCCGTTGTGATTCCGTCTTCTCCTGGGGCTTTTCCATTTTTGAGTTGTTTAAGGGCCATCACGATTTCGTCTCGGCTAATTTCGGGCAGATCTTCTGTGAAGTGGCGGGTTAAGGTGGCTCTAGAATCCTCAGTATCGGGTTCGGGCCTTGAAGCATGCGATGCGTAGAGCTTGCCGTAGAAGTCTTCGACTTCCGACAGAATCTCCGCTTGGATGCGACGACGTTCCCCGTTGACGTTGTCAGCTTTGTGAGGTGGCTTCTACCCAGAGGCTGGACGAACACTTTCGACCCCCGATTCTGCTCAATTGATTCTTTAATCAAGAGCGTGTTAGAGGATCGGAGGTCGCGTCGTACCAGCTTCTTTATGGATTTGTTGCGCACCAGGTTAGTTGACAAAGCTGACAAAGGGTCTGTTCGTCTCTCTTCTATTAGCCGAAGTGTTTCTGCCGAGAGTTTGGACTTTTTGCCCGTACGCTTGCTCTCGCAAAACTTCGTCCCTTCATCCCTGAGGATTTCCACCACTTCTTCGAGTTTCTGGTCTACGTCATCTGTGGTTTCCAAGGCAGCGAATCGATTTTCCAATTTTAATTGGAATGTTTCGGACCCAACAACGGTTTGGAGTAGGTTCGGACGGAGCGTAGACTTCATCAATCGGAATCTCTCGGCTTTAAAGTCGATATCCAGAGTGCCTCGTACCAGTCGGTGATCACTTCCAGTATTAAACCTAGTGATCACTGAGACGTCTCTGAATATGCGCCGTTTGTCCGTAATGATGAAGTCAATCTCGTTTTTAGTCACAAAGTCGGGGCTTTGCCACGTCCATTTCCTTTGGGGCTGTTTCTTGAAGAACGAGTTCATCAAGAAAAGCCCCTCCCTCTCGAGGAAATTGACGAGCATTTGTCCCCTGTGATTCCTACTCCCAAATCCGTGTGGTCCTATAGACGATTCGCCGCAAGTTTGTACTCCCACTTTGGCGTTAAAGTCTCCCATGACAACGTTGTAGTGAGCCTTGGAGGTGGTGTGTAAAGCTCTGGAGATATCTTCATACATGCTCTCCGCCTCATCATCCAAGTGTGTCGAGGTCGGTGCGTAGACCTGGATAACCTTGAGGCTGTACCTCTTGGTTAACTTAATTATGAGGTACGCTACCCTGGTCGACACACTGGAGATTTCTACAACGTTGTCACTGAGAACCTTGTTGACCAGAAACCCGACGCCGCCTTGGGATGGCTGATCTCCTTCTCTGTAGTACATAAGATGGCCCGATTCTAAGGTTATGGTGTCCTCTCCCTGTCTTCGGACTTCACATAGCCCCAGTATGTGCCATCTTATATGTTTCAGCTCCTCCTCCAGCTGCGCCAGATGATCGTCCAGCCGAATCGTGCGTCCATTATAGGTTGCGAGGGTCAGTGGCATGGAACCGAAGCATGGTGGTTTTGTTTTTCAAAAAAGGAGACAAAACCCTATTGAAAAACTATCACCCAATTTCGCTTCTGAGCCATGTCTACAAGCTGTTTTCAAGGGTCATCACGAACCGTCTTGCGCGAAGACTCGACGAGTTTCAACCTCCGGAACAGGCCGGGTTTCGAAGCGGTTACGGCACCATAGACCACATCCACACGGTGCGGCAGATTGTACAGAAGACCGAAGAGTACAATCGGCCCCTGTGCTTAGCATTTGTGGACTATGAGAAGGCCTTTGACTCAATCGAAACCTGGTCTGTTCTCGAGTCCTTGCAGCGTTGCCAAGTCGACTGGCGATATATCGAAGTGATGAGATGTCTATATAATGCCGCAACGATGACTGTACAAGTACAGAACCAGCGAACTAAACATGTCCACCTGCGTCGAGGAGTGAGACAGGGGGACGTCATATCCCCGAAACTGTTCACTAACGCCTTGGAGGATATGTTTAAGACGCTGGACTGGAAAGATCGTGGCATTAACATCAACGGCAGGTACATCTCTCACTTACGATTCGCAGATGACATCGTCATTATGGCAGAGACGCTGCAGGACCTACAAAGGATGTTGAATGGCCTAGCTGATTCTTCTCGTAGCATCGGTCTCCGGATGAATTTGGACAAAACCAAAGTCATGTACAACGAGCACGTTGTTCCGGAACCGATTGCCGTAGATGGAATCCCACTCGAAGTTGTCACTAAGTATGTTTACCTAGGGCAAACGCTCCAACTAGGCAAACATAACTTCGAGAAGAAAATCCAGAGAAGAATTCAGCTGGGCTGGGCAGCAGTCGGAAAACTCCGTCGAGTCTTCTCGTCGCCGATACCACAGTGTCTAAAGACAAAAGTCTTTAACCAGTGCGTCCTACCTGTGATGACATACGGAGCCGAGACGTGGACACTCACAGTCCGACTGGTCCACCAGTTTAAAGTCGCTCAGCGAGCTATGGAGAGAGCTATGCTCGGTATTTCTCTGCGGGATCGAATCCGGAACGAAGTAATTCGCCAGAGAACTAAAGTTATCGACATAGCTCAACGGATTAGCAAGCTGAAGTGGCAGTGGGCTGGTCATATCTGCCGCAGGACTGATAACCGTTGGGGCAGACATGTCCTAGAGTGGAGACCGCGAATCGGCAAACGTAGCGTAGGACGTCCTGTGACCAGGTGGAGCGACGACATACGCAAAGCGGTGGGCAGTGACTGGAAGAGAAGAGCCGAAGATCGGGCTCAGTGGCGCATCTTGGGAGAGGCCTATGTCCAGCAGTGGACTGATACAGGCTGATGATGATGATGAAATATTTAAATATTATTATATAATTATTAAAAATTAAAATGGTTACTGTGAGTCAACCTTAAGAGATAGACATTTGCTGTCGCGGACTTTTTTGTAGGTCTTATTAAGTTGTATATATATATATATATATATATCCATAGAAAATATTCTTACATCTATTTTCAATTGAGCAGCGTTTGTAAAAAAACGTGTTTTTTCGACCGTTTTTTAGTCGACTTAGGTTGCAAATTAGGTCTCCACGGATGTACCTTTGATTTAAACGGGATAATGATAAATAGAATGGACTTTTGGAATGAAAATAGGCTATAGCCTATAATAAGTCCATTCTATATATTAGTGAAAGAATTTTTTAAATCGGTCCAGTAGTTTTTGAGCCAAATCATTACAAACATACAAAAATACAAATGTTCTCTCTTTAGAATAATATAAGTATAGATATGAGTTCTAATTAGCTTGAAGTAAATGAATTTTAATTTTGATTATATCGATGTTCCACTTGGTTTGTTACCTACCCAAAAAGTAGCTTACCGCTAGGGGAAAATGTGTCACCATATCTAACCGTACCTCCAGTGTTCCAACAGCTCAGCAGTTGAAAGTCAGGTAATTCTAGGCCTTGCGTCACGCGTGTTTACCATCCTCGACCACATCATCGCTTACCACCTGGTAAGAATGTGGTCAAACACTTAATAATATCAATCAGTAACATAAAAAAACAAAATAAAACAGGGTTGGGTGCCGTAAGAAGGAGGAGGCTTTTGCCGTGCAGTGGGCGGAAATGAGCTACAAAAGATGACGATGAACTATGTGCGGAAGAATCACCCACCATTAGGATACCATTACCTTACACTTTGCACACCACAGATAATGTAACATACCAATAAATTAAAAAAAAAAAAAAACACTCGAATCGGTTCACAATTGGAGAAGCGATCGCGTAAAAGCGTACAAAAAAACATACAGACGAATTGTAAACCTCCTCCTTTTATGAAGTCATTTGATAAATTATTAAAGTACCTATAGAGTAGTCTACCAAAAGAACATCTATTTCCTTGTCCCATAGATTCGTTTGAAATCGAACAACAATCGCTCATATTGTCA
The DNA here is from genome assembly GCA_954871355.1 of Cabera pusaria. NCBI lineage: Eukaryota > Metazoa > Arthropoda > Insecta > Lepidoptera > Geometridae > Cabera > Cabera pusaria. Next base: position 12,077,882 of record OX940893.1, read on the forward strand.
GTTACAATACAATTTGCTTGGAAACTCGACGCATGAGAGAAATAATAACAAATGATTCGCGCCCTAACACCGCCTGGCGTTGAAAGATCACGCCTATTGCTCTTCTCCTGATGAAAAAAGTATACAATAAGTACATATTACGTAACTGTAGGAATTTGCAACCCTATTCTAGTTAGGCACTCTTTAGGCTGAATATGACTATAGGAAAGTATACATGATTTTTTAAAATGTTTTTATTTCTTTGATTACATTCATACAACATACATAGTAAACCAATGAAATAATACCTACTGAAAGTGTTTAAATTAAGCTACAAAATAGTATATTACAATACGTGTGACTTAAGTAGTCTATTATTGCACGGTGTGAAGTTAGCACCCGCGCGCAGCGAGGGTGCTATACCGTGCAATAATAGACAACTTAAGTCACGAGTATCGTATATTATTTTATAGCTGTCAGTGTGCCATAAACCCGCACTTTACGCTTGTTACGCTTTTCCGTCAAATAGAAGCATATTGCACGGCGCGAAGTTGGTCTAAACGTCGTGCACGCGTTAACCCGCACTTTACGCACGTGTTAGATTATGATGATGACAAGGGTGGGTGGTAGTTAGTAGGTCTACCATAAACTTACTATGTCTGGAGCTAAATATTCACTTGGAAACACGTCCAAAACTACCTGCCTATACTTCAGCTAATAGGTAGGACTAATTAATAAAATAGAAAAGTCAGGACATCACCGAGAAAGCATTTTATTTGAGCCTTTATCATTATAACAACATTTTATGTACCATCAGGACATTCAGGACCATTACAGCAATATACAAATAAGTATTTAATGTAAAATCACAAGGCTTTATAACAATTTTCAACAAGACATAACACATGAAAATCAATACCGATTTAGATAATTTATACAAATATTATGGGGTTTCCCCCAAAAGGCCTCCACCACCCCTCATAGCCTTTCCTTACCACCCTCAACGAAGCTAAAACACTATCATCACCATTCCTAGGTGAAACCATCCATATCCTAGAAAACCACATTCTAGCCACAGTTATTCTATACATTTTGTAATACAAATACTTAGCTTCATTGAGTTGGACAGCACTTCGTCGAATGAACCAAAGAGAATATAAATACTACGTAAGAGACTGAACGATATTCCCGACAAACTACAAAGAAAAGGTGACGATGTTAGCCCAAAGGCTGCTGGAGCAAAAGTGTCTCAACTAACATTTCTACCGCCCTTATAAAACATAAGTCGAACAGAAAACCAAGATGGCGGCTTTGACACATCTTGTAAGGTTTAGACTACCCTCAAATGTATCGATGACCGTATAAATACCCTTATTTGAGGCAATATTAATAATTTATAAATTAAATCATCATCAAACATTGGAAATATATCGTAAATCTGTATGTACTATGAAAATATTCTAACACACGCTTTTCCGTGACTTAAATAGTCGATTATTGCACGACGTTTAGCACCCTCGCTGCGCTCGGGTGCCAACTTCACGGCGGAAAAGCGTAGCAAGCGTAAAGTGCGGGTTTATGTCACACTGACAGCTATAAAATAATATACGATACTCGTGACTTAAGTTGTCTATTACGCCTCTTTGCTTCAATAACATGTTATCTTGAAAAACACAATTTTACAGTATGCTATTTTGTAACTTTTAAAAAAAAATGTTATCTCTACTAATTGATGTTTTAACTTAATTTTAAATTAAGCACGTAGTTTAATAACTAAGCTTTCTGCAATTATAAGAAAATTTTTATAATATAATAAGTTGTTAAAAGGGCGTATTTAGAAAAATATGGTGATTATGTCACATTTTTCCTGAAAATATGAAAAAAGATAAGTCACAGTGTCGATGCTTTTATTTTTATTTAGTTCACGAGTGAAATAATGAAAACACGTTGTTAAAATATAAGCCTTTGGATTTCAGAATACTTTGTTTTTATTGAAAAAAGGTTAACTGCACCAAGCAAAGTAAAAAAATTTGAAAACCAAATTATTGGCGATAGCCACAAGTTACAAATTGTTAAATAATAATATAATTCAGTCAAACTGATATTATCACAAGTCTTATTATGCATAAAGTTTCATATTAACTGCAGAATGCTTAAAATCTAAGAAAAAAAATCTAAGATAATCAGCTTTTTATCTGTATTAAAAAAAGGCAAACGTTACTGACTGACTGATCTATCAACGCACAGCTCAAACCACTAAACGGATTGTGCTGAAAGATTGATTGACATGAAGATAGTTATTATGACGTAGGTATGCGCTAAGAGAGAATTTTCCAAAATTCATTCCTTATGGGGATGAAACGGGGGTTCAAAATTTGTATGGAGAAAAAATATTAGAAAGTCTTTTTCTTTCAAAACTTCACACAATGACCTCTGTAAATAAATAAATAAATACGTGTTTCAGGCTTTATCGAATTTCCACCCATAACGGGAATGGGGTCACAAAGTCTGAAAACGAATATAGTTTTTTGATTACCCTTAGGTTTTTACGACAGAAAAGTTTTAAGTAAATGAAATAAATTTTAACGCGCAGAAATTTTAATTTAAAGCCCCGAGACACTTCTATTCATATAATAAGACGTATCTATTCCAGTTATTATATAGCACAAACAATATCACATTAATTAACTTATAACTGCATACAAAATACAATCAAACAAAAAACGAAACACTTTTCTTCATTATCTAGTCAATGACAAGACAACAATTTTATTATCAAAGATAATTATAATAAATGTCATTTGGTACATAAACATATTTCAGGAACAAATCAAAATATAATCACAATATTAAATATAACTAATATTAATTAATTACTAGTTTAGCGAGCCCTGGTATCAACTTTAAAACACGTCAACCCCAAGGATTATCGATTCTATGACCAGCCCACTGCAACTTCAGCTTGCTAACAACCTCGAGAGGAAATTCTTTACGGGCAACCGGTTCCGGAATAACATGCTCGTTGAACTTGATCTTGGTTTAATCCAAATTTGTCCGGAGACCGATGCGTGCAGAAGAATTAGCCATAGTGTTCAGCATGTATCTTAGATCTTGCACGATTTAAGCCATGATGAAGATATTGTCCGCAAACCTCAGGTGTGAGAGGTACTCGCTGTTAATATTTATGCCCCATCCTTTCTAGTTCATAGGAACATATAAATTCCAAATCGGTTCAGACATCTTCGAGTAATCGGTGAACATACATAAAAAACCGACGAATTGAGAACCTCCTCCTCTTTTGTGAAGTAGAGTGTATTGCAACCACAGATATATTAATAAATACCTTATATTTAATATTTCTGAGATTGCAACATTATTTTCTCTCGGCTGACGTACCCTGAATCTCATGCTACGCTCACGCTACGCTAATTCTACTAGAGAATCCCTAAAATTATTTAAATTTTTAAGTGAAAACTTCTTTAGCGTCGTTGTGACCTTTTTGGGATGGGTGAAAAATGTCAAACTCGCGTCAGGATCACGCGTCAGGACACATGAAATTGAAAATTCGTAAGACAGAGGGAGAGTAGACCAAATGCACAACGTTCATGTTCAAGTTTTCACTTCTGCCAGCACCAAAGAGTAACATAATATAATTATACTGGCCAGCACTCCCGGAGTGCAACTCGTGGTTTTTTTTTTAAATCAAGTCGTAAAGATGGGTCCAAATCACATTTCAGGTCAAGTTTCAAGTCAAAGTCTGGTCCAAGTCATACCTTCAGTAAAGATGTGGGCTTTACTAAAGATTTTCAGTGGAGTTTTGGTAAGAATGCCAATAGTATGTTTTTCAACATTGTGCTGTTTCCGGTTCCTTACATTCACCGGCACCTAATGGTTAATAATCCACATTTATTACACACTAGCTGAGCCCCGCGGCTTCGCCTGCGGTAACAAGTATCCTTTAACCTAATCCATACTACTGGCTATCCCAATACAAAACTACAGCTAGATCAGTCCAGTCGTTTGACCATGAAGAAGTCCAAAACAAACATACACACTGACTTTCGCATTAAGAACACAAGTAGGTATTAGGAGAGAATTCAATGACAGCACATAGACCTTTTCACGTTCCCGCCAAAAAATCCCTCTCTTTGAAGTACTCTGAATTGAACAGACCGCTGGGATCGTGGATAGTGGATTATATGGATCTAGCATTCAAATAACAATAATAATATAAGAAGGATAAAACTATACAATCACTAGTATGAGAGAGCAAGATGGACAACAATTTTTTATCCATCTCTGCATATGCGATTTTATTGTTTGGAGCCAGCTCTGGTTCCCAGTTCTAGTGCACCCATTGGCTTTCACCCGCTGTCATGTATGACCCGACCAAATGACGTTGTTCATTTAATCTTATAGCTGGCATATGTATCACGTGTTCATCAAATTTAGTCGGGTTATATCTCTATAGCTATTTTATTACAACAGACATTAGAACAGACAGACGCTATTTCATGTTTCCGCCAAACTCTTTTGATTGTTACTGTCAAATGTCAATATAAAGTAAACAGCTGTTTGTCAATGTCAACATTCAAAATACAAATGGAATTGGAAATTGGAATGGATATTGGATGGAATGGAATAGTGGATTAGATGAATTGAGACAATTGATTGAGTCACAGCACAGATATAAATGTGTTGTGCAAAGAGAATATAAATACTACGTAAGAGTTTTGTGTTATTGAGTGAATTGAGTTGAGATATTGGGGTTTTCTGTTTTGTAATTGCGGGTGGTAAATTCCCTTATTCAATCAAAACAGTTCGATTTTTTATTTCCAATAAGCGGTACGCTTTATTTTTGTCTGACGCTAATAAGAACTAATCATAATAAATCTTGGTTGTTCCCAGTTCTTTATGTAAAGTACATTGGAAGATCATTTAATTTTGTTAAAATGAGATGGACTGTACACATCGAAGGAGGACCGATGAGAGTAAATCATGCAGCCGTGTCAGTCGGACACATGATTTATTCTTTCGGTGGGTATTGCTCCAGCCCTGAGGACTACAAGGATTGGGAACCGATACCAGTGCATGTTTTGGACACGCGCACGTTGAGATGGGCAACTGTGTCGTACAAAGATGGTCCAGCAATTCCCCACCAACGATACGGCCACACTGCTGTAGCTTACGGCGATAAGGTACCTAATTTATTTCCGTTCTGCATGTGACTGACCAACTCACACATTTTTTGCATGTACAACACTTGTCTGATGGTAAGCTATGATGCCTATAAACTTCTGGGCCTTTTACTGAAACTGTGGCACGCAAACTTCGAATTTGTAAGACTGAACCCATCACTAAAGACATAACATATGGTAATTTTTAAACGCTGTATTTTAATTATATTATATATCTTCTGCCCCAAATTTCAATATCAGTCTGACTCTGGCGTAAAGTTATTCACTAAAGCAAGGATTCTCAAAGTTGTGTATGGGTACACCTTGGAATATGCCAATCAATCATAAAATAAAGTCCACTCCATCTGCTCCATCTAGACAAGTGTATTAGTGTTAGATAGCAAGTCATTTAAACATCATGCTTAAGACCAGGCGCACACTAGCGGCCCGCGGCCAGGTACGCATGCTTTTGGTTATTTTATACTAAAGTGTGTATCTCGCTGGTCACTGCAACCTGGCCACTAGTGCACGCCCGGTCTGAGACAGCCCAGGTTTTTTATGTGCTGTGTGTTTAGGGATGCCAGCATTAAAGGATTTGCTACACATTTTTAAATTTTATGAAGTATTTGTATCTCTTCCTTTTTTGAAGTCTTAAAATCAAATATTGCTGTTAATAATTGAAGAGGTGGCGAACAAATCCAGACTTATCCTGTAATTGATTTTTAAGAGTAGTAGAGGTCAGAATCAAAGTAAGCTAAAGTTGATTAGGTGGAATTTTAAGATTTATTAAATGAATAATCAAAATTTAAGGCCGGATCTGGCTTTAGTTCAATAGACACCCTCATCAACCACACTATTTTTAGGGTTCCATACCCAAAAGGGTAAAACAGGACCCTATTACTAAGACTCCGCTGTCCGTCTGTCTGTCTGTCCGTCTGTCACCAGGCTGTATCTCATGAACCGTGATAGTTAGACAGTTGAAATTTTCACAGATGATGTATTTCTGTTGCCGCTATAACAACAAATACTAAAAACAGAATAAAGTTAAAAATTATAGAGGGTCCCCATACAAGAAACGTGTTTTTTTCGTCAATTCACGCCATCTATGAACGCTTAGTAAGGTAAATGTCCCTAACACCTTTGTTCGACGTTAGATGGCGTTATAAGAAATAAAATGTTTATTAATTATTATTTTTTGCTGGCGAAAAATGATAGTGGTATTTTTTGCTCGATTTTATAAAATACTGTAGTGTGGTACGGAACCCTAGAACCCGAGTGCGAGTCCGACTGCACTTGGCCAGTTTATTTATTTTGGACAAGTCTGGTTTTGTCTGAAAACAGTGGGCAACTTTGCTTTTGAAAGAAAATCATGAAGACCAACAGCAGAGTTTTGCTTTTGAATTTAAATTTTAGGGAAATGTTCAGTTATGAAAATAAAAAAAATTATTTAGTAGTTACTCAAATTTAATCACGCACATTTCCAGGTCTTCATCATCACTTTGGTCATTAATTACAAAGTGTACATTGCCCTCTGAGTTCAAAATATTAGTTTTTAATCATTTAAGTTCCAGATTTTCAGACCTGATCTCTATAAATAGCTTTTTAGGGTTAATCCTAAAAGGGACCCTTTTAGGATCACTTTTTTGTCCTTCTGTCTGAAGTCAATGCAATTAAAAGATAGGACCATCTATGTTGCATATTTTCGTAATTTCACAAGCAAATCAAAACCTATAAGGTACTTCACAATGACCTAGAATCAAGAAATTTAGCAAGAAGCAGTCTTACAGCATTTATTAAGGATAAAATCTTAAAACCGTAAATATGTTGTTTATTAACAAAAAAAGGCGAATTTACTATTACATTTATTATTTGCACTTGGTGCATTAACCCTGTCAAGGCACGGTCTGCTAAGCTAAGTGTGTCCTAGTCCTAGTTTGACAAGTTTGTACGGAACCCTCAGTGGGCAAGTGAAACTCGCACATGGCCATTTTTTTTTCTTAAAGATAGAGAATACAGACTTATCAAGTTCTTCTAACAACAAGGCCCGAGAAGATTTAAAAAGAAATAGCGAGGCTTAAAGAATACTTGTGTACAAAAAATGTACTATGGGATGTTATATTACTATAAAGTCAATTTCAATGCCGACAAAAAAAAACAAATTTGGTACAAAATACTGTATGAAGGGTCTTAGGTGGGTTAGTTGAGAAACCCTACACCAAAGGAACGGTAACAATTTAACTGTATATGTTGCTCACAGACTAAAGTAAAAAGTATGTGGTGGTAATAAATCATGGTCACTCGCGTGTTTGGCAAAAATCTGTCTGGATAGTCTGTGGTGTTGCTTTTATTAAGCTTAGCTAGTGGATGATTATGCTATTACTGAGCTACTTCTCCAGTAGATGGAAAATCATTTACCTACTAAAAATAACATCTTATTTTAAACAAATAAATAGCTAAAAACTTTTTTAAACACAAGTTTTTTGTAATTGCTTTGTACTATCATATGTAATGAAAGGTACTAATGATAGTAATGATAACACATACTAGCCTTATTTTGACTGTCCTACTCTTTGCCATTACGGAGTTCGAGTCCTTACAGCTCAGCTCCATCATCTGGTCACCTTGATGGTACCATATTATTGTATTGTCACCGAAAATAGTATAACAAATTTGAGTCCAATCGACTGTCAGGAAGTGGTTCTTATTTAGCTTCTAAAATTCCAGGACATACTAAATACTAATACACAAACAGTTACAATAGTTTATTATGAATGCATGTTTTGAATTTGTTACTGTTACATGCCTTGATATTGCCAATGCACATAATGGCTTTTTCAAAGGAATTTTAATTTGTATTATCATGCTTATACAAAATATTTTATTGAAATTCCGACACAAAAATTACATAAACATTAGGTAATCGACATTCCCTGAAGAATTAATAAATTAATCAATAATGAGTTACTGGCCTTGGTATATTGCACAATACAAAGCATAAATTAGAACTTGTAATGTTTCCTGGATTGACGTCAAATGTTATTTAATTTATCAACCGACTTCCAAAAAGGAAGAGTTTCTCAGTTTGTCTGTTTCATCGAGATTGATAAGTATCCCCAGAGATATGGAGATACGTAACGTAGTGTAACACCTTAAATATAGTAAGTAGTACTATTGAAAATGATTAACTCGGCATTTGAAGTCGGGTTTTTTCGTTTTATAACGATTTTAAATTATTTAATATCTGATACACTAGCGTTTTACCACTATCTCGCCTATAAGCGATTATGTGATCAAAGATGGTGAACAAGCTAGGCTTAGAATGGTCTGACTCTCAAGGGTTATGCTGCCAGATCACCGTAAAGTTTTGACGGTAGATTTCTTCCTTGATGGTAATAAGCTATTATTTGGTAGCAAGTCAGGCGAAGAATCGATATTATTTAATAAAGCGGCAATAACCCAATGGCTACGGCGTCTGCCTGGAGATCAAGAGGTCGTAAGTTCGATCCAGATCCAAACCCATTGCACTAGTGAATTGAACCCACTCCAAACACAAGCATATTTAGCTTTGTTATTTCTTAACAATACCATTAGTGATGTGCAACTAACATTTCTAGTTAGATTTATAAAAAAAATCTTGTGTACATCAAATGTTATTAAAAATGAACTTTATTTTATTCCAGGTATTTATGTGGGGTGGTAGGAATAATGCTGTAGCTTGTGACATACTTTACTGTTTTGATACTAAGACATTATCATGGTCGGCCCCGCCTGTAACTGGGATGCTGCCCTATGCAAAAGATGGTCACACTGCCTGCCTGATTAGAAACAAAATGTACATCTTCGGAGGCTTTGAGTATAACACTGAACAATATTCTCAAGAAACCCACTGTTTAAACTTAGACACCTTAAAATGGACCTTTGTTAGAGCAGATGGTACGCCACCATCTCATAGAGACTTTCATACAGCTGTAGCTTTCAATAACAGGATGTATATATATGGTGGACGAGGGGATTTGAATGCTCCGCACAACTCTCAGGAAGAAGTTTACTGCCCTCAAGTGTTTTATTTAGACACAGATGAAAAAAGATGGCACGTCGCTGATCCATCGGGGATCTGGCCTCATGGCAGACGCAGTCACTCAGCTTGTAAGTTGTAATACTGCATATTCTAATTCTAAATTATTATTAAGTTGATAAAAATTTGACGGATATCTTACTAGAATTGATATTGATGTAAATGAAGTGAGGTAGTGCTAGAAATACTGAGCTATCTCAGTACAAGTTACCCTACTAATACAAGATGAACTTCATAATGATTAAGATAGTTTAAAAACTGAAACAACCGACTTCCATCCCGCGAGTCAGTTTCAGTAGCAAGTTTGAGACGTTTTTAGTCATATCTCTGGAGAAACTTATCAGATTTCGAAATTACAATGGGATCACCTCGGAAATCTACCCTACAGAGTAAAATAGGAGTCATTCGAATCGAATCGGTTTACAATTGACGGAGTAATCGCGTAACATACATACGAGTACACATACACAAAAAAAAACAACATACAGACAAATTGAGAACCTCGTCCTTTTTAGAAGTTGAAAAGACCCTTATTCATTAATTGCATCCTCACCCTACCTATGGCTGAATACACTACCAATGGTTACATAGTATTATTATCCGTTCTGTGCGGTCAAAATTTGTATATACGAGTACATGATACTTTTTTTCAGGGCTCTATCACGGAGATATGTATATCTTTGGTGGCTTCAACGGTGAAACTAAAACTCACTACAATGATCTCTACAGATATTCCATCAAAGCAAACTATTGGCAGTATATCAACGTTAACGGCATAGTTCCATGCAAGAGGAGACGCCAGGCCTGCATCATTTACAATAACAGAGTTCACCTTTTCGGTGGCACAAGGTATATACCACAGAAAATGTCCAATTAATGTATTGGTTTTGAATAGTTAGAATTTTATGTTTCTTTGAAGTGTCTCACACTTTATATATTTTTTTTTATACCGAACTGGGTAGCACTTGATCACTATCTCACCTGATGTTAAGTGATGATGCGATCGATGATGTAGCGTGCTTACCCAGAAGATACCTATTCACTCGCGATTTGAAGACCCCCATATTGTACTTAATCGGAAACACGGACTCAGGCAGGGTATTCCATTCCTTAGCGGTTCGTATGATGAACGAAGAAGCAAATCGCTTCGTTCGGGTAGATGGTATATCCACCATAAATCGGTGGCGCCTTTTAGTGTCTCTGGATGTCCGATTATAAAATGGGGATGGTGGAATCAAATCATGCAGTTCCATTGCACACTCTCCGAAATGTATCCGATAGAAAACCGATAAACAAGCGACTTTGCGGCGATGCGCGAGACTCTGGAGTCTCTTGCTTACTAATAGGTCTTCGCTGATGAGTTTTTTGGCTCTCCTCTCAATAGCTTCCAGTGTCTCCAGCTGGTATTTAGCAGAACCATCCCAAAGGTGAGAACAGTACTCCATACACGACCGGACTTGTGCTTGGTAAAGATTAAGCAACTGTCCCGGTGTGAAGTACCGTCTCACCTTAGCCAAAATGCCAAGCTTTTTTGAGGCTAGCTGGGCTCTAGACTCAATATAAGAGCCGAAATTTAGAGTTGGTGTCAAAGAGATGCCAAGAAGCTCGAGATTGTTACTTATCGGAACGGACACATCCCGGAAAGTAGGAGCCAGTAGAAATGGGCTCCGTTTAGCGGAGAAAAGACACGCCTGGGTTTTCGCAGCATTGAACTTGACCAGATTGGCATCGCCCCAATCAGAGACTGCCTTCAAAGAAAAGTTCAAGCGTTCGACCATCGCTTCTCTTTGAGACTGGATTTGTAATGCACTGGATCGTGCGTTGGATGTATAACTCTCTACAACAGTGCTGTCATCTGCGTACCCAAAGATACCGGGTTTAAGCAGGTCATTAATATGCAGCAGAAAAAGTGTTGCAGAGAGTACTGATTCTTGAGGGACTCCGGCATTTATGGCCAATTGGTCGGAAGAACAGCCATCGATGACCACTCGAATCGACCGATCCCTTAAGAAATCTGCTATCCAAACACATAAACCAGTGGGCAGGCCGTATGAAGGAAGCTTGCTAATAAGGCTATCGTGCCAAACCCTGTCGAAAGCCTTCGAGATGTCAAGAGAGACGACCAGCGCCTCGCCGTGGTTCTCGATGGCTTCGCTCCAGATGTGCGTGGCATACGCTAGAAGATCCCCAGTAGACCGGTTTCGGCGAAACCCGTATTGTCGGTCACTGAGGAGATCGTTCACTTCTAGGTATGCCAGGAGCCTGTGGTTCAGTACACGTTCCATAGTCTTACAGAGTATGGAAGTGACTGAGATAGGCCTGTAATTGACAGGGTCTGCACGACTACCCTTTTTCGGCACGGGTTGCACGTTTGCTTGCTTCCAGGACTTAGGCACTTGACCAGTCGTCATAGACAAGCGATATTTTTTGTAAATTGTTAAAAACAATCCAAAATTTCATCGTACCGACGGGACTCGAACCCGCACCCCCCGGATTACACGTCCAGGTGCTCTGCCAATTAAGCCACGGTTCGATACATCGATACGACGAAATTAGTGGATTGCATTTGTTAACCCGTTAGTTAGATTTGTGTGTTGTGTCTTATAGGCTAGCGTTTGATCACTATTTCACCTGTTGGTAAATGATGATGTGGTCTAGGATTGTGGCAATTAAAAGCAGTCAACATTTAAATGTATAATAATTGACATAACTAATTGTAGAATGCCAGCATTTTGTAGTACAGGTCGGTACAGACCGAGGGCAGGGGTCAGCAACCCAACAGGTCGACGTCCGCTTATATCTACAATTTGAGGTGAAAGTATGGAATTGCTATTTTCGCAATATTTTGTTGATTATCTATTACTATACAATAAATCTGTGTTCCAGTACAAAAGTTATTACGATTTCAATCGATTAAAAATGTTTAATACAACACTAAAAAACAGATGTGTCAATTCGGCATGTCGGAACATGGTGAACCGGTAGGCGACATGTCTTTGTCCGTCATGTTGTTGTCATTAAATGACTGGTGAATGGTGTTAAACACCACCTAGGAATTACTTGCAGGATATAAAGGTCTAAGCCTATACTAGCAGGAAGGTAACAATGTCTCCTTGAGTGACATTATGGTGATGCTTTAATCGTTTTAATCTAAATATGATTTGTAATATTTGATTGCAGTCCCTGCCCTCACCTCCTCAGAAGCCGTCAGGTGGAAGACGGTGAACCATCTCTAGAGAATCTAATAGATAACAGCGACTTGCATGTGCTCGACTATACTCCTAATCTGAAAACCTTGGCTATCCTGGTCGTCCTGGAGAATAAGATCGATTATGTTAATGTCCTTCCAAGAGAGATTATGTAAGTATTTACTTAGTACTCAGTTGCACAAAAAGTCGATTTTATGCCGTCTCTCTCGCATCGCCAAAGTCATCGATATAGCCCACCGAATAATTAAGCGGGAGTAGCAATCACATTAGACGAAGAACCGACAAGTTCTTGAGTGGAGACCGCAACTTGACTAAAATGCTGGACGCAGTGGACGCTATATTGGTCTATGGTCATGACGTCAGTTAGCTGTGTAAACAAATGCAGTGATATGATAGTTGACAGTTGACACTAAGGTTACATAGCCGCATGACGTAATAACATGGCTACTACTATTTAATGGTGTTAACAGATTCATAACCGGCCAAGTGCGTGTCGGGCCACGCGCAGTGTAGGGTTCCGTAGTAGCTTGTTATTCAATGCAAGTCTTTACCCGTTATACACAAGCAACTAGGTACTCCGTCTTTGTCACTTTAAAGGATTTATTCTATTAAATTTTGTATTTGGTACAAAATTATCCAACACCTAAGTTCAACGACTATTACTGCTAAACTAATAAAGTTATCTTAACCGCTATAATTTTCCTTTTAAGTTTCATTTTTCAGTTACATTTTTCCAGATTTTTCAAGCCAGCAGTTTAGCTTTTAGAGGGGGGGGGGGACGCCCTACTGGAACAAAAATTTGCACTTTAAAGTTTAATATTTCGTAAATGGAGCATTCGATCGCAAAATGGTATTAGCAACCCTAAGTCATTTTAAAAGACCTATTCCACGATACCCCACACGATGGGGTAGACGATGAAAAAAAAAATTCATCCCCACTTCTCATATAGGGCAGCTAACCTAAAAAAAAATATTTTTCACAATTTTATTTCAGCACTTTGTCGGCGTAATTTATATACATACCCCCATAAAATTACAGCTTTCTAGTATTAACGGTCTCTTAGCAAAACCTCGAACAGACAGACAGACGAAACAGTCAGGACATGACGAAACTATAAGGGTTCCTTGTCAGGACTACGGAACCCTAAAAAAGCTGAAACCTTTGAATTGAATTTTAAAATGAAGTTTGCTATTTTATGAATGAAAAGTAACGTTTTCCGACTGCTTTTTGCCTAAGCTATCACAATAATATATTTTTAGATTTTTTTCTCATATAAAGTAAAATAACCTATTGAAACAATGTCTAATGAAACTAGAAACTGCGTGAAATGCAATTGGCTACTATTTCCAGTTTGATAAAAAAATTCGGACAAAATGTTGTTGGAATCTAAACAAATAGGTACTACCTTAGCCAGGTACACCAGACGACATCGTCATTGTAGCCGAAACTTTGCAAAAACTGCAACATATGTTGAATGAACTTGGATAAAACCAAGGTCATGTTCAATGAGCATGTGAGTCCGGAACCAGTCGCAGTCCAGGGCAGTATTCTCGAGGTTGTTAAGGAGTATGTTTACCTCGGGCAAACTCTACAGCTGGGTAAAAACAACTTCGAGATAGAGGCTAATAGAAGAATACCGCTGGGCTGGGCAGCATATGGGAAATTACGTCGAGTCTACACATCGCCAATCCCACAGAGTCTAAAGACAAAAGTCTTCAATCAGTGCGTCCTACCCGTCATGACATACGGAGCCGAAACGTGGACACTTACGGTTCGACTGGTCCACAAATTTAAGGTCGCTCAGCGTGCTATGGAAAGAGCTATGCTCGGAGTTTATCTGAAGGATCGAATTCGGAACGAGGTGATCCGACAGAGAACCAAAGTCACCGATATAGCTCACCAAATTAGCAAGCTGAAGTGGCAATGGGCCGGCCACATAAGCCGAAGAACCAATGACCGCTGGGGTAAACGAGTTCTTGAGTGGAGACCGCGAATCGGCAAACGTAGCGTAGGACGCCCTCAGACTAGGTGGAGCGATGATATCCGCAAGGTGGCTGGCAAGAGCTGGATGAGAGTAGCCGAGGATCGTGCTCAGTGGCGTGAAATTGGAGAGGCCTATGTCCAGCAGTGGACAAGTATAGGCTGATGATGAAGATGATGACTACCTTAGCTCGAATAACATGAAAGTACTTAGTTCCTATGTAGAAAACATAGGTACTCTAATTTGAAATCTGGTATTACATTTGTATGAACGTCTCTGACTTCTCTCTTCCATACCATTTTCGTGTTTTAAATGCTATTTTCAACAGACTTCCAAAGAGGAGGTTTTCAATTCGTCTGTATGTTTATGTTTTTAGTTGTTTGTTACGCGATTACTTCGCCAATTGGGAACCGATTTGAATGATTATTTTTGTCGTGGGTAGGGTTCATCGCCGAGGTGGTTGCATTACAATTTTATCAAAGTTTGTTAAGTATCTCAAGCGATATGACGATAAACGTCTCAAACTTGCTACTGAAACTGACTCGCGCGGCATGGAAGTTGGTTGTTTTAGTTTTTAAACTGTCTTAATTATTTAGTTTAACTATCTTAATTATATGTCTTTTTCAGATGGGAAATCCGCACCATGACTTTACCGAACCGCATTAGCAGACCTATGAACAGATGTGGCTGAATCTAGTCCTATGGACAGCTTGGCTCTTCAGGGTTGTCTAATGGGCTTCATATTTTTAAGACTTGTTGTGCTTTAAACTGCCGACTTTAGCAAGAGTCCTGTTGTCCAAACTTTTTTAATTGGGTTGGGTTATTTTACCGAAGGTGCAAATGTTGTATAAAATTTACTTATTTAACAAACCTAACAATTTTTTCTACAGTGAACAGTCGATTATATAATAATAATAATGAACAAAAGATGTCTAAAAACAAATTTGACTACTCTACTTTAGAATTTCATAATCATTTAGAAGTCTGAGTTATGATGTTTTCACAAGTGATGTTTATATTTAGTTTTTTACTAACCGGCATTCACTCGCGTTTATTTTCATTAGAAGTCGTTACAGCACCAACTTGTGTGACCAACTCAATATTGTCTCCGATTGTATTAATTTATATTTTAATTGTTCCATACCAAATGACTCTGGATATCTTGCTTATGTTTTTAACATAAGTGACCGTAATCATCTTGCAGTATGAGATCATACTAATGTTTGATATTTAGGTAACAGAACAAGAACAAGCTCGCCTTATGGTAAGTGATGACGTCTACCTATTACAGATACTGGACCATGCCAAATTCTGTATGGACAGAACCTTGCACTTTACTGCACTGCGCCTGTTACCTTGAGACATAAAGAGATGTTAAGTTTTACATGCCCTGTAACTTCACTGGACACTGCCGTTCAAACCGAAAAAACATTATGATTTCTCAGCCTAATAACTGACAATGTGGTGGTACCGACCCAGGCGCACTAACAGACCACTAACAGTCCTACCACTACATGTGTTACAAATAATAAATAATAATTGTAAAATTAATAATCAGATTTCCTTCTAAACTTTCTAGTCTTTTTTGGTAAATCTAGATTTACTAGATCTCAAGGACTCTTGCACAAGTTATCAGTATTTTTACTACTTTATATTAGGTAGTTACATTAATTTAGTGGTAAGTCACATAAATATATTTCTGAGAAATCCCTTTACAAATAACTTAAACGGGAATGTTTGCATGATTTGTTTGTTACTAAGCATTATTTATATTCCTATAAACACTACTGTTTTGGCTGCATTGCCACCAGAGATTTGCGAGGTGGCAGTATTGGGGGATTGTTACCTACTCGTCCACCACTGAAAAGAAATAAATGTAAAGATAAAATCCACCATAAAATTTTTATTTGAGTGAGGTGAAGAAAATGTGTGATAACTATCTGCAGAATCGAAATCTTCCTATCCTCATAATTACCTCACACAGTGCCAGATTAACCACGTAGCAAGAGTAGCAATTGCTGACTATTAATTACCCACTAAATGGCGTACTGAGTATTGAATTGTTTTTTACCACTTTATTCCTATATTTTATTCCCTAATAACCCATAGATCATGGGCTCTTTAAAAAAATTTGCTACGGGCACTGCATTTGCTTAATGCGGCACTGACCTTGCACATCTCTTGTAGCAATGCAGCCGTAGGTCGATATAAAGCTGTATGGTTGAAATCCACCGTGATTGTAATGCACGAAATGACAGATGCAGTTAATAAGCCTGTGTAGCTGCGCCTGTCATTGCGTTAATTCAATTATATTAACTACAAATTCGGTAATGTAATATAGGCAGCCAGCTGTATTCGGGTTTACCTAGACAAGAATACTCGCCCTGCCTCGGCACGAAAAGTAACGCTGGTCTAATAAATTAGTATGTAACATAATTTGGTCTTATTTTTATACTTAGGTTCTTATACAAATTTTATGTATAGAATTAAATTAAATATTTTTTTAATACTGTAAGAATACCTGCCCCAGTGCCCCTATTAGACAAAGTACAAACTTCTGTTAGTGTTAACGCCAAACGAAACTTTCAAATGTATGCAATGACTTTTCCACTATAAATGTCATATCAATGTCATTCCCATAAATTTTGAATGTTCGTTTCGCGTTAACTTTATCAGAAATTGTACTTTGTCTAGGGGGAGCCGATGGCAACGTTACACGTCTATTAAAATTATCGTATAGCATGGCCATGCAGCCGCCAATTGTTTTTCATTAAAAATAGTTTTTAACAACTTTTACTTTCGACATATATATTCAGAATGTTATAGATCGTAAACTTTATTTAAAATTAATACTTATAGTCAGTCACGTCATGACATTATAATTAGTGCTATAAAATAAAGTGTATGAAACAAAATTACGTTTATTATTTGCAAAACCATTTTTATTCAGTAGTTAAAAATTTGTCATTTGCCTTACGCTTAAAGGGGTAAAGAAAATATGGGATTTGTCAGATTTACACTACGTTCATTTTGAAAACTATCTGCTGAGTCTCCAGGAACTAACATTTTAAAAAAAAATAAAAATGCCTCACTAATAGAACACTTGTACCTGTTGTACCAATTGTACAAACATTAATAAGATTTAATGACCCATTAGGACACTTACTATCTCTGTAAATAGTTAAACACAATCCAAAATTTCATGAATCGGCAAAGCACCGGAACATGTTATTCCGGAGGTTGCGGGTTCAAATCCCGTTGGTACGATGAAATTTTGGATTGTGTTTAACTATTTACAAAAATATTAAGTGTGTAACACTTCAAAGAAACATATTTGATTTACGCAGTGCAACATCTCTCGTCGGATTTGAAAACTGTAATGATTTCTTCCGAATGATTAACTTACGTAATAAGTAGTCATAGATGGCGCCACCAATGCATAATTGGGTTAACAAATGCAATCCACTAATTTCGTCGTAACGTTACTTCGCACCATTGCTTAATTGGCAAAGCACCGGAACATGTTATTCCGGAGGTTGCGGGTTCAAGTCCCGTTGGTACGATGAAATTTTGGATTGTGTTTAACTATTTACAAAAATATTAAGTGTGTAACACTTCAAAGAAACATAATATTTCACTTACTATCTCTTTCCAATTCACTTAAATGAAGAGAGACAAGAATAGCATATCTATTCGTCTTCTTTGACGATATGCTTCTGCCGTTCGGGAACATAAGGTACGGCGCCAGGTTTGCTGTGCTTCCTTCTGTTCGCTTCTTTCCTCTTGTTCTTATCTTTGATAGTTCTGATTTCTTTCTGAGCATGATGTATATGTTTAGGCACGTGACGGTGTCGTGCTATGCGCTTGACTTGAGGATGACCTGCGAATTTCTCTTTCAAAGCTTCCGTGTAATTCAAAGCAGTACGCTCGCGAGGTTTTAGCTGAAATAGGCAGAATATTAAATAAATAATATGTTTATTTAATTCTAAAAACAGTTTTTTTAGGGCCCTGCGGTGTACGTGTATTGGGAGAAGGTGACTTTGACGCCGGAGGTAGTAAGGTTCAATTCCTGCTTAACACCAATGGATTTTTCTATTTAATAATGTAGGTACCAATGTGCGCATTTCGCGCAGGGATGTAAGGGAGCACACATACCATCTAAGTGCTCCCAGCCAACCTCACCTGCCCGTGGTGCATCCTGCTGACCGACGAACGGGGCTCTGGCGACCGACAAATGGTGGTATAACCATTTCAATTTATGGCGTAGCTATAAATACTACAGGCCGGTGACGGGCAGCAGCGTCACCGGTGCGAGGAGCTACGCCCTGCGATCGCCAACACGCCTGCCCAGCGTGGCGATTAGGGCATATCCCTCCCAAGGGATGCAACAAAAATGGAAGGTCCCAATATGCCGCGGCCCCCAGTTCCCGGCCGCTCTGCTACTCCTGACCACGGCGGCGGTCAAGGTAACAGCAGGGCAGGGGGTGCTAAGTATCCCCGGGCTACGGTAGGCCGCCAAAACAAACTGACCCTCGCAACCTATAATGGACGCACGATTCGGCTAGATGAACATCTGTTGCAGCTGGAGGAGGAGCTGGGACACAAGATGGCACATTCTGGGGTTATGTGAAGTCCGAAGACGGGGAGGACACCATAACTCTAGAATCGGGCCATCTCATGTATTACAGAGAAGGAGACCAGCCATTCCAAGGCGGCGTCGGGTTTTTGGTCAACAGGGTTCTTAGTGACAACGTTGTAGAAATCTCCAGTGTGTCGACCAGGGTAGCGTACCTCATAATTAAGTTAACCGAGAGGTACAACCTCAAGGTTATCCAGGTTTACGCACCGACCTCGACACACTTGGATGACGAGGTGGAGAGCATGTATGAAGACATCTCTAGAGCCTTACATACCACCTCTAAGGCTCACTACAAAGTTGTCATGTGAGACTTTAACGCCATAGTGGGAGTACAAACTTGCGGCGAATCGTCTATAGGACCACACGGATTTGAGAGTATGAATCACAGGGGGCAAATGCTCGTCAATTTCCTCGAGAAAGAGGGACTTTTAGTTTGAAAGTTTTCGCGAAAATTATTCAATTTAATGTGAACGTTATGACCAAAAGGTACAAGAAATAATAAGTGACATAAGTACCTATGAGAAGGTGTCCTACAATCCTACCGCTAGAGTGACGACGAAAGTCCTTAAGTTATTAAATGACCTGGGAGACAATAATTTGACCGCATATCTCCGGCCACACAACCCTACTACACCAAAAATCTACGGCTTACCAAAAATCCATAAGCCCGATTAGCCATTGAGACCAATAGTGTCCCAAATTGATGCACCCACTTACAAAATGTCCAAGCATCTGGCAGCCATTTTGCAGCCTCTAACTGGCAAAAGTAGCAGAACCGTGGTCGACTCACGACAGTTTGTCCACCTTATAGAGGATGTACAAATCCAGCCAAACGAATTGATGGTGAGTTTTGACGTCACGTCACTTTTCACCAATGTACCAGTAGCGGACTCATTAATCAGAAATCTTATAACTGCCTCCAACATACCTACTGCGTACATTGAATGGACAGAGTTCTGCCTGAAAAGTGGTTATTTCGTCTGGCGAGGAGACCATTATCGACAAGTGGACGGAGTGGCCATGGGTTCACCGATAGCTCCAGTAGTGGCCAATATCTTCATGGAGTGGTTTGAAGACAAGGCGATAGAGGACGCTCCTATGAAGCCACGATACTGGTGGCGCTATGTCGACGACGTGTTCGCCATTATCGATAAAAACGCGCTTGAAAACTTTGCGTCACATTTAAACACAGTGCACAGAAGTATCCAGTTCACTGTTGAGGAAGAGAAGCAGGGGAGTCTGCCCTTTTTAGATGTGCGTGTTATGCGGAAGCCAGATGGCAGTTTGGCCCACACCGTGTACCGAAAACCGACGCACACGGATAAGTACTTGCGGGCAGACTCGCACCATCACCCCGCACATCTCGCATCAGTATCTAGAACGCTGATCAATAGAGCCATCCAGATTTGCGACCCTCAACATGTGCATACGGAGCTGAAGCATGTCAGAGAAGTCCTTGAGAGCAATGGCTATAACTGGCGGCAAAGCTCTCGATGGGCGAACGCGAGCGAAAAAAAGAGACAGGTTACAGTAGAACGATCGCCGATCTATCTACCGTACGTCAAAGGTGTGACTGATAAAATCAGCCACTACCTGAGACGTAGGTATGATATTAAAACGACGTTCCGCCCGTTCTCCCAACTCCGCCGACTGCTGCGTTCACCTAAGGATCAAGAACCACTTACGGGACCTGGCATTTACAAGCTTCCCTGTGAATGTGGCAAATGCTACATCGGTGAGACACGAAGAAACATCGCGACACGGATTCAGGAGCATATTAGAAGCGTCAAAAATGGTGATACCGTTCGCTCGGCGGTCGCAGAACACGCTCACATCTCGGACACCAGGCATTACCTACGGTTCGATAAGGTCTCTGTGCTAGCGAGGGAGAAGTTTTTCGTTCCTCGTAAAGTACGGGAGGCCATCGAAATCAACAGGTATCCTAATTTTAACCGGGATCGTGGGTGGACAGTACCGCCGGCATGGGTGCCAACATTGGGCGCTTTCTACCCCGATGCCAACATTTAACAAGGCTACCATGCAGTGGACACAATCAGCACAGTATGCCTACAACCTAACATAACAGTATTAAATAGCGATGACGAATCGGAGGCAGAGCCGAACGCAGAACCCGAGCGCACCCTTAGATCTACGACACCACCCTTGCTAATGGTAGCGCCTGTTTGGAGTCGTCAGTTGCGCCGGGAAGCGCGGGCGATACGACGTGCGTTGCCGCTTGCCGCCATCCTAGCCGCTCCCAGACAATGACCTACGTATTAGGTTGAAACCTGGTCGGAGCACATCCGAAGTAAATACACGCGAACAAAAGCCGGTACGTTCACATTAAAGAGGGACTTTTCTTGATGAACTCGTTCTTCAAGAAACAGCCCCAAAGGAAGTGGACGTGGCAAAGCCCCGACACTGACTAAAAACGAGATTGACTTTATCATTACGTACAAACGGCGCATATTCAGAGACGTCTCAGTGATTACTAGGTTCAATAATGGAAGTGATCACCGACTTGTACGAGGCACTCTGGATATCGATTTCAAAGCCGAAAGATCCCGATTGATGAAGTCTACGCTCCGACTTCCGACCTAACCTACTCCAAACCGTTGTTGGGTCTGAAACATTCCAATAAAAATTGGAAAACCGATTCGCTGCCTTGGAAACCACAGACGACGTAGACCAGAAACTCGAAGAAGTGGTGGAAATCCTCAGGGGTGAAGGGACGAAGTTTTGCGAGAGCAAGCGTACGGGCAAAAAGTCTAAACTTTCGACAGAAACACTTCGGCTAATGGAAGAGACACGAACAGACCCATTGTCAGCTTTGTCGATTAACCAGGTGCGCAACAAAACCATTAAGAAGCTGGTGCGACGCGGCCTCCGATCCTCTAATACGCTCTTGATTAAAGAATCAATTGAGCAGAATCGGGGGTCGAAAGTTTTCGTCCAGCCTCTAGGTAGAAACCACCTCACAAAGTTGACAACGTCAACGGGGAACGTCGCATCCAAGTCGGAGATTCTGTCAGAAGTTGAAGACTTCTACGGCAAGCTCTACGCATCGCATGCTTCAAGGCATGTACCAGATACTGAGGATTGTAGAGCCACCTTAACCCGCCACTTCACAGAAGACCTGCCCGAAGTCAGCCGAGATGAGATCGTGATGGCCCTTAAACAGCTCAAAACTGGAAAGGCCCTAGGTGAGGACGGAATCACAACGGAGCTTCTAAAAGCTGGAGGAGCCCCAGCTGTAAGCCAGCTGCAACAGCTCTTCAATTCTGTTCTCTTCGCTGGGAGAACTCCACAGGCATGAAATAAGAGCACGGAGGTTTTGTTTTTCAAAAAATAAACTGGCCAAGTGCAAGTCGGACTCGCACTCGTAGGGTTCCGTAACACAGTTAAGTATTCCATAACTATGATTTATCGCAACTACAAAATTAACTTTGTTTTTCATAGTGTTTGTATGAAAAACAAAGTTATCTTTCCGGTCGCCATATCTCAAAAACTGTTGGCTGTATCTCGTTCAAACCAATTTTCGTTGTTAGTTTTTATTGAGATCTACAGCATATATTTTTTATAGATTTTTCACTCCCATACTTCAAAAGTTAGAGGGGGGGGGGGGACACACATTTTACCACTTTAGACGCGCCTATCTTTCAAATTGTTGACTTTGAGAAAAAATGATTTTAGGAACCTCAATGTCATTTTTGAAGACCTATCTATAGACACCCCACACGTATAGGTTTGAAGAAAAACTTTTATGTTTTTTACTTTTGTATAAAAATCGGAAAGCACAGAATACATCTACCTACCAAGTTTCAATTCTGTAGTCCTAACAGTTTCGGAATAAAATGGCTGTGACATACGAACGGACAGACAGACAGACAGACATGACGAATCTATAAGGGTTCCGTTTTTTGCCATTCGGCTACGGAACCCTAAAAAGGAGACAAAACGCTCTTGAAAAACTACCGGCCGATTTCGCTTCTGAGCTATGTCTATAAGCTGTTTTCAAGGGTCATCACGAAACGTCTTTCCCGAAGATTCGACGAGTTTCAACCTCCGGAACAGGCCGGGTTTCGAAGCGGTTACGGCACCATGGACCACCTCCACACGGTGCGTGCAGAAGACCGAAGAGTACAATCGGCCCCTGTGCTTAGCATTTGTGGACTATGAGAAGGCCTTCGACTCAATCGAAACCTGGTCTGTTCTGGAGTCCTTGCAGCGTTGCCAAGTCTCCTCGTCGCCTATACCGCAGTGTCTAAAGACAAAAGTCTTAAACCAGTGCGTCCTACGTGTGATGACATATGGAGCCAAGACGTGGACACTCACAGTTAGACTGGTCCACCAATTTAAAGTCGCTCAGCGAGCTATGGAGAGAGCTATGCTCGGTGTTTCTCTGTGGGATCGAATCCGGAACGAAGTAATTCGCCAGAGAACTAAAGTGATCGACATAGCTCAACGGATTAGCAAACTGAAGTGGCAGTGGGCTGGTCATATCTGCCGTAGGACCGATAACCGTTGGGGAAGACTGGTTCTCGAGTGGAGACCGCGAATCGGTAAACGTGGCGTAGGACGCCCTGTGACCAGGTGGAGCGACGACATTCGCAAAGCGGTGGGCACTGGGCAGTGACTGGAAACAAAGAGCCGAAGATCGGGCTCAGTGGCGTGACTTGGCGTGAGAGGCCTATGTCCAGCAGTGGACTGATACCGGCTGATTATGATGATGATAATTTGCGCATTTCACAGTTGCCATTCAGTAGAAGGAAAACATCCTAAACATTGTTAATAAACTCTCAGCTTAGTAAGCTGGCAGAATACAAGTGTTGGGCAAGCTTCTATAAATACAGTAACTGCCCCTGCATGGTGTTAGGATACTAGTTTAATTTCCATCTGGCCAGCTATCTGGCACCTTCAAGTTGGAAAATTTGTCACCAAACATCTAATGTTCCAGTAGCTGTCCCAGAGAGGCCATTTCCTTGCTAGGCCTAGCGTCCTACAATCATTGACTGCATAGTCACACCAACAGGCAAGATAGTGGCAATGCACAAGCCTATATGATTAAAAGACATTTTGCAGATGGAACTACATTATTTTTACCAACAATCAACAAATTAAATAAACACTTACAACACCAAGTTTCTCTGAGGCTCTGGCTTTCCACATTCTTATATTCATTTCATCTGATCCACTCAGAACAAATTTATTATCCAAGGACCACTTCACACATGTAAGCCTTTGCATTCTTTTTGTATGATACACATCTCTAGAATGTCCTTTCATTGCTTCGAATATTCTGATGGATTTGTCATAACTGCCAGAGACAAACTCTCTTCCCGTGGGTGAATAGTCAACATCAATGACAGCTGCTGTGTGATCCATGTGTATATTTACTGGCGCCTTTAGTTTCCTTACATCAAATGTGTATAAACTGGAATCAAAAAAGATAATGTTTTTGATTTATTGAAGACTAGTTGTTGACAACCTGTATTATGTGATAATGTAAAATCTTGCTTGTCTGGAAATATATTATGCAACCATGTTGAGAACGATGCACATTACATTACACAAAAACTTAAACTTTTTAAATTATAATAATATTAATTCAGTGTATAGCGAGTCCCGCTTTAATATTTTGAAATGAGGCATAATTGGCGGGTGCCGTACCTCATCCCATAGACCAGAAATCAGACATCAAGCAGCACACATATAGCCATACTAAATTAATGTACCATCTTTTTATAGTTTTTCATCTCTCCATCCACAAATCATATTTTTATTTAATTTAATATTGTAAAGGGCTTCTTGACGTTGGCTTCGGCTCCGTCAATGCCTTCCAAAGGACCGGGCGATTTTCGACCCGTGATTCACAGTTAACAATAATAATAGGCTTTTAGATTTATAGTTACCGTGAGTTTGAATCATGATTATAAAACAACGACTATTATACTCACTACTGTTTATTGTCGACTGTCTCGACCTAGGTTTCATGCAAGTCCGATGTACATCCTCGGGAGTTCACGCAGCGAGATAGCGACGAGCACTGCGGGCCGCCGCTCGCAGCGCGCGGCTCGTCAGGGGAGGGGGGGCTCGGCGAGCGGCGCTGCTCAGTGATGGTGTGAGATTGAGTTTGTCCGATGCTTGACAGATCTTCATCGTCACTCTCGTCAAAAGCATTGTTACAACAAAGCTGACCGTGTCACGTTCCAGACTGGAGAACTCTTTCTTTTTTGAGAAAGCATTAAGAATAGGTAGATCCATGTTGTAGGCAGGCTCCATCCACGATCTCTGTTCATATTCGGGTGGCGGGTTATCTCGATGGCTTCACGTATTTTTCGAGGTATGAAGTACTTTTCTCTTGCTAATACGGAGGCCTTGTCGAACCGAATGTAGTGATTGGTGTCCGAGAGATGTGCATGTTCAGCCAAGGCGGAGCCATTATTGATGTCCATATTCTTAATACTCCTGATATGCTCAGCCAATCTGGTCGCGATATTGCGTCGCGTCTCTCCCACGTAACTCTTGCCACAGTCACACGGTATTCTATATACCCCTGGTACGTTCAAATAATCTTTGTCTTTTGGTAAACGTAACATCTGTCTGAGTTGGCTTGGTGGACGATAGAATGTCTTGATTGAATCTCTTGATGTTATATTTCCGTCGTAAGAGATATCCGATTTTGTCCGTTACTCCTCTTACAAACGGCAAGTACGTTGGAGAACGTTCCACCCACGGTGCTTGGTTACGTTCACTGTTGCTAACCAAGCGCTCACACTGTCTCCAAATATATCCGTTGTCCTCTAGTACACCCCTCACGTGCTCGAGCTCTGTCTTTATAAATTGCGTCACATAGTTAACATAGTATCAGAGGTCAGTTAATTAATGACCTAGGTACCGAGGATAACTGTGCAGGATGATGATGGGAGTCTGCATGCAAATAACGCTCTGTGTGGGTTGGTTTGCGATATACAGTGTGCGCTAGACTACCATCGGATCTGCGAATTACGCGTACGTCCAGAAACGGCAGAACTCCTTCTTTCTCCATTTCAGCCGTGATTTGTATATTTCTGTGCAGGCTGTTTAGATGCGTTACGAAGTCTGGTAGTCCTTCCTTGGTAACAACCGCGAAAATATCATCAACATAACGCCACCAGTTTATTTGACGTCGTTGCTAGTGCCGTACTTTCATACCACTCCATAAATAAGTTGGCCACCACAGGAGCAATGGGCAATCCCATAGCCACTGCATTCACTTGTATGTAGTATTCTCCTCTCCACATGAAGCACCCACTTTTAAGACAAAGTCCTGTCCACTTAATGTACTCAGTAGGTAAGCTGGAGTCTCGTATGATAGTGCTGATGATGTTTATAGTGTCATCTACTGGTACATTTGTGAACAGAGAAGTAACATCAAAGCTGACTATTACTTCTGTGGGTTGGACACGTACATCTTCCAGGAGTTGCACAAAATGATTCGAATCTTTGACATAGCTACTCGTCTTGCCAGTGTACTGTTGCAAAGATGATGAACTCCCGAGGATGTGCATCGGACATGCATGAAACCTAGATCGAGACAGTCGACAACAAACAGTAGTGAGTATAATAGTCGGTGTTTTATAATCAATAATAGGCTTGCCTTGACCGGCCGGCCGGTGGTGGGAATCGCAAGAGCTAAGACCTATGCTCTAGGGTGAAAGTGTTAAAGGCATAAATCAGCTATCCACACCAATGTTGCCCCTCGGCGCCGACCTAACGGTCCGCCTTTATGGGGGGCCCATTCAGTGTATAGCGAGTCACCACCCGCCTTAATAATTTGTAATGAGGCATAATTGGCGGGTGCCGTACCTCATCCCATAGACCAGCAATCCGACATTAATCAGCTCACTCAATAGTCTCATAATATAATGTACCATCTTTTTATAACATAGTTTCCCATATCTCCTTCTCATCCATAGTAATAACTAAGTAAAAATTGTAAAGGGCCTCTTGATGTTGGCTTCGGCTCCATCAATGCCCTTTAAAAGACCGGGCGTGGACGACCCGTGATGTTAAATGAATAATAATAGCCTTTATTCAGACATACAATATGGATTACAATTTCATTCATTATTTCAATTGAATATAATACTAATAATTTATCTACTAATATATATATATATATTTAATTTGTTTTATTCTATTTGCAATTACATTATATTAATTATTGGTTTATTGACACCTGTCTGTGTGCCTCTTGTTGGCAAAGGCCTTCCCCAACTGTTTCCATTTCTCTCTGTCATTGGCTATTGTTGTCCATCCACCACCTGCTATAGCTTTTATCTCGTCCACCCATCTTCTCAGTGGCCTACCTCGTATCCGTTTCCTATGACTGGTGTACCAGTGCATTGTAGATTTCGACCACTTTTCTTTGCCTTTGATGGTATGTCCTGTCCATTTCCATTTGAGTTTTCTGATAGTTAACTTGACATCTTTTGTTCTAGTAAATTTCTTTATATTGATGGTACTTAATCTATCAGAAAGTGTCTTTCCCATCATGCTCCTTTCCATAGCGTTTTGACAAGTTTCAAGTTTCTTAACATGAGTTTTATTGAGTGCCCAGGTTTGACAGCCATATGTGAGGACAGGCAATATACAAGTGTTGAAAAGTTTACGTTTAATAGCCATGCTTATTTCTTTGTTTTTCATAATAATATTAATAAGCTATTTATTCTGGACTATGTGACAATGTTTGGGTAGATTTTTTGGTATATAGTTTTATATGATGTCACGCAGTCCAGCGTGCCTCATGGCATAGGCCTCCTCCAACATTTTCCATTGGGTTCTGTCTCGTGCAACCCTTCTCCAATGATGTCCTGCTGTAAGTTTAATGTCGTCTTCCCATCTGGTTTGCTGGTGTCCTCTGTTGCACTTCCCATCCTTGGGGTACCAATCTGACACTCTTGTGCTACATTTATTTTGGGCTGCCCTTATCATGTGACAAATCCATCTATTTCTGGCTGTCTATTTTTTTAAATATGTCAATTACTTTGGTTTTATCTATTAGAATGCTTCTTCTCACTTTTTCTATTATTTTTACTCCTACTATGCTTCTCTGACGTTCTAACTTTTCTCTATGATGTTTGTAAAGTGACCAAGTTTCGCATCCATAAGTAACAACGGGAAGTATACACAGGTGTTAAAAACTTTCCTTTTCATTGACATTTTTAGTTCTTTGGATTTAACAACTTCTTTCAGTGACCAGCTAGGCTATTCTGTAAGATAACTCGACAGCGGAATCCGCGGTGAGATTTGAATTTCGTACTACGAAATTCAACCGTATTACGAACGCGATACGATTGAATTTCGTAGTACGAAATTCGAGATAGCTTACAGAATAGCCTAGCTGTACTTGTTCCATCTGTTTGCTATTCTCCTGTGCATTTCTTTAGTGGTTTGTTCATTGTGAGATATTATTTGTCTAGATAGTTATATTCATATTCTTGCACATATTCGAGTGGTTGGTTGTCAATTTCTATGGCTATTAGTTTGGAGTTTGTCAGCAATTTTTTTTTTGTCTTAATTCATAGATAAGTTCAAAATTGCAGGAACTAAACATCATACTGGGAATGGTAAAACTATTAGCGAACAATCTCTTAGTGTGGTGGATGATTCAAGAAAAGGTACCTGTTCCCATCCTATTGATTATGTACAGAATTAATGCACAGACCTACTGCGATGATTACAGACTGACAGAACTTGTGAGTCAGAGTATTTTAGGCCTAGTGTGTTCACCATCTTCGAGTTCTTCATCACTTACCTCTAGGTGAGATAGTAGTCAAACACAAACCTATAACATACATATATTAAAAAAAATTACATGATGGTGACAGCCCATATTTTTTTTTGGAAATTGTAATTATATTTAAATACCATGTCACTGGTAGAAATCCTTACATGTGGAATATAAACATACTCACTTATAATCTTCATTAGCTACAGTGAATATGAAGGCCTCCATTGGATTCCATGAAAGGACATTTGATCTCAGTTCCATTACTACTTTTCTCAGTGGGCCAGACTCTCTTGAATCATATAATATGATACTTCTATCACTCGCACATGCAGCTAACAAATTGTGTTCTACCTGAAACAAATGTGGAAATCTATTCAATGTAAGACAGCAATAACTGATTTGTATATTGTTAAAATTGTCTGTTATTAGGCAACAAACATTTAAGACTAGAAGTGTCCCGCGGCTTCGCCCGCGTTAAAAACTTCTTTTATTTACTTAAAACTTTTCTTTTGTAGAAACGATTCTATCAATAAAGACATCAAAAAAGAATTAGCCAAATCGGTTCACCCGTTCTATGTTATCGCGTGACTAAGGCAATTCGGGATTCATATTTATAAAACCCGAAAATCCCAAAGTTTCAGACTTTGTTGCCTACCCCATTTCGAAAAATCCTACAACACGTACTTTATCTCATCTTGTTTCGCCATACAAACTATGATTCCCCGTTCCCTGAACCGTTCCGTATCCGGAAGGAATTTTTAGAAAATCTTTTCTGAGCGGATACCTACGTCATAATAACTATCTGCATTCTAAATTTTAGCGCAATCCGAAACAATATTGATTTTTAGACTTTGTTACCCCAGTTTATCCTGTTACGGTGGCATTTTGAAAAAGTCTGAAACTCGTATTTACTTATTTATTTACAGAAGTACTTGTGTGAAATGTCGAATAAAATGACTATCCAAACTTTGAACCCCCGCTTCATCCCCATGAAGAGTGAATTTTGAAAAATTCTTTCTTAGCGGATACCTAAGTCAAAATAACTATCTGCATGCCAAATTTCCGCGCAATCCGAAACAATATTGATTTCAGACTTTGTTACCCCACTTCACCCTTTTAGGGGTGGAATTTCGAAAGAGCATGAAACACGTATTTACTTACTTAAGTACTTGTGTTAAGTTTCAAATATAAAAGACTATCTAATCTTGTTTCTCCATACAAACTTTGAAACCCCGTTTCATCCCTTTCAGGATCGAATTTTGGAAAATCCTTTCTCAGAGGGCCCTAACGTTGTAATAACTATCTGCATGCCAAATTTCAGCGCAATCCGAAACAATATTGATTTTCACACTTTGTTACCCCCATTTCACCCTCTTAGGGGTGGATTTAAAAAACTGTAACATGTATTTACTTATTTTTTTACTCGAGCACTTATATGAAGTTTCGAATAGAAAAGACTATCTAATCTTGTTTCTCCATACAAACTTTGAACCCCCGTTTCATCCCTTTCAGGGGTGAATTTTGAAAAATCCTTTATCAGAGGTAACTAACGTTATAATAACTATCTGCATGCTAAATTTCAGCGCAATCCGAAAAAATATTGATTTTCACACATTGTTACCCCATTTCACCCTCTTAGAAGTTTCAAAAAAACCTGAAACACGTATTTACTTATTTTTGTACTGAAGCACTTGTGTGAAGTTTCGGATAGAAAAGACTATCTAATCATGTTTCTCCATACAAACTTTCAACCCCCATTTCATCCCCTTAAGGGGTGAATTTTGAAAAATCCTTTCTTAGTACACCCCTACGTACTAAGACAAATATACCCTCCAAATTTCAAGTCTCTACGACCAGCGGTTTAGGCTGTGCGTTGTCTGTCAGTGAGTCAGTCAGTCAGTCAGTCAGTATTTCAGGACAAAGATTCTTATAGTATTAGATAGATAACAGAAAGTATAAGAGCCAGTTTACCAGGTTCCTCATAAAATTTCAGATAATGATCTATTATTACAAAAATTGTAGTTTTTCTGAGGATAAGTTCCTAATAGGTGTAATAATCTAATAATCAGCCTGACCTGGAAAATCTTTCGCCAAACATCTGTATTCAGGCAACTGCCTTTTCTCATTAACGGCCTAGATCATATTGTCATTTGTGTCATTGTCATTAGCCTTTATAATCAGGGCGAGCGAAGCGAGCCCTATCACTATCCCACAACCTGAGCACTTTTGTGGTGCACTTTACTGAAAAACTATCACGCCTATTGATTTGTGCTTTAACATAGTAATTTAAATTAACATGTAGATGTGTTAACAGTAAAAAAAAATCATTTTATTACCATTAAAAATAAACTGGCCAAGTGCGAGTCGGACGCGTGAACTCTAAGTGTACGAGTCCGACGCACATATATATCGCATATACTATATATACTCGCATATACTATAGGTTTTGGGTCGAAAACCTATAGGGTACTTCCCGTTGATCTAGAATCATGAAATTTGGCAAGAAGCAATTACAGCACAAATAAAGGAAAAATTCCAAAAAATAAAAAAAAGTTGAAAATTAAAGGGTGTGCTTATACATACATAGTTTCGCCAATTAAGATAGGCCTCTGAGTTATATGAGCGCTCATACAATTTAGAGGTCTCAGTGGGCGAGTCCAACTCGACTTAGCCGGTTATTTTAATGAGGTCCCCATTTCCTTTAATTTTTACCTTTGTTCTGTTTTTAGTATTTGTTGTTATAGCGGCAACAGAAATACATCATCTGTGAAAATGTCAACCGTCTAACTATCACGGTTCATGAGATACAGCCTGGAGACAGACGGACGGACAGACAGACAGACGGACAGACAGACAGACAGACGGACAGCGGAGTCTCAGTAATAGGGTTCCGTTTGTACCCTTTGGGTTCGTAACCCTAAAAATGAAGATTAACAATTTTATTTCTAGGATAGAATATTATTGTACTACTAACGCCTAACTAACGAAGAACAACGAATTAACTTTGCTGCGAACATAATGTTTGGTTACTAAAGCCATCTGTAGGGAATTTAAAGAATTTACATCTATCATCCAAATGACGTCTGGTATCAGTGTGCCATATGTGGCAGATTTCTGCCATTTAAGCAGATTTGGGACCTACATCTTAACTCTGTGATTCCATAATTAAGATAGTTTAAAAACTAAAACAACCGACTTCAATGCCCCGCGAGTCAATTTCTGTAGCAAGTTTGAGACGTTTATCGTCATATCTCAGGAGATACTTATCAGATCTCGATGAAATTACAATGGGACTACCTTGGAAACGTACTCTACCGATTACAAAAGAATCATACGAATCGGTTCACAATTAACGGAGTAATCGCGTAATAACATACACACAAAAAAAAAAAGAAAAAAACCATATGTATTTTTTCTGTATAGACGAATTGAGAACCTCTTTCTTTTTGGAAGTCGGTTGAAAAAGTGGCAGATTTCAAAGATTTTTATAAATTAAAAAAATATTAATTATTTTTAAAAGTATAACATTTTTATTATGCATTTATTTGGTTGGAAATTTGTAATAGTTTAACTGAGAAGGTAAACTTTATTTTTATGCCATAATTCAATAATTTGATGGCAAATTTTATGCATTTATTGGAGTGGTTGGTGGTTTGGCAGATTTTTGCCATGTCGGGCAGATTCGCCATTTAATATTTATAAAAAACTGCCATAAAAATTATTACCAGGCAGAAAAACTACGCGAGCCCTCACAAAGCTCGGCTTTTAGCTAGTATAATAAAATATTTTTCAAAAAAAAAAAATTCGACTTCATTGCCACAAACAGGCACTCAAAAGCGAAAAATAAATTACTTAATATAATTATTATAAGCGCTACCCACTTATCTATTTGAAGTCGGTGCCAGCCAAGTCTAATAGGTAGTAGATAGATACTACCTACATGTATCTACCTACTTACTACTACTACATACTACCAGGCCTGTCGCACTCCGCGCTGTAGCTATGAAACTACAAGTACCTCCGCGCACCCGCTAGGGTCCAAGTTCAGTCAGTTAAGTGTCACGCGCGCTCTCGATCGGCCGCGCGCCTTACTTGTACCTACCTCAATATTATATTCCTTGCTTCATATAGTAACTGTAAAGAATAACTATGTAAAAAGCAAAGAATGTCACACATAAAATGGTAGGTAGGTATAAATAAGCTGAGTTTCATGTTACAAGGGAATTCACGTAATGATCTTTAGGGAATTTCAATCGACATTACATCTTGCTTTATTTAGTTAGTTCTAAGATAAATAAATAGGGTAGGTACCTACTAACGTTTACTTCAATTTTCCTTTTTTTCTTTCTTAATGATTTTGTCGTGTCATACGATAGTCAGATTTTTATAATCGGAGAGTTAATGTAATTAAAGTACTTATAGATCTCAGATCACTGAGATTCACTGAGATCTGATAAGTATCTCCAGAGATATGACGTAAACGTCTCAAACTTGCTACTGAAATTGACTCGCGGGGCATGGAAGTCGGTGTTTTAGTTTTTAATCTACTTCACAAAAACGGAGGAGGTTCTCAATTCGACGGTTTTTAGGGTTCCGTACCCAAAGGGTACCAACGGAACCCTATTACTGACACTCTGCTGTCCGTCTGTCTGTCTGTCCGTCTGTCACCAAGCTGTATCTCATGAACCGTGATAGTTAGACAGTTGAAATTTTCACAGATGATGTATATCTGTTGCCGCTATAACAACAAATACTAAAAACAGAATAAAGTTAAAGATAATAGAGGGTCCCCATACAAGAAACGTGTTTTTTTCGGCATTTCACGCTATCTATGAACGCTTAGTTAGGTAAACGTCCCATAGATGGCGTTATATTGAAATGTCGATCCCTAACACCTTTGTTAGACGTTAGAAGGCGTTATAAGAAACGAAATGTTTATTATTATTTTTTGCTGGCGAATAATGATAGTGGTATTTTTTGCTCGATCTTATAAAATACTGTAGTGTGGTACGGAACCCTACGAGTGCGAGTCCGACTTGCACTTGGCCAGTTTATTTAAATGTTTGTGACCTCAGAACTCTGTCAGATCTTAACCGATTTGAAATTGAAAATTCTTTTTTAGGGTTCCGTAGTCCTGATAAGGAACCCTTATATTTTCGTCATGTCCGTCTGTCTGTCTGTCCAAGGTTTTGCTAGGAGACCGTTAGTACTAGAAAGCTGAAATTGTGTAGGTATGTGTGTATATCAATAACGCCGACAATATGGTGAAATAAAATATTGGTTTTTTTTAAATATATTTTTTTTATTTTGATATTCAACTATTACAAAATAAAGTTTTCCTAGAATGAATAAAATACATAATTATTTTTGGTCGAAAAAGTGAGTCGGCTCCTACACTATTATAATGTTACAAGTCAAACAACCTACTATTCTAGGCAAGTGATACTATTGTCGCGTTATTTAACTTACGCAATCTAAAACTTTACTCAATTTTAATTGAACGTCACGTATTTTAGTTTAACTGTAGTACTTTTATCCTACCTCGACATTAAACATTAATGTAGTACTTATTATCAGTAATGTACTCATTACATTGTTCTACGAGTATTCTTCTACCAATTAAAGGCTTACAAGTTTTCTCATAACATTCAACCCTATAGTAAAGGCCGCGAGTTGACCGAGTTATTCAGACTCTCGCTGTGCGGACTTACGGTGCATTTTACTGTGCGCAACACGCGGTTCATAGTTACTATTAGTTGATACTGTGGCGCAAATTCAAGCTCGCACCCGAGGCGTGAAGCGCATTTTGAACGTTACTAGCGTAACTAGTTTTAATCTCGCATTTTTGCTCTCAGGGAGTGCAATTTCTGTACTTGTACTATTCATTATTCTGAGATACTACATACTATCTATCTACTATCCAATAGACTTGGCTGGCACCGACTTCAAATAGATAAGTGGGTAGCGCTTATAATAATTATATA
Source organism: Cabera pusaria (assembly GCA_954871355.1). NCBI lineage: Eukaryota > Metazoa > Arthropoda > Insecta > Lepidoptera > Geometridae > Cabera > Cabera pusaria. The sequence continues at coordinate 12,112,702 of OX940893.1, forward strand.
AATTCATTTATTTTTCGCTTTTGAGTGCCTGTTTGTGGCAATGAAGTCGAATTTTTTTTTTTTTGATAAAGATTTTATCTTACCCTTTTTAGTGCAAAACAAGTTTTAATGAAATTACATGCATCTATTAAATTTCGTGTCTGGGACGTTATACACTGACGGATATATACTTTGTGTAAATTTCAAGTATGTACCTATTACGGTTAAGAAGGTACATCTGTAAAGTGCGCACATATAGACACACGGATGGACGGACGGACGGACGAACAGACAACGAAGTCTCAGAAAATGTTCATTTGGTAACCTTTAGGTTCGAATCCCTAAAAAATTGACTTTAAATGCCGTGAAAATATTCACTAGTCATAATGATGTCATCAAGGTATCAAAGGACAATGTCCAAAATGGCCCTGTGCAATAAAAGCATCTGACACACACGATAATTAATTGTCTATTTTATTACAATAATTCCAAATGCTTTTATAACACGGACTAGTTGTATTCCAAAATAAATATTAAAAAGTATTACTTGCGATTATTAACATTAATTGCCGCCATATGGCCAACAGAGTACTGAATCACTCTACTACGTTATAAGAGGCACTTCCCTATATTGTTGATACCCGAATGATGAAAGCACTGTGTAGCCAACCTAACAACGGAAAGTATTATTTACTTAGTAACTTAAACCTTAACGAATTATGCACCTAAACCTTCCTCATAAACACTCTGGCTATTGGTGAAAACCGCATGATAATCCGTTCAGTAGCTATTGAGATTATTGCGAACAGACAGACAGACGCAGTGATGAACTTTGTTTTATAATACTTACATATTGATATTGGACGGCCCTTTGGCGTAAAGGATAGTTACCCTGATTCTGACCCGACAGTCGTTGGTTCTAATCCTAGCTATATACCTACCAATGAAAATTTATGTGCATTCATGAATCATGAGTTTTCGTACAGTGGTAGTGGAATCATTAAATCTACCAAAAAGTAGCTTACCACCAAGGAGTACATCTGCCGCCGTAACCTTACGGCGTTCCCCGACGCAAAATGTAGGGGTAATATACGTTTAACGTGTGTATCTGTGTGTCTGTCTGTAGCATCTTAGCACCTAACCGGATGAACCGATTTTGTTTTTATTATTGATAGTTTTTTTTGTTTGATAGATGTCTTCATCGAGAGTTTTCTTAGCTTTGATTCATGAAAATTCGTTCAATCGTTATAAAATTATGAGCTTTTTTCTAGTTAATTGCGCTATGAAATCAACTTTCATAGGTCTGATCAATTCGAAAATCTTCTTCTTCAACGATATTGTAAGAACATGGAAGCCTCCCGGACTCTACAGAATACTCAAATCCTCACCAACTTACAGCTCAGATTTTAAATGTCGTGTTTAAAGTCATTGGAAAAAGCTATTATACATAGATCAGTCGGGGTGGTTTAAAATATTATATTATATTATTATATATATAGATGAATATTATTTTATACAATAGATCATATTATTATACTATATTGACTTCAAATTGATTGCGATCGGTGGGGATCTACAGAAAAGCTAACCCTATAATAATATTTTCGTAGTAACTATGACCTAATCTGTGGTTTTACTGCAAATATTTTATTAATTTTGCGATGCGTGTATGTGAAATTCGTGATATCTTCTAGAGTTTTCATTTGAATTATATACTGTAAAGGACAATTTTAATCTATAATATGTGGCCAAGCTAATTAACGTAATTATTTGGATAAGGATTAATACTATATACTTGAAAATAGCCTTGGAAGTTATGTAATATTTTTTAACAAAAATTTTAAGATTAAAATGGTTACTGTGAGTCAACCTTAAGAGATAGACATATGCTGTCGCGGACTTTTTTGTAGGTCTTATTAAGTTGTACAACTCTTGCATAGAAAATATTCTTATATCTATTTTCAATTAAGCAGAGTTCGTCAGAAACGTGTTTTTTCAACCGTTTATTTGCCGACTTAGGTTGCAAATTAGGTCTCCACAAATGTACCTTTGATTTAAACGGGATAATATATAGCCTATTTTCATTCCGAAAGTCCATTCTATGTATTAGTAAAAGAATTTTTTAAATCGGTTCAGTAGTTTTTGAGCTTACTCATTACAAACATACAAAAATACAAAAATACAAATGTTCTCTCTTTATAATATTAGTATAGATTATTTGGTACATCAGAAACTATGACCTCCATCGGGACCTTAAAGTGGATGACGTAATTAGTGTTATTACAAAATATGCCGAAGCTCACGACCGTAGACTTCATCACCATGTGAACGTCGAGGCTATCCAGCTCCTCGACAACACGGACATAGTGAGAAGACTAAAAAGGACCAAACCTTTTGAGTTAGTGTAGTGAAGTGACAGTAAAATAGTGAACAGTGCTTACAAAGAACGCAATAAAATAGTGTCTTCGCCTTAATAGAGAATTTTAATAGAAGAAAAGTGCCATTGGACACATTATTAGTTTAACAATAGTTAGCAGTTTAGGCCAAATTTAAATTACTTATTAGTCTTAAGACTAGATGTAATTTTAATGATATACCATTATATTGGAATATCATGTATTAAAAAAAATATATATAATTATTTATTATAATTATTTACTGAGGGCCCGAAAATAAATATAATTATTTATTGGCGAAATTGGGAGAACAGTCGGCTTTGATGACGTGGTACCGAGTTCAAACTGCCGTGCACCAATGAATTTTTCTATCGAAAAATATATGTGCGCTTCTCACAGTTGCCCTCCGGTGAAGGAAAACATAGTTAAGAAACCAACAACCCCCGCATGGTGGTAGGCCATATCTAGTGTCCGCCTGGCCAGCTACCACCTTCAAGTCTGAAAATCTGTCGCCAAACATCTAATGTGTTCCGGCAGCTATCCTTGAGAGCCAGTTCCCATTCTAGTCCACTTCTCTATCTTCGACCGCATCATCACTTAGCAACAGGTGAGATAGTGGTCAAACGCTAGCCTATATGATATAAAAAAATATATTAATTATCCCCACCTTTATTTCTATCTCGCTCACAGTTACCGTAAGAATATCTGTCAAAAACCAAAATCAACGAGAAGAAAGATGTAAAAACATTATTCAAGGTCATATTTTTTAGTCTTCAAAAGTATATGCAACAGCAACCTCCATTGTGTATAATCTTCTTGGGACTCTTCTACTAAAACCATTATATTCTCCTATGTTTGAGGTATTTATCTCCATATCTCTGGAGATACTTATCAGATCTCGATAAAATTAAAATAGGACCACCTCGGAAACGTATCATACGTAATTTAAGACATACCTGATTAAATGCTACATGATGGAGGCTGTCAACTCCCCATTTGAAGACTTTGATAGGTTCATTCCTAGTGTTCTCCCACAACTGACAGTGTTCACCGCAGGTAGCAAATATTGGCTTATATCTATGATGAGATATCCCAGACACAACTGACATACTAAGTAACTGGCTGATAGGTTCCTCATCTTCTTCAGAAACAACCTCAGACTTCCATGTCTTTATTGTCTTATCATCGCCGACACTTGTAAATGTTTCCCCACTTGGTGTAAAGCATAATGCGCGCACCCAACCTTCGTGAGCCACGAAGTTTCTAGTACACTTCCGTACGGCTAAGTCCCATATGCGAACTTCGCCGTCAAATGCACCGCTTGCGAGGACTGCCAGTCTTTTCGGGTGCTTTGCCATACTTGAGACCCCATCTCGATGACCATCTAGATTCCCAACGAAAGGCTTAGCGAAAACCTTCTCGAGCTTTACAGCATTTAGAGCGCGTACGTACTCGCGTGGTGCTTCTAATGGATGCAGACTTGGATCGTAGTTCCTTGGTACTGCAATTAATCTTACAATTAAATAATTACTGTAAATTGATCAATACTATATGTAATAATGAACAAGTTGGATAAATACGTTTGTGAATATCCCTTTTGGTAGCACGCAAATAATCATCTGGATTACGACTTATCACTTTAATTTTCACACCAGACATCGTACGCTTTTCTAACAGTTAATAGTTACTAATAATAAAAGTAACCAAAAATTTATATGATTTCACAAAAAACAAACAACAATATGTCCACTATTCATGGTCCGTAGTAAATTAGTAATCGCCCTCATCCACCAGTTCCACCACGTGTTGTTGACACTGTTGAGTTGACAGTGACAATTTAGTTTGACAACAACAGACAATTGACATGTGACACTGACCACGATACTATACTTTTTTTTTGTCCGTAGGGACAGAGTTGCGTTCACGTCCTCTGATAGTTTGGGGAGTTTTGGCGGGAACGTGAAAAAGTGTGTTAGCTCTCATTGTGTTCTTCCAAACCATTAAGTGAAGGTTAATGTGTGCGAGTGTAGGAAAACAGCACAATCACAATTTTACTATCATTTGTAAAACTGTGGCACAATGATGAAAAACATGCTATTTGCGTTTTCATCAAAATTCCACTGAAAATCTTTAGTAAAGTCCACATCTCTACTAATATGAGGGTATGACCTGGACTTGAGAGCCCGGTGGCGTAATCGGGAGAACGTTCGGCTTTGATGCCGTGGTACCGAGTTCAAACCGCCGTGCACCAATGGATTTTTCTATCGAAAAATTTATGTGCGCTTCTCCCAGTGGCCCTCCGGTGAAGGAAAACATCGTTAAGAAACCAACAACCCCCGCATGGTGGCCAGCTACCACCCTCAAGTTAGAAAATCTGTCACCAAAAACATCTAATGTGTTCCGGCAGCTATCCTTGAGAGCCAGTTCCCATTCTAGGCCTAGCGTGCTTACCATCTTCGACCGCATCATCACTTACCAACAGGTGAGATAGTGGTCAAACGTTAGCCTATAAAGTATAAAAAAAACTTAGGTTGAATACTCAAAGCCTGGACTAGACAAGTTGAAGTCATAGACTACAACTTGACCTCAAATGTGACTTTGACCCATCTTTATGACTTGATTTCATAATAACTAAAAATGCTTGACACTAGCTAAATACACTAATCGTGTGGAGCCATAATTAAACTTAAAAAAAACATCTTATTGGCAACTGGCAAGTGGAGTGAGACGGTTACAGTCCGGCAAGTATAACTTGGCGCGGCTGTGCGCCACTGTGCTTTTACTTTGTACTTTGATAACAGTTTCTCTTAAACCACTTTTAATTACTTTTGGCATTATTGAACTATTTTAATGTAGCAGATTTATCAACAATAATGTCGCGGTAATCTCTCAAGCGTCAAACTCACAGTTTCAAGAGAGCGGAATTAGTTCCAAAAACCACCACCGCCAATTTATTTATTTATTTATTTATTTAGTTAGTTATTGATAATTAGAACGGTAACAAACCACTTACACTAATTAACACAAATTAATTCATAAAATCATTTAAGTCATAAGTATTGATAACACAAACAATAGAGAAACGTCAAAATTATATTTAAAAAAAAATAGAAAGAAATAATACAACATAATAAGATCAAAGTATATAGAATATTAATTTTAAAACGTCATCCTTAAAAATATTAAAAATAATAATAAATAAATTATATATTAACACCCAGTAGATTTAAGTCTCACAAAATTTTTGGAAGGCAGTCAACAATACCCTCCATTCGTCCGCAAACAGGTCTAACTCAGGAGTTGCTTCGAGCATAGCATTGAGTGCAGAGAGGGAGCGAGGAATAGGCGAGTTTTGGCGTGCCACCGTGCGACTCGATGGCACGGCGAACAGTTTGTGTCTCCGAGACCGGAGATAGTTGTTTGGGACAAACAATTCAACCAGTTCATTGTGGAGATTAGGAGCGTCGATCTTGTGCCGAAAAATTTTGAACATAATAACCAGCTGATCATTTGCTCTCCTAGTCTCGAGCGAGTTATAATTGAGGCATCCCAGGACGCTGTGGGGTACATGAACGGGTAATACCCGAAAGTTCGTTTGTATAGGTACCTAAGGAATGTTTTTTGCACCTTTTCAAGTAAGAGCGCGTATGTGGACTCATAAGGACTCCAGATACACGAACTCGCCTCAAGTTTGCTGCGAACAAGCGTATTATATAGGAGCCGTATTACATGCTCATTCTTGAAATCACGCAAGTTCCGGAGTACGAAACCTAGGCGCTTAAAAGATTCCTTTGCGACTAAAAGCATATGCTCATGAAAAGTGAGCTTTTGGTCGAATACGACACCCAAGTCCTTCATTACTAAAGTTCTAGGAAGAATGGCCTCACCAATTCTGTAGTCAAACGAAATTGGGCGCCGTCCGCGACCAAAACTCATAACACAACATTTCGAGTGGTTGAATTCCATTTTGTTTTTGATACTCCATTCATGCACGGCACGAACGTCCTCCTGGAGTGCCAAGCAGTCCGCTTCTGATCTTACTTCAGCAAAGAGTTTTAAATCATCTGCGTATAGAAGACACTTAGCATGCCTAAGAATCACCGGAAGATCGTTAACCATGATGAGGAAAAGCAGAGGTCCTAGTACTGAGCCTTGACTCACACCAGAGCGTGTGTGGTATGGTGAGGATTCGTAAATACCGAGCCTGACGAATTGCTGGCGGTCACGTAAATAATCTGCTAAAAGCCTTAAAAGCGCAGGCGTAAAGCCGATTGTATTCATTTTATCCAATAACACGTCATTATCAACTCTATCAAATGCTTTGCGAAAGTCGAAGTATAAAACATCAACTTGATGAGCGCGATCTAGACTTACCGAGATGAAGTTCACTAAGGTAAGGAGGTTGGTATTGACCGATCGTCTTGCCCTGAAACCGTGCTGAGAGTCTGGTAAATATTTCTCAACCTGAAGGTAAATGTGTTGATGGAGGATATTCTCAAAAATTTTTGCCGGTGACGATAGTATGGCAATCGGTCGGTACTCCTCGACACAAAATTTGTTTCCTGTTTTAGGTATTGGTGTAACTCTCGATACTTTCCACTGCGGAGGATATAAACCTGATTCCAATGATTTATTGAAAATATGGCATAGTTACCAATACCAAGTTATACTTGTGGGACTGTAGTTAGTTTGAGTGTCTGCTACTACACGAAGTTTGATAGGGATTGAAATGAACGAACATGCCAGAGATGGAGCTATACAGGGCTCCGTTCACCTCCTCCGGAGAAGGATTTTTAGTTGTTTTGCAACTCGCTCGAAGCTCCGGAACGACCATGGGTGTTATTCACTCAAATTGTGACTTTGACATTTTGCGCAGACTTGAATTTCGAGGTTATGCTCATTTATTTTTCTTGTTTCCGAATATTTTCTGTTTGTTTTTACGATTAATGTCTCGTCATATCACGTCTTGGTCTCGACAATGCCAATTTCTTGCGATCCCCTTAATCTGTAAAAAAATTACAGCTTTTCCCGCCAAATTTACTATCACAAACGTCAGAGCGATTTTTAACCATCGAATTTGATGGTTAAAAAGTTGCAACCGGAGTGAAACAACCGAGGTCGTGAACGACACAGTTCCGACAACCGAGTGCGACGTTCTGAGGTCGTGAACGGGGTTAGAGCGTTTGGGTGCACTCCGAGCGTAGGTCGTGAACGCAGCCCCCAGCCTACATAGCTGCGTCCCCATCATTGTGTTCATTACGTTCATTCAATGATCAACCAACTGTCAAATTTCCTGATACTGATAGGCCTGCTGGTTGTGTTTCTCGATCTGTGGTGTATTATTGTCACATATCTCTGACACATATAGTAATCTGTGGTCACATATAGTAATCTGTGGTTATTGTGTTGTTTTGGTGTTGGTGTTATTTGTTGATATTATTGATTGAATGCTAGGATGATGTTAATCCTAGATTGAATGTGTAATAAATTTAAATTTCGCTGTACCATTTATTGTTCTTAGTGGAATTAAATATTTAATAGAGTATAAAACAAATTTATACAATAAACACGAATGGTTGATTAAAAGGTAAGTACTTACATCTTCGTACCTGCTACCTAATGATGGGTTCTAGTAAAATAAGTTCCTTTGGTTATTCTCGGTCTAAGTACCTAAAGCTGTCGCAGCGGGAATGAACTTTCCGATATTATAAGGGCTGACCCCTAACAGCTTTTATTATATTGATTTGTGATAATTTTTGTAAAACTAAAAATGCATTTTTTTTTTTTTTTTTTTTTTTTTTTAATGGCAATCGTCTTTCTTTTGAGACATTTTTGCCAGTATCGCGTCAGTTCAGTAATGAAGTTAGTATTTGATATTAATAAAAAGGTAATGGTAAACGAGGTTAAGAGAAAGTAAAAGAAAAATAAGTTAGGGAACTCCACCCAAAAGAAAAGAAAAAATAAAAACAAATATTTACAATAATTGTTACGAGATATAAAAAGAATACACTAACAGTAAAATACATATAATAATTAAACTTTAATGTTATTATCGACAAGAAAATTACTTATGATTCTAAATATTTGCAAATTATTGGTTGATAGAAGGGTAGGTATGGAAGTAGGAAGAGGAATAACAAGACTAAGAGAAAGATAAAATGCTAATGATTAAGAAGCGGGCATGAAAAAAATATATGATTGAGGTGTCCCTTGTCCAGACCACATTCGCATAGGGATGAATCCCTTATGTGCAATTTATTTTTAAAAAAGGTGGGTACACAGCAGTGCCCCAAACGCATCCGGATGATAGAACTTGACAACTGCTTGCTGAGATGCCATTTAGCAAACCAAGGTCTCCGCGGGATATCCGGTTGGAGAGCAGCATACGCTGAGCCCCTGGTCTTGCTAGAGGCAGCCCAGGAGATTGCCCAAGATCTGAACAAAAGTACTTTCGGTATTGCGAAAAGATCATGCGGAAAAATGCAAAATGGAATTTTATCACCATGGGCCACTGCACTCTTGCCACTCCGTCCACTCGCTCATTTCCCGAAATACCAGCGTGGCCGGGAATCCAAATAAAAACAACTTCAAGCCCTTTCGATTGACATATTGCTAAAGACTCTTTAATAAGAAAAATTACAGAAATAGAAGATTTAGTACAAAATGGATTTGAAAGAAGACATTGAAGAGAACTCCGAGAGTCTGAAAAGATAGGAGAACGACGAAGATTAAAAATCTGAATATATCGAACCGCTTCCAGTATCGCCCAGCATTCACTGAAGTTTCAGGTGGAAATTTAACTTTTTGAACGATATTGTATTGAGCATGGAAAATACCACACCCAACACAACCAAGAGGGGAAAGTTTCGAAGCATCAGTATAAATACAGTGCCAACCACGCCAATCTCTCCTCAAAAGGCCTTGGAGATATTCATCAGCATGTGGGTCACCAGCACAAATGTCAAAGTCCAAAATTACAGTAGGCCGAGCGATAATGACTTCGTAACTAAAGGAGAAAAGGGGAAGAGAAGGAGAACGGATAACTGGATCTTTAAGTGACTTGTAAATATTAAAACTCCGCAAAAGAGGAGGAGGTTTCTTGCTAAGCCAGAACCGAGATGTAAAAGAGAAACGCCGAAGAAGTTGAAGTTTAGGAATAAGAGGATGGGAGGAGTATTGTACACATCGGAAGAAGAATCGGTTAGCAAGAAACTGACGACGAAGGTGGAGCGGGGCATCAATACACTCTACCTGGAGTGCATTAATAGGAGACGATTTCATAGCACCCGATACAATACGAAGGGCTTTGGACTGGATAAGATCTAACTGCCTCATACTGCCCTTATTAGCAGGCTCCAGTAAAAAGGATCCATAATCCAAGACACTACGAATAATGGCATTATAAAGCAATTTAAAAGTAAATGGATGCGCTCCCCACCAAACACCCGAAAGGCATCTTAAGATGTTGAGATTTTTTTCACATTTGTCTACTATGTAGGCACAATGTGACTTACCAGTTAATTTACTATCTAAAAGAAGTCCAAGAAATTTAACAGAATTTTCAACCGGAATTTTGGAACCATTACAGAAAATTTGCACATCAGGAGTATAGCGCTTACGGGAAAAAATAACTATGTTACTCTTTGAGGGGGAGAGATCTAAACCATTGACATGAAGCCAAGAGTTTAGACACTGAATGGAGCGCGAAACACAATTGCTAGCTAGATTAATTTTGTTATGTGATGAATATAAAAGTATATCATCAGCATACTGAAGGATACGGCAAAGACCGACAGATCTTTCCAAATCATAAGTATAAACATTGTAAAGAAGAGGGCTAAGAACTGACCCTTGGGGTAAACCACGCCAGATAGTTCTATGAGGAGAAATAGCGGGGTCACTACAACGAAGGTATATATTTCTTTCGGCAAGAAGGTTCAGAATAAAATTACATAATTTAGGGGGCACTTTTAACACTAAAAGTTTATTCTTAAGAAGAGGAAGTTGAACACTGTCATACGCTGAAGATATATCAAGAAATGCACCGACAACAGAGTCGTTCCGGGTAAAGGCAAGCCTAATGTCAGTTGTGAAGATACTGAGACTGTCCATGGTGCTCCTGCCCTTCCTGAATCCATATTGAAACTTAGCCAGAAGATCGTTGCTTTCAAGGAACCACTCAAGTCGGTTCTTTACCAGACGTTCAGCAAGTTTAGACAGAACCGAGGAAAGAGCAATAGGGCGGTACGAATTATGATCTTGCGAATCTTTATTGGGTTTAAGGATTGGGATAATATACTGAGATTTCCAACTAACCGGAACAAAGCCAGTGTCAAAAATACAATTAACTAGGCGCAGATAATGAAAAAGTAAACAGTCACTCGCTTTCGAAAAAAAAGAATAAGGTAAGCCATCCATGCCGGGGGCCGAATCTCTGACCGATTTAAGAATGTTTTTCAATTCTATCATAGAAAATGGACAATCCAAAGGATCATTTCATAAAGGGACAGACAACGATGGTAATTCAGAAGGAAGAGGACAATATTGGGGGGCTAACTTGTCCATGAACGCTTCAGCCCACGACTGAGATGGATTACAGGGCCGAGAAAGGGGACACCACGAACGCCTGTACCAACGTATTTTCGTCCATATAACAAAAGCAGGGGTACTAGGGCTCAAACTTGTACAAAAACATTTCCAATGATCACGCTTTTTGGAATGAAAAAGTCGTTTGGATTTAGCAATACACTTATTCAAATTGGAAAAGTTTTCCTGTATCATATCACAGCAAAAGGAATGTTCCGCTACCTCACGGGCCTTTATGGCATCATTGCACTCCCTATCCCACCAAGGAGGAGGGGGCAACTTATTAGACGGAGGTTTTTTAATAGAAAAGGATTTATTTGCACACTCAAGGAGTGAGCGAACCAAAAAATCAGAAGAAGAAGAAATATTGTAAGAGTTAATAACAGGAAATTTTTTAGAAACTGAGACCGTGTGATCATGAAATTTTTGCCACCCAGAAAAATCATCATTATTCAAAATATATTTCAGAAGCGGGGGGTTGCCAGGGGGGATAGGACAGGAATTACGTTGAGGAAAATTTAAAAGAATAGGAAAATGATCACTACCATGTGTAGAAGGAAGGACACGCCAAGTCAGAAGAGTAGCAAGCTCCGGAGAACACAGTGAAAGATCAACAGCACTACGGAATTTATTTGGTCGAGTTCTCAAAGTAGGGGAACCGTCATTAAGAATACAGAGGTTTAGGGAATCAAGGGAATCTAATAAGAACTCCCCAAATTCGTCCGCCTTACCACAACCCCAAACAGGATGATGACAATTAAAATCACCAAGAACCAGAAGAGGCTTTGGGAGAGAGCTCAAAACTGAGACTACATTACGGAGGATAGCCTTAGAAGGGTCAGGAATGTATATCGATACCAAAGTGTATTCTTTAACTCGAACCGCAATTATTTGAAAACCACTATAAAAGGGGACATATATACGAGAAAAAGAAACGTTACTTTTAAAAAAAAAAGCAACGCCACCATAGCCATCATGCCTGTCACTCCGGGCATCAACAAAGCCCGGGATCACATAATGAGAACCAGGCTTAAGCCACGACTCGGTAACAGACAAGACAGCTACGTTGAACTTATTTATTAAATAAACAAGCTCAGAGTATTTATTTGTCAGAGAATGACTATTCCATTGAAGCAGATTGAGATCCATTATGTAAGAGAGAAATTAGTGAATTTAGGTTAAAAGCAGCGTTGGACGGTGAAGAATGGGGTTGGGGAGAAGATTTCAGGAGAGTGGATAAAAGGTTTAGAAGTTTTAGAAGATCGCTAATGATAGATTGAACAGTTGGGGTATCTAAAGGTTTTTCAGGGTTGTTAAGGGCACACCCATTAGGAGCAGATTCTGAAAAATCTCCCCTTATTATGTTTGAGTGGGCAAGGCGATCATAACCAACCGAAGAAGGTGCAGATGAACCAGCAGGCTTTGGTTTTTTTTTATAGTGAACATGAGCAGGCTCAACATTTACATTTTTAAAAGAGCCTGGAAACTGTGACGGGAGAGCAGGGGAAGTCATATCTACGGGAGAAGAAACAACCTCGGCGAACGACAGCTTAGATGGCGGATGAAGCTTCGCAGCCTCGGCGTATGAGGAGTAATTTTGAGTCATAGCAGCTTTGATAGCAACTTGCCGGGCCATTTCAGGGCAAGCTTTGTTTGTGGCGAAATGTTTGCCACGACACCAAATACATTTAATGTTTTCGGTTTCAATATTGCATGTCTCTCCTGCGTGGGCTTGACTACATTTGTAGCAAGCGGGTTTGGATCTGCATTGAATTTTTGTGTGACCATATCTACAACACTGGAAACACTGAATCGTTGGGAGTGTATATCGTTCTACTTGGAAGGCATTATAGCACAAATAAACTCTGGACGGGAAAACTTGGCCGTCAAAAGTAAGTACGCAAGTTTGAGATGGCTTCCAAGTTACCTTCCCATCCAACATCAACTTAAAATTAAGGCGCCTCACCTTAATGACGGGACCACAGTCTTGAGGAACACGAACCTCTTTTATGATATCCTCCGGGGACATATCAGTAGGAATGCCTCTAACCAAGCCTAATCGGGTAACATTGTATGAGGGCACAAAAGCCCTATATCCGTTGTTCGTTAAGAACTTGACTCCATAAATGAGTTGGCGCTATTGACGGAGTGAAAGGTTAGAGCAATTCTATTTCGACCTATACTTTTTATTGAACCATCCACTATACCCTGGAATTCTCTTGCGCGCCCGAAAAGAAATCGTCCAAAAGTAACCGGGTGCAAAGTTGTGCCCGCAGAAGGAGACTGTTCAATTTTTTGGACATGTACCACAAAGGGACCGGCGTCTGAATTTACATACTTCTGACGAGCAACTGGCGTGGGGACAACCTTTTGTCCTGGGGGCAAACTGGAAGACGCAACTGAGTCAGCAGACTTCTGGCCAAGAGGCATAGATAGCGAAGCGGATGAGGACGGAGCAGAGGAGGGAAGAGACGCAGCAGACGGTATGGGTGTAGTTAGAATTTCATCGTCAGCAATCTTGAATTCGTCTCCCGAGGAGTCGTTCGGGGAACAAGCTCTAACATCACGCTTTAGTGCTCTACGTTTCGAGCGGTTATTATTTACTAGCTCAAAGGGTCTTTCGTCGGACGTATGGACAGAAGTGAAAGCTGCTGGAGAGGGAGGAAGACTTTTATCCCCCCAAGCCCCGCCACCGGGGTCGGGGGGATCGCCATCCTCCATTAGGGGGAGAATAAAAAACTACACTGAAAATTAAAAAAAACTAAGCTACACTACAGTAACAATAATAAAGTACAACAAACTAAGCTAACAAAAAGCTATTTTGGAGAAGAAAACCCTAAATTACTTATAAGAATTAATAAAATAAAACCAGAGAATTTTTTTGAAGTCTCGCGGTACCGACGTTCCACTGACCTAAAAATGCATTACTTGACATCCGGAAAAAATCTCTTTATTTATTAGGTGTCAAATATGAAAAATAAATTATATCTAGAAAGAGTATGCATATCACCAAGGAGTATTTAAACAATTGCTTGTGGCGGAAATACACCACATACCTACCTTCTATCTCTCAGCGCTCCTGTCAAATAAATTAAAAATTAAAATAATAGGTCCAACTACCTCTTTTGCTTCCAAATTCATGAGTGCTTTCATACATGCTCGCCGGTTATGGGTAATTTTGACTTTGTCTTCCTATATACGTCTCCGATCTGGTCGTGATATGTTAGCCTAGGTCAGTTGGCTGGAATGACACGAGTGTGGATGGGCCAGCCGGTCTACCGTGTCATTGACTCGTAAAATAAAAACTTTTTCATCAATCTTTCTTGATCCATCCTCTCTAGATGTCCAAATTATGTAATGATCTAAGTATCCCTTTCTTTATCTTTGTCACTACATCTTCTATCACAACACAACATTCCCTTTTCACACTTCTCCATCTTATCCATCAGATTCACTCCAATCAAACTTCTCATTTCTACGGCATTAACTTTACTTTCATGCTTCTTCTGCCACACCCAGCATTCACTACCAATGACTACCAAACATGAGTGTGGTAGCACTCCCCTATGTTCAGCCAGTCATGCTTTTTAGGGTTCCGAACCCAAAGGGTACCAACGGAACCCTATTACTGAGATTCCGCTGTCCGTCTGTCTGTCTGTCTGTCTGTCTGTCACCAGGCTGTATCTCATGAACCGTGATAGTTAGACAGTTGAAATTTTCACATATGATGTATTTCTGTTGCCGCTATAACAACAAATACTAAAAACAGAATAAAGTTAAAAATAATAGAGGGATAGAAGAAACGTGCTTTTTCGGCATTTCAACGCCATCTATGAACTCTTAGTTGGGTAAACGTCCCATAGATGGCGTTATATTGAAATGTCGATCCCAACCTTTGTTAGACGTTAGATGGCGTTATAAGAAATAAAACGTTTATTAATTACAAATTATTTTTTGCTGGCTAATTATTTAAAAATGATAGTGGTATTTTTTGCTCGATCTTATAAAATACTGTAGTGTGGTACGGAACCCTACGAGTGCAAGTCCGACTTGCACATGGCCAGTTTATTTTGTCACATTCTGAGTGCTCATAAAGTTATGTAGTGCTCCAATCACTTGTTTTTCTGCCCAAACTCTTTGTTCAATATCACTTTCATACTTCCCATCTCTCGTAAACCGAGAACCCAGATACACAAACTCAGAGGCGGCGTAAGGCATGGGCGGTGGCCCACACGGCCTCATGGTGCAAAGTCCCTAAGGGCCTCACGCCTAACAGCCGAAAAGTAAATTGAAAAAGTATGGGAAATATGGGAAAGTACACGCAACAAGGTTTTTCGTGTAATAAATACATTAGAATAAAATATCAACTTAAAGATATTCCACTATTCGGCGCTCGAATTGAATCTGAATTAAATAATCAATATTTCTGATAACTGTTTCATTGTAAGTGTTTTTATTTTATTTTATATTTCCTTCTTCTTGCACCATTAGAGGGCCTCGTGAAATGTACCTTGCCCACATTAAGTTTAGGTCTTGTGCCGCCACTGCACAAACTCTTTCACTTGTTCCACTCTCTTAATTTCAATCATAACTCTACAATCTGTCATTCTTTCTTCTCTTTCAAAAATCATTACCCATGTCTTACTTACATTCACTTTCATCCCCTTTCCTTTTTAAGGTAAAAGTAAAAGTAAATTGTAATATGATAATATTGATTGAATGCTTATTAAAAGTAATGTAGGGTGCTTTTTGATTTATTATAAAATAATGCTGAATTCTGTGAATAATGTAGTGGTAGGACTTCTGCTAGTCATTTTCAGCCGTGAAATAGGAATGTTTTCTGGTTGAAATGGCAAGGTGTCCAGTGGTATTACAGGGCATGTGAGAGTTTACTTCTTTATGTCTCATCAAGGTAACAGGCTCAGTGCAGTGACATTTAAAATTCTGGCAGTCCAGAATTTTGCATGCTGCTGTATCTGTAATAGGTAGAAGTCATTGCTTACCATCAGGCAAACGTCATGCTTGTCCTGTTACCATAAAAAATAAAATAGAATGATTCAATGACATTAATGTTTATTTCTACTACATTGCAATACAATGCTTATTACAGAAATTATAGTTTAAATATGTTTTTTTTATGCATAATAGGTTAGCTCTTGATGATTATCTCACCTGATCTTTAGTGACAATGTGATCGGTTAGTTAGGGGCTTAAACTAGGTTAACCAGGCCAAACATCAACAATAACAAAAATAATAATAAATAAATACTTACACTAAAATATATATTTTAGTATGCAAAGGTCCTAACAAAAGGCAAATGGCCCTAACAATAAAATAATAAAATATTTATTTCATTGTTAGGGTCTGAAATTATTCCATGCTATTGATTGACATTTTCATTTTAATAAGTCATCTTTACTGCCCATCCAAATTAATAATTATTATCCATAATAATTACCTCATTATTAAATTATCAATTTTATTATTCCAAATTATGAATAATTAAACAAATTATATTTTTTATAAGTTAATAAAACCAAATTATGAATTGAATGCTCCTAATCATATTATTTTCGCAGCAGATGCTAGTAATAATGAATTATGTTTTATTTTAATTTGCAGATTATGACCTACTTTTTGTTTGAATAATCTATCTTACATTTATTTTTAGGGTTTCGTAGCTGAATGGCAAGAAACGGAACCCTTTTAGATTTGTCATGTCTGTCTGTCGATATGTCACAGCTACTTTATTCCGAAACTATTCAGACTACACAGACCTAAGACTAAAATAAAAGATTAAGGGGGAACTCCCCATACATGGAAAAGAAACAAATTTTTTTTTCTCTTTAAACCTATACGTGCGGGTTGTCTATAGATAGGCCTTTAGGCCCCTCCCCCCTCTCCTCTCTACTTAAACCCCATTAATCTTTTTTTTTTACCTTATATATAAAAATCAATTGCTGTTCGTTGTCTCGCTAAAACTCGAGAACGGCTGGGCCGATTTAGCCGATTTTGGTTTTGGAATGTTTGTCGTAGTCCATCGAAGGTTTAAAGTTTAAACGGTGAGAAAATATGAAACAATTGCGAGGGAGATAATAAAAACAACAATTTCATTTTCCCACATAAACTTTTCTATACTTTCCTGTCAAACATTTGACGTTCTTCCCTTCGGTACGGTAGGGTAGATTCTGTTCCACTCTCGCATTGAAATTTTTAAGCACGTATTAAATTAAGGGATTTGAATCGACAACATAATATATCCACATTACTCGGATTATCGCGTAGGTATTTAAATTTTAATATTTTGAATTTTGATGGTTGTCATTGTTGGTTCGTTCAGAAATTGTATTGACATATTTTGATGGTTGTCATTATAGCGCTTCTATACATGGGTATTCGCTATTTGTGCATAAAAACCGATAAAAACAAAATAAAATAAAATAATAATGGGGGTCCCCATACAAGAAACATGTTTTTGAGGCTTTTTATGCTTGATCTTACAAACCTTAATAAATAAAGACTTAAAATTTACTCATTGTGTGTATTGCAATGACTGCAAGATATAAAAACAATATTAAATTATAAATTAAATGGGTCTCAATACAAGAAACGTATTTTTCCGGCAAATATTGTTCAATCGGAACCGGAACCCTGCGTGTGCAGGTTGACTCGCACTTGGACAGTTTATTTATATTCGCGGTACGAAGTTCGCCGGGTCAACTAGGTAGTTATTGTATAAAATTGTATATCGGTTCACAGAATACACCTACCATCCAAGTTTCAACTGTGTAGTTTTAATAATTTCGGAATAAAGTGGCTGTAACATACGGACAGACAGACAAACATGACGTATCTATAATGGGTCAGTTTTTTGCCATTCCGCTACGGAGTCGTAAAAAACTCATAGTCTTAAAACGGCTGAACGGATTTTCGTGATTCAAAGCTAAGAACACTCGATTAAGGAACCTATAAAATTAAACCAAAATCGGATCATCCGTTTGTGCGCTTCGATGCCACAGACACCGAGATACAGACACACAGCGACACACATACACAGATATACACGTGAAACTTATTGTACCCCTTCTTTTTTTTTCGTTTTCTCCCTGGAAAATGCTTTTAGAGCAAAATCTGTTTCTACAAAAAATCAAGGTCTGCTGTAGCCCATATCATTTTCTTTTTTTCAACCGACTTCCAAAAAGGAGGAGGTTCTCAATTCGTCTGTATGTTTTTTTAGGGTTCCGTACCCAAAGGGTAAAACGGGACCCTATTACTAAGACTCCGCTGTCCGTCTGTCTGTCTGTCTGTCTGTCTGTCTGTCTGTCCGTCTGTCACCAAGCTATAGCTCAATAACCGTGATAGTTAGACAGTTGAAATTTTCCCAGATGGTGTATTTCTCTTGCCGCTAGAACAACAAATACTAAAAACAAAATAAAGTTAAAAATTAAAGGGGGTCCCCATACAAATAACGTGTTTTTAAACGCCATCTATCTAATTAGTTTCGGCAAAATGACATAGATGGCGCTAGTAAACGAGCCCCGTCTTTCTAGATCGCGACCAAACCAAATATTCTTGGTAATATCAATTAATCAAATATATGAGGTTGAAACTCTGTTATGTTTCGTATTGTACGGAACCCTCCCTAAGTGTGCGATAAGATACGCGATGCTGACTCGCACTTGGCCAGTTTTATTAATTTATTTTCTTTTTAACCGACTTCAAAAAAAGGAGGAGGTTTCTCAATTCGACTGTATATATATATTTTTTTTATGTTTGTTCGGGAATAACTTCGTCGTTTATGAACCGATTTTGATTATTATTTTTTTGTTCGAAAGGAGATATCCCAAGTGTGGTACCATGGTAATTTTATCGAGGTCTGATAAGTATCCCCAGAGATATTGAGATGTTTATCTCAAAATTGGTACTGAAAATGAACATTGAAGTCGGTTCTTTTTTAGTTTTTAAACGATATTATTATACAGTATGTTACGCGATTACTCCGTAAATTGTGAACCGATTCGACCGATTCTTTTTTTAATCGGTAAAATACATTTCCGAGGTAGTCCCATTTTTTTTTCTCTATAATCATTTTCCATGGAGGAAACGGGGGAATATGTTTGTATGGAAATGTGCACCCGCTTTCCCTCTTAACCAATCAAATGGGTTCAGTTCAGGCGAAGCAATAAAAATGCGTCGAAATCACAAACCTAGGATTTACTACGCTTGAGTGAATCTTAGGTCTGTGGTCGAAATCCAACTTTTTCACATTGCGAAAAAATTCCGTACTTGAAATAGTTCTCAGCTCAGGCCAGCTTCAGCTTTTAACCAAAGTAGCAAAACCACATTTATTAGTGTTTATTTCAGCTTCCGATGTCTCGTTGAAATGCAGCATGCATTCTAAGCGTGTTCACCATATTCGACCTCATCAGGTAAGATATTGGTCTAGCGCTTACTTACAAAGTTAGTACTAGTGTTGCCACGCAGCTTCGCCCTTGTTTAAAAGTATCCAATGTCCTATGTAATCCACTATATAGGTACTGGCTATCTTTTTGCAAAATGTAAGCCAAATCGGTCGATCCGTTTCACCCTGAAGAGGTCCCAAATAAACAAATATACAAAGACATTTTGCTGTAATGTCTTTGCAAATATACAAACTGACTTTCGTATTTATAATATTGATGATAATTTGCTTGTTTATTTAGATAAAATAATCGTGTCTTCCACAAACCTTATATTTACCACTAATACCCACGTCTTCGTTTACGTACCTACACCAAGAATTTTGTAGCCTATGTTCATCCTCATGCCATATAATATCTCCTTGTTAAATTTCAGTAAGATCAGATTGTTCGTTCAGACATGACGTATTTAAAAGTAAGTTACATGATTAGGTAACAAACAGAGTGACAGAGATACAAATGTTTTTATAACATTAGTATGAATAAAAAGTCTTATTGTTGGTTAATTTACTATCTATAGTAAGTAGGTACAGTACTGATCGTCACGTCACATCGTCGTCATTCATCTCGCTCGAGCAGTTAGATATAAGGTCACCGGCCACCCAGCACTATTTGTTGCTAGCTTCTGTGCGCAATACAGTCACCACCAACTCGCCAGTTAGCTTAGCCGGCGACTGGCGAGAGAAGTCAGTCAGTGCTTTTGTATATTGACCCGCGTACGGTCGTACGCAGGACGTATACGAAATCTGCCGAATTCGTCCTAGTTTTTGGGCTTTCTAGAACACCGAACGACATAAATATAAATCGGTGCTTTAAAATTACCTATCTCGTCTCGGTTTATTTTCTTTTTAGTCGCAAGATCAGTTAGTTCTAGTTTAGTTGGATTTTGATTGATCGGATTTCCTTCTGTCTTCTGTCCTCTGACTTCAGCGGTAAGTACCTATAATGTTTTAAATCATTTAATGTATGTACCTAATGACTCGTTCAAAACAAATATTTACATTATATGTAGTAGTCCAAATAAACAAGTCCACATTTTTTTATATTTCTTGGGTCAAGGAGTATCTTAAGATACCTCATGTATGTTTATTATTTATATGTTGTTTAGATATTAATTTAAATGATTGTATAGAATATACTTGGATATAGACCAAGAAATCTAAAAAAAAAGAAAAAGCTATCTATGAATGAAAAGTGTTGAGAACTAAGTCTGGAAACCGGCGCGGTTGTGAAAATGACATTTCCTAAAATAAAGTACGTACAAATAATAGAAGTACCTACTAGTAAATCAAATGCTGTAAGATCTGCTCCGAGAGACAGACAACGTATTATGAGTATTATAGAGAGATGACGATATACCTACCTTTTCTAGGAAATGTAAGATCTTCTATTACTATCTACACTCTACAGACAACTTTTTTTTTATAAACTCAATCATTATAAAAGCAAGATCTCTTTGCTCTCATTCTAAAGCAAATGTATTTTGATAAGGTATCTAGGTAGATGCATCTACCATTATCATCTTTGACCGCATCATCATTTACCAACAGGTGATATAGTGGTCAAACGCTAGCCTATTAGATATAAAAAAAATCTAGGCTTAGATTTTAAGTACCTAACTAGTCTACGTAGGAAAAGATAAATAGGTGCTTATACAAAGTTACAGTCGTGCTTTTGCTACAAACGAATTTAATTGTATTTAAATTGTTTCTATAAAAAGTAAAAAACCGTAACTAATCCGACATAATTGTGATGAGATGAGGTATTTTAATTACAAATCAGCGGAAGTGGTTAATATGATTATAAACATAATCAATGTTTAATTTCACGCCTTTTTCGCGTTTAGAAAATTGTTACGGTAAGGGCGTTTGCCCACTTATCCGGATCCGGTTCGTATTCGATTCGTGTTCGATACGTGAAAAAGACGGACGGCCACGGGCAATTTACGTCCTAGTGCACTTATCCGTATTTGATTCGTATTTCAACAAGTATTATTCATAATTAATTCAAAAAATGAATAATTAATTCAAGATACGGATAAGTTGGCAAACGCCCTAGGTAAGATTATTATAGTAATAACCATAGTAATAAAATGTTTTTATATGACGCAACATGAAATGTTTCCTTTGTATTATTGCTATATTATTGCAATATTCGGTTAAACATCAACGGTTAAAACCTCTCACACCTGAGATTTGCGGACAATATAGTCATCATGGTCAGGAATTGCAATACATGCTGACCAACCTTACTGATTCTTCTGCACGCATCGGTCTCCGGATGAACTTGGATAAGACCCAGATCATTTTCAACGAACATGTTATTCCGGAACCGATTACCTTAAACGGGGTACCTTACGAAGCTGTTCAAGAATATGTCTACCTTGGGCAAACCTTGCAATTGGGTAGAAACAATTTCTAGAAGGAAGCTCGCAGAAGAATACAGCTTGGATGGGCAGCATTCAGAAAACTACGTCGAGTCTTTTCATCGCGCCGATACCACAAAGCTTAAAGACAAAAGTCTCTAATGAGTGTGTCCTACCTGTATTGACATACGAAGCCGAGACGTGGACACTGACGGTGCGACTGATCCACCAATTAAAAGTCGCTCAGCGGGCTATGGAAAGGGCTATTCTCGGAGTATATCTGAAAGATCGAATTCGAAATGAAGTCATCCGACAGAGAACCAAGGTTATCGACATAGCTCGAAGGATTATAAAGCTGAAGTGGCTGTGGACTGGTCACATCTGTCGTAGAACCGATAACCGATGGGGTAGACGTGTTCTAGAGTAGAGACCACGGCTCGGTAAGCGAAGCGTAAGACGCCCTCCAGCTAGGTGGAGCGATTATACACGCAAGCTGGCAGGCAGCGGTTGGAAACAAATAGCTAAAGCACAGAAAAGATAATAGTCTTACGGCTGAAGATCGAGGCTGGCGTGTGGCGATCGGGCGGCAGTGGCGTGCTAAGAAAGGGTTTTTCATAATTCTACAGGGTGAAATGGATTCACCCTCTTAGGGGTGGAATTTAGAAAAAAAGTTGAACTTTTTATGAAACTTGTTATTCTCTGGGTAAATTTTCTCGAAAATTGGCACATACTCTTTTAAAATTATGAGATACACGTGTTTCCAAAATCATCCCCCACGCGTTTGTCTGACTAAATATATCAACGTACTGCCTTAACCGCTGGTCTTAGAGACATGATATTTGGAAGGTGTGTTCTTTGTGAAGTGCAGGTATCCGGTAGAGGAATAAATCTAAAAACTGTACATATTTCGTTTAATAACATACAACAATTGAATTTACAAACATATTATTTGCGGTTGGTGAACTAACAGTGTCTATAGGCATCGGTCTAGGGATCGAACTGCAAAGTTAAGTGTGTCCTTTAACCTAGTTTGACGAGTTTGTACGTAAGCCTCGGTGCGCGAGTCCAACTAGCACTTGGCCGGTTGTATTTTATATCTGGTTAGCGTTAGAACACTATCACGCCTGATAAGCGATGATATGGTTGAAGATGGTGAACTCGCAGGCCTAGAATGATCCGACTCTCATGGGCTGTTGCCAGAACACCGTTAGGTTATGGCGGTAGATTTTCTCCGTGATAGTGGTAAGCTACTTTTTTGTTAGCAAGTCAGGCGGAACATTGATATAATGCTCCTGCCACCTGAGGACGGACACGGACTGCACATAGAAAAAATCATTGGCAACCTCCCGCTTAGAAGGCAAGCTTCAGATAAATATACCAGCCTTCGTCTGGCAAGTTATCTATCTATCCTATATGCCAACGGGCAGTAGTCGTAGTATTCATCATCATCATCAGCCTATACTATATTAGTCCACTGCTGGACATAGGCCTCTCCAATTGTGCGCCACTGAGCACGATCCTCGGCTACTCTCGTATTATTAGTAGTCATATTATTGCTCTGCAAAACTATTCTACCTTTTCGTGGGTTTATTGTACGTCTTACTTCCTTCTTCGTCAAAAGAAAGAAATCACATATATTTGAAACTAAGTATTTACATATTAGGACAATTAATTATTATGCTACAACTATCTAAAATCCTGTTTTCATGCCAATTTTTTTGCGTTGGTTGTAAGCTACAGCAACACATTCTGAGCATATTACTGATCTGGATGGATAATATTTTATTGCTAAAATATTCAGCAGTTTAATTGAAAACGGTCTAGTCGAGAAAAATAAATAAATATCAATTTGCAGGTCAGTCAACCTACATTAGCAATCAGAAACGATATTGTTACCAATTTCGTCCAATATAATTGCTAGAATAGGTAGAGCCCGTATATAGTGATAGAGCTACAGCTCTACGAGAACTGTCGTTGATAAAGTCTATTAAATAGAACATAAAATAAAATTAAAGCAGAAAAGACTTGTGAGTTCCACATACAGTACCTACATAACTGTGTACATTTATTGACTTATTTTTTATTACTTTTGTGGTAACTTTGATGTTTCATCTCTACCAGACATCGGAAAGAATTTGAAACCGCAAGACATTCAAGAATCGATCGCCTACACAAGTTTCCATATGTGGTGTTGTAGCATTCTACCTACTAGGTACTTTTATATCGATACACTTTAGCACACTGTTAGTTTGCTGTACGACTGTGTATTTGATAATCTTCAAGCTTTTATTTAATCTATCTACCAACTGCTGGGACATTATTTTCGTTTTTTACGGGCCGTTTTTTTCTTTATGAAACCAATTCATATCAGCATCCGGCATTCAGATCGTTTACAATGTCGTGTGCCTGAATCTGTTCTGTTACGCATTCTACATGCGGCGCTATTAAATAATAAATGTGAGGCGGCCAATGGCCCAGCATCCTATTTGTTTATCATTCAGTGTTGATAATAGTCTCAATTCATTCTGGTTGGTCCGAGAGAGTCACGTACCCACATTTATAAGCGTGTTCGAGAAATATCTGCAAACTTCCGTAGATTTATCATTGTTAAATTGTAGTCAAGGGAGGGGAGCAATGTTTTGGTGTAGGTAACTTTAATTGTATTTGTTTCCCTCTAATTTGATCGTAGATTCGCAATATCAATAATGCATTTTTAATCAAGCTGCTTAATCTTTATTAGTGATGAGTAATGAGATGGCTGTAAAAGCTATATACTGACTCTTACGTATCGACCAAAGATTTTACTTGTACTATTATTTATTATGTGCTTTGGTCGAAGTTCAGTTCGTTGAGCCGACTTAAGTTCGCCTGACTTTCGCAACCTACATCGAAGACCCTACAATCTGTTTCCTCATTTCTAATTCAATCTGCCGATCTTGATATTACATAATTATTTCCTAGAGTTCTGCAATTGTTTTAATGACATATCCAGATGCAAGTTTGAGATCATAGTCATGATTTCGCAGCGTTTATTATACTTAATCTAGTCACGATTTTTCAGATATTTCGCAACGTCGTGCAGTTAAATACATTACTCTTAGTTGACATCAGTTTTGGTCTTTTTCTAGTCTATTCTAGGCGTCTTCACTGCCTCGCTTTAGTAGAGCGCCGAGAAGATAAAAATTAAAAATTCAGTCAGCTAAATTAGAACCACGGCGTTCCATTTGACTCTTTGGTAAATTGGTATATTTCCGTACTGTATCTTTGGTTACAATGCAATGGCACCATCGAGCTGACTTGATAATGGAGTCGGGCCGTAGGAACTGGAACTCCGTAATAGTAGTACAGACGAATTTGGGCTAGTATACAGTATTGTTGTCATGGACTTTTAACCGACTTCCAAAAAGGAAGAGTTTCTCAATTCGACTGTATGTTTTTGTTGTTGTTTGTTACGGTGCGTACAGACATGAACCATAATATGTTATAACATTGTTATTTAACATGTTTCAGATAATGTGAACACATGTTATGTTACATAGTCTGTACGCACCTTTACGCGATTACTTCACCAATTATGAATTGATTTTGATGATTATTTTTTAGTTTGGTAGATCGTACTGCAGTGGTGGTCCTATATAGGTACATTATTCGAAATTGATTTAGCGCTTTTTAAAAACATTAACAAAAACATAAATATGTAAATGTACACTACCATACATGAATGACGTATTGGGTTTGTGGTTCCCTTAAGCAACCTTAAGCCTTTGATTGAAGTCGGTTTTTTCTTTTGTAAATCTTTAATTATCATTACACGTGATAACATCTTTACAAAAAGCTTCGGTATAAAGTGTTTTTCATTCTTTTTTTTTTTTACTACACTAACTTAAAAAATATCACACCTTTAGTGTGTCAGAATTAATCGCGCATACCCAGAAAATACCTATTGATGATTCATTATTTATATGCCTAATTGTAAAGTTAAGAAGTAAGAGCATACAGTCATTTATATTTTTTAATGTTTTAAGTTTTCCTAAACATTTAAAACATAACTCCTTTAATTCACTATGTAACATAAATATTAATTTATTTTTGAACAGAAATTTACTAGCAGAATTATTTGGACGACCAATATATCACCCATAACAAATCTAATATATTTAACTTTGCTATAAACTATAATGATCTAACACCTAAAATTTAAGTGGACGAACAGGATCTGCGCGTCAATAAAATTTAAAGAGTTCATTCTGTTCATTCCGTTTATGATTTTATACAATGGTGAATACTAAGTCAATGTCCGACTGAGTGACCATGGTTCTAACGGTTTTGGAATATGGGAAAACGAATTCCGTCTATTCTAATAATGTAGTTCTGACTACACTATGAGTATGTCATTAAAAAAATATATTTTTTCTGAAGCGAAATAGCTTATGAAATTGTTTTATAATGAGAGTACTTATGTGTTTAAATAAACCGAGCCGTAGGCGGGGTTTTTAATAGTATCCCACCAGAGTTTTAATACCTAGTTTTGTGCAGTGTCATACACTACTTTATCTACACTCGTGCAATAGGTCAACCGCACGTGCGCCTTAGCGCAGTCCCCGTAAATAATATAATGATAAAAATCGAATTGAAAATGCCTTGGTCGATCCAAATTTTTACTATAATAGAAGAAAAGTTAACATCATAATAAAACTTTTTAATTTTATTTCAGTTGTACATGCATAAAGTCTGTTCATTATGGTCTATCTTTAAATTCATTATCAGAATTTTTTTATTTAAGTGTAGATACTTAAACATTGTTTTTAAAAAATAATACCCAGATGTATCTCATTTTTAGTTCGTTCCATCGTTATTTTGAAATGAAATGAAAACGGGAATTGTATACAATATATTTTCAACCGACTTCCCAGAAAGAAGCGGGTTCTCAATTCGTCTGTATGTTTTTTTAATGATTTTTTATTGTGTGTATGTTACGCGATTACTCCGTCAATTGTGAACGGATTTGAATGATTCTTTTTTAATCGGTACGGTTCGTTTCTGAGGTGGTCCCATTATAATTTCATCGAGATCTAATAAGTATCTCCAGAGATATGACGATAAACGTCTCAAACTTGCTACTGAAACTGACTCGCGGAGCATGGAAGTCGGTTGTTTTAGTTTTTAAATTAATCTTAATTATAAGTGTGATTGACTGATTGTTGCACCTTAAATTGCATCGTCATTTAACAACAAGTTAGATTGTGGTAAAATGCTCGTATGTCTCCAATAAAACATAACTTGTGTGACTTTTGCCTAAAAGGCAAATAACTGAAGGTGAATCTGTTTTTTCCATAAAACTATGTTTTTTTTCAGAAGCAACATGGTCCCAAAAGCCAGTATGCTTCGACTCCTGTTATTCGCGGTATTATTCCACGTGTGCTCGAGAAGTGATGCTGAAGTCTTCACAGCCATATCTGAAGTAGAACCGTTACTAGAAACACACAAGAGGATCCTTGATGACCTGGATCACTATATTAAAAAGGAGGAAGACAGATTGAATACTTTGAAAAGGTAAGAACTTTGTTAGAAATTATATTAATTGATTTTTAAGTCGGATTTTACAAGCCGTCTCTACATATATATAATCGATCTTAGGTGACAAAACTGATAACATACTTGAAAGTGGAGAAAATCTGCCATCGTAACCATACGGTGTTCCAGTAGCAAACAGCCCTTGAGTCAGACTATTCTAGTAACTTTACCGTGACAACATCTTTCTACAACTCTCTTGTCAATAAGAAATAGGATAAAAGGTCCAAATTTTGGCACTGGTTCAGTTATTGGCAACTGAGTTAATATTAATCAAACTATGATTTTGTTGATTTAAAACTTGGGGTATATGTCGATATATCCTATGTTTAATATTGCAATTAACATTTTGCAGCCATTTAAAGCTATACCAGCAAGAGCACGAAAAAGCAATGGAGGATATACCAAACTACTTAGGAAATCCTATAAACGCTTTTACACTCATTAAAAGACTGACAACCGATTTAGATGTTATAGAAGACAGCATTAAAATTGGAACAGGTAAGAGTAACTTATGCTGTTGGTCTTTACCGTCTTTTAAGGGTTTTTTTTTAAAATTATATAAGGTAACAGGACAAGCAAGACGCTCGCCTGATGTTTAGCAATGACGTCAGCCTATAAAAGAAACCGGCGTGGTTGTGTCCGTGGCAAGCAAAACTCTGGGCAGAATTTTGCGCGTCAGTGCATTTAACTTGTTACCTTAAGACAATTTGGTGTTGAATCTCACTTGCTCTATTATTTCACTGGAGGCCTTACCAGGGTTTGAGTGAGAAATGGAACATCGCAGATAGATCCATCTACTATAATATAGTTTTTATCGACTTCAAAAAGGAGGAGGTTCTTAGTTCGTCTGTTTATTTTTATTTAATGTTTATGTTCACCGATTTTTCTGTCAATTGTTGACCGATTTTTAAAATTCTTGTATTTTTTTCAAATGAGTATACTCCTGAGGTGGTCCCATTATACATTCATCGAGATCTGACGAGTATCTCCATATCTGTGGTTTATGTCCGTATGTGTGTATAAACACCTCAAACTTGCTATTGAAAATTAATAAATACTAACGCGGATTTTAAAGGCGGTTTTTTTGTTTTTTAAACGATCTTAAATTATTATTGAGGATTATTGTCATCCACAAGAGAGTTCTTACCTACGTTCGTATTTCCGTACGCTTAGTCCTAAATGTGATACCTGGGTGGTACGATGACCTTGGTGTAATGCTTCGGTCATTGCTTTGCTCGAAGCACCCACGTTATTCAGTGGGTGGTTCGATATGTTGCCGAGTTCTGGGACGTAGGGTAGGCATAGTCATTCGTCCAGCTCTATGTCTGCCAGCCATTAAAGCACTATTCCATCTTGACCGCGTCGTCCCTGAATATCAGGAGAAGAAGTGATCAAGTGCTATTCCTTCTTTAACTAAAAACAAACTAAAACAAATACAATGTTTCGGTGTATCGATAATGGAAATTCCTCGCATGAAAGAAAGCAAATATTAGCCAGTTATCAATAAAGTAAACAGCAAATATGTGGCAGGTCACGCTTGCCTTGTGTAGAGAGAGTGTCGTAAGGTCTCAGAAGTCGATCGAACGGTCTTTCCTTGGAAAGTGGCTTTAAGGGTTCTCGAACACCTATTTGACTATAAATTCTGTAGGGGGTAGTCCGCCTGGCTAGTTACCATCCTCAAGTTGCAAAACTGTCATCAAATATCTAATAGTGTGGTCCGACAGCTGCCCTTGAAAGGTGAGCTAGGCCTACCGACCTTACATCCTCGATCACATTGTCACTCACCAACAAGTGAGATAGAAACGCTAGCCAGCTTTAAAAATACATTTAATAATGATATGATGATATGATTTACCTAGCTAGATTTTATTTAGTATCTAAAAAACCGCTAGAAACTCGAATTTAGAATGCAGCCGAAATGATGTAGGTTTTCGGTGTCTGAAAAGAGCAAAAGTAATGTATTTAACTTAATGCGAAGCGCTACTAGTACTTGTACTATTATTTATTCTGTGCTACTAGTCTAACTTTTTCTTTGTGACCAAATACTAGTCCCAGTAAATTCGCATTAATCTCTACATTCATAAGATTTTGTACACATAAAACCGGATTGGTAATTTAATCTCAGAATTTCCTTGTAAAAACGGTAAAAAGACGATTCTCAAATGTCTCACTCATTGTTTAATGTTTTTCCCATGACGCAAATGTTAACGGTAAATGCTTAAATATTTTGAGAGATAAATAATACTTATTCCTGCAAAAAAAACTGTGTATCAAGTTGATTTACACAGATTATGTATAAAATTGTGTTAATTCGGAAGTCGTGTGATTTAAGTGTTGATTTATTTAAGATTTTTCTTCGTCAAAAACATTTAGTCCTAGTTTATTCCTAGGAACTATAAAATGTCGATAATTTATTATTAATCCGATATGTCTAGTGTTATTTCTCAAATATATTATATAGGCGTAACAATAATCTAAGTAGAAAGAAGTAGAAGAAACTGGGCATCCTAAACTAGGATGCCCAGTGTTGGATCCAGGGATCATCTTATTAGTCTATAACGTATCTTACTTTTATGTTTTTTTAACAGTAACCACCTACTCTTTAGTTTCGGCAATACACTATTCAGTCTTTCATTAATTAATTCAGTCATTAATTCGTTTCATTCTCGAGTCTATTCAATAAATTTAGCTATTTTATCCTAACTTATATTATAAATGCGAAAGTAACTGTCTGTCTATCTGTCTGTCTGTCTGTCTGTCTCACTTTCACGCCAAAACCACTGAACCGATTTAAATGAAATTTGGTTAGTCTAGAGCCTAAGAAAGGACATAGGCTACTTTTAAATGCGAAAAAAGGATTGAAAGGGGGGGATGAAAAGTTGTATGGAAGTATCGTCATTTTAGGAGCTAGAAGCTTGAAACTTAGTTTTTAGGCTGTATATTCGATATAAATAGATATGACATTCAAAGTTTTTAAAAGTTTTACCCTTAAGGGTGTAAAAATAACAATAGGGAATAGGGGATAAAAGTTTGTATGGAAATATGTAAGGTTTATGTGAATGTTCTACTGAACGGATTTAAATGTGGTACACAGATAGTCTAGAGCCTGAGAAAGGACATAGTCTACTTTTTAATGCGAAAAGAGGGTTGTAAGGGGTTGAAAGGGGGGATGAATAATTGTATGGTGGGATGAATAAAGGTATTGTCATTTTTAAAGCTAGAAACTTGAAACTTACTGTTTAGGCTGTTGATTAATAAATATGAAAATAAATATAACATTCAAAGTTTGTGATGGGGAAGGGGTAGGGAGAAGAGGAAGGGGAAGGGGGAGGGAGGCTGAAGTGAGGGTAGGGGAGGGGAGGTGAAGGGAAGGGGAAGTGGGGGGAAAGGCGAGGGGAGAGGAAAGTGAAGGGAAGGTGAGGGGAGGGGAGAAGGAAGTTAGGGGAAGAGAGAGGGGAGGGGAGGAGTGATGGGAAGGGAGAGGGGGGAGAGTTGATTTGCGCGGCGTGGTACGGTTCGGTGTAGGTGGGATACGCATGTGTCTTATTTGTAATATAATTAGCCTAAATAATTAAAAATGCTACCCAAAGACACTAATCCACGCGGACGAATTCGCGGGCACAGCTAGTATAGATATATGTATTTAGTTTTAACTATTTTGTTTTTACCACTTTAACATTGATATATTATTTAAACAATTTAAAAATAATTACCTACTGAATAACAATATCAAAATTATATTATATAATGTACAATATATAATACTTAAACTATAAATGAAATATAATAATACATTTTGTATATTTGTATTTGTATATTTGTATATACAAATGTACAAAATAACCTAAAAATAGACTGATCCAATAGAGATCAATAGATCGTAGATATCGATATCCATCGTAGATCGATAGATCGTAATAACGTAGGTATATTTTTTCTTTCGTTCAAACATTTTGGAACTTGCATTCATTCAGAGAGCTGTGTGAAAACGCAATGTTTCAAATCTATGATCAATAAAAAGTATATTACAAAATATTTCTGAGCAACAATAAGAAAAAGCTACCTCTCGAAAATCGTTAAAAAATATATTGTAAAATTAACGTAGTATAAAATACATGGTTTAGATTATTTGAATCAAGGGTGATAAAAATAATAAAAATATTTTCGACGTCTACGTTTGGACCATTCTCTATCTTCTAAAGAATACATGAAAATAATAATTATATTTTATGTATTTATCTTCTACAGAGTACATAAAGAACATAACAATGAACCACGGTGACGTGAAGTACCCAACATTAGAGGATCTAACGGGTGCTGCCCAGGCCCTTACGCGTCTCCAAGATACTTACAAACTTAACGTGCGAGATCTTTCTGAGGGCATGTTGAATGGAGTCTCTTACAGGTGAGTCATTATTCTGTAAGCATTTGACACAATACAATCATAAGAAAAATCGTGCACAATAAGGTTCGCGTTGACGGTTGGCAACCCTACTTCAACTTTATTTGCTACTCTATTTCTGACGTCGACTATTGGGACAGCTGAAGGGCTCATAACATTTGTACAAGTTTATATATAGGCATATTTTAACAGGTGGTAGGAGCACATTATTTTGATGTTCCGCCTGACTGGGACTTACCACCATCAAGGAGAAAATCTGCTGCCATAACCTAACGGTGCTCCGGCAGCACACAGCCCTTGAGAGTCAGAGTAATTTAAGCCTAGCGTGTTCACCATCTTCGACCAATCATATTTTACCAGGCGAGATAATAGTCAAACGCCTTAAATAGCCTATACAATATAAAAAAAGGAATAAATGTAACGGTTCACTATATTAAAGTGCTATATATGGTAATAAAGCTGGTGGCAATCCCGACTATTCGTTAAAGTTTCGCGAAAGCGTTTTTAACGCAGTATTTTGTAACTAAAGTTGTATTTCACAGCGTGGACGCGTCCATCGCTATCTGATGATTGGTTTATGGCAATGAACGTTTGCGCTTAGCCTTAAGCCCGTTAAGCCCAGACAGTTTTTAGGGTTCCGTACATTAAAAGGAAAAAGGAACTCTTATAGGATTACTTTGTTGTCCGTCTGTCTGTCTATCTATCTGTCAAAACCCTTTATTTCCGGAACGCGTGGAGATATCAAGTTGAAACTTATACTAAATACTTGTGTCTACGGTATCTTTCGGCTGTGAAAAAATCAAACCTGCTAGTCAATGCAGTCAAAAGATGACCGGCTATGTCGCATACTTTCGCATATTTTGCGATTTCACGAGGGAATCAAAACCTTTATGGTACTTCGCGTTGACCTAGAATCATGAAAATCATCTATCAAAAATCTGAAAACCGTAAATATGTAGTTTAATAACAAAATAAAACTGGCCAAGTGCGAGTCAGACTTTTCCCGCACACGGAGGGTTCCGAACGCCATCTATCGAATTTCTAACGAACTTCTAACACCAACTAAGTAAACGTTAACACAAAGGTAGAATAGTATTATATAGTAGTAATAGTAATTGTACTAATTAATATTATTAAATATCTGGTTGACCGAGCTTTGCTCGGTATTTTTTTCCACTTAAACAGACAAATATGACTCTTCCCGACATCTATTGACGCATAATAATACTATTTTTTTTAATTGAGAGCAACTAACTGCTTTACTGATACAGTACTTCTACTCGCCAATAGATGTCGGGAAGAGTCATATTTTAAGTTGATTATCAATAAAGTTGATGATTGAAAACACGAATAAAACAACATTTTCTAAAAATGACTCCTAGCTAGATCGATTTATCGCCCCCGAAATCCCCTGTAGGTATACTAAATTTTATTTAATCGTTGGAGCCGCTTCCGAGATTCAGATTAAGGTAAAGATGATAGCGCCATCTTAGCAACTACATAGGTGGCGCTGCGCTATCGTAAAAATCTTTTTTTTAACTTTTCTTTAATTTTTAACTTTGTTGTGTTTTTAGTATTTGTTGTTATAGCGGCAACAGAAATACATCATCTGTGAAAATGTCAACCGTCTAACTATCACGGTTCTTGAGATACAGCCTGGTGACAGACGGACAGACAGACAGACAGACAGACGGACAGCGGAGTCTCAGTAATAGGGTTCCGTTGGTACCCTTTGGGTTCGGAACCCTAAAAAAAGTGAATTTACCTATTACAAACTTATTATTTGCGGTTGGTTCTGTAAATGTTCTATGAATCAAACTGCAAAGTTAAGTTTATCCTATAACCTAGTTTGAGAAGTTGCTACGGAAGCCTCGGTGGGCGAGTCCAACTCGACTTGGCCGGTTTTATTCTATTAGCTAATAAGCTTACTTAAAATTACAGTGACATAGTTTCTCTATGCTGCTCATGAATTGACATGAGCAACATTGTTTCTGGTTAACAAATGCAAATATATGGGCATCTCCAAAAATATAAGCATCTTTTCAATGTCCTAAGCTGGACTGACGTCCAAACCATTATTATAAAAGTATTTTGTGGTTTCACTTTTCTAAGCAAGGTCACGTCAAGGAAATATCTTCTCTTGAAATAAAGGAGCGGAGTAGGATAAGCCACTTCAGTCAGATTCATGTTCTATTCGTTTTACCTTATTGGCTGTTACATATCATATTATTATCGACTCCGAATGAAGGAGGTTGTCAATTCGTCTATTTATTTTTTTGTTGTTACTATGTATGTTCACCGATTTCTATGTCTATGGGCCGATTGTGAAAATTATTTTTTTATTTAAAATAGTATACCTACCTATACTATACCATTGTAAATTCATCGAGATCTGATAAGAATCTCCAGAGATATAGATATAAACACTTCAAACATAGTACTGAAAGTGACTAGCGCGGCATTAGAAATTGGTGTTTATCGTTTTTCAAACGATCTTAATATTATAGTATAGAAGAAGCGCTAAGTATTTAAAATCTGTACGTCACTATTTTCAAAAAGCCAATCTTCACAAACACATCGATACACAGTAAGTTTCGATTCAAAATTCTGAAAAAAACAGTACCATTACATACTATTTGGAATGCAGTTTTCATTAGGTATCATCATTTGCAGCTCATTGCCGCCTAATGCAAGGAATAAGCCTCCTCAGCCCTGTTCTGAGCTACACTTGACCAGGTCCTATATGCGTACTTTTTGATGTCATTGGCCCATCTCTGTAGCAAACCAAATTAACTTTGGAAAAACTTAAATTAATTCTTGTATTATATTAATAAAACTGTGTTTTGTACCTTCTTAAAATTTGGATGACGTAATAAATAGCAGTAGTGTATTTTCAAGCAGTAGTGTATTCCTCAAATGGCACACAGTTTCTGCTCTTGGCTATCGTTGAACTGCAAAATCAAGTGCTATCTGCTATACTGTAGAGTAAATATAACCACTGATTTTCTGTGTACATTGTGTAATATTACTGTGTACATTACACATGACTTTAAGTAAATTAAGTATGAAGTGTGTATGAAGTCGCAAACAAAATAATAAATATATGTACTTAACAATATAATTAAAATTTTAATAAAATCACATTTTTTACTTTGTATTTGTTGAATGTATCAGAATTCAGAACTCTAGCACATGAGTAAAGTTCCGTTTCTTTACTCATGTGACTCTAGCGTCCGATAAGTATTTTGAAGAATAGTTTTTTTCGTTCGAAAGATTTAGTAGCTGTAGCTGAAGATTAGTCCCATATACATATTATCCAAATCTGACGAGTATCTTCCAAAATATCTAAAGAAAGGTACCTCAAACTTGCAACAAAAACATTAGGTATATGTGCGGCATGTGACGTTCTCTTCTAAAGTTCTCCATCGACTCCACAAAAGAAGATGGTAGGGGTAATAGCATTATATCAATGTTCCGCCCGACTTGCTACAAAAGTAATGAGCCATTCTACTGTCATCCAATCGTCGACGCCAGTATTAACATATTGAAGTATGGTTTCCAGCCATAAATTACTATAACCTTAATGTTGCAGTACTTCAGAAAATGTTTATAAAATTTTTTTTAAACATAACTTTAAAAATAATAACCGGCCAAGTGCGTATCCCTAAAAAAGGCATAGGTACTGATCACACGCGTGTTCACCGTTAGTTTTTTGTAAGAAAGCCATTCTACTGACGTCTCAACTGGCTAAGTTGTACAATCACCTACTGACGAAAATATTTGTGTTCTTTTCTATTACGTAACTGAATTAACACATCTCTAAACGGTAGTAAGTACTTTGTTATAGTGTATGTGTTAAGTGACCCCTTATCGTTTATGCTAAAAAAGATGATACCTTGGTCGTGTTACCCGTTGTAGGAGGCGCGATACGTACGAGTCCCGCTGAACGGCGAAATTTTAAATTGTATACAATTAGGTACCTATGTTTCTGGACAAAAAAAAATACAATTATTCTTCTGTTTCTTCTAGCGTTGAGTAAGTACCATTGCGATGTTCTTATGTGTAATTTGTTGATACATATAATAAGTCATAATACGATTGTTGTTCGCACGTTGATGTTGGCGAATAAAAAAGATGGTTAATCATGAAGAGTATTATCAGTAATGTTTGTACAATTTAGGTTTACTATTACAAAATTAAGTAATGCGACGAGAGCTATGCTCGCCGCCGCCAGAGTAAGTGAAGGGTCAAATAGGAAGCCCGCCCCGAGCGCCCTTGCGCCTGCGAATCCCGGCGCCTGCGCCCGCGTACCACCCACTGGTTCACTCGTTGTTGTCGTAGACAATTGTAATTAGGTCTTGTTTGGAATTTATTCAAATTAAACACTGAATTAAGGTCGCTGTCTTGTTCTCTGTTTGCTGGTAAGGTATCCAAAATGCTGGCTACCTCTTTGAATGGCGAGACTAATTCGTTGTCCGAGGTAAGCGCCAGCTCTTTGGTCGTGGGAGACATCTATCAGACGTCTGGACAGCTCCTTTACAAAACCGCATGCTTGTTGACCCACAGGCCCATGGTCTCGACCCCAAACGGAATAAACGCGTAATTGTCTCTTGTTTGGATAATTTGAGTAATGTTCACTATTGTCATGTATTTTCAAAGATTAGGTACTATCATTTGCTTGAATATAGATTTTTTTTTAAAGTTTACTATGAAATGTATTTCCATATAGTAGGTGTTTACAAATATTGTCGTTAATGTAGTAAAGTTACCTATATTTTATTAAATCAAGATATTTGTGTGGTATTTGTATTTACACAAAAATCATTTCGTAGATTTTGACGAGAGGTCGTTAGAGAGACTCGAGAGGTTTTTATTTGTCATCGGTACCTTAAACAAGATTCAACCTTCTATCGTCTTATGGTTTAAATTACTACATGTTTATATTTACAGTACGCCAATGACAGCGAGTGATTGCTATGAACTGGGTCGAGCTTTATATAACGCCAAAGACTATAACAGCACCCTCGCGTGGATGACAGAAGCTCTTAGGAAGTTCCAGGATAGTAATGCCAAGTACCAGTTCACTAAGGTTGATATACTGGAGCATATCGCATTTTCACATTATTTATTAGGTAAGCATTGTTCTTCGGTGGTTATTATGTCAGAAATATAAATAGAAATATATTTATTGTAAAAACTGTGTACAAAATATCTTAAATATAAATATTTAGGTATCAACAGTTTGTTCATTTATATGACATACTATATGATGAATTAAGTACAGACTGACGAATGCACTTGAACGTTATAAGGTAAGGCAGTAGATTTTGCCACTTTTTGTATAAAAAATGGCCTAAAATTTGACTGCCTACAAGAAACAAAGTACTTCATTAATTGTAATGAAAGTTTTTTTTAATGAATTATGGAATTCTTAAACTCCTAGAAAGTGTTTTTAAAATGCATGTAACTCGTACATTAAAAAAAATACAATAACTTAAATACGACCAAACCCCGAAATATGGCGAAAAATACGCTGTCTTTTTGAGTAAGTCAAACATTTGCCACTATAAAATTGTATTTTTTTTTCATTTAAACCCTAATTGATTATGGCTATTTGAAATTTCTATAAATTAAGCAGTTGTATCCTGGGTTCCATGTCTTCAAATATGCGTTCATAAATGATATATCACAATTTAAAATGTTGTCTCCTTATTTTCGCTTATATGTTACTATCTTGTATGTTACCAAAATTGGGCATCTAAATATTCAATACACTTCAGGGTAGTATTTTAATAATTATACTGGAAACACTTCTGGATCCTGGCAACAGAATAAAAAAATAGAAACCGCCATTTTGTAGTCTGTAGAGTTTGTCAAAGGTGTGCACATGTGTTTCGTCAGCGGCATTTTTTGTGAATTTTGGAGATTTTTAAGGATAATAATCGTTTTTATTACATATATCTTACATAGTTCTATACTTAAGTGGCTAATAAAAGCATGGCATTGTGTCTTTCACTAAAAATTGGCTCGCATTTAAAAAAAAATTCTGTTTATACCCTCAAAAATGACGCTTCGACGTTACTCTCTATGTTACTTTCGAGTTACTTCTACGTTACCGTAGTATAAAAGTGTCTATGTTACTCTATGTTACAAAGTGGCAAAATCTACGGCCTTACCCTATAATCAGACAATATTATATCGGTGTTTTGCTTGAAAGTAGCTTATCACCAAAGCAGAAAATGTATGTAACTCTTATCACTATCTCGCTTGGTGGTAATCGATGATGTGGTCGAAGTTGGTGAACACGCTAGGCCTAGAATACTCTGACTCTCAAGGTGTATTGGTGTTGATGTTGATGCACTTCATTGATCCCAAAAATATGAGTGTGTGTATCCACGTTCTTGTTATCGTATTTTGATTACATGACACGACAGAAACAGTGACATGCAAACTGAGTTAACTGTTATACATAAATTGCGCCTATATAAGCTATCAACTGAAATTTTCCAGGCGACATAAAAACTGCTCTAGAATGGACATACAAGCTACTAAAGATAGATCCAAAGCACGCTCGAGCGCTCGGCAATATTCCACATTTCAAGAAGACCATCGCCCAACAAGACGCTGATAGGAGGAAAGAACAACGTGGGGTAAGCAAAGCTTTGTTGACATAGGGGGTAGGTTAAAAATTTTAAACATCTTTTAAAAATTAAACAATATTACATTCATCATCATCATCATCAGCCCGTGTCAGTCCACTGCTGGACGTAGGCCTCTCCCAAGATGCGCCACTGAGCCCGGTCTTCGGCTCTTCTTTTCCAGTCACTGTCCACCGCTTTGCGTATGTCGTCGCTCCACCTAGTCACAGGACGTCCTACGCTACGTTTGCCGATTCGCGGTCTCCACTCTAGGACAAGTCTACCCAAACGGTTATCAGTCCTGCGGCAGACATGACCAGCCCACTGCCACTTCAGCTTGCTAATCCGTTGAGCTATGTCGATAACTTTAGTTCTCTGGCGAATTACTTCGTTCCGGATTCGATCCCGCAGAGAAATACCGAGCATAGCTCTCTCCATAGCTCGCTGAGCGACTTTAAACTGGTGGAGCAGTCGAACTGTGAGTGTCCACGTCTCGGCTCCGTATGTCATTACGGGTAGGACGCACTGGTTAAAGACTTGTCTTTAGACACTGCGGTATAGGCAACGAGAAGAGTCGACGGAGATTTCCGAATGCTGCCCAGCCCAGCTGAATTCTTCTCTGGATTTCCTTCTCGAAGTTGTGTTTGCCTAGTTGGAGCGTCTGCCCTAGGTAAACATACTTAGTGACAACTTCGAGTAGGATTCCATCTACGGCAATCGGTTCCGGAACAACGTGCTCGTTGTACATGACTTTGGTTTTATCCAAATTCATCCGGAGACCGATGCTACGAGAAGAATCAGCTAGGCCATTCAACATCGTTTGTAGGTCCTGCAGCGTCTCTGCCATAATGACGATGTCATCTGCGAATCGTAAGTGAGAGATTTACTTGCCGTTGATGTTAATGCCACAATCTTTCTATTCCAGCGTCTTAAACATATCTTCCATGGCGTTAGTGAACAGTTTCGGGGATATGAAGTCCCCCTGTCTCACTCCTCGACGCAGGTGGACATGTTTAGTACGCTGGTTCTGTACTTGTACAGTCATCGTTGCGGCATTATACAGACATCTCATCACTTCGATATATCGCCAGTCGACTTGGCAACGTCACAGACAGAACAAAATATGTTCTGTTTTGGTCCTACTGATTTTAAGCCGTAAAACGTAGTTTTCCAGTTTATTTTGCCATTTTTCTAGCCTGTTATGTACCTCGTAATTAATCTGTCAATACCGTTGTTTTTGAACTACTTTATAAAAAGAAAAGGTATAATAAATATGTACTCAATTCGTGGAAACATTACTTTTCCTAAACCAACGTCGCCCGCGTCCCGCATACCTATTGGCTCACCGACAGTGGTTCTCGGACGCGAGATAAGTGATAAACAGAATGCATTATGTAATTATTTCTTGTTTTTTCTCTCCCACACCTTCAGTAGGTGTAGGACACGCCATAGTAAGCGTAGTTCGGAGGTTTCCCTACAAAGGTACCTCCACACGACGCCCTGTACATTTATAGTGACCAGAACAGCTCACACTGGTGACCCCGACGTGACGTTAATTACCTCAGTCCCACAAATGTGATCAACTGTGACAAGGACGGGGTAGGGATTAAAAAAATCACAAAATTAGTGTGACGTACTTTATGGATGACCCTTATAGCATATAAGGACATTTCAGAGATATATCTTTGAAGTTTCCTATATGCTATAAGCTCTATATTCGCTCTATAGAGCGAATTACCTCAATGTACAACAAAAAATCTCTTTACATAAAATAGGTCTGAACTAAGGACTGAATTACAATGCGTAGTGATATTTTTCAGGATGTCGGCGATCCCAAACAAGACGCTGTCGTAGAAGAGGAATGGCCCGAACCTCAAATCGGAGTATGGAATTATTCACACCAAAGAGAGAGACGGAACTACGAAGCTCTCTGTCGCGGTGAAATGGAAGTATCGGCTGATCTCAGTAAAAGGTAGCTTGACAGTTTGTTGAGGATCAAAGTTCCTCTTAGGTTTATAGGACAACATTAGACGCTGGAGCAAGGAGAGCGGAATAGTATTAGCACTGTATATGATAGGAAAAAGATGATATAGTAGCATGCTTCCATACATCACTAAATTGTAATGACCAAAAAAATATAGGGTTATCGTTATCAGTCACTGTTACTGAACACATATATGTAGAACTGAAGAAAATAAACTTCAATTGAATGTTCCAACCCAACAAAAGGATAATAATTGGTCAGCCTACCTAAGTACTTAGGTAGTCATACTATTAATGATAGTTGGCATGTGAGAGCGATAAAGTACGACTATGAAACGTCGCGCATCGTGTTGCGGCAGGCCGTGAATGAAGTGCGCGTACGACATTGATATTATGTAGTATTTCTAGCACTATATCCATAAACGGATTTTTTTATAAAAACAATCCTCTTCTTAAAAAATTAGTGAAAAAATTCTGACAGCGCCATCCATCATTGTTCCTCCTGAAATAGCCCTTGAAAAGTTTTTGGTAGTTACAATCATAGTGGTTTATATACTTTCCCCGTAGCGCTTATTTCTTTGAAGCGGTTAAAGTAACAGATTCTGACAATTATTTCCAAGTATCGCTAATAGGTTCGCTAAGTTTTGAACAGAACGTGTTTAGGGTGTTACCACACCAATCGGTCGTCCGATCGATGGTCGATCGATACATGATTGCTGGGCGCTCGACTGATGATAGGTATTAACTGTCAATTGAAGTCCACTGACCTCATTCGACGATCGATCGATGCCGTCGATCGATTGGTGTGGTAACACCCTAGAGATTTTAGGTGTGAACAGCATAGTAGCTATAGCTTATTTAGTTACCTTTTTATAATGTCTGATCAATAATACTATAGTAGGGTCAATTTAATAGATCACATTTGACATATGTCAGTCTTAGCTTCATAGTGAGGTGACTTGCTTAAACACATCGATTCAACTAATAATTCGATACGCATTAACACAAACAATAATAATTATAGTTTGATGTTATTCAAAATAACCAATTTTCCGGCTGCTCTAAATGTGAAATAAATATAACAACTATGCAGAGAGCGTTAAATACCTCGTTTTTGCAGTCCAGATAAGCGTCTATTTCCGTTTATACATAGTAATCCATGACTTTTTTTTTATATCTTATAAGCTAGCGTTTTACCACTATCTCACCTGTTGGTAATTGATGATGCGGTCAAAGATGGTAAGCACGCAAGGCCTAGAATGGGACTGCATCATGTATGGCGACATGGCGTCATAGAAAGGTCCCAATATTGCCATCTAATATAATATCAAATATAGCCGATAGAGTATTGCTATATAATATCAAATATAGAAAGCCCATAGAGTTAAACCAAAAGAGTCGCTATCCCGAGTACATTTTGTCGAACGGTCATCATTCACGCGGGGGCAGGAGGGAGCGGTTGCCGCCATAGATAAAACCGAGAAACAGATGTGACAAATTGTAGAATAAACACCTAACGCCATACCGTCGATACCGAGTTACCGACGACGACTAAAGTACTTTTTGTTAATAAAAAGGAGGATAGGATACGATATTAGGATAGGATAGGTACTAATCATAACATACATACATACATACACTCGAAAAACATAACCCTCCTTGTATCGCAGTCGGGTAAAAAGGCTGAAACCTTTAAATTGAATTTTGAAATTTAGTTTGATATTTTAGGAACTAAAACTAAAGTTTTCCGACTGCTTTTTGCCTAAGCTATCTCAATAATACATTTATACATTTTTTACATTCCTCATATAGAGTAAAATAACCTATTATACAGTAAATTACAGTATATACACACATGTAAAACTGTTCTCCGAAGGTTAAAAATAGGCAATTTAATTTAGCTATAATGTCATATCTGTTTACACAATCTATGAACTGCGCGTGCAAACAGAACATGGCGCCGCGTCGTGAAGTGTCATTACAATTAGACAAAATAATGTTTTATTTTAGCATGTTTTATTCGAAAATCTGAACTTACTTATGAAAAGTGATTCAGTGTCGCTTTTGTTAGTTTTTCCCGTTTGGTTTTTACAATATCTGAGGACACACGATGGCATTTCGGAACCGCAAGTTTTTTCATAACGCGCGTGTTGTTGTTTTGAGTGCCGAGCTACGTGTGAGCGAGAAGAAGCCGACCAGCTCCTTTGCGGTGTTCGACAATGCCAGTTCGAGATGTTCAGTCTCGAGGTTATAGGTCTATGATATAGCCACGAGTTTTTTAACCGAAAAATGTAACTTCATTGATTTTGGTTTATTTTATTATTATTATATTTTTTGTTTAAAGAATAATATTATGTTTTAGTACAATCATAGTCTAGTTATTTTTATGGTTACACATTTCTTCACAAGTAGTAGCATTCGATTCAACCTATTGGACTGATCAAACTTAAAATTTTTTGGGTAGCATCCCTAGTGTTAATGAAGAAAATGAGTTCACCGACGTTACCTTGTAATGATGTTAAGTGTTTTAGATTCAATTTTAGTTCAAGCTTGTTTTATTAGATTAGTAAAACTATAATTTATTTCAGGTTGAAATGCTGGTACACGTCAGAACACCATCCTTTCCTGAAGTATGCACCAATTAAAGTTGAACAAATGTATATCAAGCCTGACATCTTTATCTTCCACGAAGTTATAAGCGAGAACGAAATAGAGCTGATTGAAGCTATGGCTAAACCTAGGGTAAGTAAACATTTGTAAGTTTAAGATTCGTATACACTTTTGTTTATTAAATCTTTTGGTGCAACGAGGATTTATAACTGATTGCGCCCTGCTACTTGCATTTCATATTTCTTATACTATATTATTTAATGATACAACAACCTTAATGGCGGCATTGAATCTAGGCGCAGGACGCTAAGCAGTACCTAGTGAATTCGCAGCATATAGTTAGAGAGACGCAGAGAGGTGAGGGGGAAGGGTACCCGCCCCGCTCTCCGCTCCACACCCGCGCGATCCCAGAGCAAGTGTGTGCTTGTGAGAGTGATTGTGATTGGATTAGATTTTGAATTTCGACTGTACCTACGTGAAAGGGGTATTAAACCACACGGAATCAGGGTCCTTAACTCCTTAATCAAGGAGGTGTAATAGATGTAATTAGATGATAGATGATAAGAATAATAGATGTAATTAGGGCGCAGCGAGGACCCGTTTCGCCTGGTCACCGGCAATAACACTTAGGAAGTCAGGGCGCTCTAATTAGGGGCCACGCCCTATTAAGAGCATTTGGACCATATTTAAGACCCTGATTGAGTGTAGTGTAATACCCCTTTGAAATCGATCCCGCAGCGTACTTCACAGGCGCCATAATGATTATATCAAACTATACTTGAAATAAAGAAAAATGTAAAATAATGTTTGTTACTCTCTCACATTGAGACTCTCTCGCATTTTTATGACATTTAGAATGGAGATATCCCGCTTATTTATACCCTAAATATTTTATCCGCGTTAACCACCACTAATAAAACCAAAAGCTAATCAATAATTCCACATCCACAGTTCAAACGCGCCGTAGTCCACGACCCTAAAACCGGCGAACTGATCCCAGCCAACTACCGTATAAGCAAGTCAGCCTGGTTGAA
The DNA here is from genome assembly GCA_954871355.1 of Cabera pusaria. Classification (NCBI taxonomy): domain Eukaryota; kingdom Metazoa; phylum Arthropoda; class Insecta; order Lepidoptera; family Geometridae; genus Cabera; species Cabera pusaria. The sequence goes on from OX940893.1 coordinate 12,156,729, forward strand.
AGACCACGATTCTCCCGTGGTGGCGCGGATATCTCGGCGAGTGGCGGACATGACCGGACTAGATATGGTCACAGCTGAGGAGCTGCAAGTCGTTAACTATGGGATTGGAGGACATTACGAACCGCACTTTGACTTCGCACGAGTGAGTAATACTTGGACAGCTAGCGTCTGTCCACTGCTGTCCTTTTTCGTGTGCTATGTTTTTCGGTGTGATTTTTACGATATCGTCATCTTCCTACGCTCCTTTTGATCACGTCTCTGTTTTCCCTACCTGTTTTCATTAAATCTACCGGTTAATTTTGTCGTAATTTGATTGTCATCGTCTGAATAATCTTCTTACTAGCTCCGTAACTCGTAACACCTCAGTCGATCTGATGATATTCATAATGAACTCATTTTCCAAGAAAAGGCCCCGGCTGAAGTGGACGTGGAAAAGCCGCGACGCTATGACCAAAAATGAAAATGATTTCATTATAACGGACAAGAAGCGTATATTTATAGATATCTCACTGATCACCAGATTCGACAGTCGTTCAGTCGGTCTAATAAAATCTAGGCTCTGGTCTAATATGCTCCAATCCATGGTTGGATCTGATACGTTCCAGTTTAAACTAGAGAACCGATTTGCTGCCTTTGAAACCACAATTGACGTTGATGTGGACCATGACCTCGACCAAGTAGTGGGAATCTTCAGGGAAGAGGAGATGAAATTCTGCGAGACGCGAGGGCAAGAAGTCCAAGAAAAATCTCTGCAGCTAATGCAGAGGCGAAGAGAAAACTTCGTCACTTCTTCAGACCAACGGGCTTTGAACAAAAAAAATTGTAAGCTGGTAAGACGTGACCTCCGGAGCTCCAACACACCGCTCTATTAAAAAAGCGATTGGTCAAATGTTTTTGTTCAACGGCTGGGTCGGAACCTGACGAAGTTAACCACATCTAACGGGAGTGTCATCGCTTCTAAGCCGGAAATTCTTAGGGAGGTTCAAGACTTCTATGGCCAACTATATACCTCGCAAGCGTCCCGTCCCCAACCCCAGACCGACGATCCTAGAGCCACTCTTACTCGCCATTATACCGAGTATCTGCCAGAGGTTAGCCTGGATGAAATTGTAATGGCTCTCATACGGCTTAAAAATGGAAAAGCCCTCGGAGAGGATGGAATTACAACGGAGCTCTTAAAAGCTTGAACCCCAACGTTTGTACAGCTGCAGCCTATATTTAATTTCGTCCTCTTTTTGGGGAGACGCTCTAAAAATAATGAAACAAGAAAATATTCTCATCTGAGATCGCTATTTACAAACTATTCAATATGTATCGTGTATTATATAAACAACTTACTTGCGATAAATATTTTATTGTACTCGTATTTCATACATATTCATAGTGGTGTTCAGTGGATACCCGTCATGGTCGTATGCTACTTTGCAGAATGTATTGTTTTGTTACGGTGGGTGTCACACGACCACGACTATCCTCTGAACACCACTATGTATAGAATATGAATAGAATAGAATATGTATGAAATTCAATATAATACTTATTGCAAGTAAATTGTTTATATAATACACGATACATATTGAATCGTTTGTACATAGCGATCTCAGGTGAGAATATTTTTTTGTTTCATTCTTTTTTGAGCGTCATTTATCAAAAGTCGCGTTTGAGTTTTTGAACTTATTTTTTTATTTAAATAAAGTATTTTGGGGTTTTTGCGCAAATGCAAACACGCATACATGTCTACATACTTACATCGATACATAGCGATCAACAAACACATAACCCTCCCTATTGCTTCTTTGCGACGCGTGGCGTAAACATTAGGTTTCTTGACTTCGACGTGATATATCTCGCAAACACTACGCTTGACAAAAATATGATGTACGAAACCCTACCTTCATTTTAAAATCCCTATTCAACGATACCACACACGATGGGGTGGGGTGAATTTTGTTTTAGTTCTTGACTTCGTGCCCCCTAGAGGGCGCCACATACAATTTGTTGTGACGTCACATAGTCTATAACCAGCAGACAAATAAGACGCGTCTAACGACACCTCATTTGTTAAATTATGATAAGTATTTTAGAAGTTATGAGGGAACAGATGAACATACATACAAACATGCATACATACATACTTACATACATACATACATACATACATACATACAACCAACCTAACCCTCCTTTTTGTTTCATAAAGTAAATAGGTGAAAACTGTGTTTTATTATTAGTGGATGTCAAATTAGTAATAAAATCAATCATAAATTAATTTTTGCACTAAATTTATTTCATAAATAGAAACAAAATTAATTTGGGGAAAATTGTAGGAAAAGGTTAATTAAGGTTATTAAAACCCGATCTGGGGAAACTCCACATGAATAATCTGTAGACACTGCAGTTCGCCGTAGTCGGGTAAAAAAAGAGAAAAGACCCTCTTAAAGAACCATCGACCCAATTCGCTATAAAGTCACGTCTTAAAGCTGTTTTCGAGAGTCATCAAAAATTGTCTCGCGCGTAGACTCGAAGAGTTTCAGTCCCCTGAACTGGCTGGGTATCGAGGAGTATACGGCACCATAGACCACATGTGCAGCAGGTTATACAGAAAACCGAAGAGTATAACCATCCCCTATGCCTTGCGTTCGTGGACTATTAAAAAACGTTTAACTCTGTAAAAACTTGGTCTGTTCTGGGGTCTCTGCAACGGTGCTTGTTGCAAAGTTGATTGGCGATACGTCCAAGTACTTAGAGGCCTGTATAACGCCGCGACTATGACCGTTCAAGTACAAAATCAGGAGACTCAACATATCCCCTTACAAAGAGGAGTTACACGTTATTTCCCCTAAATTGTTCACTAACACTCTGGAAAATATGTTCAAGACGCTGAATTGGAACGGACGGGGCATAAATATAAATAGCGAGCTCCTCTCACACTTGAGGTTTGCGAACGATATCGTCATCATGGCTAAAACCGTGCAAGACTTGCAATACATGCCCACCTTTGCTGATTCTTCGCACGCATCGGTCTCCGGATGAACTTGGATAAGACCAAGATCATTCCGGAACCGACTGCCCTAAAAAAAGATCGGGGTCAGTGGTGCATCTCGGGAGATGCCTACGTCCAGCAGTGGACTGATACCGGCTGATGATGATGAACTTCGTGAAGGAAGCTCGCAGAAGGATACAGCTGGGATGGGTAGCATTTGGAAAACTTCGTCGAGTCTTTTCATCTCCCATACCACAAAGCCTGAGGACGAAAGTCTTCAACGAGTGCGTCCTACCTGTTATTACTTACGGAGCGGTGCTACACGGTGGACACTGACAGTACGACTGGTTCACCAATTCAAAGTCGATCAGCAAGCTTTGAAGAAGGCTATGCTCGGAGTCTCTCTGAAGGGTCGAATTCGAAATGAAGTCAACCGTCAGAGAAGTAATGCTCTGACGGTTGACTTCATTTCGAATTCGATCCTCGGATCGACATAGCTCAAAGGATTTGCAAGCTGAAGTGGCAGTGGGCTGGTCACATCTGTCGTAGAACCGATAACCGCTGTGGTAGACGTATTTTAGAGTGGAGACCACGGCTCAGTAATCGTAGTGTAGGTTGCCCTCCAGCTAGATGGAGCGATGAAGTTATACGCAAGCTGGCTGGTAGGGACTGGAAACAGACACCTGAAGATCGAGCTCAGTGGCGTCACATAGGTGAGGCCTATGTCTAGCGGTGGACAGAGATAGGCTGATGATGATGAGTTGTGTATAATACTATATTATTTGTTGTTTCAGAATCGTGAAGTAGCGTTCAGCAAGTTCTCCGGCAATAGAATCGCTACCGTCTTATTTTACGTTAGTATCTTATAAACATCATTACTACTATTCAAAATGCACATTACGTTTTCCTTTCTTAGGGCCAGTTTCCATGGTTCCTGTTATTGTTTTAGATATTTATCTGACATTATATGATGTCATATAAAAGCTAGCAAAAATTGTCAGATAAATTCCTATATAGGGCAGGGCAGTCAGGAACCGGATAAACTGACCTTTACTAGTAAACTAGCGCTCCATAATCACATAATTTTAGTAATATTGGGTGATCTTCCACATAAAAATCAAATCACATTTATCATTAAATATTTTAATATAATCACTCTTTTTTAATCTCAAGGTTGACAAGCGTGCTTCTTTTTTGTGTTTTTTGTTTAAATTACACTCTCATATGTTGTTCCAATAAATATTTACGATGGAAAATATAAGTTTTAGAATCATTATGGTAAAAATGACGGAAGCTACCTGAAATTGTCTAATTCCAAAGATTTTTTTTAATGGTAAAAGTTAACAGGACAATCACGACGCACGCCTGGTAAGCGATGATGTCTACCTATAACAGATACAGCGGCATGCAAAATTCTGGCAGTCCAGAATTTTGCTTGTCACTTCAACCGAGAAACATTCCTATTTCACGGCTGAAAATTAATTGGCAAAGTGGTGGTACTGTCCCAGGCGAACTAGCAGAAGTCCTACCACTACAAAAATTACTACTAAATAATAGGTTTCTTATTATTTTTCGTAATTTTTAATCACTTTGAAAAGTCTTGTAAAGGTAGGTATCTTCTATTCTTAACCAGAAACAGTTCAAACTTATCTTTTGATGGTTTGGCTTGACTTCTAAGCGAGAGGTCGCCGGTTCACATCCTAGCACGGATATTCGTCCATAGGTTGTAGGAGTATACATATTATATCGATGTTCCGCCTGACTTGCAACCAAAAAGTAGCTACCACCATCAAGGACAAAATCGGCCGCCATAACCTTACGGTGTTCCGGCAGCACACAGCCCTTGAGTCAAAGTATTCTAAGCCTAGCGTGATAGAGGATGAACGCTAAAAAAATATTTCCATGAAAGAAGTATTAATGAATAATGTTTGATTTCCCAGATGTCGGACGTAGCGCAAGGCGGTGCAACTGTGTTCACTGAACTTGGCCTCAGTTTGTTCCCGGTGAATCGAGCAGCTGCATTCTGGATGAATCTACATCCTTCAGGCGAAGGGGACATGGCGACGAGACACGCGGCCTGTCCCGTGCTTAGAGGTTCGAAGTGGGGTAAGACTAAGGAATAATTCATCATTTACAGCCAATATTCTTCCACTGCTGGACATAGGCCTCTCCTATGACACACCAATAAGGAATAGTTGCATACATATTTAAGGGGGAACGCTGGGTGCACTTTTCCATACAAATGTATTCCCTCGTTTTCTCCCTGGAAAATACTTCTAAAGCAAAATTTGTTTCTGCAAAAAACCAAAGTCTGCTGTAGCTACGCCCCCATCATTTGCTATGTTTGTTCAACCAATTGCAAAAAGAAATTAAGCATTCTAATCTTCTCTTTAAGATTTTAAAAGGGTCATATTTCAATTTGCAACTGGTTGGTCAAAAAAAGAAAATAATAGGAGTTAGAAATAGAGTACCTACAGCAGACCTTGATGAACATTGATGATTTTTGTAGAAACATTTTTTTCTCTAGAAGCATTTTCCAGGGAGGGAACGGGGGAATACATTTGTATGGAAAAGTGCACCCCGCGTTCCCTCTTAAGATCGTTTACAAAACGGAAAAAACCGACTTCAAATGCCGAACTAGTCTTTTTCGGTACTAAGTTTGAGGTGATTCCAATTTATATATATAAAACACAAACATTGTTTTGTGTGATGTGCCCCACACACACGGTTTTAAACCACTAAAACAAATGCATTAGGCACATTTGGTTATATTTCTTTTTTAGCATAGTAAGTCATGCCGCACACATCCGCTTGTGCATAATAGGTATGAGTAGGGTATAAATAGTATACTATATATGTATTTTTCATCCCATCTATTCGAAAAGTGATGGTTTGTTCCTCGATAAGTGCGCGCAAAATAGGTCTTTTCCGCCCTAGGGCGGGCAAGTACATTTTTTAATATTTGGCTTATGAATATTATTTTATAGTGCCTTGTCTAAGGAGATTCAATAATAATATTGTACGGGAAATGTTACTTTCCTATTAAATAGAGAGCGCGCGGCGCTAATTAAGTTTAAAAAAATGCCGCAACGGCAAATAGACGGGGAAACAAATTAAAGAAAAATTAAACCCGCAAAGTGGCACAATACACATATATTGTGGTGACCAAGAAGAAGACAAACGGCGCTAGAATTATTGGCATTTTTCGTCTGTGGTCACAGCACAGACTGTCATAATAACACATTTAACCATGGAGTAGGAAATACATATAGACATGAAGGTGCCGCGATACATTTGCTTGTATGGATATAACTTCAAAAATAAAGTGTCTAGAAGTCATAATGGAACGTAAAATGACTGCCATTGATTGTCCATTGGTCCATTGATGACTTTGATTGACACAATCCTAGCAATGGACCAATGGACAATGAATGGCATACGTTTTAGGTTTAGATATGCACCTTTTTTTGTAGGTATTTCATGTCCTTATGCATATGTCAATGAGTTAAAGGTAAAATGTTTATTGGGTGAAAACTGCAAAAGGTACGAAGTTTTTATCGGAAACTGTATGTATATTATTTTCTCTCGGCCGACGTACTTTAAATCCCTCGTTTCGCTCTGGATTCAAAATAGCGGCCTCGCAGAAACGTACTATATTACACCCTTGTTATACCAATCTATTAGTGGCCATGAACTGTCTAAATAAAGTCTCTTTCCATCCAGTATCAAACAAATGGATCCATCAAGGCGGTCAAGAATTAATCAAGCCATGCAACCTCGAGTACCAGCCTGAAGGAATCACAACCAAACTGCCGCGTCCAGTGCTTAAGACTTCCAGGTAGTATCAATCTATTCTACTCAACAAGCTCATCGGAACTGACTAGGATTACTGCTCCTTTTCCTTAATAATTTCGTCATCATCATCATCATCATCAGCCTATCTCTGTCCACTTTTGGACATAGACCTCACCTATGGCACGCTACTAAGCTCGATTTTTAGCTTTTTGTTTCCAACCGCTGCCAGTTTACGTATATCATCGCTCCATCTAGCTGGAGGCCGCTCTATAATGATATCTTTTTGAAACTGCCCTTCCGTCGACTCGGTTCGTTGCAATTCTCATAGGTTCGATTGAAAACTGTTAAAATTTAAATTCAGACAATCAATAGAAAATCAAATAAAATCATTGATTTGTCGGAAATTTTGCCGCGACAAAATAGTTCACGGTTTTATTCAAAAATAAAAAAATTAAATGTAAGTATTTTTCGAATTCGAATTTATCCGATTAGAATATGTGCTGAAGTGTGTTACTGTAATAAGTGTAATGTGGGCTATCGCATGTGCTAGGGGCGCTAGTGAAGGTACACAAGATTCGCGAAATGTGAAATGTCATTTTTAGCTAAGATTTATCCCAAACTGACATTGATGTCGTTACATTTGACATTTCAATAAAAAATTGTATTGCTTGATAGCTGTCATCAGGACCATTTTACTCAGTAGCTCCACCCTGGTGAACGAGAAAACGGTAGCCTACATTCATTAAAACTTTATATTCAAGAGATTTCGAATGTAGGATACCTATATATAGTTGTTATTTATGTTTTTAAGGCTTATTGTAGGTTGTTGCAACCTTATGAATTGGTAACATGAAAAATATCAGTTCCATTTTGGAATATGCATATATTGTATCTACCTACCTTCTTTACAATAAGTCTACCTTGATTAACACCCAGTTTCACTGGATACTGATAAAGTTGCAGATCTGGTGGATAACGTCCTAAAAAAAATATTAAAAATCTGCGACATAAGTTCTTAGGCGCCTCGCACACAAGACGGCTTCGACACCGGCCAGTGGCCGCACGGCCAAGTGCGCGACGTTTATATAGTTTCTTAAGTTAAACTAGTCGTTGCAACCACCAGCTAGCCGGAGTTATGTCCGTCTAGTACGCGAGGTGCCTTAGTAGGTTTTACCTACATATATCAGGAACCGATGAAACTATGTAGATCTTATATGCGTAGAAAAAATTTAGATGACAAATTAATTAAAATATATTGTGTAAGTTTATAATTTATTTAGTCACCATTTATGATATGTATTATACACATGTTAACTTTAAATAAGTATGCACCACCAAATGTTAACTACTAAAAACATTTAAATGGTAGTTATCGGAAGGACTACCAATGTTGAATGTGCTCTCAGGATTTTTTTCTACTTATTGTTTACAAAGTTGTTGAGGTTTGTTTTTTCCTAAAATTCCGTATAAATGTATGGACACAAAACTAGAAATATTACATTATATAAATCTCATACGCCAGCCACTCCATTCACCATTCACCCCGCCTGAGCGGCCGTGCTATCAGCACGATGCGCGGCGTTTCATAGTCGTACTTTCTCGCTCACACACGCCAAAACTATCATTTAGCGTTGGTCTATGGCCAACCGCCGCTGCGCCGAACGGCACTCATTGACTAATTATTATCCTTTTGTTGGGGTATTAAATGTATGTATTTTTAGGATTCCGTACCTCAAAAGGATAATAGAACCCTTATAGGGCCTACTTTGTTTTCCGTCTGTCTGTCTGTCCGTCTGTCCATCTATCAAGACCCTATTTCACAGGAACTCGTAGAGGTATCACGTTGAAACTTATGTCAAATACTCGGATCTACGGTATCTTTTAGCTGTAAAAAAATCAAACTTATAAGTAAACGCGTTCAAAATATATGACCGTTTATTTCGCATATTTTGCATATTTTGCGATTGCACAAGGGAATCAAAACCTGTAGGTTAGTTCCCGTTGACCTAGAATTATGTAATTTGACAAGAAGCAAGTTATTGAAGTACTTATATTGGAAAAAATCTGAAAACTGTAAATATGCAGTTTTATGACAAAACATGAAATTACGATGACAAACTTATTATTTGCGGTTGGTGCATGAACAGAGTCTAGGCATAGCCTAGGCTCGAACTGCAAAGTTAAGTTTGTACTTTAACCTAGTTTGAGAAGTTAGTACGGAAGCCTCGATGGGAAAGTCCAACTCGACTAGAACGGTTTTATTTTAAAATGTTGCCTACATAGATGTGTTCAGTGACCGTAACTGATAGCTCCATTTAATATTTTTGGTAATTACAATTTAGTGGTGTATAAGTACTTAAATTACTATAGCAATTTGCCTCCTTACTTCGAAATGTTAAATCAAGTAATTAATGCATATATAACTACTCTGTTACCTTCTGGCTGACGGAAAGTTTCATAAGCTGAAATGAGACAGAGTAGTTGTTGCCATTAATCATTATTTTTAATGCTTAAAGTTAATGGAGATGTAGGTTTACTGAGAACTACCAGCTATATTCCAGTGTATAACAGATGCATTTAGTTGCTAGAGGCTATTTAGTTACCCTGAGGATTGTATTTAGTACAAATAAGTCATATTGTAAAGACGTATGATGCCATACCAAAGTAGAAATCTACTATTTCAAGGCTTTGACATTTTACAGCTAAGAAAACGGCTATATTATACTATTAATTTATTAAAACTGCGTTTGAAATGCTTGAACATTTTCTTTAATTTATATACATTTTTTTTAACATTGGTGTGCAATTAATTGCCTGCTTGGGCTACTATTTCAGAAGAAATGGCCTGGCCATAATTGTAATAAATAGAGACATGCATGCAATACAATATAAGCATCGTATAGATTTATTTATTTCGGTCACATTACAAATTATTTACAAAATTTTCTTTAATTTAATCTCACTTTCATCGAATATCAAATCAGTCACACGAACTGTGTCTATTTGTTGAGTAAGACACTTATTGCCGCTAATACTTTTACAATAAAATACTAAAGAAAAACCCTTTGGTTATTGTAAATTTACAATTTGTACCCACTACATATTTTAGGGCATTCAATAAAGTTATGTGTGTATGTGATAACTGATTACTAAGAGCGAGCAATGAAAACTGCGTTGTATTTTTTTCTCTTTTGAAAATTGTTGTCCAGTGAATCTGTAATAGAAAGTTTTGATATAAAATGTCAACATAAATAAAATAAGCTAAAATGCCATTAATATAAGAATTATAGCATTAGTTCTAAATTATATTCCTCATTCCGCATTTCTTAATGATAATGTAATTTATATAATAAAAGATTTAACGACAAATGCATGAAATTACAAAAAATATGATTTAAGTTATTGTTTGAATGTTTGTGTTCCTGTACTATAAAGTTTACAAATTAAATACAGATTAAAATTGATTTTGTTTATTATTTAGATTATTCCAATAAAATACGATGGTCAAGACGGTGCCAAATTGAATAATGAATACATAGTATTAATTCCGGTACAAAAAATATTCAGACATGAAAACAACACAATATATAACGTGATAGGCGTCCATTACACGATAGGTTTTGTTGTCAGTTTGCTGGCAATCACGGCTGTGACTGATGGATAACCTATCGTCTAATGGGGTGATTGACGGTGATTGACCGAAATTTACATACTTTTGATGGCTGCATCAGCAACCTAATTCATGATTGATGGTTTTGATTGACGGATATCCTACTGTGTAATGGACGCCTTACAGAAAGTCGAAATAATAATGAAGTGAGGTTCCGAAACCAAACCTATGTGGGTATTTCGAACATCTGAAAACTCTACCATCTATTTAATTGTTTTGAGTCTTTTGATAGCTGGAGCACTAATCAATATGTGATGTCCTAATGCGTTATGAATTCGATTTCTTAATCTACTCGTACTTTTTATACGAAGGGGTTTTGATCGATTTAACATATTTTTATTTTATAGGGTTCCGTACTTCAAAAGAAAATAAAGGAACCCTTATTAGGATCACTTTGTTGTCCGTCTGACCGTCTGTCTGTCAAGACCCTTCTCAGGAACGCGTAAAGGTATCAAGATGAACCTTAAATCAAATACTCGGTACTACGATATCTTTTAGCTGTGAAAAACTAAACTTGTAAATCAATGCGATCATAAGATATGACAGACATGACTTAAACAGTAAGGAGCATTTTTTGGAATATTTGCGTTTCAAAAGGAAATCAAAACCTGTTTCACTTTGACCTAGATCATGAAATTTGGCAAGAAGCAAGGTCTTGCAGCACTTATATAAAAAAAATCTGAAAACCGTAAATATGTACCAGTTTTATAATAAAAAAAAAGAATTTAATATTACAAACTTATGATTTGCGGTTGGTACTCTAACAGTGTCTAGGGATCACACTGCAAAGTTAATGTTTTCACTTTGGGATATAATTTAATGTATATTATCTTAAGATATAAAATTTTATCGCTCTTCCGTCATACATTTTGTACTATGTATGTATTTGTACTATGCTACAATATATGTATATTACATCCCAAGCTATAAATATTTTTTCGACCGACTGAGCGATATTTGAAAATATATATTTCACCTCCCGTACCCGGACACCGCGCCTCCCCCTGCATCGCCCTCAGTTTTTGTTGTTGTTTATTATTTGTATTATGGCTCCACACAGTTTGTGTATTAAGCCAGTGTTTGAATGAAACAATAGACAACCAAAGCTAAACTATATACAGGGTGGACCAAAAGTCCGTTTATATTTGAATCGGTTGCCGCATCGAGCAGCGGCGGGCGGGGTGGGGCGGAGGGTTACGCATTGAAAGAGCGGCCAATGGGGATTTAGTACCATGGCGTCGTTCAACGGTAGCCAACGTGCTCTCTGCGTACGCGAGTACTATCGAAACAACGATTCTGCGACCTTAGCGCAACGAAAATTTTGCGCTCATTACAACATACGGCATAAAATTGAAGCTCCATCAATTCAGTTGATTAAAAAATGGGTGCTCAAGTTTTAATTAACTTTTTTTAATTTAAAACCCATTTTTTAATCAACTGAATTGATGGAGCTTCAATTTTATGCCGTATGTTGTAATGAGCGCAAAATTTTCGTTGCGCTAAGGTCGCAGAATCGTTGTTTCGATAGTACTCGCGTACGCAGAGAGCACGTTGGCTACCGTTGAACGACGCCATTGTACTAAATCCCCATTGGCCGCTCTTTCAATGCATAACCCTCCGCCCCACCCCGCCCGCCGCTGCTCGATGCGGCAACCGATTCAAATATAAACGGACTTTTGGTCCACCCTGTATCTTACAGTGTGAACAGCAATCGCGGGATTTAATACCTATATATCTCAAGATATAATTTACATTATATCCCATAGTGAAAAGCCAGCTTTAACCTAGATACCGCTACCTTTGGCGTTTAAGCCGACCATTCCGCTACTCCGCTGGGCCCTCAGAAATCGTTACATCACGTGTGAGACTGGAAAATAAGAGAGGAAAGCAAAAAATATATTAATCTCATGCAAAAAAAGTATCAAAACAAAACCAGTCAAGTGCACGTCGGACTTGCATACGAAGGGTTTCATAATCTTCCGCAAAACTTTCATTAAAAATCTTATGTGTTATTTATTTATACCTACTTGTGTGGTGATGTGATGTGATCTTACTAAGATTTCACATCACCAATCACGTAAGTCCGACTCGCATTTGAATTATGTTGATGATCTGTTGTTATACATTAGTGTTAGATTTTTATGTTTGAGGTACCATTTTCGCGATAGAGCAAAAACTGAATGACGTCATAGAAAAGATAATAATACTACGTATGATGACGTTAAAAAGCAGACACAACACGTTTCTTAATTGAAGACGCCCCTTAAGTTTAACTTTGTTACTTATAATAGGTAGATGTATTTGTTGTTATAGCGGCCTTAGACCGTGAAAATTCTATTTATATTATATGTTTATTATTTATGTATTTACTATTTAGTGTCGACTGTCTTGACGCGACGACTACTCTGTGCACGAAATCTAGATCAAATAGTAGTGAGTATAATAGTCGGTACTTTTATAATCACGATTCTAACTCACTATTACTATAAATCAAAAATATTTATACAGTGACAGTCAAATGTAATATAACTGAATAATCTTTAATTTTTCTCTAGGGCCCCGTAATTATTGGTACGGGACCCTCGGAGCACGACTTAAATTAGTTTTGGCGTTTGGAAAAATTATGAGAGCAAAATTAAAATTTTTACGATGCGCGCGGACATCGGCAGCCAAAAAGCGACATGATCAAGTTAGCTGTTAACTGTCTCTCAATTTCTCATTCCATTTACTATTCCATTCCATTTTTTAATATTTTGTTTTCTTACGCCAAAGAAGTAGGTATAACTTCTCACGTGCGCACATAAGTACACACACACACGTTTTTTTTATTCTGTAGATATACCCTATAATTTTTTATTGTTGTTTATTAATCTTTCAACATATACAATTCACTTAAGTTACATTATATAAACCAAAACATTTTGAAATTCCTATCACCAAGAAATATCACATAGAAGAATTCAATTATTAATAACACAGTAACTCCTGTAATCAAGACACTTATAATATTCCGCAAATTTTAGATAACTTCTGTCTTCCAACGCCGTGAGCAGAGCAATTTAAGACAACAAAAACGTTACATATAGAATTATAAGTATACTGTACATAACATTCCTGTTGTTTATACATTACCCTAAGTCTTCTGTCTTGGATGGCAGCTGATGGTATATCCTCGATGGTTGATGGAGCAGGTCAGAACAAACAAAGTAAGTACATGCATGAGCAAGCTTAGCATTGCACACTACTGTGTTTGCTCTAAAACACTCCTTATAAGAACTTTTTCTCTCTTGGTTAGCTTGATATCTGGGAGTTGTTCTTGGGCTGAATGGTTTCTTTATTTGTTGAGTTTCTAAGACGCTACAAATTCTTAAGTTTTAGAGTACAATCTCACTAACAACCAACGGGACACCGATGGTTGCGCAAGTGCTTGTAAAATTTATACAGTTGTATTGAGGGTATCTCACCTGGGGTGGAAGTCTTTACATTGATAGCGATGCCTCTCTTCATCGCAAACGTCTGCTATAATGAGATGCAGCTAGACAGTTGTTATCTGCATCTCTTTTCGTATCGACGATTATCGCTCGAAATTCATCGCTATGCATGTAGAGACTACCGGCCCTGGTGTCCGGTTGATTGCGTAACCGGTATGGTGACGGCTACCGAATCACTTGCTGGTGGCGCAACCATAGCCTGTGGGATAGGGCCCTAAATCGATATATCTATACTTAAGTTTCTTTACCTCCAGTTTGATCATAAATATTGGAGGCTAGAAGCACGATTACCTACGACGAATGATTACTTTAAATTAAATTACCTACCTATTAACTCAATTTTAACACTAGCCGTGTATAATCTAGTGTTATCCTGAAACACAACTTAGCTAGTTCGGGAGCCTATGGATTCAATAAAAATACTTGTAAACTATTATGTCAATAAATAAATTTGTATTTGTTATATTTGTATATTCATGGTACGTATTTATACAGTTAAACAACACAAACACTCTTTATATAGTACTTTTGACAAGATTTTTATGTTTAAATAATTTAAGATTGTTTAAAACCCAAAAAGAACTGACTTCAAATGCCACGCTACATATTTTCAGTACCTAGTTTGAGATGTTTCTCTCCATATCTCTGGAGATAGGTACTCATCAGATCTCTATGAAATTTAAATGGGACCACCTAGAAAGTATAAATAAATAAAAGTATAAGTAAAAAATATTTTCCAAATCGTTCCAGGCGTCTTTGAGTAATCGGGAACATACATTAAAAAGAAATTCCGACGGATTGAGAACCTCCTCCTTTTTTGAACTCGGTTTAAATTTTTTAAACTTTTTAATTAAATTAAAATCGCGAAGGTTTATTATTTACCTAGATCAAGTGCTTTTATTCATGAACTGAGACAAAAGTTGAAGGAATATTATAGTCCAGCCTTCAGCGTTGTAAGTTGAAACTAACGATTCTTTGTGACGAGGTCAGACGAGAGAATTGGTTTCCAGTCGGTCTCGTATGTCTATCGATTCAATATTCAAGGAAACGGTTATGTTTTCTTCACATGAGCTTTCCATAGACTGCATGTTTTGACTTTGAATGTCCGATTCTCACAATTCGTTTCAATTCGTGCTTACATTGTTTTGTATGGATAAGATTGTTCTGTTGAGGTAAAGTAAGTACACTTTTTTTTATTCACGACGCTTGTTATTGTTATTTGTACTTTTTACAGGCGTGCACTTGATCACTAACTCATCTGATGTTATGTGACAATACTGTCATCATAGAATGATCCTGGCCTGGAAATGGAAAACAGCAATGCGAGATGAGGCGTAGGACAACTGACTTAATTTTTGAGCAATCTACTAATCCTATATCTTCGAGAGAATTTATTTTAAAACCTGTAAGTTTCGTCAATCAACGACAAAAATCTTCAGATATCTGGAGCGAAACTGTAACGTAAATATAAAATTGCTCGTGAGGCAATTGTAGCCTCCAGAGTAATAAAAAAAATTGAACTAAGTAAAATATTTGCTCTCTAAACTCAACTCTCAACTACAATTAATATTATTTTTTGGGATATTTGTAATGAAGATATTTGACGCACATACTTACTTGACATACATTATTTGTACAATACCGAAATATTAAATCACTTATCTGTGATAAGTACCATGTTTGTATAAAAATCTATTAAATCAAAAAGGTTCTGTGACAAAAGTCCAAAATAGGTTTACGTGTACTTGGTTATATTTGACCGCCCTCTGTCCCTTGGCAATTATAATAGGATTGGATAACGTGCCTACAATAGAAAGGGTAGAACGCTATTGTTGAAGCTTGAACCAATTAAATGACAGCCTCACAAAATTAAAGGTTGGTAATTAAATAAATATTAGTGACTATCAAAATCAATATACGTATCAGTTGTTGGATTAAAAATAATATATAGCTCTTGCAATAGTTTACTCACAGAATAAAAACGTGTCGCTGTAGTGGACTCGTCGTGTTTCTCTGACGAGAATGACGTGTTGACGTTGTTAGCGTTAACGGCAAAGGCAAGAAATGTAATAAATAACGCAGCTATATATTTGATACATATCTTGAGAGTCACACCATACTAGGCCTATCGTGTTCACCATCCTCGAACATCACTTCGCTTACCGAGCGAGATGGTGGTCATACCCTAGCCAGTATATGAAAAAAAGTATACAAAGTATCGTTTCTTATGAAAGCACTTTGCCATTTTATCATCAGGTAAGATTGTTGTGTTGTACTGGCATTTCTGTATCCTAGTAAGTTTAAGGTACCCACTACCCAGTATACAGCTGACACTTGCAACCTCAACTAGCGACATTTTGGAGAGGCTGTTGTTACTTTAAAAAAATAATCATATACCAATCTCATCCAGGTTTAAGTCGTGATCCAAACATCATATTTGGAACATCGCTGCATCGGCCCATACAGTCTTTAATATAATATGAACATTCATCTATCCGACTTTGAATTGAATTGAACGCAACGATTATTTCATGTATGTTAATGTAATGTAAACATGTAATGTTACTACATTATATGGGTAAATCATTCAATTAAAATTTTATTTCGCCTCTCTTGCTTGAGTATTATTCGAATATGAATCGTAAAGTCACAGTCATAAAGATACTTACTCTACGACGTCCTTAAAATCTGACACTGTGACAGCTGTTCACAAGTACATAAGTATATTGTATACATATACCTACTACCTACATTAAAATCTCTCTTACAAAGCAAATCAAATTCACTCACCACTATCCGAGACCCTCAAAACTTCCAACTATAAATTAAGTGATAATAAAAAAATACTTCTTTACTTTACTTAAACATTAACTAAGAAACTGATGCTCGAATCTCGATCCACAATGTTGCTCCTCCAAAGACAAATTACCAACTGCAAGGCACTTTTATTATCCCGATCGCTTTGATAATGAATTAAAAATATATTTTATAATTTGCTTGAATTCACTTGATCGCAACAAATGCTGGTGACAAACTGATGGTACCTCCTGACCGTGGCTACTGGCTAACGATGAAACCGGAGCTCGGTACTGTAAACATCCAGTGACTGGAATCTTCGCACTGTCGGTGACGCGCACGCAGGCTATAACAATTATCGGCATGGGCTGAGTAGATAACGATGCCCACCTAGGTGTTAGGACTTTGAATTTCTTGGATTTTTGGGTTGCTTATAGATATTTTAATACTAAATTATAATAATGCATTTTTTGTATTTTTTTAAATGTTTAATAGGCTAGTATTTGAGCACTATCGCATCTGTTGGTAAGTGATGATGCGGTCGAAGATGCTAAACACGCTAGGCCTAGAATGGGAACTGGCTCTCAAGGATAGCTGCCGAAACACATTAGATGTTTTGGCGACAGATTTTCTAACTTGAGGGTGGTAGCTGGCCAGGCGGACACTAGATAAAAAGCGGCAATGGCCCAATGGATAGGGTGTCGGACTGGCGATCGAGAGGTCGTGAGTTCGATCCCCACCCCATCCATTGCACTATTGACGTGAACCCACTCCAGACACAAGCATATTTAGCTTAGTTGGAGGGGTTAACAAAAATACTAGTAATGTAACCCACATTGCGAGTAATCTTAAAAAAAACAACAATTAATTATAATTAAATTAACATAATTAAATAGTGTCCTACCACCATGCGGGGGTTGTTGGTTTCTTTCTTAACGATGTTTTCCTTTACCGGAGGGCCACTGTGAAAAGCGCACATACATTTTTCGATAGAAAAATCCATTGGTGCGCGGCGGGGTGAACTCGTATGTTTGTTTTTAATGTACGAACTAAAAACTACTGGACCAATTTTGAAAATTCTTTTAGTTAGTAAAAGCTACATTATCAGTGAGTAACATGGGCTATGTTTTGCGGGCGAAGCCGCCGGGGTTTTAAGGGGTTTCACTAGTCTGCACCAATATATGAAAGTCAGTTTGTATTTTTGTTTGGGACTTCTTCCCGGTCAAATTACTGGACATGTTTAGCTGAAATTTTGCATAGGGATAGCCATTATTATGGATTAGCATATAAGATACTTTTTCGCGCTGGCGAAGCCGCGGGGCACAGCTAGTCGTTAAACGTTTTTTTCTTACAAACCAGTAGAGGTCCACTTTACAGTTAGCACCAATATATGAATATGAAAGTCAGTTTGTATATTTGTTTGGGAGTTTTTATTGACCAGTAGAGCAATCTCGGCTAGTAATCAAGGCTGTTGAAAATCATACGTTCTATTCTACATGATGTACTTTTGCTGTATGATTGGCATTGAGCCAGGGTAAATATTGGCTGGGTAACTCATGGGGGCCTAAACATTCTGATTTAATAATATCCGATGGTGATTGTCACCAACGGGTGGAAACCGTACACATGATCCCTAGGTAGTGCTGAAGGGCTGACAGGCTGATAGCCTTCTGGTTAAGGCTCGAACCTTTCACCGGAAAAAATAATATCACGGATCGGTTCGTCGAGTGGCGGTATGGTCTTCAGTACCAGCCAAAAGGCGGAGGAAATGAACGCGGGGTGGACGCTCTGTGGATTGGACAAAAGTCAGTTGTCCAGCGCCTCGTTTCACTGTCCTCTTCCGATTCTAAATAATATCTTTTTTTTTAGTATAAGGCTACATGACCAGAACGACGCTCGCCTGATGGTAAGCGATGACGTGATGTCTACCTTTTACATATTACGGCGGCATGCCAAATTCTAGATACGAGTAGTAGCCAGAATTGTGCATGTCAATGCACTGCGTTACATCGAGACATAAAGATGTTAAATCTCACATGCCTACATTGCCATTGATCACATCCATTCGAACCGAAAAACATTCTTATTGCACGGCTAAATGAATTGGCAAAGTGGTGGTACCGCCTCAGGCGAACTAGCAGAAGTCTAACTAGGCCGTTTATACAATATGATGCCACTTGAAATTTCCTTGTAAGTCTAAAATATCTAATGAATTCCTAATAAGCCTGCCTGATTAGTGATTACGGTACCGGGGAGCAAGTTAATAACGAATCAAATTTTGGTAGCTAAGTTGTCTCAGGTACTTACCTAATACCCCTCTCTCAGGACTAGTAAGTGTTCTTTAATGTTCACCTAAGGCATCTGATGTAGGTTATTCACACATAATGAAAATACCTACTATCGTAGCAGTGAAGAATGTATACGTAACTACGTAAGTAAGTACAGTTCAGAAAGTATTAGATGTCAGGTAGGTAGGTGGCTTTTGAAATTAATTTGTATACTTATACTTTTAAAATATCTTGGTTTTGTATAAGTTGGGTGGATGACGTACGTAATAAAATCTGCACGTAGCAATCTGCATAGAAATGAGCAGGACCGTGTAGAATCCCATATTCAACAATGGATATGGTGATAATGATCGATATATCAGATTTCAGATAACCGTTGGATACTACGATGGATGGAACTATCTTTCAAGATACGGAAGAGTGCTACGGTAGAATACGGTTGGTGCTATAAGAACAGTGATTATTTTATTGTAAGAGATGATGCTCTACGATGCTGAAACGAGTCGATTCTTTACCTTTCAGTGCATTTTTATGCTAGGTACTGTACAAAATTATGTTTCTTAAAGTGTTTTCTGTACTGTATATTTTTGTACATAATTATATTTATAATCCAAAAAATCACCGTACCTATATACCGACAGAACTCGAACCCACGCCTCCTGGGAAACTTGGATTCTATGTAACGAATGAATCCATTGTACAATACTTGAATTTAAATATGAGCAGATATTCCGTATATTTCCATGTTCGCTGAGTTTTTCTTTTAATTTATTTTACTGCCGATAGGCAAGCATTTGACCACTATCTCACCTGATGGAAAGTGACGATGTGATCGAGGGTGTACCATGCTTGCCTAGAAGATACCTGTTCACTCTTGACTTGAATAGACCCAAGTTATAGCTGCATGAATTTCCGAGTGGAAACAAGTCAGCCGGCAATGTGTTCCATACTTATGCGGTTCGGAAGGAAAGTAAAAAGTATACCAATTCAATAGGTATTTGCTCATACATACGCTCACACGTGATAAATCGCGGGGAAAAGCGTGTAAACCTTTAGCTAGATACACATGCTGAATAAATAGGTACTGTATGCATACCATGTTCATAAGCTGATACATACAGTATGTATGAGTAGGTTCCTACCTATACATTAGCCAAGAATCCCCGGAATAATAAAACAGGATGATGGTTGCGTGGAAACTTGTTGTTTCTTTCGCGTTTGTATTCAATTGTCACGCGACATGTTTACAAAATATTTTCTTTGAAAAATGTGCCCACCCTGTATCATCTGACTATTTATTAATTCCACAAATTCTCTTTGCATGAATTTATGTTGTTTATGCAGGGAATGTGAGGATTTCAACTACAACATAGTCACTACATAAGTAGTTAGCTAGGATATCGCTGACAGATTAAAAACTGAAACCCTACGATTAAAAAATCCCAATTCCCAATTATTGGGTGTATGAAAGCAAAGTCGCATACCTATATGTGATGTGTTATATTTAATGTTGTAATTAAGCCCTTTCTTTTGATACCCAACACGGCAAAATTATTACATAGAAAGTTCTTATAATGTGACTTTACGTAGCCTTTATAGGGTTATTTTATCCAGCGGACCATGCAGCGGACAAAATATATAATACCCGCGACTTTGTTCACGTACACCAATAATTTATTGTATTGTTCATCCTCATGCTATAAAGTATCTCCATGTTAAATTTCAGTAAGATCGGCTTGTCCGTTTAGTCGTGATTATGTAACAAACAGACAGAGTTACAGAGTAACAAACGTTTTTAGAATGGAGTATGGATAGACGTTTCTAATGATACCTCATTTGTCAAATTATTATATGGAAGGGAACAATAGGGATAAGCATACATATAGCTTAAATCAAACCGACATGTAAGCTGATAAAAATTGTGTCAACCTTTACCCACACACTTTCACAGACCACGAATGACGCTACAAACGCTGTCTCTATACTTTTACCATCCACCTCGGATGACGCTAAGCTACGCCGCGTTATGCTAATACCTATATGTTCTATGCTTTTACATGCTGTATTTTTATAAGGTACTAGCAGCCCGCCCCGGCTTCGCACGGGTAGAACATATATGCCTACAAAATTTGCATCAGTTTGTTGCATCGAATATAAAATATTAACATATTTAAGAATCATCGTCATATTTCAACCAATTTACACAAAACCTTAACGAATTATGCACCTAAACCTTCCTCATAAACACTCTGTCTATTGGTGAAAACCGTATGATAATCCGTTCAGTAGCTATTGAGATTATTGCGAACAGACAGACAGACGCAGTGATGGACTTTGTTTTATAATTCTTACGTAGTGATATTGGATGGCCCTTTGGCGTAAAGGATAGTTACCCGGATTCTGACCCGACGGTCGTTGGTTCTAATCCTAGCTATATACCTACCAATGAAAGTTTTATGTGCATTCATGAATCATGAGTTTTCGTACAGTGGTAGTGGGATCATTAAATCTACCAAAAAGTAGCTTACCACCAAGGAGAACATCTGCCGCCGTAACCTTACGCGTTCCCCGACGCAAAATGTAGGGGTAATATACGTTTAACGTGTGTATCTGTGTGTCTGTCTGTAGCATCTTAGCACCTAACCGGATGAACCGATTTTGTTTTTTATTATTGATAGTTTTTTTTGTTCGATAGATGTCTTCATCGAGGGTTTCCTTGCTTTGATTCATGAAAATTCGTTCAATCGTTAACTATGAGCTTTTTTCTAGTTATTGCGCTATGAAATCAACTTTCATACGTCTGATCAATTCGAAAATCTCCTTCTTCAACGATATTGTAAGAACATGGAAGCATTGACCTGATGCTGGGACATCTCCTGGACTCTACAGAATACTCAAATCCTCACCAACTTACAGCTCAGATTTTAAATGTCGTGTTTAGAGTCATTGGAATGCTTTTAATGAAAAGATTATACATAGATCAGTCGGGGTGGTTTAAGATATTATATTATCTAATATATAAAATTCTCGTGTCACAGTTTTCGTTGCCATACTCCTCCGAAACGGCTTGACCGATTTTGATGAAATTTTTTGTGCTTATCTGGTATCTATGAAAATCGGCCAACATCTATTTTTCATCCCCCTAAATGTTAGGGGTAGTCCACCCCTAAATTTTTTATTTTATTTTTTAGACAAAATTTTTAATTTCTATTTTTTTATGATACAACATACAAAAATACATACAATCCTCAATTTTCACCCTTCTACGATCAACCCTTATTTTTTAATAGCCATTTTAGTAATTTAATCATTTTTCCTCTCCGCTCGAAAACTGATCAATCGTCATTTAATTAGTTAATTATTTATATGGCAAAACAACGTTTGCCTGGTCAGCTAGTTATATATATAGATGAATATTGTTTTATACAATAGATCATATTATTATACTATATTGACTTCAAATTGATCGTGATCGATGGGGATCTACAGCATAGCTAAGCTTATAATAATATGTTCGTAGTAACTATGACCTAATCTGTGGTTTCACTGTAAATATTTCATTAATTTTGCGATGCGTGTATGTGAAACTCGTGATATCTTCTAGAGTTTTCATTTGAATTATATATTGTAAAAGACAATTTTAATCTATAATATGTGGCCAAGCTAATTAACGTAATTATTTGGATAAGGATTAATACTATATACTTGAAAATAGCCTTGGAATTTATGTAATATTTTTTAACAAAGTTTAAGATTAAAATGGTTACTGTGAGTCAACCTTAAGAGATAGACATATGCTGTCGCGGACTTTTTTGTAGGTCTTATTAAGTTGTACAACTCTTGCATAGAAAATATTCTTCTATCTATTTTCAATTAAGCAGCGTTCGTAAGAAACGTGTTTTTTCGACCGTTTTTTTGCCGACTTAGGTTGCAAATTAGGTCTCCACGAATGTGGTGTGTGTGTACCTTTGATTTAAACGGGATAATATATAGCCTATTCTCATTCCGAAACTCCATTCTATGTATTAGTGAAAGAATTTTTTAAATCGGTTCAGTAGTTTTTGAGCCATATCATTACAAACATACAAAAATACAAAAATACAAATGTTCTCTCTTTATAATATTAGTATAGAAGTATAGACTAGCTGACCCGGTGAACTTCGTACCGCATATATAAATAAACTGTCCAAGTGCGAGTCAGACCCGCACACAGAGGGTTCCGATTGAACAATATTTGCCGGAAAAGTACGTTTCTTGTATGGGACCCCTTTTAATTTTTATTTTAATTTCGTTTTTATTATTTGTTTTAATAGCATCCATTGCAATACACACCATGAGTAAATTTCAAATCTTTATCTATTTAGGTTTGCAAGATCGAGCATAAAAAGCCTCAAAAACACGTTTCTTGTATATCTTCTTTATTATTATTTTTTTTGTTTTTATCGGGTTTTTATACACAAATAGCGAATAACCATGTATAGAAACGCCATAATGATAACCATCATAATATGTCAATGTAATGACAAAAATGTCTGAACGAACCAACAATGACAACCTGGGACAACCTTAAAAATTCAAAATTTTAAAATTTAAATGCCTACGCGAGTATCCGAGTAATGTTGATATATTATGTTGTCCATTCCAAACCCTTAATTTAATACGTGCTTCAAATTTCAATTCGAGAGCGGAACAGAGTCTACCCTACCTTACCGAAGGGACGAACGTCAAATGTTTGACAGAAAAGTAGGTAGAACAGTTTATATCGGGAAAAATGAAATTGTTGTTTTACTATCTTCCTCGCAATTTTTCCAAATTTTCTCACGTGAAAACCTTCCCGGGACGGGACTACGACAAACATTTCAAAATCAGCTATATCGGCCCAGCCGTTCTCGAGTTTTAGCGAGACTAACGAACAGCAATTGATTTTTATATATAAAGACCAGCTAATATCCGCGGCTTCGTTCACGTACACCAAGACTTTTATAACTGTAAAGCTCTGTCAACTAACATTTGTGTGATCTAAGTTATTTAAGTTAAGTTTAAAAATCATGATTTACTTTTACAATAAGATTGTTTAAAAAACTAAAAAAACCGACTTCAAATGCCGCGCTATTAATTTTCAGTACCAAGTTTGAGGTGTTTATCTCCATAAGTATCTCTAGACATACTTATTAGATTTCGATGATATTAAAATGGTACCTCCCTTGGGATATCTCCTTTCCAACAAAATAGAATTATATAAATCGGTTCAAACATAACACCCATAAACAAATATATACATACCGTCGAATTGAGAAACATCCTCTTTATTTAAGTCGGTTAAAAAGCCGCCTGTGTTCCTCTTCTTACTATAAAATATCTCCTTGTTAAATTTCAGTAAGATCGGATCGTCCTTTTAGGCGTGAGTAGGTAACAAACAGACAGAGTCACAAAGTTACAATCGTTTTTAGGGTTCTGTAGTCCTGACAAGGAACCCTTATAGTTTCGTCATGTCCGTCTGTCTGTCTGTCAGTCCGAGGTTTTGCTAAGAGACCGTTGATACTAGAAAGCTGTAATTTTGTAGGGGTATGTATGTATGTATAATAAATAAATAAATTACGCTGACAAAGGGGTAAAATAAAATTTTGAAAAATATGTTTTTCTAGGGTAGCCCTACATCAGAAGTGGGTATGAATGTTTTTTTCATCGTCTCCCCCATCGTGTGGGGTATCGTTGAATAGGTCTTTTAAAATGTCTTATGAGTTCCTAATGCCATTTTCCTGAATGTTGAATTTTTGTACCAGTAGGGCGTCCAGATTAGCTAGAGGGGGAGGGGGGAGGGGTTCCTCTAAAAGCTAAACTGCTGGCTTGAAAAATCTAGAAAAAATCGTGATAATAGTGCATTTCATCATGAACTTTAAAGGAAAACTATATTGGTTAAGATAACTTTATTAGTTTAGCAGTAATAGTCGTTGAACTTGGGTGCTGGATCATTTTGTACCAAATACAAAATCCTTAGTATAAATCCTTTAAAGTGACAAAGACGAAGTACCTAGATGCTTGTTTATAACGGATCAAGACTTGCATTGAAGAACGGGATACTACGGAACCCTACACTGCGCGTGGCCCGACACGCACTTGGCCGGTTATTGTAATATTAGTAGTGGATAGGATTCTATGAACCCATTTATTCAAATACATCGATATCTATAGTCTTACTGATATAGTTTATCTAGCTATAGTTGTTCTTTGTAAATTAACAGTTTTAAATTTAAGTATTATTGATATAGGCTGTGTCGTGCAATGGACTAGTACAGCTATACTAGTCTATTGCACGATTATAAATCTATAATCTGTTTATAACATTCCAATGAGCCTTAACACGACAGCTACTGTTAATAGGTGAGGAATCAAATATTCTGCAGATTCCAGAAGATGCCCCAGCATCAGGTCAAGGTTACCATTTTCTTCATATCATTGAAGTAACAGAATACCGAATTATGAATTGATCAGACTTATGAAAGTTGCTCTTATAGCCTTATCAACTAGAAAACTCATGATCTTCAAACGACTGAACAGATTTTTTGAAACAAAGCTTTTTTAGGTTCTTAGCAAAGAACAATCTCGATTACGTTACCTATCGATTATAAAAACCGCATCAAAATCAGGATCAATCGATCGCAATCAATTATATTCGTTCATGAGCTACGATGCCACAGATAGATAGACACATCAAACTATAACACCCCTCTTTTTGGATCAAGGGTTAAAAAGCTCGGCGCTGAGCATAGTCCTCAGGTACTGTCATCCAGCTTTCGCTACCCACCTTACGAATATGATCACTCCACGTAGTCTGAGGGTGCCTCGCTACGCTTGCGGGTACACAACTCTCCACTCTTAAAATTGACGACGACGGCTCGAACTAGAGATAATAGTGATAGGACATTTTAGCCTCCTTACCAGCTACCACCCTTTAAGTTGGAAAATCTATTGCTAAAACATCAGATGTATGTACATTTTCTAGGCCTATAGTGTGCTCGACCATTCTCGACTGCATAATCACTTGCCAACAGGTGAGATAGTGGTCAAACGCTAGCCTATACCATCATGCATAATTTATGTTCACTTGGAAATGAAACGTATCGCTGGTTGGTAATCCTTTATTGTTTTTCAAAGTTGAAATACATCAAAAATAAAACATTTAAAACATTTGGCTTCTTGTCAGAATCTTATGAGATAAAACATTAAAATTCCAAAATCCACTACGCCATTTAATTACATTTATGTATATATTTGAATCGAAAGGAATACTGTTTAACATTTAACACATAGATTTAATATCATTTAACGTCTATTACTAACGGGGAACACAACACCTATATTGGAACAACTTGAAATGTTTTTTTATAAGACATATCAATTATATTAAAAAAATAACAAAATAAAAAAATAAACAGCCATTTCTCACAACTTTACCCTGTAGATAGCTCACAACAATCTTCAGTTTTTCCTCCTCCTTTGTAAAACATAATGATCGTAAAGGTTAAGTACTTATAGTAAGATAAAGAGGATCAAAAATATAAATCTTCAAAATAGAGATTCCTTAATAGTTTAATAAATATTGTTCTACAGCAGAAATGTTAATAAATCAGACTTCGTCAGGAATGTGCACAGCTTAAAGCTAAGGGTACCACTAACTTGTCTAACACTAATTCCACTAGTAACACTCAAGGGGCTCGGGGCTTTCTAAGATAAAATCTATTAATCCCTACAACATAAATATATAGACATTTAGAACATCGAAACACTGAAATATGTTTAAGATACGAGCGACATTCGAGTAACATTCGAGCTGACCTGATGAATATTGCCGTTCGTTAACTAATTAAATTCTTACGATAAATAAGTAGACTTATCTATAACATCGAGTACAAACATTTAGATTGCGACGGCAAGAGCTGCAACAGCCTGGCATATCGTAACGTGCGCTTACAAAATGCAATAAATTAACGAGAGAGAAAGTAAGTACGGAGAAACAAAACCCTTGGGCCGATGCGATCATGCGAGCATCGGATCTATGAAATTAGATTTCATAGTTGCGGAACTTGGAGATGACTTCGGAGGGCGGTTCCTGGTTGCCGGTGCCCCAGCGGCCCCACAGGGCGGCGCCGCCCTCGGAGGCACGGCGGGCGGCCGCGTTGCTGTGCCCGAGGCTGGACGGCCCGGAGCCCTTGGAGTCGCCCTCGAGCATGCGGTCCTTGGTGTTCGGCTTGGACCAGTGCATGGACTGTTGCACGTGGTCTTTCATACCGAGCCACTGCTTGTACCCCATCGCTATGCCGCTATTCTTCCACTTGTCGTAGAGAGCGCGCCGACTGGGGTCGCACAGCGTCTCCTTGGCCTCCTGAAAAGTCATATCCACGATACACAACACGAATAGAAACATCCATATTAACAAATAAAAACAAGAGATAGTGATGAAACATACGATAGCCCCCCATTCCTGTAATTTATTTTTTGAGACCATCAGATACTTGACAAGATCACACTTGCTGCTAAGGGGTCATGTTCATGTACCTAAAATTAGGCTAGTGTGTGGGACCTAATGGCAGACGATTGTAAGATGAGGCGCTGGGTACAGCCATCCACTTTAGTTAATTCCTATTGTGTATATATATAATAATAGGTAAAATTAAAAAAAACCAACTCGAATAAAAACAATCGTGGCGATTGTACTATTTCTAATTTAAAACTACTAGGTAAAAACTACTTTCTTAGAAACTACTTGTTGGTCCAAAACTATTTAATTTCGACACTTCACTTCTTTAACCGACTTTCTGTACAGTAAGGGCTATTCTGTAAGCTAATCTCGCAAGCGAAATTCACAGCGAGATTTGAATTTCGTGTCACGAAATTCAACCGTATTACAATCGTGTTACGATTTGAATTTCGTAGTACGACTCAACGCGGATTCCGCTTGCGAGATGCGTAAACTAGCTTACAGAATAGCCTGGCAGCACACTTAAATGCGCGTCACGAATCACGATTGTTGCATTATTATAGACCACATACCGACCGAATAAATAATAGTAGGCACTATGTACACATACCTTCAATTGTTGAAACTTGGCCTCGGCTTCCTTGTCGCCAGCATTCTTGTCTGGGTGGTACTGGAGCGCGAGTATCTTGTACTCAGCGGTGATTTGCTCTATCTGGAAACAAAATAGACATATTTGTTTTACATAATTAAGATTTAAAAACTAAAACAACCTACTTCAATGTCCCGCGAGTCAATTTCAGTAGCAAGTTTGAGACGTTTATCGTCTTATCTCTGGAGATACTTATCAAATCTCGATGAAATTACCGATTACAAAAATAATCATTCGAATCGGTTCAGAACTGACAGAGTAATCGCATAACATACACACAAAAAAAAAGAAAAAAAACATACAGACGAATTGAGAACCTCCTCCTTTTTGGAAGTCGGTTGAAAAGGTACGTGATTATCAGCCGTAACATCAAAGTAAAGTTATGTTAATTTTAGTGACAGAAAATAAAGAATCAATCCTAAAATCTGTCATCAGACAATCAACTAAAAACCATTATTATTTTACTTCGTTCACCCTTATCCCACTACACAAAAAATATTTAATAGGCTAGCGTTTGACCACAATCTCACCTGTTGGTAAGTGGTCTTTCTGTCCTTCCGTGCCTAAGTACGCGGTCACTCCTTCTAATAACAGTTCCATTATACGTAAGCATTATCATCATTTATTGCTTCTTAACTGTCACTGCTGATACTCATTCCTTATTTTATCTATTTATGTCACTCCATCATACATCCCGTGTCATATATGCCGATACATTCGTATTTCCGATATATGCAATCTCTCATCCTAAGAGTTATTCTTCATTCTACGATCAAGCGAAAATCTTTACACCGTAAACTATTGTATCCTCTATAGATTTGCCCCATGAACTAAAGACGAATGATATCCAAATATTATACTAGCATACATCCAAATCTACAAAAGATTAAGATTAGTTATTGAAACAGACAGACGCCTTTGAGCAAATTTCAGCAGTCCTCCAAAATTAAAGGTCTCCTAATTCTAGTGCAGTGCTATAATTCGTGCCATTTCAAATAGTTTAAAATGTCTTTTGAAAATAGGTTGGGACAATGTAAGATAAGATTTCAGTGTCCGCATAGCGAGCCGAACATATTGTCGAACAGGAGTGAATGTATAGTTTCCTCGAGATTTTAAATCAAGTCTCTACTCTAGTCTCTACATAGCTGCAATATATAGGTACACTAGCAAATGGTCTAGTTAAGGGGTCTTACGAACATATTCATGAAGATTTTAACGAACGCATAGCGGTGGATTTGGAACAAGTTATATCAATATTAGTGGTTTGAACATCGACGTCGGTTTGAGTGACACTAATCTGTAATCACTATGCGTTCGCGAGCGCTGTGAGACTTCTTAGGCTGAGTTGCACCATCTTACTTTAACCGTAACTATAACTATTAACCGGTGTTTTTATATGGATTTTGACAGTATTTTGACGTTTGTTATAATTAAAGTAAGATGGGGCAACTCAGCCTTAGTGTTGTTAGAGAATACAGAAGTGAGATATTTGTGGGACCTCACACTCGTACTAGTGTGTTTGTGGATACGGTTGTTAGACGATCGACATTATCGATAACTGTGTCGAGACTACGGTC
Organism: Cabera pusaria; assembly: GCA_954871355.1. Lineage (NCBI taxonomy): Eukaryota > Metazoa > Arthropoda > Insecta > Lepidoptera > Geometridae > Cabera > Cabera pusaria. The sequence continues at coordinate 12,186,457 of OX940893.1, forward strand.
GTAATGTCTCAGAGCCATCACTATCAAATAGAGAGACAAGGTAGAGACGCAAAACGTGTTGACGTAGAGACAACCGGGACATGCCGCAAGCGTTCAGATATCTATTGTTAACTTATACTGACCATCATATTACCAGTACCTTCATCATAAATAAATAGTTTAATGTACTGTGCCTACAGCACGCATGAAACTCCTCTGAATTATTTTAGTGTAACCCTGTACGAATACGAGTTTATATGTATGACTGTTATGTAACGCAATGAGAACAAACGCCTCGACAGTCGACCGTCCTTCCAAGTTTCCTTCAGCGCTGTCGTTTTCGTTTTCTTTTCGACAAGTCTACTCGAGCTTAAATACTATATAATTATGACTACATAAAACAAAACCATCTGCTAGTAAATATAAAACTAATATACTATTCTAAAATAGTAGCTTTAGAGACACTTGTCACAAATTTCTTCAAAAGTGGCATAATTTTGAAAAATGGTTTATCACTGCTTAGAACTTCTCCATCACCAAGAATATTATCAATACGGTTTAATTATTTGTTCGCGGCTAAATGGCTCGAAGGATTTGACTGAAATTAATGCACTACATAGAGGTAATATTAAAGCTTACTTGTATAGCAGAGTAAAAATAGAGAGAGAGAATAGAATATTGTCCTTTTTGACGCAGGCGAAGCCACGTTGCATATCTAGTAAACATGAACAAATAAATAATGTCTTCCGCTTTTCATAGGCCTATTATAGGGCCTAGCGAAGACCGAGAGGCCGTGGTCGTGAGGTTGAATGGAGGTGGAGAGAGGGTGGTAGAGACGCGAGGCTTCTAACCTCGAAAGTTTATACAAATCTATTCTGATTGGCACCTTCGAGCCCTTTAGCCGCACTCTGCCAGTTGAAAAATTCTATAAAATTTCGTTCTCACTCCGCTTCATTACATGCTTTCATTAGTTTGTTGCATAGGTACCTACTATTATCATAGATAAAGCTCTGCAGCTTGGAACGGCCATGTTCTGACATATTTTTGAACAAAATATTATATTCACCTGTTTTCAGTCTTTTGTCATACATGTTAGATACCCATTGAATGTACAAAAGTCTAAGTACACAAACAATGACATTGTTAAAATAGAACTATTGTAGCTCTCATAGAACAAGTGTATTAATTACACCAGTTACCAACTGCGAAGGTCACACATCAAACCGGTTGGTGGTCAAGGTTTGTTGTTTTAAAACGAGACCACAAAATAAATAATTCACCGTTATCACCTAAGAATGAGAATTGCCGTGACTCAGTGGAAAAATAGAAACAATGATGAGAAATATGAATCTATAGGGGCATTACCTATTATTTTCCTCTCAGTAGAACTGTCCGTCTTTGCAGCACCTATTTTTTTAGTATATGTATAAAAATAAAGGTATATGAAGGAAATAAATGATATTTTTGTAATGAGCTGCATTTTCCATTTGCGTTATTTTCAAAATAATTAAGGTGGAACTCTCAATTACTTTCAATCTCTTAATTGAATTGCTACTTTGTTGCGCGATAACTTACTTTAGTTACTAACTGAACCGTCTATGTTTTTTGTTATTTATTTTGTGAACCGTCTGTGTTTTGTGTTATTTATTTAATTTAAGATATCTCATTGAATGTAATTTCATAATCACAATATTTGCCGCCGGTGGGCAAAATAAACTAGAAGCATTGTGCGACGTTTCCTTCCATAATAAACAAAGGATCTACGAGATAGATCTCGTAGATCCTTTGTTGGTGTTTGATTTCTAAAATTTGTTTTTTTTTTAAATTGTAAGTACTCAAATAAGTACCCACCTAGATCTCCACATGTCCTCCTTGAGCGTAACTTTCGTAACTTCGGTATAATTGCCGCGGCCCGCATCTCGGGGTCTTGGGAAAACCCTACGCGTATACTGCGTAAAGGGAAATGCAATCGTCTACGAAAGCGGATGCAATGGTTACACAGAGACATTAAAAAAATTAAATGCAGGTGAAATTGCACTATTCCAATATCCAGGATCTAGGTCAGATCACGAGGCCTCGCAAAAATAAGGTCATTGAGCAGGGCAGAACAATCGATAACTAGAGTTCGCTAACTTAATGATCAAGCGGTTTTAAATGATACAATCCTACTAAATTTAAAAATCATATATAATTCTAGACTTACGGAGGAATTTTCATCGCATCCCAGTAGAGCGTAGTAATCATCGTCAGGATTACGCTGGTAGTTAAGTATTTCGTCTACGCCAGTCATTTTGGCGTCCCTCCCGCACAAAACCCCGATCGGTACTGTTTCACTGAGGCTGAGCTGCTTAGTGATGGGATATGAAAGCAGTGAGTTTCCGATTAAGATTCGGAATAGTCGAATTAATTAGAATCGATGCGAGATTTAGTTAATATAATAATCATATCATGGTTAGAGAACATTAGACACATCTAAAGCTGTGATTAAAATGCTAAAATGCTGCAAACACCATGATCTTCAATGACATAAATCTTAGGAATTGCCTGAATACGGCGAACCTATAGGTAACTTTAATGTATTCAGATGCTACTAGGTATACCTAGTTACTTTTACTAAATCAGACGATGAAAATAATCACTTGTGTATTAGTAATTGTGAATCTTTTAGTACTAATTTTGTGAACTATATTGTCCGCTTGTAAATAACTAGAAGAAATATTTTAAATTTATCAAACCTGCTAAACTTTCTTGAGCAATAATTAGTAAGTGCGTATCTTGAACATCCATAAGAAGTGTTTAACAATTTACAAAAATATAAAGTGTGAAACACTTCAAAGAAACATAATATTTGATTTACGCAGTGCAACATCTCTCGTCGGATTTGAAAACTGTAATGATTTCTTCCGAATGATTAACTTACGTAATAAGTAGTCATAGATGGCGCCACCAATGCATAATTGGGTTAACAAATGCAATCCACTAATTTCGTCGTAACGATACTTCGCACCGTGGCTTAATTGGTAAAGCACCGGAACATGTCATTCCGGAGGTTGCGGGTTCCAGTCCCGTCGGTACGATGAAATTTTGGATTGTGTTTAACAATTTACAAAAATATAAAGTGTGAAACACTTCAAAGAAACATAATATTTGATTTACGCAGTGCAACATCTCTCGTCGGATTTGAAAACTGTAATGATTTCTTCCGAATGATTAACTTACGTAATAAGTAGTCATAGATGGCGCCACCAATGCATAATTGGGTTAACAAATGCAATCCACTAATTTCGTCGTAACGATACTTCGCACCGTTGCTTAATTGGTAAAGCACCGGAACATGTCATTCCGGAGGTTGCGGGTTCAAGTCCCGTCGGTACGATGAAATTTTGGATTGTGTTTAACAATTTACAAAAATATAAAGTGTGAAACACTTCAAAGAAACATAATATTTGATATACGCAGTGCAACATCTCTCGTCGGATTTGAAAACTGTAATGATTTCTTCCGAATGATTAACTTACGTAATAAGTAGTCATAGATGGCGCCACCAATGCATAATTGGGTTAACAAATGCAATCCACTAATTTCGTCGTAACGATACTTCGCACCGTTGCTTAATTGGTAAAGCACCGGAACATGTCATTCCGGAGGTTGCGGGTTCAAGTCCCGTCGGTACGATGAAATTTTGGATTGTGTTTAACAATTTACAAAAATATAAAGTGTGAAACACTTCAAAGAAACATAATATTTGATATACGCAGTGCAACATCTCTCGTCGGATTTGAAAACTGTAATGATTTCTTCCGAATGATTAACTTACGTAATAAGTAGTCATAGGTGGCGCCACCAATGCATAATTGGGTTAACAAATGCAATCCACTAATTTCGTCGTAACGATACTTCGCACCGTTGCTTAATTGGTAAAGCACCGGAACATGTCATTCCGGAGGTTGCGGGTTCAAGTCCCGTCGGTACGATGAAATTTTGGATTGTGTTTAACAATTTACAAAAATATAAAGTGTGAAACACTTCAAAGAAACATAATATTTGATTTACGCAGTGCAACATCTCTCGTCGGATTTGAAAACTGTAATGATTTCTTCCGAATGATTAACTTACGTAATAAGTAGTCATAGATGGCGCCACCAATGCATAATTGGGTTAACAAATGCAATCCACTAATTTCGTCGTAACGATACTTCGCACCGTGGCTTAATTGGTAAAGCACCGGAACATGTCATTCCGGAGGTTGCGGGTTCAAGTCCCGTCGGTACGATGAAATTTTGGATTGTGTTTAACAATTTACAAAAATATAAAGTGTGGAACACTTCAAAGAAACATAATATTTCATCCATAAGAATATGTCATAGATAAGGATTTGAATATTTAGTCGATTATTCAATCGTCTAAAATGCATCGATTGCAAAGACTTTCCCTTCACTAGCAGAAAAACCGTTCAATGCACTCACACATTGCCACTGCATCCGTACACGTTTCTTTCGATGTGCGCGTCTGTAAGCTGTTGCCTGTAATATCATTCTCGCCATTTATATTAATGTTGGCTTGGCATTACATTTAGTTATATTGCGAACACAAAAGCCCTATCCTCTCAACAGATTACGTGGGGCTTACCTGGATCAAACTAAATATTAGGTTGGTAATTGGAAATCAAAGATTCGTGGCGCCTTATGAATTATTTAGAGCAATGTTTTATTTGCGTTTGTGCTATGAGAAGCAGCTAGGATTGTTACTTGGCTTACCGTATTTATTTTACTTTATTTCGGTAGACAAGCACTTGGCCGCTATTTCACTTAATGGTGAGTGAAGATGGGGCCGTCTAAGATGAAATCGTGTTTGGCTGGGATCGGTAGACGGCAGTGAGAGGAGGCGCTTGTGGACGACTTCTGTAATAATCACAATCGTCCTAAATCTGAACCCGTCTTCTATTCTGGCTAGCACACAAAAGTCATGATAGAATTCGGCAAACCGATTAGTGTATGTGTGTAATATGTCTTTGTCTAGTGGGCACAGGGCGATACCTAGATACTAGAGCCACAGCCGAACCAGTAGGTCGACACCCATTTAGCAACACCCAGGGTTCACATGTAAGGTAGGTCTAAGCATATGGATGAAAAAATGCAACGGAGACTTCACCGTTGGTGACAATAACCCCCAAAGATAATAGTATATTACGATACGTGTGACTAAAGTAGTCTATTATTGCACGGCGTGAAGTTAGCCGTGCAATAATAGAAACTTAAGTCACGAGTACCGTATATTATTTTATAGCTGTCAGTGTGACATAAACCCGCACTTTACGTTTTCTACGCTTTAGAAGATTATTGCACGGCGTGAAGTTGGCACCCGAGCGCAGCGAGCTAAGCGTCGTGCAATAATCGACAATTTAAGTCACGGAAAAGCGTGCGGGTAAAGTGCGGGTTTAGGTCACACTGTGCTATAAAATATGTAAGTATGTTCTGTATTACTATCTATTCAAATGTATACCTTTATCAACTTAAATAGGTAAGTGGGTAATTCATATCTAACAAAACATTATTTATTTATGTTATGACAAATCAATATCTTAATATTTTTTGGAACTTATTTAATTTGGCCTTGAGGATATCAGGCCATGCTTAGGGAACAGTACATTAAACTTAGGGTTCCGTAAATAAACATGGAATTGTAATATTATAGGTATAAAGTAATTATAATATATATATTTAATGTCAGATTTGTATTAAATAAAAATAACTTACCTATATTTATATCTGAATAGAAATCTACTTTAGAAGAGAAGAAAAATATACTTTATATGAGTGTGGGTGTGCTTAATATGTATACTGCCTGCGCGCATAAGTTTTAGACTTCAAAACAAAAATAACTGCAAACATTTTATCCTGCATGTACATTTGTAGAAACGACGGCAAATTAATAAAAAAAGATAATTTAATAGAAAATAATAAATCAGAAAATATAGAATTGATAAAAAAGTCCAAGTAAAAACAACTATTATTAAACAACTACCTTTCGTACCTATATCCACAAATAATTAACGTTTTTAGGGTTCCGTTCGGTAGCCGAATGGCAAAAAACGGAACCCTTATAGATTCGTCATATCTGTCTGTCTGTCTGTATGTCCGTCCGTCCGTATGTCACAGCTAATTTATTCCGAAACTATGAGGACTACCCAGTTCAAACTTATAGGTATAGTTAGGTATTCTGTAAACCTCTTTACGATTTTTATACAAAAATAGAAAAAATTAAAGATTTAGGGGGCTCCTTAAACATGGAACTAAAACTAAAAAAAATGTTTTCATTTAATTCTACGTGCCTATAGATATCTATATCTTCAGATATCTATAAATAGTTCTTTAAAAATTACATTGAGGTTCCTAGAACCATTTTTCTCAAAGTCAATCATTTGAATGATAAGACACTTCTAAAGTGGTAAAATGTGTGCCCGCCCTCCTCTAACTTTTAAAGTAAAGAAGTGAAAAATCTAAAAAATATATATGCTGTAGATCTCAATAAACAAAAATTGGTTTGAACGAGATATAGTCAGCAGTTTTTGAGATATAGCAACCGCAAATATAACTTTGTTTTTCATAAAAACACTATGAAAAACAAAGTTAGTTTTTGGTGGTGAAAAATTATAGTTATATATATATCAAGACCAATAAACCAACCAACCACCAACCAGGCCAAGTGCGGCTTGCACTTGGCCAGTTAATAATAAATAAAAATATTTACAGTTATTTGATATCAATCACGACAGTAACTAGGTATCTATAATATTTGGAAACACATTAATAGATTTTATTTTGGTCGATATAAAACACGGTTGTGTATAAAGATATACTTACCGGAATGAATATAGATATCACTTCGCACTATAATATCAGAGATTATACAATGATTATACCGTAGAGGAAGCCTGTCTACGGATTTTACAGATTTCATGGTGTAGGTACACCATGAGTGTTGTTCAAACATCTGTCACTTTGCGCGCGCATCGTAACTAAGAATTCACTCTATTATTATGATGCCAGATTTTTTTATATTTGAGTTTTGTAGTTGTAGGATTTCTCTAGTCCGCTTGGGGCGGTACCACCACTCTGCCAATGCATTCGGCCGTTAACTAGAAATGTTCTTCGGTTTGAATGGCAATGTGTCCAGTGAAATTACAGGGCATGTGATGTGATACTTATCATCTTTATGTCTTGAGGTAACAGTGCAGTGACATGCAAAATTCTGCCTAGGTAGGTACTCAAAATCTTGCATGCCGCTGTATCTGTAATAGGTACACGTCATCGTTTACCGACACGCGAACGTCGTGCTTGTCCTGTTAGTTTTTGTCAAAGAAAAATAATAACACGGGCATCAATAAGTAGGTATGTTATTGCATATGTACTATATGCGATGATGGGTTTTCAATCAATAGATGCGCTGTGGCCCCCCCTTCTTATCTGTTCTGTGCCACTACCCCTTATAGTTTCGTCATGTCCGTCTGTCTGTCTGTCCGAGGTTTTGCTAAGAGACAGTTAATACTAGAAAGCTGTAATTTTGTGGGGGTATGTAAATAAATGACGCCGACAAAGTGCTGAAATAAAATTTAGTAAAATATTTTTTTTTAGGGCAGCTCCCCTATATGAGGGGTGAATTTTTTTTTTCATCGTCTACCCCATCGTGTGGGGTATCGTTGAATAGGTCTTTTAAAATGACTTAAGGGTTGCCAATACCATTTTTCGATTGAATGCTCCATTTACGAAATATTAAACTTTAAAGTGCAAATTTTTGTTCCAGTAGGGCGTCCCCCCTCCCTCTAAAAGCTAAACTGCTGGCTTGAAAAATCTGGAAAAATTCGTGATAATAGCGCATTTCATGAACTTTAAAGGAAAATTATAGCGGTTAAGATAACTTTATTAGTATAGCAGTAATAGTCGTTGAACTTGGGTGTTGGATAATTTTGTACTAAATACAAAATCCTTAGAGTAAATCCTTTAAAGTGACAAAGACGGAGTACCTAGTTGCTTGTTTATAACGGGTAAAGACTTGCATTGAATAACAGGCTACTACGGAACCCTACATTGTGCGTGGCCCGACACGCACTTGGCCGGTTATTTTGATCTAGTGTCGATAAATCTCTATACCTACCTATCTATGAACTAGGTGCTACTATACTGGTACCCATTCAAATTATATCTTCCAACGTACCTAAGTATACATTTTAGGTGACAGAAATAGTTTGGGTTATGGTATTTGCTTTGTTTACTTACTAGGTATCTATACATTTTATTTTTCTACTCAAAATCGTGTTTAATTATGAATTAAGGAATAATAAATTTGTTAAACGGTGCAAATAGAGTGTTTTTCTGTTTTGTTTTAAATATTTATGCATTACGAGATGTACCTAATAATTATTCCTTAACTTGAAGGGCTGAGATAAGAGATAGCACGACTACCACCTGTACTTTAAAGTAAAAGGAAACAGTTAATATATGTAGAGACGTGTAGAGGAGAAATCTACACGTCCTATATAAAATGAAGGCTGACGACATTGCATATTCCGTGCATGCTCTAGACATTGGCGTCCCAACGCGCTTTTGCATCAAAAATAGCTACTGAAGACGCGCTAAAACGTAAGTTTACGCGGCTCCTCGACTCACTCACACGTGCAGTTCGCTTCTCGATATTTAATTAAAAAATCGCGATCGCAGCACGGCCCTCGCGCGAGTTATTACTTTCGAATATAATGTGATCGTGGGTGCTCACTGTTCGCTGTCAACGAACTAGGCACAGAAGATCTTCCATCTTTGGCAGCGGAAGTAGCGACGGATGTCCCGGCGATGGGTGAGCGGAGTAGCATATGAATGCCTAACAACAATGCTTGCAGCTTCGTTCCCATATTTTCTATTCGACCCGTGTCTCCACCGAAAGTTTGTCAACCTCTAATTTTTTGTTTAGAATCACTTGAGAAGACTGTCCGTGTCCCCATTTATAAAATTAACACGTCCCCATGAGACAAAGTATACCTTGATGACGCCAAAATAATTTATTTTTGTGATTGAGACAACACTGGGTTTAATTTCAGCAGTATCGGTAGGTACATTAGATTTGCACTCGTCTAGAATTTTAACAAGAAAATATTTACGCTTCGAGTCAAAATATCGTTTAGTATGGTACCTACGATATTTTGTAGACTATCACAATTCATTATTTAACAAATTAATTTAACAAAGCAAATAAGTAATCTATTTTAGTTTAATAAAAAATAATATCGTACACGGCGATCGTTGAATAATTGCTACTAAATTGTTACCAACAGAGTTTAAACTCTTCCGACGAGCAAATATTGATAAAAGCTGGGGTTGTTTTAGACAAAACCAATTAAAACTTCATCTCCATTTGGTAGAGCTTCGTTTCAATTAGTACTGCGGGTAAACTTCAGTACTCTAGTTCAGGTAGAGCAACGTCCCAGAGTAAATAAACTGTACCAAAGTTCATCGAGGTGTTTACGTTCGTACGATCGAGTGGGCGGCATCGTACATGCCCAGTTACTGTCAGAAGATATGATAGGCTCTCTTGTAAATTAAAAATATAGTGGGTATTATAAGATTTATACGATAACACACGTAAGAGAACACCTACGGATTTTCTGTTCCCATTTTAAAACAATTGGGTTGAGTAAATTTTCATATATTGAAACTGACAGTGCACTGACTTTGACTTGTTCTACGTTTTATGGGATTAATAAATCTTGGGTGAAATGTATGTACCTACTCACTTACCTAATACTATAAGTATCTAGATATATACCGATATAGGTGATAGTGATAAGTTATGTTTAATCTATTTTATTTTATTGTAGGTACTAGAATTTATTAGATATTAAATTCAAATCAGTATCATTATACCACTGAAGTACATATATACAACTAATATCTATCCAGTAGGTACGGTATTAGTACAGAAATTGTGTAGCATGTAATTTTATTTCAAATTATTTAGATTAACTAGATATCTTAACAAATATCTTCTGAAAAGTGTACTTCAGCCAAAGCTCATAAAGAAAGGGAAGTAGATCAAGATGATTTTTGATCTCTATTTTTGGATCGGATGTTGTTCCTAGCTATCGGTTTGTGTAACAGGGATCCATGATTTATAAATACATTGCTGCTTTCAAACAAAAAATGTGAGTGGTGTGATTATAAAAATATGTACCTACATTGGTACATATGAAATAGTTTATGTAAGATAGTGTTTAAGAATATTTTTTATCTCGGTTTTTTAATGCTCAATTTAATGCTAGGATGAAACATAGAATACTTATAAGAAAAGCATTACCCACTAGCGACTCCGTAAACTACTCATTACACTTCACTACTAGTACTATTAATTATTCTGTGACTTAACTTTAGAACTTTAATGCTATATTCTGTGATATAAAGCACAGATATAAAGACTAGTTTTAGATTTTGAAGGACAAGATCGTCGAAAATAAAATATTTAAAATAGATATGCTTTTTTATATCATATATGGTAGCAGAACAAGCCTGACGCTTGCCTAATGGTAAGCGATGACGTCTACCTATTATACTATTACCTATCTGTTCTGTGCTATAACAGCTACAGCGTCATGCAAAATTCTGGATGTGATCCACAATGTTAGACAACATTGTGGATCACATCCAGCGTTTTGTACGCTTTTGCACTATGTTTGGTTACCTCGAGATAAAGATGTTCAATCTCACATGCAATTTCACTGGACACATTGCCATTCAAACCAAAAAAAAACATTCCTGTCTCACGGCTGAATTAATTGGCAAAATGGCAGAGTGGCCCCAGGCGGACTAGCAGAAGTCCTACCACTATCTACAATCCATATAAAGAAAATTTAATAGCTCCTTGATAAGGTTGCTATGAAGTAGGTAGGTATTATTATAAAACAAGAAGATTAAAGGTGTTGATAACAAATGATTAGGTAAGTTAAATTATTGCCTGTTAAAGTTACCCTCTTACCAACATAGTGAAAAAAAAATGTCACTAAGAAATATCATAATAACTCTGAGCACAGTGTCTGAGATCAAAAATGTAATAAAAATGTAAGTCCCTTGTTGTACAAACAACAGAAAGAAAATAAATTCAATTTTTAATTGTCTTTACATCTCGGAACACAATTAAGCTTCTTAAAGAAAATACTTTCTACAAAGCTTAGCATAAAGCTTTGAACGTTAACGACTGGCATACTTCAGCGGGGAAAGGAATGCGTACCTACCCACTTATTTCTTTACGTAAATTTCGTTCCTTATTGTCTACCTTCCTTCTACTAAGCTAAATGTTAGCAGGTGAATGCAGTTTTTTTTTTAGATTTTGTGTAGGGTATTTAAATGGGGTATAAAAATTTACCTGGAAATTGAAGTAGGTAAATTCCTGCCTCAGGATTGAACCAGCTTAACATACCTAATTAACTTTGTCACATTTACATTCTAATAAGCTACTAACATGATTAGCCTACTGCATTGAAATTGTCTGCACAGTTACTGTTATACGTGCCAAATGCTTGGCGACTCCCTTCTAGTATCAATTAGAAGTTTAATATTCATTGTGCTACTCGTTGCTGACACGGTAACTACGCACTACGTAGATAACCGTGATGTTTACGTAGTAGTTAGCACCTAATCTGCGACCTATCTGTTGTGTAGGCTAAATCTCACTAGGCCACCAGTTGTAGCGCAACCACTTGCACTACTTACCAACAAAATCTGGATACCGCTTAGTTGCGCAGGAGTATAGATTTTGTTGGTAGTGCGATAGGTTGCACCACCATAGGTGTCCTAGTGAGATATAACCCTGAGGGCCTATGCAGACGACTTAAGCCTTGAGACGATTTAAACGCTGGAGCTTCACTGCAGCTTCACTGGAGCTTCGCTGAAGCTTTGCTATATCTCCAACATTACAATATATTAGAGCAGTAAATAAGCATGCGGTCCATCTGATAGTAAGACGTAGTTACTGCTGCCTATGAACACTTGCATCGTAGGTAGCATCTTCTAAGTAATCTGTGCACGCACTAGCTTCCAGTCTAGCTGCCATGTGTACGCGGCCTAATTTGTCAGCATGGTCATGGTGACTTATCTGCATTACTATGTCAGTTCAATAAAGTATCCGATTCTTGAACGGTATAATTTATAATGATTAAAATATATTTGGGCTGTATTTATATGGTATTACGGGTTGTATGCGGCTATACGGTTATCTACTCACTGCAATAGCTCAACATCCGTTGTATATATCTAATACTATAAGAATACAGCAACAACAGGAGCAGTCACACGAACATTTTTGAGGGTCCGAGGAAGGCGTACAGAACGTTAGGAAAACTTAGGATAACTAACCTAAGAGCACAAATACTCACAGGCCATGGAGGATTTAAAGCATACCTCCATAGATTCGGGCTGGCTGAGGCCCATTTTGTACATGCGATGATATTATCCCTGAAACGATCGAACACTTATTTCGAGTGTCCAAGATTTATGACTCAAGATTGGAGTGCGAGTACAAAATGGAGTGAAAGCTAGATCACAGATTATAATATAGTTAATACGTAACCAGATGACCACTGTCGGACCCACTTCCTAGATTTTGCCGAAAATATCTAAAGGAAGGCGGCAAGACTAAATGGGTAAACTGTAAAATAGTTAAATCTGAATAGCAGAAAAATTGCAATGATAATGTAAATATATTGTAAATTAGGAAAAACAAAATATAATAATAAGGAAAAATATGACCAAGGATAAAAAATAAAAAATAAGTGTACGAAGGTTCTGCATTAGCAATAGCAGCAGGATAAACAGAGGGTGGAGCTGGAGGCTAAAAAAGTACATACTATAAGAATCTATGTCCTGACATACTGACCTACTGACTGACTGATAGACAACGCACAACCTAAACCGCTAGTCGTAGAGACTTGAAATTTGGACGATATATTTGTCTTAGTACGTAAGGGTGTATTAAGAAAGGATTTTCCAAAATTCACCCTTTTAGGGGATAAAATGGGGGTTCAAAGTTTGTATGGAGAAACAAGATTAGATAGTCTTTTATATTCGAAACTTTACACAAGTGAATTGTTAAACACCACAATCCAAAATTTAATCGTACCAACGGGACTTGAACCCGCAACCTCCGGAAAAAAGCACCGGAACATGTTATTCCGGAGGTTGCGGGTTCAAGTCCCGTTGGTACGACTAAATTTTGGATTGTGGTGTTTAACAATTTACAAAAATATTAAGTGTGTAACACTTCAAAGAAACATAATATTTTACACAAGTGCTTCAGTAAAAAAATAAGTAAATATGTGTTTCAGGCTTTTTCAAAATTCCACCCCTAAAAGGGTGAAATGGGGTTACAAAGTCAAGTCAAACCAATATTGTTTCGGGTTGCGCTGAAATTTGGCATGAAGATTGGCATTACGGCGTTAGTTCCCTCTGAAAATTAATTATCTAAAATACTCGTAAGTACATCGTTATTATAAGAATCAAAAATTATGGATATTTTTTAAATTAAAACTCTGATATAACATGCAAAATATACATACGATATAAACCTGAACAAAATAACGGATAGTGAAATCTTCTACAAACCAATTTGCGAAGGTATTCCAGCCTTCCAGGGTTGAATACTTAAACACTGTTATTAATGCCATAGCAGAGATAAGTAGACGTTAGCATATTTCCTCTACAGCTATGGTACTACGTATCTTAAAGTTATAACGATTTAAATAACTTCAGAAACATAACACCGAATGTGTTTATTATGTTTTATGATGTTCACGCTATCCCTGCGGTTATGGACTGGTCATCGACCTTTATATTCAATTTCGGAGTAGGTACCTTCAGGTGTCTGGCTATCGTCATTACTTCAGATATTATAACTCTTCAGCAAACTTCAGTTCCGTTTGTTATAACCTAGATATTAATGTAAACAGGAATATTTAGAGCTTAATAACTGGAAGACTGTATAGATAAGGGCATACGTGTGTATATATATATATATAGCACATAAGTACTTCCTTGAATTTTGCGTAGAAAGACTCGGCTATTACATGTTCACATTTAAAATAAAACCGGCCAAGTTGGACTCGCCCACCGAGGCTTCCGTACCAACGTTGGTCAGCCAATTAAGCTAGACCTCTAAATTGTATGAGCGCTCATATAACTCAGAACCCTATCTTAATTGGCGAAACTATGTATTTATGGGGACACCTTTAATTTTCAACTTTTTTTATTTTTTGGAATTTTTCCTTTATTTGTGCTGTAAGACCTAGCCAAACCTTCTTGCCAAATTTCATGATTCTAGGTCAACGGGAAGTTATAGGTTTTCGACCCAAAACCTATAGGTTACTTCCGGTTGACCTAGAATTGGGTCAAAAGCAAGGTCTTACGGCACAAGTAAAGGAACAATTCCGACCCGAATTCGATTCCGAATTTTGGTACTTACAAGTTTTCGCAAAAATATAAATTTGCCCATATCTTTTTATTGTGTTGACTCAGTACCTTGATTTTTATACACCTAATAGGGACTATAGACGTCAGTATCTGGTATAAATTTCAATTTGCTAGGTCCACCCGTTCCTGCGAAAATCGGTTGTGACACACGGACAGACAGACAGACAGACAGATGGACAGACGGACAAACAGACAGACGAACAGACGGACAAGAAAGTTATCTTATAAGGGTTCCTTTTTGTACCTTTTGAGGTACGGAACCCTAAAAACTAATCGAGATTAAAGACATTCAGAAACTACGTGTAAATTCGCATTTTTTAACGTATCCGTGATTTATTTTATGATTCGTGAGCTTGTGAATAGGGCTTTTGTGCCCCTGCAAAAATAATAACTAATCGTCATTAGTCATGGTAAATTTGTAGGAAGGTACAAATAAATGGAAACAGCACACTGTTTTTCAACAGTACCAACATATACATAACAGTACAACCATACCATTTTGCGTAATCACCAAAATTCTGATTAAAGGCTTCAGTAAAGTCCACATCTTTACTCGAATATGACTTCAACTTAAATGCGACTTTGACTAGACTCTGAGACTTGTATCTACTAAAAATTAAAATAATAATACTTTGACACTGGCTAAATACACTAATCGCCCATGCGATTAATGTATGGCTTCATATCCATGATATAACTTAAAAACTGGCCAAGTGCGAGTCAGACTTTTGTTCCGCACACGGAGGGTCCCGAACGCCGAATTAAACAGAAAACTATGACTCTTCCCGACATCTATCGGCGAATTATAATACTTTTTTTTTTAATTGAGAGCAACTGCAAATGCAAATTAACTGCAAATTAACTGCAAATTAACTGCTTTAACGACACAATAACACTTAAGCTTCTTCTACTCGCCAATAGTCGGGAAGAGTCATATTTTAAGTTGATTATCGATAAAGTTGATTATTGAAAACACGAATATAACAACATTTTCTGAAAATTTATCCTAGCTAGATCGATTTATCGTCCCCGAAATCCCCTATATGCCTACTAAATTTTATAAAAACGTTGGAGCCGTTTCCGAGATTAAGATTCAGATTCCGAAATTAAGGTAATCACGATATCTATGAACGATTCATAGATCGTAAAAAACACGTTTATTGTTTTACATTTTTAATTTTTAGCTTTGTTCTGTTTTTAGTATTTGTTATAGCGGCAACAGAAATACATCATCTGTGAAAATTTCAACCGTCTAACTATCACGGTTCATACGATACAGCCTGGTGACAGACGGACAGACAGACAGACAGACAGACAGACAGACGGACAGCGGAGTCTCAGTAATAGGGTTCCGTTGGTACTCTTTGAGTTCGGAACCCTAAAAGGTATTATTCGCGATTATTAACATTACTTGCCGCCATATGGCCAACAGAGTACTGAATCACTCTACTACGTTATAAGAGGCACTTCCCTATATTGTTGAAACCCGAATTATGAAAGCACTGCGTAGCCAACCTAACAACGGAAAGTATTATTTACGTAGTAACTATTATATAATCTGTGGTATTATGCTTATAAATATTTTTTTGCAGTGTTGGTTGGTACAAAGTACGTTCATGATTCTGAGTTATTTAATAATGTATGCAGTGTCGCGGGACTAAAATGGCCGCCATCTTCGGCAAACGTCATGTCATGTCAAAAAATCTTAGGTATGTTTAAAAAAGTTTGCACCCTAACAAGACTTTGCCCGGTAGAACATTCCTGTGAAGACAAATTATTTATATTTATATATAATTATTTATTATAATTATTAATATATAATTATTTATTGAGGGCCCGGTGGCGTGATTGGGAGAACAGTTGGCTTTGATGAGTTCAAACCGCCGTGCACCAATGAATTTTTCGATCGAAAAATATATGTGCGCTTCTCATAGTTGCCCTCCGGTGAAGGAAAACATCGTTAAGAAACCAACAACTCCCGCATGGTGGTAGGACATATCTAGTGTCCGCCTGGCCAGCTACCACCCTCAAGTTAGAAAATCTGTCGCCAAACATCTTATGTGTTCAGGCAGCTATCCTTGAGAGCCAGTTCCCATTCCAGTCCACTTCTCTATCTTCGACCGCATCATCACTTAGCAACAGGTGAGATAGTGGTCAAACGCTAGCCTATAAGATATTTTAAAAAAAAATATTATTATCCCCACCTTTATTTCTATCTCGCTCACGGTTACCGTAAGAATATCTGTCAAAAACCAAAATCAATGAGAAGAAAGATGTAAAAACATTATTCAAGGTCATATTTTTTAGTCTTCAAAAGTATATCCAATAGCAACCTCCATTGTGTATAATCTTCTTGAGACTCTTCTACTAAAACCAGTACATTCTCCTATGTTTGAGGTATTTATCTCCATATCTCTGGAGATACTTATCAGATCTCGATAAAATTTAAATGGGACCACCTCGGAAACATATCCTACCTATTAAAAAAAGAATCATTTGGATCCGTTCACTATTGACGGAGAAATCGCGTAACATACACAAAAAAAAATATAAAAAATCCTCCTCCTATTTTGTGAAGTCGGTTAAAAATACACTTTAAGCCGACATACCCTCTGACTCTGATGTACTCACAACGGGTAATACACAAATGAGCACGTAATCTCACTCATAAATTCATAACAAGCTTTAATTGCTTTATAATACCTACCTGAGATACTAATATAATTACATCCTCATAATGGAAAAGAGGCCTAGTTAATTACGGCTAAAACGTCGCGTAAATAAATAGACATTTCCCTCTCTTTTTGATTCATAATACAAATTAGACTTGTGTATTACAGAGAAGGTTCTAACTAGGGTGGCATTGCTCGGGAGAGGTCAAGGGGCTTCCCCCTTCCTCCCAAGCGGCCAGTAAGTACGGAGTATTATCACGGTATAAATATCTACCCTCCACACAGATATGAAATGGCTAGGTACCTCACTTTTCACAGAGATAACGATCATGTAGATAGGTATTTAGGTAGGTTTGTTTTGTATAAATACTTATTGACTGACTTCACAACAAGTGGGAGTTATTTAAGTCGACGCGTATACTTACCCGTTACCCTTAGGGTTCCGTACCTTAAAAGGAAAATAGGATCCCTTATAGGATCACTTTGTTTTCCGTCTGTCTGTCTGTCCGTCTGTCGAGACCCTTTACCTCCGGAATGCGTAAAGGTATCAAGTTGAAACTTATACTAAATACTTAGGTCTACGGTATCTTTCGGCTGTGAAAAATTCCAACCTGTAAGTCAACGCGATCAAAAGATATGACCCTTTAAGTACAATTTTTTCGCATGTTGTGCGATTTCAAAAGGGTATCAAAACCTACTGTTGCCCTAGAATCATGAAATTTGGCATGAAGCAAAGTCTTGAAGCACTTATATAGGAATAAATCAGAAAACCGTAAATATGTAGTGTAATGACTAAAAAAAAGTTAATTTACTAGAACAAACTTATTATGTGTTAGTGTAGTATAGTGTAGTTAGGTTTGTCCTTTAACCTAGTCTGCGAAGTTGGTACGGAAGCCTCGGTAAGCGAGTCCAACTCGACTGAGCCGGTTTGAGCACGCATAAATATACGAGTATACAGAGAAGTATTTTAATGGTTTCCTTTGTTCGATAGAGACGCAAGTTGGTCCTATCATTATTATCTTCAGATATTATATGGAGCAAAACATACTCGTATGAATGAGAAACAGGAAATCACTCGCGCATTAATATCATCTCAATATTCTCAATGTCAAATGTCAAGCCAACCTCACTTGCCCTGCAGTTCGTGTTGACTAGCGAAGAGGCTCTGGCAATCAACCAATGGCGGTATATCCATTCTAAACGACATGGCTAAACGCCACAGGCCGGTGACAGGCAGCAGCGTCACCGATGCAAAAGCTACGTTGTTCTATCGCCCAACCTGTCTGGCCAGCATGTAGTGATTACGAAAATTTCCATTAATGGGAAGCACACCGCAGCAACGGGACCTAGTTCCCGGTCGCCCCATTAATCTAAGACTCTGGCAACGCGGAAGAGACGCATGCTACGGCTCGACGAACATCTGGAACAACTGGAAGAGAAGCTGAAGAACATAAGATGGCAGGTTCTAGTTCATGTCAATTTCAAAGAGAGGAGATACCGTACCCTGGAATCCGGCGATCTTATGTACTTCAGACAGGGGGATAAACCATCCCAAGGCGGCGTCGGTTTTTTGGTACACAAAGTCCTCTTTGAAAATGTCTTAGAAATCTCCAGTGTGTCGACAAGGGTAGTAGCTTATCTTGTGACCAAGCTCATGAGTGAACAGGCAAATGCCCCCTTAAACGTCCTGGAAAAGATGGGCTTTTTCTAATGAATTCCTTAATTTAGAATAATATCCGGCGCAGGTGGAGGTGGCAAGCCCGTGGCAATATCACGATCAAGGACAAAATCTGCCGCCATAACTTTGCGGTGTTCCGAAAGTCAGAATATTCTAGACCTAGCGTGTTCGCCATTTTTGAACACATCATTGCTAACAATCAGTTGATATAGTAGTTACAAAGAACTCGCAGAAGGATATAGCCAGGATATGTATATAGAATAAAACAAAGTCTTTAACAAGTGCGTACTACCCAGAGAAATATTGATAATAAGTAATTAATTTTTTTTTGGCCTGACTTGTTCTTACTTACGGAATCGAGACTTGAACAACTGAACACTGACGGTGTGACTAGCTCAGCAAGCTATGGACATGGCTATGGTCGGAATTTAATCTGAAGGGTCGAATTGTAAATGAAGTCATCCATCAGATAACCAAAGTTATTCACATAGCTGAAGTCGCAGTGAGCTGGTCACATCTGCCATAGAACCGATAATCATGGGGTTAGAAGTATTTTAGAGTGGAGACCAAGGCTCAGTCACCGTAATATAGGACGTCCGCCAACTAGATGGAGCGATGATATAAGCTGGCAGCGGTTGGAAACAAAGAGTTATCATAGATCTCAGTGGCATGCCTTAGGTTAAGCCTATGCCCAGCTTTGGACGGAAACGAGTTAATTGTAATACACCCCTATATTAACATTACCTCATAATCTTCATAATCATGATCAACTTAAGGCTAAAAGTATTTTTTATCAGTCGACATATCTCTGAGTCGTTATAGAACAGCACAGGAAGGAGTCAGACGCAAATATCTTAAAAAGAACATTTTGAATACATTCGTTTTTTTCTTTTTTTAATACATTATATTTTTTTCAACTACTTACGAGTATAAAAAACCTTAACGTTTATTTGTCAAACTAAAAAATAAGTGAACTTTTCTATAAATAGATAGATTCTACATTCTAGAAGTAGAGTAGAGAGCTCCTATCTGTTCGTATCGTATCTAATAGTTTTATCATGTTTTGCTCAGTTCAGCTTTCTTCAATTTATCAGTTTACATTTAACTTGTGTCACAGGAAAATCGATCAAAGTAATTTAAGTTCATTACGAAGTTTTTGGTCACAGATTAAGTAATTACTTGGTTATTTTGATAAGGGTTCTAAACTTGAGGCAATGAACTCTTATTAGGGCTAAATACATATTTGGAAAGTTTTTAATATTACGTATACTACGTTTACTCATTTTGATAAAATGTTATCTCTATTTTAAAAGCTTCATAGATTCATCATGATAATATAATTTTTTACTGTCGACTATTAAAAAATAAAGTAACATTTATGAATATTGAACCATGAGTAATAGAGGGTTGAATGTATTTCTTATATATCTTAGCATTGCTATGGCATTGCAATGAATTTGACTGAATGAACTTGTTTAACCCAAAGAAATTGTGAATTTAAGAAACAAAGTTTTTTTTATGTCTTTTAATAAGCATAACATTTTCCCATGATGCATCAATCATGTCGTGAACATTCGGAAGTTTAGGAATTCGTTTATAAAACAAATAAACTACTTTTACAGAACGGTAAGTGCCATAGACTCAACTAGTACATAATCTTCAAACTCTGAAGTTTTCAACCACTCCTAGAAAATAAACATTTATCTTAGTTCATCTACCACATGATTTCCGAAACTCCTATATCGTCCAAAGGTCTCCGTTATACATCGTCTGCTTCCCGGCTTGACTTACAATTGGCTGCTTCCGGCAGCGTACGAGTTTGACCAATTACCGTATAATGGTCCTTGCATTAACGACGGACCTACATACAAGTTTGTACTAAGCCCTAGAGGAAGTCATTGTTCCGCAAATTTGAATTTAGCTTACAAACAACCGCAAATTGAAATTGCTTTTTCAGGTGTTGAGCTATTGATGTTGTAGGTACCTACTTCCTGTAACGTTTAATCTGTATTTAAATTATTTCTTTCTATTTATAAAGGCAGTACTTAAGTACTTGGGAAAGCTTCACCCTTCTCCTTTTTTACGCCCAAGCGCCCAAAGGGTAAAATTATATATGTATAAGCAACTATGTATATTTAGTCTTAGTAAGTAGTAACTAGTACGTCTGTATACCTATTACGTGCGCCGTAAATTCCTCTTAACCGGTTTCAAAAAAGGAGGAGCTTCTCCATTGGTCGGATTTTTTTTATTTTTGGTCCCCGATTACTAAAAGACGCTTGGACCGACTGAAAAAAATCTTCTTTTGTTTGAAGGGGTATACCTACTACCCAGGTTGTCACATTTAAATTTCATCGAAATCCTATCTCGAGTATATACTCGTATCTATGAGTATCTCCAGAGATATGGGGATAAACATCTCAAACTTGATACTGAAAATAACTAGCGCGGCATTTGAAGTCTGTTCTTTTAGTTTTTAAACCGATCTCAAATTATTTCAGTCTGTATATAAAACTTTAAGGTTTTCGTTTTTATTTAATAAAATAGCATTTCATGATTGTGCCCTTTTTTCGCTACTGATTATAAAAAAACATATATAGGTATAATACTTATCTATAAATCAATTAGATATATAAATAATTACATTGGAACAAAGAATGAAAAGGAAGCATTATACCTATGTGATCGATCAATTAATATACATACCTTACTTATTACCCTGAAATTCTCTAATCAATTACATATTGATAAATTAGATAACTTTTGATGTTGAGTAGTGAATGTTACTTATTTTTATTTGTGTAATAATATAAACATGTCTTTGCAAAAAAACTACAAAGACATTTTGTTAAAAATAAACGTGCTTAGACTGAGTTGCACCATCTTACTTTAACCGTAACTGTAACTATTAACTGGTGATTTTATATGGAGTTTGACAGATTTTTGACATTTGTTATAGTTAAAGTAAGATGGTGCAACTCAGCCTTACTTTTCACTAGTTTCATCAAAAAACCACTTGAAAATTATGACGATTGTATTTTTTGTCCATATAAAGTGTTTTGTTATAGTCCGGCAATGTCGTGCGCGACCGTCCCGCGGAGTGTCAGACGGTGGCGGGCACGAGGTACCCAAGATGTCAGCGGGTAGCGGGTGGTGTAGCGGGGAAGGGAAGCGTGTGTAGCCGTGTCACAGATTATATAATAGTTACTACGTAGCCGTGTGCTAGAATGACCGCTACCTCGTCCCCGCCGCCGTCTATCACTCCGCAGGACGGTCGCGGACGAGATTGCCGGACTATAGTGCCCAATCGTTTTTTTTTATCTGAAATATGATTTAACTTCGTGCAAAAGAAAATTCCCGTAAATAACAAATATATTTTTCCTGCTTTATTCACTGGCTATTCAATTCTAATCAGCTAGTAGTATTTAATTATACACTTTTCTATACTTAATCAAACCCTGTAGTTATTTTTAACCGACTTTACAAAAAAGGAGGAGGTTCTCAATTCGTCTGTATGTTTTTTTTTTAAATGTATGTTACGCGATTACTCCGTCAATTGTGAACGGATTCAAATGATTATTTTTTTAATAGGGTACGTTTCCGAGGTGGTCCCATTTTAATTTTATCGAGATCTGATTAGTATCTTCAGAGATATGGAGATAAATACCTCAACCATAAGAGAATGTACTGGTTTTAGAAGAAGAGTCCCAAGAAGATTATACACAATGGAGGTTGCTATTGCATATACTTTTGAAGACTAAAAATTGTATGACCTTGAATAATGTTTTTACATCTTTCTTCACGTTGATTTTGGTTTTTAACCCTCGACGCAAAACGAAGGAGTGTTATAAGTTTGACGTGTGTATCTGTTTATCTGTGTGTCTGTCATCGTGGCATCGTAGCGCCCAAACGGATGAACCGATTTTGATTTAGTTTGTTTTGTTTGATAGATGTCTTCGTTGAGAGTGTTCTTAGCTTTATTGCATGAAAATATGTTCAGCCGTTTAAATATTATCAGCTCTTATTTGGTTAAAAATACTACGATAGCAACTTTTGTAAGCTCGTAGTCCTTTAACCGCGGACGTCAAAAAATCAAAATGGCGCTGTCGCAGTATCTTGTTACATCAATGATATTGCAAAAATATGGTAAGTTTGATCTAATTCTGAGACATCTCCTAGGAATGGTCTCAATGTACAAAGTTATACATATGCTTTGATTATAAACTGGGATTACATATACAAATCAGTCGGGGGTGGTTTTAATTTTTTGAATTTAAGTATTATTGACAGATATTCTTACGGTAACTGTGAGCGAGATAGAAACAACGGTGGGGAGAATTAATTTGTCTTCACAGAAATGTTCTACCAGGCAAAGTCTTGTTAATGTGCAAAGTTTTTGAGCATACCTAATATTTTTTGACATGACATGACGTTTGGCGAAGATGGCGGCCATATCAGTCCCGCCCGCGACACTGCATACATAAATAACTGAGAATTATGAACGTACTTTGTACTAACCAACACTGCAAAAAAAAAAAAAAAACCACAGATTATATAATAGTTACTACGTAAATAATATTTTCCGTTGTTAGGTTGGCTACACAGTGCTTTCATAATTCGGGTAGGTATCAACAATGTAGGGAAGTGTCAACTCTTATAACGTAGTAGAGTGATTCAGTACTATCTGTCGGCCATATGGCGGCAATTAATGTTAATAATTGCAAATAATACTTTTTAATATTCATTTTGGAATACAACTAGTCCGTGTTATGAAAGTATTTGGAATTATTGTAATAAAATAGACAATTAATTATCGTGTGTGTCAGATGCTTTTATTGCACAGGGCCATTTTGGACATTGTCCTTTGATACCTTGATGACATCATTATGACTAGAGAATATTTTCACAAGCGCGGCATTTAAAGTCAATTTTTTGAGATTTTTTAGGGTTCCGAACCCAAATGAACACTTTCTGAGACTTTGTTGTCCGTTCGTCCGTCCGTCCGTCCGTGTGTCTATATGTGCGCACTTTACAGATGTACCTATTACGGTTAAGAAGGTACCTTCTTAACCGTAATAGGTACTATCGGCTCCATTTGTGCGTATCGACCTTAAGGAATAATTTCCTGTGCACTCTTATTGCATTGGCATCACGCCTCTGCGTACGTTGACCAATGACAAGAATGGACAAAGCTATAAATTATGTTTTTTTTTTGTTTGAGGAGAAAGGGTCAGATTATACAAAAGACTATTGTGTTTGTTTGTAAAAAGTCTGAAAACGAATGAAAGTAAGCATCGTTATAGAACGATTTCGAAACATCGAAATTACCGGTAATAGTGTCTTATGTTATGGTAGGTATACATTATCATTGCAATTACTAACAAAGCGGCGGAGTAGGGTAAGTTTAATATATATACTATGTAAAAATAAATAATACGTTTCGTTTGGCGGCGTTCAATTCATCACACACAGCCTGCGTTGTAAGTGCTAACGTCTCGTAAGTTGATATGTTATTCTGGCAATAAACTATTTACTATGCTATCGTCACCATTCAATCACACTTGTGACAAATTATTTTTTTGTGTTTGTGAGTCTTTAAACAGTAAACGCTCATAAACGATAAAATCTGTTATCTCTTATTGCGTTCGCTTTTATTTTTAATTTTATTAAAAATTTCCACGCGCGCCCTTTTGTAACCTAGTGCCCCTAGGCATGTGTGACGTGACCATTTATTTTTTCACTAAAAACGGGACATAACTATTAAAAAATACCGAGAAATTGGCGCGGCTATTGGCTAATAAACAAACGAGTATCAATTATCAAATAATCCAGTACGTCATATCGTCTGTCTGCCAACCAGTCTCAGGTTCGAGGCTCTATATATTTGATTTTCGCAAGGTTGCGAAAAACGGGACAAGTATGCGTCCCAGATATTGTTTTGGGGACACCGGGACAGATTACCTAGAAAAGGGACAGTCCCGTTCAAAACGGGACGTCTGGTCACGTTACCGCATGTGCCTAGTTTGCCTTAAGGATAATCCGCCACTGAGTATTTGGCTAAAAAGGTAATTTCAATAATTGGAGCTAGTTAATTATATTGCCTTTTATCTAAAAGATATTGTTGTCTTCCTAGAAATTATCGGCATGGACGGAGTTAACAGATGTTTTCGAACATAAAAAAACGAAGACAATAGGACCGAGATAGTACTACGATAGTATAACGGCAATATATATTTTTGTATGGGATGGGTTATTTACATTTGAAGTCGGTTTATTTAATTGTCATCTCAAAACTCCGTTATTGACCGACTTGATAATTTTTTTCTAAATATTATATTTTTTTTTGTTTGTGATGGCATACTTCCTGTGTGGTCCCATTGTAAATTTATGGAGATCTAATGAGTATCTCCAGAGATATGGAGAAAAACACCTCAAATTCACACTCAAACGACGGAAAACTCCGTCGAGTCTTCTCTTTGCCTATACCGCAGTGTCTAAAGACAAAAGTCTTTAACCAGTGCGTCCTACCTGTGATGACATACGGAGCCGAGACGTGGACGCTCACAGTTAGACTGGTCCACCAATTTAAAGTCGCTCAGCGAGCTATGGAGAGAGCTATGCTCGGTGTTTCTCTGCGGGATCGAATCCGGAACGAAGTAATTCGCCAGTGAACTAAAGTGATCAGACATAGCTCAACGGATTTGCAAACTGAAGTGGCAGTGGGCTGGTCATATCTGCCGTAGGACCGATAACCGTTGGGGTAGACTGGTTCTAGAGTGGAGACCGCAAGTCGGTAAACGTAGCGTAGGACGCCCTGTGACTAGGTGGAGCGACGACATTCGCAAAGCGGTGGGCAGTGACTGGAAACAAAGAGCCGAAGATCGAGCTCAGTGGCGTGACTTGGGAGAGGCCTATGTCCAGCAGTGGACTGATACCGGCTGATTATGATGATGATGATGACCTCAAATTGGCTGATTGACGATGTGAAAATTTCAAGTATATGTACTTGAAATTTTCACAAAGTATATATCCGTCAGTGTATAACGGCCCAGACACGAAATTTTATAGATGCATGTAATTTAATTAAAACTTGTTTTGCACTAAAAAGGGTAAAATAAAATCTTTAAAAAAAAAACCGACTTCATTACCACAAACAGGCACTCAAAAGCGAAAAATAAATTACTTAATATAATTATTATAAGCGCTACCCTTATATATAGTTACTTATATATAGTAGTTATATAGTATATTAAGTATAGTATAAGTAATTATATAGTATATTAAGTACTTTATTTATTCGCTTTTGAGTGCCTGTTTGTGGTAATGAAGTCGGTTTTATTATTTTTGAAAAAGATTTTATTATTGTAAACAACGCAATAGCAGATGTTTTCTGAATATATAAACTTGCAAAAGCGTCTCATTTATTCATAAGCATGAAGCTCTAAAACTCTACCCCAACAAAAATGGAAAACGTTTTGTAATAAAAACAAGTTCTTCCCTGGTTATTTTACCTCGAGCCCGATGACTAATGATGAGAGATTTTCAGTTCATGAACAGTCACGGCAATATGTTGTTATACTTGAGATGGCGGTGTAGGACTGTAACAAGTAGTACCGTGTTAAAGAATAATCTTTTAATAAATTATCTTGTATATCCTTTGCGAACTGAAGCAAAAGTAGGAATTTGTGTTATAACAAAGTTCTATGTTGGTTACTACACGTACCACGTATGCTTCGCCAAAATAAACTGCATTCCGCGAACAAATCGCAGATTTCATATGTGATTAAGACATTTAGGTATTTTTATATCTTGCGGCTTAATTAAACAGGTATTATTTTACGTGTTAAAACGGGAAAAGTGCTAACTGAAAAAGCTTTGTAGTTGTCGTTAAAATCTTATTCTATTATACTAAGGCTGAGTTGCACCATCTTACTTTAACCGTAACTATAACAATAAACCAGTGTTTTTATATGGATTTTGACAGATTTTTGACGTTTGTTATAGTTAAAGTAAAATGGGGCAACTCAGCCTTAGTCATTTCTATGGTTAATTAATTGTATGTACCTAGCTAGGTATAATACCTAACTATTTATTTAATCTAGGTAGCCCAAACAACGCAAACGTCCACACTGAAAGCATTATCGTTCTTCAATGGTATTAAAATATTTTTTTAGGTTACCTATGAGCATCACAGTTTTTTATTTGTGATTAATTTTAAAAACAATACGTTTGTATTTTCATTGATATTGAGCTCCGAATATTTTGTCAGATCTGTCTGACAATCTTATCTTTCTCAATATTGAGTTTACTGAATGAAGACTGTTTCGATTTCATTGCAAATTAAGTTATAGGCCTTTAGCAAAAGAATGATCAAATAAAAGCTTTCAAGGAATGGATGTAAGTACCTAACGTTTTATATTATCTACGTTTCTTCTTTCGGGAATCAGATCAAATATTTTGAAAGTATTCTGTAAACATTAAGGTGGTTTGCAAAATAATATTGTCTATCTTCTAATTATCTACATTATTAATTACGATTTTACCTTGGCAAAATTAAGCGAGGGAAAATCGTGACTTAAGTATATCTTTTTGTGACTAAAACTGTACTATTTTTTAGACGAAACATTGTTAACTTAGGCTCTTTTGTAGCAATTTTCTATACCTATGTACTGTACTTATAAGTATGTACTTATAATCGCCAAGACGCTTAGTACAGTACTAAAAGCTCTAAAAGCTTTTAGTACTGAGTGAAATTGTTTTCTTATTTCTGATTACCGTAGGATCCTTTAAATCGGGTATTACTTAAGACATATTTTTATTCTATGATGTTAAAATAGAAAGAATTAATATTAACAGGAGGACCAGTATATTCAAAGTTGATATTTTTGATAAAAATCTCTAGAAGTGCCCATCTGTAGATACAGACCATCTTCCTTTAAATTCTGAACAATTACTGATTTAGACAAGTACCTATATAATTTAAGCTCAAACAGTGTACGTAGGTACTTACTTGTACGTACTAATACAGCACAAGCCTTTCCTCTAAGGCATAGCATAATATAAGTATAAATAATACATGTATAAAGGTATGAGGTATAAACTGACTAGAATGTTCCAAGGAAGATAATCTCGAGAAACATCCTCATGCCTTAATAAAAACAAATCGCTCGTTGTAGCTGGCCTCAGTTAACTCGTGGTACAAAAGTGAGCTTTGTTTCACAGCAGATGCAAGTAAACACAGTCTCCCAACATCTGGTGTATTTTTTTTACTTCCACTAACTGGGTTCGATTCCGAAATCACTCGAGATAGATATTTTTGAACGACTTAAATTGGTAGTAGTGATTCGAACGCTTTTTTTCAGAAGATATGCAAGTAAGTACTAAAATCTTAACGAGTAGCTACGTAGGTAAATTTTGTACCCTTCGGTAAAGTTATGTTGTACTATTGTAAAATAATTATTGCTGAACATAGATACACTGTTGAATTATTATATATAAGTTTTTTTGCAAGAAATTGATATTATTCACAATTTATTGACAAAACCTTGATGAAATTACGCAAATACATAACAAACAGGGATAATGTATTAAATAAATTAATGAAACAATATTATCGCCACGAGCATTGATTTGAATATAAGTAATTAGGTATATATGTCTATGGCCACGAAGGAAAGCGGGTCAACTGTGTACCTTGCCAAAATGTTTCTATTCAATCATTTGCTTACAAAGCTCATACAAAATGTATTGTGTTGTTAATCTTAATCAAGATTAAACAGAATATCTGACGTTTGGCAGTGCACATGATTTAATAATTTTATAAAAATATTAAAAGTTAAAATCACCCGATAACGTCTTATACAAACGGTAACGTACATTACATTATAAAGTATTTACAAAACACAAGTTTCTATGAAAAGACGTTATAACGAATTAATATGCTACATATTAATTCATTGTCACCGAAGATACGCAAGTATAGTTCTTTGAGTCCAATCGTGGTTCTAATTTAACTGCCAAAACTTGACCCACACAAACGATCTACTATAAAATATACCTACACAAAATAATCACACTCTAATACAACCGAATGCATTTGCATTGGTCGTTGAAATATTTTGACACACTCGTAGGTACCCACTTTATATTTACAGTTCAGATTTATTTTTACCGACTTCACAAAGGAGGATATTCTCAGTTCGTCTACCTATATGATTTTTATTGTATGTTCACCGAATTCTCCGTCGATTGAGGACTGATTTTCAAAATTATTTTTTAATTCGGTAGAGTATACTCCTGAAGTGGTCCTACATAATTATTTGTATTCATATTTCTGTGGGTGCTCTTATTGTAAATTTATTGATGTCTGATCAATATCTCCAGGTATACGGAGATAAACACCTCAAATTTGTTACTGATAATATCGTTTAAAAACTAAAAAAGAACCGACTTCAATCCCGCGCTATTCAATTTCAGTACCAATTTTGAGATGTTTATCTCAATATCTCTGGAGATACTTATCACACCTCGATGAAATTACCATGGTACCACACTTGGGATATCTCCTTTCGAACAAAAAAAGAATAATCAAAATCGGTTCATAAACGACGAAGTTATCCGCGAACAAACATTAAAAAAAAAAAGAATAATAAAAAAAAAATACGGTTGAATTGAGAAACCTCCTCCTTTTTTTGAAGTCGGTTAAAAATGAATAGCGCGGCATTTGTAGTCAGTTTTTAAGGTTCCGTACCCAAAGGGTAAAACGGGACCCTATTACTAAGACTCCGCTGTCCGTCTGTCTGTCTGTCTGTCTGTCTGTCCGTCTGTCACCAGGCTCTAGCTCATTAACCGTGATAGTTAGACAGTTGACATTTTCACAGATAGTGTATTTCTGTTTCCACTAGAACAAAAAATACTAAAAACAAAATAAAGTTAAAAATTAAAGTGTGTTTTTAAACGCCATCTATCTAATTAGTTTCGGCGAAATGACATAGATGGCGCTAGTAAACGAGCCCCGTCTTTCTAGATCGCGACCAAACCAAATATTCTTGGTAATATCAATTAATCAAATATATGAAGTTGAAACTCTGTTATGTTTCGTATTGTACGGAACCCTCCCTAAGTGTGCGATAAGAGACACGATGCTGACTCGCACTTGGCCAGTTTTGTTTAGTTTTATAATCGATCTTAAATAAAATATTATTATACATTCCCAAAAAGCATAGAATTTCGACTATTTCTTTCTTCACTCAAAGAACACGCTTGAATTAAAAGTGTTCGATATATTTCGAGTGTTTTCATAATAGAAGCAGTCGGTTCTCATTTTACGAACGGCACGAGGGCGAACAGATTGAAATTGTAATAATGTCATGCGCGACTGCACCGCTGAATTTTGACTTTAATTTCAGCTGAGGGTTTATTTTTAAACGCTTTTACAAACATTGTTACAGTAATCTGACTCGATTTCAACAAATGCAGTTGCGAAAGTGTATTTTACGTTACTAGGACGGTTTTGACAACTGAATTATCGAAAAGAATACCTAAGTAATTCGATATTAATCGAATGGTTAGTCTAACAATAACATTATTGTCAAAAAAGAGCTGTAATATAAAGATTCGATTACGTACGACAATTGGCAAGATGAGTGCTAAAAACATACACAAAGAATCTCTATACATCTAAAACTTGCGAGCTAACTTCAATATGCAAATTAATACAGCATTTACAAGTTCATCACACAAAATTACCTCGGCCGGTATTCGAATCTGATCCTCAGAACCGCGGTCATAAACTTGATTTTTAAATTGTCACTGAAAAAATAAATGAATAATATGTAATGTATAATAACCTATCCGATAAGAGAATTAATTTGTTTCAGTTAATAAATAAATACAAGATCTAATGAGTGAGTTTCCAATTATCATAACCAAAACAACAAGCTAGAAACGGAGGTAATATTGGACAGAAATAATTAACCTAAAGCCTATTAATTAGTGAAACGAACCATCAAATGAAAGGTTACCGAGTAAAGGTGACAGACTCTCCAAACTTCCGACAGGCGAATGTAAATATACATAAACTATCTACGAGTACTGAAAATCAATACTCTCCGGGAATTATCTAAGCATGCGTGCTGTAAAGCTGGCCTTGTCGTTGCTCAAAACCTGGGAAATACCTGGTACTATGACTGTAGAGCTTTTCTATCTGACAAGTGAAATTACAACAAATCAAGTATACCAAAAGAAAACGTAAAAAGTATTCTCATCCTGGGCACTGACGTGGTATTTTATTTGCTATTGAGGCACAGAAAAATACTCACTATTTTCTGTGATTTAGGTTTGTCGATAAAAACGCTCAAAAGTCGGTTATTCAGATCTAACCTAACAAAATCGTCCTCGTTTTCACACCGTAGCACAGAATAAATGATATTACCATAGTAAAATCTTCATATTTCAGGCCATTATTTTAATTACGCGACGTGGCGCTGCGGCGTTACATGGTGTAGCTGCCTTCTACAGGAATTTAATTTAGACGGTGGTATTTATACGACAGCTCGTAATTAGACTCGCTGAGGCTCTAAAAGTAAAAAGACCGTATTTCTGTAGGATACAGGCATCCCTTTGACTGATATCTCAGAAGTGGTTGCGATAGGGTGCCTTTGGTTAGTAACGTGACGTTGAGACAAAGACAAGATAGTCAGTTAAAGACTCATGTTTTATTTCATTAACATTTAAATTAGGTTTAGTACAGCTGAGGTAAAATATATACCTACCTCATCAAACATAATATATGGTCAATCCACCTTTTGAAAATATTGAGAGAGAGCGTACAAAATTTTTCAGAGTTCATTATTAGTGTACGCTATTTTAAAACCAGCGCAAGCCACCGTTTACCCCTTTATAGTTCCGAATATGAATGAACTCGCGTCAGTCGTTTATTTACAAACATTGACGCCTAGCCGCGCTTCCGAAATGCGCACACGCAGCCGCACGGGCCCGGGCGGCACGCATAAACAGTTGTACACTTTAAATTAAGATTAGTTTATTGGAAAACTAGTCTTGACTTTAGTCTAGTGGTGGATCTTTAATAAAATTAATCGCAAAGTGTCAGTTAATATACTGGGACAAAGCTACTCGTATGTTTGGAATACCTAATATTAGTAATAATATCGCTTAATGCAATAAGATCGCCTATTGAATTCGTGTAAGATTCTTCATTATTATGGTAATTTAATGTACCATGTATAATAAAGTTTTTTCATCTATTCATTTCATATTCCAATGAAAAATATCAATCTGTTATATTAAAATTTAAATTACGTAGTAATAATAACATTACAGAAATCGAATACTCTTGCATTTGAGAAGCTACCTACTTTAAACGTCTAATATAGCTTGTCAGATGAAGATAGATGACAATATCATTAGAGTATCGGCCCGATACTCTAATCCACCCACGCCGCATAATCTGCGTATTGAACCAAAACTACTTATAGCTAACAATTGTCCCAATCAACAGAAACCGGATGAGAAATAAACAGAAACGAGTGACTTCGATCCGATGCATTCGACGTCCGCTGTTGTGACTCGTGTAGACATCGACAACTGAAGGCGCGTAGACGCTTCCTGCAAGCTCCGTTTCCTCATGAAAGCTAGCACGTGTGCTTCTAAACTTAAAAATACCACAGTGCTAGTAACAGTTTGTACGAAGATATCACAGTTTAGGGAAGAGTTGGTGCGTAAAGCCGCGTCCACCTGCGCTCGAGTCGAGATAGGCCGGGACGGACAGACAGAGCACGCCGAACAGTCGACGGCATGTGTCGTGTATTGTGAACTTTACATTTTTGGTGAAAGAAAATGGGACCCCAATTTGACTATTGCCTGAGAGCTACAAGTGAGTCTACTTAATTTTTTTATGAACATCTATTTCTAATACTTATGTAAACATACATTTGATTAGTTATATCATTCTAAGCTTCATTCGTGTATTATTGATAGCTGAATACTGAAAGCTTAAACTATTCTGATGTTAGTAAACTACATGTTTACTAGAATACATGTACTGATTAATTACTCACATCGTTGGGGTTGATACGTTATATACCTACTTACTTGTGTTCTATGCGTAATGTTATACATTGTGTAGTAGGTATTCAGTATTTTGTTTAGGGTACCTAGGTATTGATTTTGAATACTAATTAGAAACGTGACCAAATGTTTATTTTAGGTTTGTATTGAATGCTGCGCGCCAATAATAGCGTATGTTATGTTAGTCTTAAGCACCTACTTACAATGTTACAACGAACTAATTTTGAAATAAAATGCTAACTTCAAAAGCAAAAAAATCACCTAAACTTAATAGGAAATCCATAATAATATTATAAAAACGTTTGTAACTAACTCTGTCACTCTCTGTCTGTTTGTTACCTAATCACGCCTAAACGGACGATGCGATCTTACTGAAATTTAACCAGGAGTTACTTTATAGCATGAGAATAAACATAGGCTACTAAATTCTTAATCTTAGCCTACGTGAACGACGTAGCGGGTATCAGATAGTATTCTATATTTTTCTAAACTGCAAAATTAATTTTCTATTTAACGTAAGTACCTATCTTATATCACATTCACAATCTAAGAATCTTCTAACATTAGTTAGACTATGTACTTATGCCAAATTAAAAAAAAAGCAAATAATTAACAAGCTTCTAAAGAAGTCATGTAATCGTTACAATCTTCTGAGAAATCGTGAAAAATGGACCGGAATACTGAAAATTAGTCATTCAGATAGAATTCTTATAACAGCATCATTACAATGATTCCGGGAATCCAAACGAATTTATCAATGCCGAAAAATACCAATTTACAGTTCCTGATTTATAAAATAATAGAATACGTTTCCAGAACAGTTCCAGCTAAAATTAGTACTGGGATCATTTGAATATAAACGTTAAAACGACTGCAGATGCATTGCAAATTAATATAACGTGCTAGATAATGTTTTCATTAGGAACTGATAGAAATATAATATGCAAAAGATATAAACTATTTATTGTAGATATCTATATATATATATATAGATTCGAATATAGATTCTGTAAGTGTGTGTGTGATTAGTGACGCTTTTAGTGATAAAACCGCCTATTTGTCCCCAATCAGCAACCTAGACTGACATCACTAAAATCAAGAAACACAACTTTGCCAATAAAAACACTCATCAATTACTGCCAGTCTGTCACCACTGTCCTGGTTTATTACAATAAATACGAAATAAATAGAGTAATTCTTGTACAGAAAAGACTACGATCCTAAAAGCAAGGGGCCCGTAGATTTGCCCAATATGTTATTGTTGGTTTCAAGGGTGCTAAACTGTTTTTGTTATTGCCAGTGCCACATGTTCCCAGGGACATTTCTAATGTTTGAGGTCTCAATATAATGATCCGCACATGCGGGCGTATAAAAAGCGCCCGTTTAAAATATTTCGTGGGATGATTTGGAACATTTATAAGTAGTTTAACTGTCTGTGATTGATTTAGATTAGCTCATATAGATACATTTATTGGTATCAGGTAAAAAATTACAGTAGGTAAGTACTAATTAGTTATTGGGACAATAACCTACTCAATAGAGTGCACATTACTATAATAATAATAATAAGGGCATAACAGTTTCAAGTAAATATTTGAGAATATAAATTCAACGCTTATGTTTAATTTTAATTCTAACCAAACGATATTCATCACCAAAAAAATTCTATGGTGTATAAGTTGAATAAAAAAAAACATTCTTTTAAATTTCTTATCGATTTCACAAAAAAAGAGGAGGTTCTCAATTCGACTATATTTTTCTTTATGTTTGTTACCTTAGAACTCCGTCAAATCCTAACCGATTTGAAAAATTCTTTTTTTGTTTGAGAGATTAAACCTCCCGTTTGGTCTCATTTTATCGGGATATGACAAGTAACTCCGGGCATGTGGAGAAACTATATATTTAAAAAAATATACCTTGACGACATGATTGATGACTAGCGGATATTTTCACTATCGCGGCATGTGAAGTCGTTTTTTTTTCGTTTTGTAAAAAATCTTAAATTACTTATTTATTTTATACTTACTTTGATTATCAACTTGTCTAGAAACTTATCAAAGAAGTTAACGAACCAATACCATAATAATGTATTAGTAGCGCAAGAATATTGTTATGCACATAGCGCTTCTTGGAATTTTAATTACTAAGCCTATATGGGAAGGGTTTTACCTGTACTGAATATTTTTGCTATCAACTCATGATTTTTAATTAAATCAGTATGTGAGATTCATATCATTCTCTTTATATGAAACTAGCAGCCCGCCCCGGCTTCGCACGGGTAGAACTTATATGCCTACAAAATTTGCATCAGTTTGTTGCATCGAATATAAAATATGAACATATTTAACAACCATCGTCATATTTCATCCAATTTACACAATACCTTAACGAATTATGCACCTAAACCTTCCTCATAAACACTCTGGCTATTGGTGAAAACCGCATGATAATCCGTTCAGTAGCTATTGAGATTAATGCGAACAAACAGACAGACGAAGTGATGAACTTTGTTTTATAATACTTACGTATTGATATTGGACGGCCCTTTGGCGTAAAGGATAGTTACCCTGATTCTGACCCGACGGTCGTTGGTTCTAATCCTAGCTATATACCTACCAATGAAAGTTTTATGTGCATTCATGAATCATGAGTTTTCGTACAGTGGTAGTGGAATCATTAAATCTACCAAAAAGTAGCTTACCACCAAGGAGTACATCTGCCGCCGTAACCTTACGGCGTTCCCCGACGCAAAATGTAGGGGTAATATACGTTTAACGTGTGTATCTGTGTGTCTGTCTGTAGCATCTTAGCACCTCACCGGATGAACCGATTTTGTTTTTATTATTGATAGTTTTTTTTTGTTTGATAGATGTCTTCATCGAGAGTTTTCTTAGCTTTGATTCATGAAAATTCGTTCAATCGTTATAAAATTATGAGCTTTTTTCTAGTTAATTGCGCTATGAAATCAACTTTCATAGGTCTGATCAATTCGAAAATCTTCTTCTTCAACGATATTGTAAGAACATGGAAGCCTCCTGGACTCTACACAATACTCAAATCCTCACCAACTTACAGCTCAGATTTTAAATGTCGTGTTTAGTGTCATTGGAAAAAGCTATTATACATAGATCAGTCGGGGTGGTTTAAAATATTATATTATATTATTATATATATAGATGAATATTATTTTATACAATAGATCATATTATTATACTATATTGACTTCAAATTGATTGTGATCGGTGGGGATCTACAGCATAGCTAAGCTTATAATAATATTTTCGTAGTAACTATGACCTAATCTGTGGTTTCACTGCAAATATTTTATTAATTTTTCGATGCGTGTATGTGAAATCCGTGATATCTTCTAGAGTTTTCATTTGAATTATATACTGTAAACGACAATTTTAATCAATAATATGTGGCCAAGCTAATTAACGTAATTATTTGGATAAGGATTAATACTATATACTTGAAAATAGCCTTGGAAGTTATGTAATATTTTTTAACAAATATTTTAAGATTAAAATGGTTACTGTGAGTCAACTTTAAGAGATAGACATATGCTGTCGCGGACTTTTTTGTAGGTCTAATTATGTTGTACAACTCTTGCATAGAAAATATTCTTCTATCTATTTTCAATTAAGCAGCGTTCGTAAGAAACGTGTTTTTTCGACCGTTTATTTGCCGACTTGGTCGCAAATTACCTTTGATTTAAACGGGATAATATATAGCCTATTTTCATTCCGAAAGTCCATTCTATGTATTAGTGAAAGAATTTATTAAATCGGTTCAGTAGTTTTTGAGCTTACTCATTACAAACATACAAAAATACAAAAATACAAATGTTCTCTCTTTATAATATTAGTATAGATAATGTAAAATACCCTATAAGATAGACATCAAATGACATATCCTTATAATAACGACAAGTAACTACTAGGCCTATTTACGTACTATTAAGTACTCTGTGTTGACACCTAAATATAATTAGCAAAGAAGACAAACAGATCTCAGCCAAGATGTGCCACTTCCACTACACTGATACCTCTCGGTACACGAGTAGGTAGGTAGGTAGGTAGATAGATAAAGGTACATGGGATATGTTAGCAAGATAGGTTATGCCATAGATACTGTGGTCTTCTCTGTGGTGCTAGGCAGGGTAGACAATGGGCGAAGATTGCCTTCAATTCGCATTATCCGGCTTCAAAGTAGGTTGCAGCACTCGAGGTTGGTAATCGAGAGCCGTTAGTTCATTGGTGTTATTGAATAATTCCTGCGCGGTCGTGCGCCGCCCAGTGATACCGTGCGACCAAAATGCAGCTTGGTAATGTCTTCCCCACTTATTTCAGGAGTACTTTAAAATTTTTGTCGGTGCTCTAAGGAATGGAGTGGCGTTTGAAGTTAATCTTCAGTTGTTTTTACTATCTCCAAAGTAGTGCCTTAATATTGATACCGTGAAGTGTGTCGCTTGATAGAATATTTGTAAGCTTTTTAGAATTACAAACATTTTACGGAAGCAGAATTCATTAGATTTCAATATTTGTTGTAGTAAAAGTTCTCAAGATACTTAGAATGAACTATAAGTACTATAACTTTTATTCCAGATAACCCATCATACTTCGCGCTGCCAAACAAAGATGTGCCGAACAGCGTGGAGTCTCCCACAGAACCATGCTCCCGATCCGCTCCGAGCCGAGTCTGGCCAGACAACATCAGGCCACTCGGCTCGCCACGAAGGAGAGAGCCAGAAAGTCCAAGACGGAAGGAGTTCAGAGCTCTACTGAGATCATTGTCTGCGAAGGAGCCTGAGCAAGCAGAAGCTTTCCTGAAAGGCCAGCCCCGACCTGGTGACTGCGCCCCGGGTGACATGAGGCATACGTTTACTGCTCCTAGAATCAAGTCAGTACCACCTCATTATTTTATTATTCTAGTAATAATAAGTCAGTTTGATGTTTCAATGTTTGTTCCTCAATCACATAAAAATATGCTAAAATGATTTGGATAAAATTCGGCACACGTCGGCTAAGCCTCACAGCTAGTATATTTCCATATAGCCTTCAATATTGTTTAATTTTACAAATTAGAATCAAGTATTGAGAAACGTATGTCTTATGTTTAGACGCAGTAATTTGACCACAGATAGGGAGCTATTTAGTTAAGATAATTTGAGTCAATATTGTCATCATTTCGTTAATGAGTTCAATATGTATGCACACATTTAAATTTGTAATATTCATTTATAAAGATTTAATAAGCCGTACAAAACCGTTACTTATTTATATACTTACAGGAAGGGCAAGATATCCGCCACAGTAGCGACCTCAGAGGGTATGCAAGAGCGAGAGGAAGTGTTCTACACAATCCCCCTGCAAGGCAGGCGACGGCACTCCGTGGGAGGGTACCTGGCCACCGGCGGAGCGGGCGCAGGGGAAGTGACTGCAGTGCCCAGTGAAGTGCCCAGGATGCCAGCTCCAAGAGTCAGTCAAGGAGAGGAATGCGTCAAACGAAGGAAACCTAAAAACTTCTCTTTTAAAGGTAAGTTATATACTTCATCTATCATAAAAATATCCAATAAGCAAATCGGGAAGCTGTGGATGTGAGGCTGTCATATGGGCAAATATATAAGACTCGAAAGTATCGCACTCAGTTTTTTTCTATTCCTATATTTTACTCTAATATTTGCTTAGGTCTTTACGATCTATCTCCCATGAAAATACTGAATGACCATAAGCACGAGCCACAGCAGAGCAAACTATAAAAGTTTGACGCGTTTTTTATTATGCCATCATAAAAAAGGCAAGTTATTTATCAAAGCCGGCGCACTAGCTAAACATGGAAAGTCTGTTATCTGTCAAGAAGGAAATTTACGCAGTAAAATCTATTATTAGGGAAATAATGTATGGGAAGTTAACAATTGTGATAAATGACCATAAACAAGTCAATCGAGACGTAGAGAAAGATAGGAGAGATCGTTGCACCCGGGCGCCAAGACAACCTTCGACCCCAATGATAACTGAAAGACAATGCCAACGCATACGCCGAAGTGCCAAATATGAAGTTTGTCGAGCGGCCCTTTGATTCTAACGACTATATCATACCGACTTCTGGCCTTTATAACAAAGTGCTTATCACAATTATGCACATTATCGATTACACATGTAAAACACCGAAATAAATGTTGCACAATAATCGATGTTACCGCATATTGAGAGACAATAAAGTTAAGTGCCATAAAAGTTTACGATAACCGTGCCACAGAGATCGAGGTGCTTATCGGGTTTCTGGAATCGTAACGCC
The DNA here is from genome assembly GCA_954871355.1 of Cabera pusaria. Lineage (NCBI taxonomy): Eukaryota > Metazoa > Arthropoda > Insecta > Lepidoptera > Geometridae > Cabera > Cabera pusaria. Next base: position 12,225,675 of record OX940893.1, read on the forward strand.
TCGCCGATTAGGCCTATCGCGAAACGCGGGCGGAATACGAGAACATGATGCCGATTGTTTGTTTGGTCGATAGCGTGTATTTACGGATGGGTCCGAATTTGAGATTAGGCGCGAGGGATGTATTGCGATTATCGTTTGTCGCGACGAGCTTTTAGTATGCGAAGTGCGTGCGGAGCGTTGGCGCGCCTGACGCCAGCGCACTCGGCCGCGTCCGCGTCGCCCGCGCCGGTCGCTCCTTGCATCCTTCGCACTTCTCCCTGTCGCACTTCTCAGGACTCGCGTATTATTTAGTGCGAGCTGCAATGACACTCGTCTGACTCGGAAACCTCCACTACAAGCTACTTACCCCTGGAAATACTCTCTCTCTATTCAACCATGGAGACAATACCCGATACAAGTGAGTTTTTTTTTATAGTGTTCCGCTTTATTGTTTTAGTGATTTATGTCTATGTGAATATCCGGACCGGGTATTTGGATACTTTTTTTTTTTACGGTATGGAAGTTTGTGCGTGAGTTTTTTGTTAATTTTTAACGTTTACTAATAGTGTAAATTTTATTATGCAATGTATGTACTATAATTATTTATTATCACAAATGTTGATTGACAAAGCTTTACAGTGATAAAATCCTTGGTTACGTTTTTTTTATGTAGATATCTACTTATTTATTTGTATGAAATATTAGAGAGACTTCTTATTAAACTGTCTTATTAACTTACCTTATGTGTTTGTTGAAGACTGAATCTCAATATCAGTTCCAGATATAATATTTGTAAATGATAATAATTTACTAAAATATTTTTATTCATACTATGAGTGAATCAAGGCAGAATATTTCTATCTCTTCTATCCAAAGAGAATAAAACGGAATCGAAACATAACAATATTATTTTTGTATGACCGCTCAAGTGATAAAGAATAAGCTGGACAATGCGTACCTAGCAACGCCTTCGCCTTTTGTGCTATGTAATAAATAAGCCATTGTCTCACCCGCGACGGCTGCTGTGGCCTTCACAGCATCGCGACCAAGAGCGTCAGTCTTTGTCATTCGGTGATGTCCAGCTCCCTTCAAAATCAATGTCAAAGGAACACCGTACAACTCTACCAAATTAGGTTTACCGTTCCGAAAGCATAATAAACCGAATTCGAGCTTTATTCGTAGGAGATTAAAGTAGCGATTGCGTACGTTAGGTCGATTCTTGACGCCTAAAATGGTCGCAAAGCGTACATTACTGATGCAGGGTGGCATGTATGGTTGAATAAACATGTTGTGATTTACATGCATCGAAGCAACTCCCGTAATGTACTCGCAGTGGGAATTTAAATGTGTAAACGCCTCGTATAAGTTGACTTCAGTATTCTAGACGCGGGTTGGCTCCCACAGATCGTATTTTTGTAAAGGCGGCGAACAACGAAGAAACTTAACATTTAAAAGTTTACAAATACAGGTCACGACGTCTTTACACTGGGTATTTGGGTTTGTAGCTTTGTAGAGTTAAGCACCACATTTGTATGAGATCGTAGGATACTGACTCATTGTATGGTTAACTCTACAGACATAAATAATGTTTCTTCGTTCAATAAGTAAGTAGGTACCTACTAAATATTCACTTTAGTAGCTAGACCTAGGTATTTAAACAAATCTGGCTAAATAAATCTAAGTATGAAGAAAAAACACGAAAAGGCTTCTCAATACTCGTTCATATATTCTAGTCCTTTCTCTGACAAGGCTATCAAAGATAATGTTCTGGAAAATACTTGACCATTCAGTAAAATGTTGGCATCAAACATAAACGTGAACTAACAAAGACATGTTATCGGTTACCAAAACCCAAGGGTGACACTGACACTCCACTTTGTAATAAAACGTTTAGTGTTGAACAAAGAGATAACCTACAAACATTATCTTCAAAAAAAAACAATTATTAAACACAATCTCTATAGTCTAAAGCAATTCAGTAAAGTTGTTTAAATTCACGGGTTAATATTTGATTTTCAACCTTATTACCTAATGACCTTTTTTTTTGACCTTTTTCAATGTAATGAATAAAATATAATATAAATATAAATATAATGAATAAATACAAACAATAATTAAAACGTAATAAGTAAAGCGTAAACGCACGCTCGTGATTTGCAAGAACTTTATCAAACACCTTTCGGCAGATATCTAGAAATGACAATATGTATTGTAATTTAGGATCCTACGACAATATCTGACAAATTCATGAAACATATACAAAAACAACCTCTACGAGACTCCCTAAGCATACCACCATTACATTTCGAATAGAATAGAAAATTATATGTGACATCTTGAAAATTAAAAGTACTTACTTACAAACAAAAAGCATGCTAAAAAGTATTTTCGATAACATTATATGAACTAACAACAAACACCAAAGTTGCATAAGTAATAGTTATCAATTCCACAAATCAAAATGTTCTGACTCTATAGTCAGTTAGTGAAAGCACTTACAAAATTAAGCCAACTTCTAACTCAATGAGCGGATGGAACATGTGTGCCTTGGCTCGCTTCATGCCTAAGATAATTAATTATTCGGACTCGACAAGGTAAATTACAAATTATAATATTTTAAAGTAACATTGGTTAGGTAAACATGAGAATTTGTGTAAGCTACATGACAATAAGTTCGGTGAGAAATATAATAAGATCGTTTAAAAATCTAATACAACCGACTTCAAATGCCGCGCTATTAATTTCAGTACCAAGTTTGAGGTGTTTAACTCCATATCTCTGGATATATTTATCAGATCGCGATGAAATTACTATGGTACCACTCTTGGAATATCTCCTTTCCAACAAAAGAAAAAATAATCGCAATCGGTTCATAAACAACGAAGTTATCCGCGAACAAAAATTATATATATATATAAGGATGTTTCACGATTTATATATATATATACGGTCGAATTAAGAAATCGTGAAACATCCTTTTTTGATGTCGGTTAAAAAGAAAACTGCCTTCTACAGTAGTTCTAATGCTGCGTCAGCAATAATCTAACTAAGAGATAGATAAGTAAGATAGAGAGATATATTTATAGATAAGTTTGCTCTTACTGATAATTCATCGGATCTTGATGAATGAATATCTTGCCTCTCCGACATAATTTTACATAGGGATAATTACCGACGGTTTTAAAGTATACGACACGTTTTATAGATTTTTAACGACATATTTACACCTGATTATATTTCATAACATTACGAAGGTATTCCTAATACATTATGGTATTCTATATTACCTATCAAAATGTAATGTAAACGTTCTTTTAATACACCATAATTTTATTATGACGACGGCTGTATTCGTAAAATTGAGATCGTTTTGCGTATGAAATTAATTTTATAATAACGCTCCATTTGAAAGATTTAGCACCAGCCAACTGTCACAAGCTAAGTAAAAGAATGTTTATTTTGATAACGTGAATCAGACACGACTCAGGCGCCTGCCTGCCCTGTACCTACTGTGCACTAATGAAGATGTTTGATATAACTACGTAACCCCTTTCTCGGCAGACAATAACTTCCTCCATTATCTAGGTCGCAGATAAATAAAGTTAAAATTAATTGCGGACTCACAGTGTGAATAGGTAAATAAATATGAGTTGTGGCACGCCTCTGCCCACACTCTTAAAAACAAGAGTAAATTAGTCACGCAACTTCTGGGAATGGGATGAAAAATCATCGCCGTCGATGCATGGACTGCCGCTTAACCGGTTCAATTTCTATGAGGTCATAATTATTGGGACCAGATGTAAACAAAGGTTTAATGGCGTGATGGAAAATGATCTGGAACCGATTCAGATGCCAACAATCGTGATACAATAAATACAATATACAAACATTATTATTAGGTAGTATATTTATTATACTTATATTTGTTTTATGAAATACGTAGCAAACAAGCAAACGGCCCACCTGATGGGAAGTAGTTATAGTTACAGGTTGGCAAAAACGTCTTGAAACGGAACTATATTTTTCTGGCAATAATCTAATCTGTGATAAAATTTTATATGTTAACTCTGGTCAGTGACTGAAAATTTATGAACAAAGTTTTTTTGTGCAACTTAAGGCCACTCTCTTGGAAAATTAGTAGTATTTTAATATTTTCCGTAACCTACGCGACTTAAAGATGTTTTAACAGGAATAAGACTATCCGTAGTTCCACGTTCCAGTGCCAGTTCCAGTTAAAGAAGTAATTTTAAAGTTTACCGCCACTCTCTCTGCTATCGGGGTTACTAGTATATAGCAATAGTGGCGCCCCTATTTATTTCTACTCTATTTTGCCAACCTGTACCCTCGTCTATGAACATTTGCAACACTAGAGGTGTCACTCATGCGTTGCCGACCAGGGCCCCTAGACATAATTCAACTTCTGTTTCCATTCACGCTAACGCAAGTTCAAAATACGAATGACCTTTATTTTTCCGCAACAAAGATGTAATTCTTTTAAATTTTGAAGTTGCGTTAGCGGGAATGTGAACAGAAGTTGGAGTTTGTCTAGGGGCCCTGTCAAGATTCTTTTAACGCCCCTTTTGAAGGACTCCATGTTGTAGCTCTGCGGGTAAACTACAGACGGCAGCTCCTTCCTCATTTTACAAAATTTCCGCTTGAACCGAAATGTAATGCGAATATTGTATTCACTAAATCAATAAATATGCCATAAAAATAAATAATTGCAATTAATTATCTTTGTCTAATTCTTTAATCTCGAGCAGATTTTTCACGTTTTTCTCCACCTCTTCAAAATAGAACCACATTTACGAGCAACCGCCAGCTTCCTAGTTTACGCAAACGTAAACCGTTCAACACCGTACGCGTTACATCTCGACGCAAAGTGTTCCAAACAAAGTTAACAATGGCAAGAAAACGCCAGATCAAAAAGGCACCTGACAACCTGCTAGCCATTATGCGCTACAATATTTCAGCCGGCACATCAAAGACGTCAGCGGGCACTGAACTGAAAACTGAAAGCGGTGGAGCATTGAGGCTACCCGCTGCGCCCTAAATGGGCCCACTACTAAGTATACTGACAGTACCTGCTCCACTTTAAAACTTTGCGTAACGTCCATTTGACTTGAAACGGTAAAAATAGCTTAAGTGGAGTTATGAGAAACATCCGCTCTATTAACTTTATGAAAGTGCTTATACTGTGCCAACATTTCATGAATGGAAGCCATCCAGAGCAATTTCCTTTTCAGTGCAAATCTCATCACCAGGTCAGGTAGCGAATTCCAACGATGTACTTATTGGAACAATTCAAGATCGCACATCCGTTATTCGAGTGGTATTTGAAGACGGGCGCATAATTTGAGCATCATATTCAGCCCTTGTAGCCAAGGCGCGCTGCATCTAATCGACTATAGTTATTCCGGGCGTCGCTGATAGACGTTTGTCTATTTAGGAAACGGATATTACATTTAGTCGGGTCTTCATTTGGCGGCAGAGGTGGGTTTATACTTACGCGTACGGGTTTCCGGTGCTCACGCGGTGCATAGCATATTATTTACTAAGCAGCGATGCGTATGCATGGTGCTGCATGTCATAAAAAGTTTAAAGCCAACGTATGCTTTCATACATGGTCTGAGAGAAATAAATGTATGTTTTTGGAACATTGCTACAGTTTATTAATGAATGTACGCTGTTTTGCCCTCTTAAGATGAATCTAAGTCACTTGAGAAGTGGTACGTGTGGCTATGTCGGGGCTGAATGGTTTCGTTCATTACAGAACGTTCTAGTGAATTGATTTCAAGTGGGTATTCAAAACACTAAATGCAATGCACTGATGATACGTCTTATTCTTTAAGCATAATTAGGCTTCTATTAAAATGTAGGTATGGTTAATTAACTAAGTTCGTCGTCCTGTGCAAAGTTTACACGAATCAAATCCACCAACAGATGTGGACAGCTTTATGATGCATCGCTTTGAAGCCGTGAACTTCGATCCAGCCAATGACCCCCGTATGATACAAGTGAATTACATCGTTTAAGTCTTGATTATCTTTTGCCAACTTCCTTTCAATCGAGTATTTTGTCTGTCGTATCTTGAGATGGATATGATCCTGATGCACTGACAGTGTAGGTACGGATGTAAACTTTATACAAGTGCCATCAATTGAACAGTGCTTTGTTCTTTTCTTTAATTCTCGCAGAATTATTGAACACATGTTTTCTCGTCGCTACTAATTTATGAAACAAAAAACAACCCCTTATGAAATGAGGACGACGTCCCCGATCAATAGATAGAGCTTGGTCTACCACTTTACTTGATAGGTTCAAGAGCAACCGCAAAGGCAGATTTTATTGATACCATTCAAGTATTACGACCAATATCCTTTGGAGATTTAATCAGAGATATATTAAGGAGGCGAGTCCATTCAACCGAATGCTTTTCAATCCAATTATTGGTTTTCTTCGGAATAATAAATTTGTATAGCAAGGATATTGTGAAAACGACTAAGTGCCCGCTTTTACATCTATGAGCGTTTTGTAACAGATTTTGTTTTGTTGCAGAGATGGAAGATATAGCCATTGTTTGGAGTTCGGGGTCGCCAGAGAGCGCCCTGTGGTCGGACTATCTCGTCGCCAGCTTTGACAAAATTATGTCGCAACGAGCTCGACATCATTACAGGTTAGTCTTAAGATTATATCAAAGTACAGGCAATTTCGAGTTTGCACTTGGCATTTGTAATATATAATATTTGGAAATTTTAGATACAGGATTCTTTGTAGGCAGACAAGATAACTTTAAGTTAGGCACTTTAGAGATGTAAATGCAAAGTAGTTTTATTATACTTTCCAGGGTCACACCAGTAACAGTAGAAGAGTTGCTGTCAGCCGATTCTCAAGAAAAAGTTGACAAACTGGCAAAAGCACAACTGCAAATTTTGATTCTGTGTCCCAACTTCGCTACAAAAATGCCAGATCTTAAGAGAGATCTCAACAGCGAAGGCCTCTTCAATATGGAAAAGATACTGGTGATGTTGTTAGGCGTTGAGAAGAACCAGGCCATCACCAACCATAGTGAAGGTAAGCCACTTTTGTTTAAAAAGATAATGTATATTTCAGTGCATTACTATGGTAGGTATTTTGAAATCCCTTATCTCAATGGGTATTGGTAGTATTGAGTAGTTAGTAATAATATTTATTGCGCACCGCTGTTTTATTCTTGTCAATGATTCAATTCTTTTTTTTTGTTTTTTTTTTTAATGATATAAGGTAAGAGGACAAGTACGACGCTCGCCTGATGGTAAGCGTTGACGTCTACCTATTACAGACACAGCGGCATGCAACATTCTGGACTGCCAGAACCATGCATGTTACTGCACTGCGTCTGTAACCTTGAGACACAAAGATATTAAGTCTCGCATGCCCTGTAATTTCACTGGACACCTTGCCATTTCAACCGAAAACATTCCTATTTCACGCCTGAAAATAAATTGGCAAAGTGGTGGTACCGCCCCAGGCGGACTAGCAGAAGTCCTACCACTACAACTACTCTATGTCTCTACTACTCTATGTCCTATTATTATAAACACTATTATAACAAACCTCGATATAATAGATTTTGATTGCGCTCACTAAACTAAAACCTTTCCAAACTTTCGCGTTCTGAACCCATTAGTTACTCGTATGTATAAGTATTAAAAATACGGAACGTATGACAACACAAACTCTTTTTGTCTCAATTTTACTACGAAGATAGCTTAAAGCCAACTTGTCTCCAGATTACCCCACCATCGATCAGTGGCAGATGATGTCAGTGAGAGAGAAGGACACATCATTCGTGGACACATTCCTCACCGCTGCCGTCGGGATACTGAGGACTAAAGACTGCAAGGATACAGCCACTGATAGGACCAGCTTCTCGATCGTGCCAAAGAAAGTTAAAATTGTGAGTATTTTTACAGATTCAGTGTAATATCAAACAACCAGCATTATCAAAACTTGTGGTAGAAAAGATAAAATTGATTGTATTTATCCCACGTGTATAGTTTTGTTTGTTTGAAATGGAAAATATGGCTGGGTCCATTAAAATCAATAAACAGAATTAACTTGAACCAATAATAATATTAATTACTTAATTGACGCTTTATGGCTTCTTGTATATGAATTGGTTCTCGTACGACATATTGACTCCACAGAGGTTTAATTACATATGCTATTGTTGAAGGCTTAGAAAAATTTAATTTAGACGACGACGTGGTGACGGTTGTCTAGAATTACTTAATTTGAGTTTTTCATCTTAGGGGCAAAGCCGAGTGATTGCTCTACTCAACGACCCCATTAGAGACGAAGACAGTATCAAGATAATGGTCGACAAGAAGGGCGAAGTCATCCACATACCAACTTTCAAGAAGCGGAACCCTTATACTTTGCAGTTTGATATACCAGGTACAAATAAATATATTTGTTTTATCATAGTGTCGGGCCAACGCTGGTTGGAGCATATCCAAAAACGTGTGTGGACGCCACTCAGTATAAAATTGGTATAATATCTATTTATTTCTTCCTCAGAATCATGCCTGGATGTATCAATGTTAGTTTGGGTTCGAGTGAGCAAGAACGGTCAGTCGCTAGGACGGCGACAGATCAAGTGTGAGAGTCGACTGAGAGAACTCGACCAACTGCTGAGAGCATCTGATCACCCACTCGAGTTTATGTGCCAGGTAACTTTAACATCCCGCATCCAGCGTAGTGGCTCCTATATATTTGTCAATTATAAAGAGACCTACTACCTCCTACTCGTATTCTTCTGTTCTGCTGCTTTGGCTTGACCCGTTTTCAGCGGTGCCACTTGGCGTAAATCACTGTGATTTATATGCCGCTTAAGTGACTCTAATTCTAACTCTTCACATTTCTAAGGAATGTTTATTCCTCAAACATTTAAAACTCTTTGTATTACGGTTCAGCTAGGCTATTCTGTAAGCTATCTCGACAGCGGAATCCGCGGTGAGATTTGAATTTCGTATTACGAAATTCAACCGTATTACAAACGTGATACGATTGAATTTCGTAGTACGAAATTCGAATCTCACCGCGGATTCCGCTGTCGAGATAGCTTACAGAATAGCCTAGCTGTACGAGTAAGTAACTGTCCCTTAACTTTATTTCTTCGATTTTTTACATATTTTTCGTTCGTTACAGACTCTTGGCTTTAAAACCACAAGCAAGGATCAGCTGGACAGCTGGATGTTGAATGCATTCCAGAAGAATATCCCACCACATTTCAACCTGCTTGCGTCCACAGAGCAGTTCAACCCAAAGGCTGATGTATCCAGTAAGTATTTCGGCACAACGGGACTATAAATACTCTCTTATATTATTAACCCGAACAATTAACTTCTTACCCACATCTTAAGGTTACCAGTAGTTGGTAGTCAGTTATTGCACATCGAAGTCATTCACTTAATTTTTCGCTTATAATGTGGTAGTATCAAACGCCATTACCTCAGAAAGGAATCACCTTGTACATGATCAAAGATAGAATTTGATTGAATCCATCTGTACAGAATTTCATTAATATGAATGTATGTAAATGTGTAGTTATAGCCATCTCTTTCACATATGATAACTCGACGTGAATCTTTACCAGGTGGCGAAGAATATCCCACCCTGCTGCACTGGGCGGCCCGGTTCGGTTTAGAGCGAGTTTGCTGGCAACTGTTGGAATGCCCGGGAGGAGGCGCTGCGGTGGCACTCAGAAATGTACGACACAAGACACCTGCCGACCTCGCGAGGGATCACAAACATTACCGGCTCGCTGATGTGCTTGCTGATCATTTGGTAAGGATTATTAAACTTATTGTTGCTACTGTTTTAGTGTTTCGAACGTCATAGATGTAAAATCGAAATCCTTATTGTCCTATGAAATTTATAGCCGGTGGCGAGAGGTGAGGAGTATTTTTGAAGCAAATTTGTTACAAAGAAGACTATCTGAAATAAATTTTCCATTTTTCCAATACACTTCTATATGAATAAACTTCTCGTACCTATACATATGTACATTCTGGTCTTCAAACATTAATCTAGATTTTTGTTACAGAAAATAAACGAGTTCTCAAACATGTATTACTACTTAAAAAACATGTCAGACAACGACAAAGAGGATTCGCAAGACGTTGTGAAGCAAGAAGAACTCCGTATTGTCGAAACTTGTGACACGGTCGACTCGCCCACTCGAACAGAGCCAGCTACGAACGGCGACAATCCCGACCCATTCAGCGAAGCTTGCACGCAGAACTTAGAGCAAACAGAGAAACAAGAAACTGAGAAGAAACCTCGACCGAGTCTTAAGCTACCGAAAATAAAGGAGCAGTTCTATCAGAACGAATTCCCGCTCCGTGACGACACGCATGACAGAATTCAACAAGCACTCGAACACGACTACTTGGTCCAACCTTCGAACATTAAAGTAGAGAGTCCGAAATTCAGACCGCCTAACTTATACGCTAACAGCTCCCGCCTCATGCCCCAACAACAGGACATATTCCTGTACTCCCCCACCGAAGAATCGAAGACTTTCACCATCGACACTCCGACTAGTGATATATGCCAAATAAACTTGAATACCAAAGACGTTCGCAGTCCCAGCGTCAAATCTGGGAAGGAGCCGTGCCCTCTGACGGGACAAGAGGAATTAGCTGAAATTATCAATGACTTTAAGAACAACGTGTTCTCGATATCGGAAGTAGAAAAGTTAGTAATGGAATGGAAGAATAGAAACGAGACGCAGCAGTCTTTGAAGGAAAAGCAAGAGCAGCTGAACAAGATGCGAGAGGAGTACGATAAAATTCAACAGAGAATCAAAGACCATATGAAAAGACCAACGCCTTTTGAAAGGGTTAAGAAAATGTTCTCCAAGAGTAAGAGCAAAAGTGAGTATACTAGCGTTAACTGGACTTACTATAGGATACAAGGCTGAACAAAGGTCTAAAACAATCTTTTCTTTCAGATCACGAAAATGGTAGCAACAACGGCACCATTGAGAAAAGAAATGGCAGTACCAGACCAAATAGCAGCTTGAGTGAAAGTAAGTAGTCAACAAATAAGTTCTTTTTTATTTTTTATTTTTAAATTTGGAAGTAGCTACCGAATTTGCTATAACTATTCGATTCTAAGTACCAACTTACTTAACTTACTTACTACTTCATCAATGTCTTTGACTTTATTAGTATCCAGCTATCAACATTGTTTGGGATTTTGCACGAAATGTAAACTTACTTATGATTTTGCGTAGGTTCATCATCATCAGGCCGTCTCAGCACAGTGAGCGGTGGGAGTGTCGCCGAAACCAACAGTGTCCAATCTGAGAACGATGACAAAGCGCGATCAATTGTAAGTATATTACAGTACAATTTTAATTTCTGCATTCCAATCATATCATCTACAATCAGTCGTACCTTACTTCTAATGAATTCAAATTTTCATGAAATTTTGTGAGGTTCAATAATTCCATGGAATTGATTTGTCGAACCAGTTTTTGGAAATTTTTCAAAATAGCAGAGATTTGGTTGAAAACGTAAAAAATAATATTTGAACCTTTTTGAAATATAAATATTATGTTTCTTGAAGTGTTACACACTTAATATTTTTGTATTATTTTGTATTATTATACACAATCCAAATTTACTCATTATTATTCCTTTATTCAATATTAATTTTGAAATATATTAAAAAATGTCACTTAACATATTTGTTACAACTTTTTCAAACGATTAACTTCAAGGGGTCGGGGCACAGATTATATAATAGTTACTTCGTAACAGACATTTTACTCCCCCACAAAAATAAAATACCAACGCTTATTTTAACCAAAGTGTCTAAAGCGCTCGACCTAGCGTTGTTATTACTTCCTTCAACGCGCCCGATACGATGTCTATTACTGAAGGGTAGCCGGTTGACTCAATGAAATAAAAAAAGTTTACGAATTCTTATTATTGATATCACAAAATTACATCAAAGTCCCTAATTAAGAGTCGAATTTCAAGTCGAAAAAGTGAATTTTACGCCGTCTTGTCATTTTAGTATCGTAAGCATAAAAAAATGAAATATATTATGCTTGGTCTTTGTCAAACCCGCAAAATGACTATAAAAACATAATTCGTTTTAATATAGAATACAAATGCGCAGTTATCCCGTCATTTGAATAATAATATACGTTGCGCGCGCGTGAACAGTGACAACCGACTGGCGGATAGCAGCGCCGGCGGTGCTCGTAAGTTTAGGTATAGCTATGGGCGAGTGAGGGAGGCCTGGGCTGGGGGGGTGTGTCATTCAGTGTTAAGCTTTGCAAAGACAGACTCGTGAGGTGTACAGCTCACAGAGCCAATAGTATTGTAATGTTTTTATTACCTTTCTCAGATGTCCTCAAGCACCCTCACGATGCACACAGCGTGCGAAGGTGAGAATAGAACAGACGACTACTTGATCCCGCCACCGCCGCGCCCTCTGAACGGCTGTCCACAGTTCACCACCTTCGGACATCCGAAGCTTGACGGAAGGTACGTCAATATCTGGAAATACTTTTCTTTTTTTCCATTATATAAAGTTGTTAGCTAAATAAGGTTGTGTGTGTTCCTCCAAGATTGTGTTTTATGACTACAAATGTTGTTAACCCACCGGGATCGTATCCCAAGTCAAGACTTTATTAATTTCTCTTCTTCACAAATTTAGTCTAAAAATGCGAAAATTGTCTATGCGCGGGAGTTACTTACCTATAACACGACGTAGAGTCGCTAACTGTTTGTTACACTTTAAAGTTGGAACACTTGGGACGGCTAAACAGATTCGGATGAATTTTTGAATGAATACCTTGAATTATTCTTGAAATATTGAAGGTTATCTTTTATTCCGATTGTATTACTTTTTTTACATCTGACAGGTTAGCGTTTGATCACTATCTCGCCTAGTGGTAAGCGATGATGTGGACAAGAATGGCGACACGCTAGGTTAACTGTGTGTAACACCGAGGGACACAGAGTATTAAATAAATTAATGTTTCTATAGTACTTATCTATATTAGTTAACGTAATCCAAAACAGCATCATCATCATCTTCCTACCCTTATCCCACTTTAGTGGGGTCGGTGCAACATGTCATTCTCTGCCATTAGTTGGTCTACTCGCACTAATCCGCAATCGTTTCCGCATCCACTCCTTTTACATCCATATCTTCGATCACACAGTCCATCCCCACTTTCTTCGGTCTTCCTCTTCCTCTATTGCCGAAACCTAAAGCAACATGAGAGGTACTAACAGTAATCCAAAACGGCATAACCTACTTAAATTTGCAGAAGTCCGCACATGGCGACGATCGTCGAGCGAGAGGCGTCGCTCTCCCGAGAGACGTTAGACAAGGAAGCGGACCACAGCGGCACTCACATCCGGCTCAAGTTCGGGTCCCGCGATCGTGACCAGTCACACATGTATATGAACATATCTGCTACACATACATGAATACTAGATACCTTCTCAATCACAATTTACTGTTTTATTCACAGACGTGAATCCTAGGTCTGTGGTTATAATACTCAGGGCCGGTTTTCACCGATTCATAATAAAGATTCAGATAGTTCTGATGACGCCATTATCATTGTAATAAAAATGTCAAAAATATATGAGATACATTAGGGATATCGGAAACCGGTGCAACTAGCCTTCAGTAAATGATCATACTTACTGCGTCTGAGTCCAAAGACCTAGAATTCACTATATTATAGTGAATTCTAGGTCTGTGGTCCCAACTCTGTAAGATAGGCAGAAAAGTTGAGCTAGCGCGATGCCAATGCGACTGATGACTGTTGTGATTGGCTTACAGACGACGTACGCTGTCAAATCCTCCAAAAAGCTGTCAAAATGGGAGTAGCTCAGAATACAGAAAAAAAAAACAAACCGCGTCCAACCGTAATTTCAAGCGACGCTCTGTGTTCAAAAACCGAATCAAAAAACCGCGCACGCCTTCTAACCCGTGTAAAGGTGTCGAGCTAGCATTCTACAGGTAGGAACGGCACAGGAAGACTTAGGACCAGTTTTACCGGTTCATGATAGCGCTAAATATGCAGAAATCTGGCAGATTTTTGACAGCGTTTATATGGCGTCATATGTCAGATAACTATCTAACTCATTATCAGGCACCGGTGAAACGGGCCCGCAATATAATTTATTTAGACATTTACACAACACATACGCAATGACTTTCACAGAGTGACTTATCGAAACAGCGGCGGCGCGTGAAACCACACTATTTAAGGGTGGTTTTTGTGGCTGCACTTTTAGGCGATTTGACGCCTTCTTGTTTATTCTGTATTTTGTGGCGAGTAGTTATCTGTGTAAAGGTCCGCTAGCTTATGCACAAATGTAGTATTTTTTTAAATTTACCAAAAGCATGTGTTTTGGTTTGGTGGGTTTGTTTTACATGTTGATTATACATTAATTTATTGATTTGTGCCAAACTTTACGACTTTCTGTGAAACTAGAAACTAGCGTAGCCATACACCTAGGTCTCTGGTAAAAACGCATCAAACGCAATTCGCTCTAAATTAACCATTGTAGAAGATTATATAATGATATAGATTAATGTACCTAGATGACAATTAAATTATATTAGGTAATTTTACATACGCAATACTTAGCAATTTCAAAGTAAGAAACCGGGGCTATGAGGTTGTAACAAAATTAATTATGAAATGAGATAATCTTTTGACTACCATAAGAACCACAATATCATAAAATTTGATTGCTACTACTCTCTGGAATGGCCGTCGTTCCATCATAATGAAGACTGAAAACGGATACCTAATTGTAAATATTTTGTGTATAATTTTTGGAGACATTTTTATCCGCATGTTTTTATTTATTGAATCTGTAACTATTTTAAGAATGTATTATGTAATTTTATAAATAGTACAAACATATTCTTTACAGTGTAATTTTATTTAAGTAGACGAGTATTTAAGAAACTTGCGAATTGTATCCGAATGAGTTACGTAATATTTATAGTTTTGTATAAAAATATACCGAAAATGCATTTATTCTATAGATATTTTAAAATAAAGTTTATATTAAAATTGACATGTCGTTTAAATTGAATAGTAACCTACCTAATTATACACCATTTAATTTTAACTACCAAAAATATTTTAAGGGCAGTGGCGGTAGGGACTACTAATGATTTCTTCTACACTTTCAGATATTTTTTTTTACTTATTTGTGTCTAAAGTTTTATGAGGTTTGTTTTTTCCCAAAAATCCGTATTTTATGGACACAGTACTATGAATCCATAGTGTCAATCTCGTTCGAACTCCATTAAAGGTCGGTTTCTGAGGTCGGTTTATTGAGAGTTTATCTACTCAATTGTACCGTTATTAAATAGATAAACTCTTAATAAATGTACTCAGAAACCGGCCATCATTGACGCACCGCCCGTGCCAACAGCACGTTAAGTTTACGTTTCATAGTCGTACTTTCTCGCTCACACACGCCAAAACTAACATTGAGTTTTCGATATTTCGACCATGATGCAAGAGTTGTAAATATAACCTAACAAAATATGGTGAATATCCCGAAAAGGAAATAAATTTATAATAAATTAAACGCATCTAAATAACTTTAGTAAATACCCACTCTGTTTGAAAATACTTTATTGACGACATGTCTTTAAATTACATCCATAATTTAATTGCACATTACTTCATTCATTTTAATTTTTCATTTCATTGCACAAAAATGTTAAACAATATAACTTTAATATCGAAATACAAATTTCATTAGTATAACAGTAATCAGCATAGTCGAAAAATAAACGCATTACAGCGCAAAATTACACAAATATTTCGCTTTTTTTGTCAGCAATATCACATCAATAACTTTTCACAAACGCAATAAATAAATAAATTGATTAGGTACTACATAAAATAATTTCACAATAATTTAAATATGAATTTTAAATAACACAATAGGGAATATGCATGATTTTTTAAAATATTTTTAATTCACTGATTGCATCCATTTAACACAGTAAAAATATGAAATAATACTGAAAGTGTTCAAATTAAGCAAAAAAAAAAATAGTATTAGCATTGAAAAAATATGAGGTATCTAAAACGCTGCCTAATTTTCGCGCGCCTTTGTGACGTCACAGTGCACCGCACGGTGTCCATAGATGAAATCTTTTTATTAGAAATAGTACGTATTCGTACAACGATTCGATGTGTTTCGCAAATTATAATTTCTCACGCTTATTTTGCATTTTTCATACAATATTTTAACAGATTTAAAAGTATTTATTTATAAAAAAATGTTTAACAAACTATACCAGAACAATAATGATTCCAAAATAAATGATTTCAAGTAAATGTATACTACATGCATATTCCCTATTATATAGAGATTGCCTACAAATTGTCAATTTCATATGGTTCTACTAAAATAGAAAACAAATGTGGCAACTACAATAAATATTAAAATTTGCTATTACAAAATAACATTCTTCCGCATAATGACTCAACTTTCCTAAATAAAAGCGATACCTTGATTCAAAAGAAAGAAAGGAGTACCGCGTATTTTACTAGCACCATACATTTTCTTTAATTTCTTAGCATGAAACCTGCATCGAAACTTTAAATAAATAATTACGACAAAAAGAAAACTTAAAAAAAAAACAACCGACTTCAAAGCCCCGCGAGTCAATCACAGTAGCAAGTTTGAGACGTTTATCGTCATATCTCTGAAGATACTTATCAGATCTCAATGAAATTACAATGGGACCACCTCAGAAACGTACCCTACCGATTACAAAAATAATCATTCGAATCGGTCCAGAACGGAGTAATCGCGAAACATACACACAAAAAAATATACAGACGAATTGAGAACCTCCTTCTTTTTGGAAGTGGGTTGATAAAAATAAGGCTTTGTCAAACATTAGACATAACGCAACGTTCCGTTCAAATATGCTAAACGGATTTTCACGAATCAAAGCTAAAGAACACTCTCGACCAAGGCTTGGAAACCGGGTTAAAATTCAAATCGGTTTGGGCGTAAGTACGTATGAACTTTTTATTTTGGTTTTCGTTCGTTCTATAATTATATTGTACAATATTGTGCAAAGAACTTTTTGATAAAGGTTTCGTTGAATAAACCGGTTTTGAACGGTTTTAGCTTTGGTCAGCGACCACTTTTCAGTTTACAGCCGTGTGTGCACTGGCAGCAAACAAACAACGATTTAGTAATTGTAAATCACATATTGAAAACAGCGGTCGGTCATAAAAATTATACATATATATGGCATGCAAACTTCGAAAAGTGCGAGAACATTATCGCCCGTGCCAAATGCAAGTGAGTACGCGTGAGCCTGTCGCGGAATAAACTGTTTTATAGAGGTTTCAGGTTCAGGTCACGTCAAACGTACAACACCCCTTGTTTTTGGTTCGCGGGTTAAAATATATAGTTTTTTAAGTCTTTTTAAAGTCTATCTGTCTGTATGTCCCTCAATTCGTTCACTTTGATAATATAGTGGAGTAACACAATAAGGCTTATTAAAATCTCAGCTGCAGTTCATTGTTTTTCAATTTCAAACTTATCTGAAAATAAGGTACAAACTACGAATAAATCATAAGTCAGGAACTCTAATTCAGAACAAATTCCACACAAAAAGTGGCCCTCCTTCAAACCAAAAAGACGTAGATTCAAAAAAAGAATCACTTTCGAAGTTACAAATGATTGGCTTGGTGATTGATTTCAATTCGGAACGAAAGCAGGGATTGGTTCGCATTTGTGCTGCAATGTCTGTTATGACAGTTGAGTCAAACAAGACAAATATCCGACTAATGACGCGCTGGACACGACTTTTAACCCCGCCTGCTTGGACACGACTTTTGTTGGGTAATTTTTATTACGCAGTTACTTTTCCTGACATGATTTATTCATAGGGTACAAAACACAAGTCTCGCGCTACTAAAACAAAAGCTAATGCATGGTGCCCGTTAGTTACCTATGTTCAACAAGCGTTAAGTACCTACATTCCTCCACAAGGAGGCCCAGTATATTCAGCTATAAGTTAGATTTACCGTGACGTACTTGTCCGTTGGAATGGCCGACGTGGGAAGATCGTCGAGACGGCGGTGTAGAAGTTATCGCTTGATACAAGCTCCATATGGACAAGGGTCGCATGTAGGCTATTGAACGGTGATTGCCGTTTTCGTATAAGGCTTCAGGCGTTTCGAAGGAAAGCCCCATCTTGCATAGAGTCTCGTAAAGGCCACCCGCTGTTGCGAATGCTTCTTCGTGCATGCCTGTAGAAAAAAAAACAAGTGCTTATACAGTATTACAGTACAGTATATACAGTATTTGAAACTTGGTATAACCTCCTAAGTCCCCTGGTACCAAATTTTGTACAAAATAAAAGTGGCCCTTCAGTCCCAGCTATAAAAAAGTGAGTATAGTAATAAACACCGACAGTACATATTTTGGTACAAAATATTCCGATGCCCTGTGCTACTGTGCCCTGTTCGCGGGTTTAGACCCAAAGTGCATATTTTTGTACAAAAGATAGGACTATTCAATGTATGTCATCGTGGTCTTTACAAAACGTACATACATGTATAAAATGTTTGATGCTACGAGGTAAAGTATGTTCAGGACTGACAGCAAATTTTTATTTTGTACAAAAAAATGTACAAGCGGCGCCTAGAACTTCGATGTTAAAAAAAATCTGGGTCTTAGGAGGTTAAGAGAGGGTGGAATCCTCGAAAATTTAATATAGAACAAATTTTTTTAAGGTTTTGTAGTAAGACGTGCAAACTGCAAGCAATCTGCGTCATGCTAATTATTATGTCACTAAGTTCAAAATTTTCACATTCACAATACATGGCAGTAATCTTATTCAGTATTATTCGAAATATGTAGTGTAATAACTAAAATAAAGTTAATTTACTATTACAAACTTATTATTTGTAGTTGGTGCAATACATTTTGTATGAATCGAACTACGAAGTTAAGTTTGTCCTTTAACCTATTCTGCGAAGTTGTTGCGGAAGCCCCCCCGGTGGGCGAGTCCAACTCGACTTGTCCGATTTTTTATTTCGTACTTACGTTAGATTTACATATAAGAAAAACAAGCAATTAACCACTATCTAAATGTATGGGAAGTAACCAATCAAAAATGACCAATCTTCTGCAAAATCAAGAAAAAAGCGTTTTTGTTCGACCTACTTTCACGTAGCATAATAATCGGTCTGAATGAGAAGCGTTACTAATGTCAAAGCTACAGTCTTCTGAAAGTAATGTAAAAAGTGTATGTCCAACATACCCTCATAGATCATAGTGGCAGCGACACCAAAGGTAACTCCGCACCACATCTCTCCACTCTGCAGCGCTGAGCGGTCCACCCGCGGGTGCGACCCGATCACGTACCCGTTCACAGCGCCCATACCTCCCTCGCACCACTTCTTCACGTTGTACTCGTAGATTGTTGATAGACTCTTGCGAACGTTCAGCGTTGGGAACACTTGATCGGAACAACCGGCTGCTTTTAGAAACCTGGAAATAATAAACAATTTGCACAGGTTACATTCGAGCTTCTTCTTTAATGTTCTGAACTAGATAGATAGATAGATAGATAGAAACACTTTATTGAACACCTTATTAAAAGAAACAGAGTATTACTTAACAACTAATTAAAATAGTGTAAGAACAGGCGGTCTTATCGCTGAAAGCGATCTCTTCCAGACAACCTTTAGATGGAGAAATATGTAAATAGATACGGCGGTGTACAGTGTATAAGTAAATAAGACATAAGCTATTAAAGGATACTAAATTAATACAAATAAAATAATAATAATTACTTTGATACATATACATAATAAATTAAATAATGCATACCTATATATATAATATATATATATGGATATACATATACATAACATATTATTAGGAGTGTATATAACAAACGTATGTAATATAACTAACCAAGATAATACGACTTAACGCGTTCCTTGAATGTATATATAGTTTGTGATTGTTTTATCTCTAAAGGAAGCGCATTCCAGAGTCTGACAGCTTGAACAGCAAACGACTTATCATAGAAAGTGCTGCAATGAGTAGGAATAGAAAGCATTAGATTCTCTGATGACCTTAGCGAATGGGAGTTAGTGGTGTGAAGAAATTCGAAGAGTGCTTTTAGATAGCTAGAAGAAGTGGGATTAAATAAAATATTATAAAGGAGTGACAGAATGTGTGTATTCCGGCGAAGACGAATAGGCAGCCACTTGAGCTTACGACGGAATAGCATGAACTAGCCTACGGTATTGCTCGTAGAGTATAGTAGACTAGTCGGTAATAATGACGGCTCTGGGGTGGAAGTCTCTACGTTGATAGCGATGCGTTCTGTCATCGCAAATGACAGTTGTATATTTGCATCTCTTTTCTTATCGACGATTATCGCTCAGAACTCATCGCTTTTTATGTAGAGACCGTGGCTCTACGTTTATCGACCGAGCCATTGAGCTGCAAATTTTCCACACGTTGATTTTTAATTCCTTTCGAGAAAAACTATTGAGTAATATCGTTTGCGAGTACAGAGCTTTATATTGCAGCAAACACAAGCTCAAACTTCATTCAATAAATAGTTCATATAATACGTTAAAAAGTATCCTATGTCCTATTCAACGATATGGCCTCCACTTCAGCAGATTCGGTTAAAATTAGATTTTAACTTTGAGTTCAACTAAAAACCAAGAGCGTCTACAAAAAAAAAAGAAATTCATTTATCGACACAAAAAAATGTCTCACCAATGTCCCGCTAATTGGTCTGCCATCACCACGTGTTCATTGGTAGGTTTTGTGTCAAACTTATAGTAAGAGCCTTTCCACAGTTTCTCGTGGAAGGCATGTTTGGCACGCTCCAGTAGCTGTGTGAATTCTTTCTCATCCGCTTCGTGTCCTAGAGTGTGCGCCATTGTTTTGACAGCGCAAACTGCCGCCACCCAAAGACCGCCGCAGTATGCGCTGTAAGAGATTTTTACAGTTTAATATATTAGGAAAAAGAGAAATCGAAAGTGAGATGAAAGTTTTGGCAAGCGTTTTTCTTGCTAACAAAAATTGTAAAATTTGAAGTGAATAACAAACATCGTTTTAACCTTAACAAAACCGACTTCAAATGCCTCGCTATAGTAATTTTTAGTAGCAAGTTTGAGATGTTTATTCTCCATATCTCTGGAGATAATAATTGGATCTCGATGAATTTTACAATGGGACCAAACCGGAAGAAGAATACAATCTCAAACAAAAAATAAAAAAGGTGTTCCATTGTATTAATAGACAAGCAAGATTCCACCTAAGGCCATATCGTCGCTTAAAATCAGCGGTGCGATCAATGGACAAGAGCTTGTCTGTCCGGAAAAAAAAACTAAAAATAAACGTTGCCTATGACAATAGGCGTGACGAAAGATTTTGAAATCCCCTTCCATAATGTGGGAACACATTTACTATTCACGAAAAAAACCTATATTTCGGCAATTAACTTAAGTTTAACGAAGTTTAAAGCAATTTTTCTAATATTTTTTCAATAGTGAGCAAAAACAGCTCACATGTGTCATGGCGTCGGCTGTGACGTCACGCATAGGTTAATGACATACTTAACGTAGTAACTATTATATAATCTGTGACAATGAATACACATGGGTTTTCCAAAATTTAATAACATTTTCAAGAAAACCTCATAAGAGGACATAGGCGTGACGTCATGCGCTGTGATTGGTGTTTCAATCAAAATGGCCGATTGCACTATTTTAATGTTTTATTTTATTGAAAATCTTAATAATCTCAATTATTTATATAAAACTAAACTAGTGTTTTTAATTGTTTTAAAATGTATTTTCCCCTAAAATCATCAAATCTGCGATTTTTTGATACAGTCGTCATGCCTATTGTCATCGTAGGTCTAATCAGAGAACCAACCATCAGGGAGTCCATCAACATCCGTATCCCAAAGCGCCGCAACACAAGCCGCGTACATAACCGCGAGGTACCTATTAGCTACATACTTTATGATGAAAGCTATAGTAGACACTTACCTAGGTCCACTCATAACCCAAGCATCGTAAGTCTGATCAGGAAACCCTCCGTTCTCAATGAGTCCATCCCCATCCGTGTCCCAAAGCGCTGCTCTCCTCAACAATGCAACACAAGCCGCGTACATATCTGCGAGGTATTTGCTAGCGTCCCATACTTCTGCAGCGGCGGCCGGTTCTACGGAACATTGCGTTTCGAACACCGCTTGCTGTGGTTGGACGTTTGCGCTGTAAAGGAGCTCTAGGATGCCCGGTGATGGTACAGATGTTTGTTCTGACTGGAAATAAAGGTTAAGGTAGGTAATAGAAGGTATATATAATGCAGGCATTTGATTAGTTAACTAGTCGTGATTTAACCAATCAAATGACTTCATTCTATACTTGGGCACACCCCGGACACTCGCTAAATCTCCATACAAACTAGCGTTTTAACGACCGACACTGTGACACCGACACAGACACAACACACGGCTCGTTTTTCTATACGTGCATTTGTGTGCGTGATGTCTAAGGTTGTCGCCCGTAATCAAAGTATCACAGATTATATAATAGTTACTTCGTACATACGTACTATGTACTGACCGTATGAATATTTTTTGTACACTTACCCAAAAAGCTTTTAACACTAAAAATATTAGTCGCTATTTCGTAAACCATCGTCTACAGAAACATTAAATCGTAGAAATATCCAACACACAACTGAGTAGATTATTATCTCACTCACATTTCACTACATTATACAATTTTTAGATTACACTACATACATATAAATATTATATATATATATATATACTAATATATATAATACTAATATTACTAATATATATATAATATATATATTAACTATATATATATATAATATATAAATACTACGTACCTACATCAAGTTCCCAATTGCTGTGTTATAAAAATGTTTAAACGTGAAAGTTTTTTTTTATATTTTACAAATTAAGCGTTATTTACGCACGAGTATATATATCGTTGTTTCATTTATGAAAATGAATTTAAAAATACGAATATGTAGGTAGGTATACTAATATAATCAAGTGTTTATTATATACCTACGTAATAAGAACCAACGTAAATTTGAACCTCCAGTGTCTACTGGTTCCAACATAAATGTATGAAGTTGATGTTCTTCTCTCCGTGAGTAGTAATTGTTCTATAGTCGTACGCGTGTGGCGTCCTTGCTCAGCGCAGCTCCTCGACAGCTCCGAGTCGGTGGCGGGGTGAGGAAGCCCGGAATTGGTGGGGGGAACAGAGTGTCCGTTCTATACGTAGTATTATTATATTTTCTATGACTTGGGAGTACCTTCTATTCTATAATCTTGATTAAATTAATAAACTCACAAGCATTAATTCTAGTACCAAATTAAAAGCAAAACAAAAATTATTCAAACTGCTAGCTTAAATGGATTACACAATCTCAGAAAATATGAAGTTATGAAGCATAAAAATTTTATTATAAAAACTCACGTTCCTTTTAAACTTATAGATTTAAAAACGGGAATTTAACGTGACTTACGCGATGTCGATATAGCGATCGACATATGTTTCGGCCTCATCCGGAGGCCTTCTTCAGGATCTTGAGTGCGGGGCGCTCGCCGACGCGTTCAACCTCGCACTGCGGGCCGCTGCTCGTGCAGCGCGGGCGGACGGAGCGGGCGGCGGCGGCGGCGGTGGTGGTGTTGGTGGGGGGTGATGATGCGGTGTACATAGTGGAGGCGCGGGATTAGGTTGGAGGGCTTCGTCTTCATCACTGCTGTTTACTTCAGACGAAAACTCATCCAACCGGCAGACGGAACTCAAGGTGTCCTCCTCACTGTTGCCACTGGTGACGTGCTTTCCATGAAGAACGGTTTTCCACGTATGTGACAGGTACCACCCTCTGTCTCTGCTGAAGTTACGACGACGACTGATCTCAATGGCTTCTCGGATTTTGCGGGGTACAAAGTACTTTTCACGCGCCAAAATCCGTGCCTCCGGATGAGGCCGAAACATATGTCGATCGCTATATCGACATCGCGTAAGTCACGTTAAATTCCCGTTTTTAAATCTATAAGTTTAAAAGCATAAAAATGTAATCCACTCAAATAGAAGCTCACGTATGCACGCACATACACCCACACACACGCACGCGCTCACACTCACACACATCTGCGATTGAGTATCATTCTTTAATGCTGGCCCTGAGGTCATGAGAAAAGTCCCAAATTAACAATTAGTAAAGTTATGCTAGTAAGTGTAATAATCGATATTTATTCCTCAGATACTAAGAGAGATGGAAGTATTGAGAAATGGGAGTATTGCCATTTTATCTTTTTCGATTCGGTCGGGACGGAGTTTTAGTATCTATTGATAGGTCGTGAAAATGTTTTGACATGTTTCTGTCAACTGAGCTTATTAGTCCGGTCAATCTAGACCAAAAAATGAGAGTGAAGGTACATACAATCCCAACAAGCTGAAAGTTCAAAACATAATTATAAATAATATTTATAAGTTCCCGATCATTCCCGTGTATGGAAAAAAATGTATTCAATGTTTTGACATCGAATAATTTTTTAACTCTTTGACCTTTGGGTCAAAAAAATGAGTTTTTCGCGATTTTCAGAAAAACGGTAAGTTTTATCATAAAAGTACCTTAGACAAAATTGTAGATCATAAAATTATCTATATAAAATGTATCGATACTTTTTTTTCTACGAGCCACCCTTACCTACACCTTTTACTACACACACGTTTCTGAGATATAACGATTCAAAAAGTTATAAAAGTTGTCATCGTCATAATATATGAGTACGCCACGTATAGGTTTGAACATTTTTTTTTTGTTTCAGTGCCATGTATAGGATGCCCCCCCCCCCCCCCCCTTTCATTTCTCAGAAACGGTGAGGAAAAAAAAGTATTGATACATTTTTTATTGATAATTTTATGGTCTACAATTTTGTCTAAGGTACTTTTATGATAAAACTTACCGTTTTGCTGAAAATCGCGTAAAACACAATTTTTTTACCTTTGACCTTGAATAAAAAAAATTCCATACACGGGAATGATGGGGAGCTTTTAAATATTATTTACAATATTTTTTTGAACAATTTTACTGGTTTTCAGCTTGTTGGGACTTTATGCACCTTCAAATGTCTAAATTGACTGGAATACCTACTCTAAGAAAATTGTAAATTATTTGGTAATGAATTACCTGTTGCTGCTGATTTTGTTCCTGCCTCGAATTTGCAGCTATAGCCGGCGTTTCAGGTTGTGAAACCGGTCCTCTTGTATGTAACGCCCTTTCCCCTCCATCTTTGACATCGTCAATATATGCCATAGACTGGTATCTCTTACTGCCGAAGGGCGCTGTGTGAGCTAGTAATATTCTATAGTCACGTAAAACTTGCAGTATGAACTTTAGGTTCAAATCCTTCCATTCGCTAACGTCGTGGATATTGTAGGCGTTTATGTTAAAGAATGGTGCGTCTTCTGTGAACATTACAATTATATTGTTAAGTTTAAGCTAAATACTTGATTCTTAAGCCGGTATTATAAAACGATATCCAAGCACAGATCCACTTCAAAGATCCAAAGCGCGCCTGTTTAACCAATTAAATGGCTTTTGCAAATGGCCAAGTTGTGAAGTGAAAGTTCTATCGATAAATTATCGATATTCGTTTCATAATGCCCCCACAAGATAAGTGTATTTAGCCAATGTCAATTTTGGCGTAATAGTCACTAAATGGAGAGGACTATGTCTTTAACTTGAAATGTGACTTTGACTCGCCTTATAAACTTAATTTACAAAAACTTAAGCATTTTTATACTTTTACACTGCCTAAATACACTTATCATGTATTGTAGAGCCATCACGAAACAAAAATAATATATCGATAATTGTTCGATGTGAATTTCACAACGTCGGCCATTTGCAAAATCTGACAATTTTATGTCAACAGTAGTTCTAAAGACTCTATGTAGGGGGTGCTTCAAAGCGAATTATGCATCAAAACAGTATAACGTATCTAGCGTACTTGTAACTATACGATTTCTGTGCGAAGAAGTTAATTTAAGGTCTGTTTATAGGATATCTATGCTTCTGCCGGGACTTATACAGTGCCACAAGTATAACTTGGCGGTGGTGGTTTTTGGAACTAATTCTTTGAATTGGAACTGTGAGTTTGACGTTCGAGAGATTATCGCCATTCTATTGTTGATAAATCTGCTACATTAAAATAGTTCAATAATGCCAAAAGTAATTAAAAGTGGTTTAAGAGAAACTGTTATCAAAGTACAAAGTAAAAGCACAGTGGCGCACAGGCACGCCAAGTTATACTTGCCGGACTGTACCAGCCTTAAATGCTTGCATATTTAAAAAAAAAACATTTTTAAAAGGCTTTATGCAATTCAGTTTATCATGATACATAAGTAAAAGCAAGACATAAGCATTCCTTTGTACATGTGTAATTGTTGTACCTCAAATGATATTGCATCTGTTTTAGAAATAACATATTACCTGGATCTCCTAAATCGTGTGGAATGGAGTCTTTTATTTTGAATTTTACACTCTTGCCGTCATATAACGATTGTCTACATTTCTCCGTTTCTAATCCTATACTATCTCTATACATATATTGTAAAACTGTCTGAAAAGAAAAGGGAAGTTTACTTTCTGTGCATAATCGTAGACGTTAAAACTGTCCTGGAATAGTCAGCTCCACACATTTTAATTTTAATTATAAATAGGTTAGCGCTTGACCACTTTATCACCTGATGTTAAGTGACTATGAGATCGGAGATTTAGCGCGCGTACCGATAGAAGATACCTATTCACTCACCACTTTAGGATTCCCAAATTGTACTTAACCGGAAACACACTCAGGCTGGGAGGGAATCCCATTCCGACAATGCGTATGATAAAAAAGAAGTAAATCGGTCTTTGCTGATAGGCGGTAGCAGAAATATCCACCGTAAATCTGTGAGGCCTTTTAGTATCCTTGGTTGACCGATTATAAAATGGGGACAGTGGAACTAGAATTTGTAATTTCGTGGCACAATTTCCGAAATGTAAAAAATAACTACCACCTGGGGGTCTTCAAAGCTCAAGGCAAGCGTGCTACATTTTGGACCACATCGTCACTTAACATCAGGAAAAATATCCGATAAATAAACCGATAGACTCTCACATTTACCCAGTCATCCCACATTTAAAAATAAATTGGCGCAATCGAACTGAATTAGTATAGTATATCTTAAATTGGAATTTGAGGTACATTATAATTAGGGCCCTAAACATAGAGGTAGGTATATTAAATTATGTTCTTACTTGTAAATTAGGCCATAATTGTGCTATAGCGAATGAGGCATAGAAATGGACGTCATACGTATTGTACATTCTATACTCGTGTCCTTCTAAGTAACCAAATAGTCCGAATTCATGCCTGCAAAGTAGAATATATACATTTTACAAAAATGGATGACGCAAAGTATTAATGGCTATCTATTTATACGTAGAGTTGTAAAATTTGGAGGATACTTATGTATTTTGTAAGAGGTCTGGGTTTATTACCCGACTACGGCGAAGCAAAAAGGAGGGTTATGCTTTTGACCGATATGTGGGTATGTATGTGGGTATGTATGTGGGTATGTATGTATGTAAGTAAGTAAGTATGTATGTATGTTTGTATATATGTTCATCTGTTCCCTTATAACTTCTAAACTACTTATCATAATTTGACAAACTAGATGTCGTTAGACGCGTCTTATCTGTTTGCTGGTTATAGGCTATGTGACGTCACAACAAATTGAATGTGGCGCCCCCTAGAGGACACGAAGTCAAGAACTAAAAAAAAAATCACCCCACTTCTCGTGTGTGGTATCATTAAATAAGGATTTTAAAATGAAGGTAGGGTTTGATACATCATATTTTTGTCAAACGTAGCGTTTGCGAGATATATGTCGTCGAAGTAAAGGAAAACTAATTTTTACCCCACGGCGCGGCGTTGCAAAGAAGCAATAGGGAGGGTAATGTGTTTGTTGATCGCTATGTTTGTATGTAAGTATGTTGACATGTAAGCATGTTACATTTATGCAAAAACCCCAAAATACTTTAAATAAAAAATAAGTTCATAAACTAAAACCCGACTACGGAAATATCACGCTCTAAAAAGTATGAAACAAGAAAATATTCTCATCTGAGATCGCTATGTACAAACGATACGATACATATAGAATAGTTTAGCGATCTCAGAATATTTTCTTGTTTCATACTTTTTATAGCGTGATATTTCGGTAGTCGGGTTTTAGTTTTTGAACTTATTTTTTATTTCATCTTCTATGGGATAATCGTGCCATAGAGAAGAAGCTTTGGGTAAGTCACTACCGTGTACCCAATAAATAATTACAAGTATAATGCAATCTACATAAAACAAAGGGAAATAAGGAGTTACCATTTATTGCCTACGTTGTAAAGTTCAAATTGTAATGCATACGTCTTTTTCGAGCCACCTCGTTTTAATCCTGTCGTAGTGACTGAGTGGAGAACTTATTTATGTATCGAAAGATTTAGCGCCAGTTTCACCGGTTCCTGTTAGCGCTACTATGATGAAATCTGACGGATTTTTGACAGCTTTTATATGGTGTCATGCGTCAGATAACTATCTATCGCATTGTCAGAAACCGGTGAAACTGGCCCTTAGGCATTTATTTATAAAGTCATCTGCCTACCTGACCATAGACCCCATCATGGGAATTTTGTTGTCGATGCTACACCCACCATACCTGGGAGGATGCTTGATGGTACTTATTTAAATCCTTCAGAAACACAAGTAAGTGGCAGACATAGTGGGCGGCCTTTGCCCAGCAGTGGGACAACAATAATAATACACTAAATTATTAATATTAAAAACTATTAAAACACTTATAATTAAGATCGACTGATCTCCATACCGCACGAGTCTGTTTAAGTAGCAATGTTTAAGTAGCAGTGATATCTCTGGAGATACTTATCGGATTTTGATAAAATTTAAATGTGATTATGGGACCACCTTAGATATGAACTCTACCTATGAAAATAATAATCATTCAAATCGGTTAAGAATTGGCGGCATAATCGGCGCACAAACATACATAAATACAACACAGATGAATTGATAACCTCCTTCTTTTTGGAAGTCGGATAAAAATAAATAATGATAATAACCTCGGATCAGTCTCTGGGTATTCGTCCGGCACGTCGAACCAGATCGTGCCGCCGTCCGCGACGAAATAAAGCTCGTTCATTAAGGCACTTTTCAACCACTCTGGTATATTGCTGGAACGATAAGAAAACTTAAGAACCATGTTTATTGTCAGTAAGTATTCATCATCATTAGCTGGTGTCAGTCCACTGCTGGACGTAGGCCTCTCCCAAGATGCGCCACTGAGCCCGATCTTCAGCTCTTCTCAGTAAGTATTACATGATGTTTATTATAATTTAAATAGGATGTAGAAATGCATTACATTGCTATACACATCATAGAAAAAAAGAAAGAAAGAAAGAATGAAGGAAAGAAAGAAAGAAAGAAAGAAATAAATAAAGAAAGAAAGAAAGAAAGAAAGAAAGAAAGAACGAAAGAAAGAAAGAAAGAAAGAAAGAAAATAGCAATCGATGAATTAAATGCACAAAGAAAACCACCGTTACAATTAATAAACTCCAATATTATAAATGCGAAAGTTTCTGACTTGTTTGTATATTTGTTTGTTTGGGATTTATTCATGGTCGAACGGCTGGACAGATATAGCTCAAATTTCGCACAGGGACAGCCAGAATTATGGATTAGGCTATAGGATACTTTTTAAAGCAGGCGAAGCCGCGGGACACAGTTGAGTTATATATATCCTAAGCATAAACATACAGAAATAGAGCCACGAATTTTTCAGCTCCCATTAAAAATTAATACATGTACCTATTACTGAAGATGGGTTCTTGCCACTCCGAGAGCAGCTTTTCCCAGTTGCTATAATTTTTGAGAGCATACGCCGCTATCGACGCACCCGCTATGCCATCGCTGCCAAAGTGTTTTGTGTAATACCTGTAATAGACATACAAATATAAAATATGGATACTATCTTTAGATAGTCTGTGCAAAAAGAGAACCGTCGTGGCTTTAGGATGAACTAACATTCAAAGGTAAGGAAGGAAGGTATATACTTACCTAGTTCCACCCGATAATGATAAGAGTAGGTACTCAGGTACCAAGGTATCAAACATTTTTAGACATATTGGCAATGCCAGAGCAATGTTGTCAACGCTAAAAAAACATTAAATTAGAACCATCAACACGCGTGCCCTCAATTTCTATGACGGTTCTCTTTTTGCACAGAATTTATTATTCAACAATATCACTCCCCATCGTCTGTTCCTCCCTCTGTACACTTAGATCTTTTAAACTTATGTAATGGGTTTTAAAGCGGTTTTCATCAAAAGATAGATTGATTCAAGGGGAAGTTTTATAATCAGAAATTATAATAACACGGACAAAATTGCGGAGCGCAGCCAGTAAATGTTTGGAGATAAGAAAAAGTTGTAATAATCTGCCAAGTTGCTTTCTTCCATCTTACGGTGTTCTGGCAGCACACAGCCCTTGAAAGTCAAAGTATTCTTGGCCTAGCGAGTTCACCATCTTCGACTGCTGCGACATTGCTTACCACCAGGTGAGATATGAAAATATAAGATATGAAAAAAAAATCAGTGACCTAATAAAAAAAAGTATTTAACGGCAGTATCAGCCCGGTGCCCATGAATAAACTTACTGGATAATTTGCTTCAATTTCATTAATATTAAGTCACTTGTTAGCTACTTTTGCTTAATGCAATGACACGAAACATTGAATCCATATTATCATACCTTTTATGTACTTTCTTGTCTTTCTTATACTTTATGATGGGCATATCCCAGGCTAGACAGAACTCTGTAGTCCCAGACATCTTCGGCCCCATAGATATGACGCTCGATAACGCCACCGAATCACCTAGTATAAACAGATTTACTTATATAATGTATACGATAAATATTCATTATATCATCTAAGATAAGATACGTTGACCTAGCTAGTCTTAATTTTGGTAAAAAGCAAGGTCAAACAGCACTAGCACAAAATAATGAATAGTACAAGTACAGAAGAAGCACTCCCTTCGCTCCCTGCCATCTCTGCGTGCAAAAATGCAAGACTTAACCTAGTTACAACGTCGGTATCGTTCAAAATACGCTACACGCCTCAGATGCCACCTTGAATTTGCGTCACAGAATAAACTAATAGTAACTGGAAACCGCGTGTTGCGCACCGTAAAATGCACCGTAAGTCCCCGCTGCGAGAGTCGCGCTGTGTATCACTCGATCAGCTCGCGAGCCGTCAGCTGTCTCTTACTGTAAGGTTGAGTGTTGTGAGAAAACAGATTGAATAGTAAAGTTAAGGCGCACGTCCGATCAAGAGCGCGCGTGACACTCTTGACTGAACTTGTAGCCGGCCGGCTGCCGCATATATACTAATATTTTCATAGCTACAGCGCGGAGTGCCAAAGGCCTGGCAGTAGTAAAGTAAAACTCAAAATCGACGATTTACTTAGCAGTTCTATCTCTTTTTTCTTCGCGATTGATAACTATACAAAATTGAATAATTGTCTCTGCTCAAACTACAAATTATTATTAATTTTGTATATGGCTTTTATTTCCCGATAAGCAAAACGCGAATCCATTTTAGACCGTATCGTCACTTAACATTAGCCCCTCTAGGCAAAATCCAATTACCGTCGGCGTTCACGACAAACGCAACTTCAAAATGTATGGGAATGATATTGACAATGACATTTGTTGTGGAAAACGAAATGCAATTTCTATAATTTTCAAGTTGCGTTATATTCCTTTTAAACTAGGTTGATTGAGTTTAGTGTAACTATAGAAAATAATAATAGACGATTAACGTTAGGTAGGCCCAAACCCAGTGGTGTCTGTATCAGCTGAGGTTAATCTCAATTGTTATGATCATTCCCACACCACTTAGCACATTTGATATACAGATACATTACCTATGAACCTGCACAAAGCATTTTGCTTTTTTTTACTTGCCAGAATCTGTGCTGCTTGACACGTACAATCCGGAGGTCTTCTAGACGTGACTTTACAAGTATTTATATATTTAATCACATCGTCACTTAGCATCAGGTATGATAGTGGTCTAACGCTTGCTTATGTAGAATAAAAAAATTAAAAGTCAAACACTAATAAATACTAATAGTAGCAATACACACTAGCCCAATTGCCCAAATTCGACTATCCTACAATTTGCTTTTACAGAGTTCCAATACATACAGCCCGGCTCCATCGTCCATCGATCAGCTCGATTGTACCATATTATTGCTTAGTCGCCGAAGATACGCAAATATACCAAATTTAAGTCCAATCAAACGTCGGGAAATGGTACTAATTTACCTTCCAATATTTGACCCACTCAATCATTTATATAAAACATACTAACACGACAAGTTAAATAAAAGCTTGTAAAAACTATGTAGTACATTGATGGCCAGTTCCATCGGTTCCTGATAGCCTTATCAGGAACTAATCTGACACATTTTTGACAGCTTTTGTATGAAGTCATCTGTCAGATAAATATCTGTCACTTTATCATAAACCTATGAAACTGGCGCTGAAAGTTAAGTAAAGTATCTGATTAAAATACGTAAAGCTTATAATACGCTACCAATAATTATCAATCGATCACTGTTATCTATTCGATAATGAATTTGACACGGTAATGTGCATGCTGACCGCAAAAGTCACAAGATTAAGTTTATTGCTATAGATAGGACATCTGCAATAATTAATTCTTTGTTAGTATTACTGTGTTAAAACACAGGTTTTAACCTAGTGTGGAACTCAGAGCTCAAGTAACATGTTTAGTTTTTCTTTGGTAATAAACGTAATATTTATTTTATCTAGACGGTTCATTTATATCTTTCAAAATCTTTGTGGACAATATAAATACTTTTCATCCAGTCTATCCCAAAAACGATGTTTGGTTTCTCGATAAGAGCACGCAAAATTTCCATAGAAAAGTTTCATAAGTGTTATTCGCGTTACCTTGTCCCTGATAAAGAACGACGCACTCGCACGACACTGGTTGAGAAAATTATAGGAACGTAAATAACAGCCGGTATATTAGTAAGACTAGAAGTGCCCCGCGGCTTCGCCCGCGTTAGAAACTTCTTTTATTTACTTAAAACTTTTCTTTTGTAAAAACTATTCTTTCGAAACGATAAAATAAGAATTAGCCAAATCGGTTCACCCGTTTTCATGTTATCGCGTGACTAAGGCAATTCGGGATTTATATTTATAAAAACCGAAAAACCCAAATTTTCAGACCCTGTTACCTACCCCATTTCAAAAAATCCTACAACACGTACTTTATCTCATCTTATTTCGCCATACAAACTTTGAATCCCCGTTCAGTATCTGGGAGGAAATTTTAGAAAATCCCTTCTGAGCAGATACCTACGTTATAATAACTATCTGCATTCAGCGCAATCCGATACAATATTGATTTTTAGACTTTGTTACACCAGTTTATCCCGTTAGGGTGGCATTTTGAAAAAGTCTGAAACTCGTATTTACTTATTTATTTACTTAGAAGTACTTGTGTGAAATGTCGAATAAAATGACTATCCAAACTTTGAACGCCCGCATCATCCCCTTGAAGAGTGAATTTTAAAAAATTCTGTCTTAGCGGATACCTAAGTCAAAATTACTATCTGCATGTCAAATTTCAGCGCAATCCGAAACAATATTGATTTCAGACTTTGTTACCCCACTTCACCCTTTTAGGGGTGGAATTTCGAAAGAGCCTGAAACACGTATTTACTTACTTAAAAACTTGTGTTAAAATTCAAATATAAAAGAATATCTAATCTTGTTTCTCCATACAAATCCCCGTTTCATCCCCTTCAGGGGTGAATTTTGGAAAATACTTTCTCAAAGGGAACTTCGTAATAACTATCTGCATGCCAAATTTCAGCACAATCCGAAACAATATTGATTTTCACACTTTGTTACCCCATTTCACCCTCTTAGAGGTGTAATTTAAAAAAAACCTGAAACACGTATTTACTTATTTTTTTACTGGAGCACTTGTGTGAAGTTTCAAATATTAAATACTATCTGATCTTGTTTCTCCATACAAACTTTGAACCTCGTTCATCCCCTTCAGGGGTGAATTTTGAAAAATCCTTTTTCAGAGGTAACTAACGTTGTAATAACTATCTGCATGCCAAATTTCAGCGCAATCCAAATTGATTTTCACACTTTGTTAATATTGATTTTCACACTTTGTTACCCCATTTCACCCTCTTAGGGGTGGATTTTCAAAAAAACTTGAAACACGTATTTACTCATTTGTTTACTGGAGCACTTGTGTGAAGTTTCGGACAGAAAACACAATCTTATCTTGTTTCTCCATACAAACTTTGAACCCCCATTTCAACCCCTTAAGGGGTGAATTTTGGAAAATCCTTTCTTAGTACACCCCTACGTACTAAGACAAATATACCCTCCAAATTTCAAGTCTCTACGATCAGCGGTTTAGGCTGTGCGTTGTCTGTCAGTCAGTCAGTCAGTCAGTCAGTCAGTCAGTCAGTCAGTCAGTCAGTCAGTCAGTATGTCAGGACAAAGATTCTTATAGTATTAGAAGATAATGCGTCTTTCAATATTACTCTTTGCAAAAACCTCAGTAACCTCACCTATAAAGGTTTTGGCCTGTATAGCAGACGTCAGAAAAGTTACCATCAAGCTTTAGAATAAGACTCTAGGCTCATGCTCTATTTTTAAGACTTGTCGACCGGTAAGAGTTTTGCTAGTTTACCTGTACATCATTTTTAAGCTTATACTCACAAATGGTGTACCGTCCTATGCGGGCTATCATGCTTGTCTGAAATTCAAAGGCGGCAGTACGGTGAGGCGACGGAGATTGCACAATTACTTCAACCCGTCTTTCAAACATAAAGATACGGGAGATAAGATAAGTACAATAACGTTTTTAATCGAGTACTATGAATATTATGCTTCTTAAAGTGTTATCTACACTTTATATTTTTGTACATTATTAGAGTACTTGTACTTGTAGAACATGTAGTGATGTGCAAAGGTAAGGCTGTTAAGAGAACTATTACAACTCTATGCTGAAACTTCTTTATACTTACATTTGTAAAGTTTCTTAGGTTTTTCTTTTTTTTCTTTCTGTTCCTTGCTATCCTTATCTGGTAGTTTAGGCGGTGGAGGTGTGAGGCTGGGATCCGGCGCCAACTTCCCATTCTGTTTGAGACAATCCCAAACATAGCCCGATGTCTTGGCAGCGTTCCATAAACAATATGCATCGTGTATCGTCTCGTCTTCTTGCTTCTTCTTAGCTATCGTGAATGTGCAAGGAGTGTCACATATCTTCTGTTCTAGAGTGACACCGCATGTGTAGTCAGTTGAGTATCTTTCTAATTCTAATTTACCTGGAAAGAAACACGTTTTGAAAATTGAGTACGTGTATGTAAAATTAATGCTTATTATGAGAATTAAAGACTTGTTCTGCTTTCTTTTGTATCGATTTAGAGTGAAATGTGTGTGTTAGCTTTTGTATTTAGGGTTCCGTACCTCAAAATGTAAAAAAGGAACCCTTATAAGTATAGTATATAAGTATATATCACTTTCTTGTCCGTCTGTCCGTGTTACCACCGATTTTCTCAGGAACGGGTAGACCTAGCAAGTTGAAATTTATACCATATACTGAGGTCTATAGTCTTTATTAGGTGTATAAAATCAAGGTCCTGAGTCAACACGATAATAAGATATGGGCAAAATTAGATTTTCGTGAAAACTTGTATGTTAAATATTATGTTTTCTTTGAAGTGTTACACACTTAATATTTTTGTAAATTGTTAAACACAATCCAAAATTTCATCGTACCAACGGGACTTGAACCCGCAACCTCCGGAATAACATGTTTCGGTGCTTAATAAGTAGTCATAGATGGCGCCACCAATGCATAATTGGGTTAACAAATGCAATCCACTAATTTCGTCGTAACGTTACTTCGCACCATGGCTTAACTGGCAAAGCACCGGAACATGTTATTCCGGAGGTTGCGGGTTCAAGTCCCGTTGGTACGATGAAATTTTGGATTGTGTTTAACAATTTACAAAAATATTAAGTGTGTAACACTTCAAAGAAAACATAATATTTGATTTACGCAGTGCAACATCTCTCGTCGGATTTGAAAACTGTAATGATTTCTTCCGAATGATTAACTTACGTAATAAGTAGTCATAGATGGCGCCACCAATGCATAATTGGGTTAACAAATGCAATCCACTAATTTCGTCGTAACGTTACTTCGCACCATGGCTTAACTGGCAAAGCACCGGAACATGTTATTCCGGAGGTTGCGGGTTCAAGTCCCGTTGGTACGATGAAATTTTGGATTGTGTTTAACAATTTACAAACTTGTATGTTCCAAAATTTACCCTAACTTTTTTTATTTTTCGGAATTTTTCCTTTAC
The DNA here is from genome assembly GCA_954871355.1 of Cabera pusaria. NCBI lineage: Eukaryota > Metazoa > Arthropoda > Insecta > Lepidoptera > Geometridae > Cabera > Cabera pusaria. The sequence continues at coordinate 12,262,334 of OX940893.1, forward strand.
CTACTTGTGCTGGAAGGCCTTGGCTTTTAACAAAAATTGACAATTCTAGGTCAACCGGAAGTACCCTATAGGTTTTGGGTCGAAAACCTTCTGTAGTAGAAAGAGTACTTCCCGTCCTACTACAGAATCATGAAATTTGTCAAGGTCTTGAAGCACTTATAAAGGAATATATCTAAAAACTGTAAATATGTAGGTAAATAACAAAAAAAGGTAAATTTACTATAATAAATTTATTGTTTGAAGTTGGTGCAATACATTTTCTATGGATCGAACTACAAAGTTAAGTTTGTCCTTTAACCTAGTCTGAGAAGTTGGTACGGAAGTCTCGGTGGGCGGGTCCAACTCGACTTGGCCGGTTTTTTAGGGTTCCGTACCCAAAGGGTAAAACGGACGGGACCCTATTACTGAGACTCCGCTGTCCGTCTGTCTGTCTGTCTAAATAATAGAGGGACCCCATACAAGAAACGTGTTTTTTTCGGCATTTCACGCTGGCATGGCGTTATAAGAAATAAAATGTTTATTAATTATTATTTTTGCCAGCGAAAAATGATAGTGGTATTTTTTTGCTCGATCTTATAAAATACTGTAGTGTGGACGGAACCCTACGAGTGCGAGTCCGACTTGCACTTGGACAGTTTATTTTTATCTGGCTAAAGATATTCTACGTGAGTGATATGATAGCTCAGCTACAAAGCATATTATTTTTCAACCGACTTCCAAAAACAAAGGAGGTTCTCAATATGTCTGTATGTTTATTTTTTGTGTGTATGTTACGCGATTACTCCGTCAATTCTAAACCGATTCGAATGATTATTTTTGTTATCGGTAGGGTACGTTTCCTAGGTGGTCCCATTGTAATTTCATCGAGATCTGATAAGTATCTCCGAGATATAACTATCAACGTCTCAAACTTGCTACTGAAATTGACTAGCGGGGTATTGAAGTCGGTTGTTCTGGTTTTTAAACTATCTTAATGTTTGAAATAAAAAGAGTTTTGTTATGCCATAAAATCATGCACACGATAATCTCTCCTGCATAGCTATCATTTCAATAGGACACATTCGAAATCGGAAGCGTCATTATAATTTTTAAATATTGATTAATCCGTGAGCTATTTGGTTGCCAAAAATCTTTCCGAATAGAATCACAGATTTTTTCGAAAAGAAATTTCAATATTCTTCGATCAGAACATTGTGATTTGGAAAGATCCGATTAAAATAAATATACTAGAGAAGTTGAGAGAGACAAAATAAAGTAATATTAATTGTATAATGATTTGAATATAATTTTAAGAGAATTTAGCTACCATTGCGTCATTAGGAACAAACAGGTATTCATGTCAAGGCATACTAAAGCTCAATCAAATACAATAATCAAATTAGCCTCGCCCTTAGCAATAATTAACTTCGACTATTTCTAGAGACTGAAGCGAATGACTCAGATTCGGGCGTTCGGCATTGTTGCTATCACGCTTATAGATTTACGAACTGTTGAACAAACGTTAATTGAGTTGTAATTTTAGACCTAATTAATACCTAATACAATGAAACCCTGTAAGTGTGTTTCATACAGTAATTATTAGTCATGGTTTTCGGAAGTGATAATTAATTCGTAAAACGATGTTTTGATGGAATCAGTAAGAGCGTTATTATGATAGAATCGAATAGAAAAATTCCGTAGGTAAGAGTTTTTCTTTCTGATATTTGGACTCAGTGAATAATGTTTGCGTAAAGTTTATATACACTTATATTTTTTATTACTACTCAATCTCACGCAACGGCTGTTGAGAAATATATAGTACTTTTAACCGACTTCTATTGGATGGATCGATGTTTACATATTTTTTATGTATGTTCGGGCATAACTCCGTCATATATAAAACAGATTTAAAAAAATATTTTTGTAAATTGTTAAACACAATCCAAAATTTAATCGTACCAACGGGACTTGAACCCGCAACCTCCGGAATAACATGTTCCGGTGCTTTGCCAATTAATTTTGTATTGTGTTTAACAATTTACAAAAATATTAAGTGTGTCACACTTCAAAGAAACATAATATTAAAAAAATATTTTTAAGAACAAACAATTGTGTTTAGTCCGTGATAAAATGTTTACAACATATTGTAAAATTTATGAATAAGAGAGGTATAATATAATTTTGGCAAAAAACCTCAATGAGAATCAAACTTAAAAATTCAATCTTGTTATTTTTTATGATAAGGACTATCGGCATTATCTGCTTCATCGTATATATTCAACGATTAAGTATGATATTCAGTATGAATTCGGCAATAATGCAACATGACTGTGATATACACATAACCTCGATCTAAAATACTGGATGTCATATAGAATTTATCTAAAGCTCATAGAGCCAATGAGCTGTAGATCTCGCGTCTGTCTATCTACGAAAGCTTAAAACTGAATAACACACCCCCGACCCTTGCAATTAATTGAATGAAAAAGTTGTTCGGACAAAAAAGTTGCGGCTATAGTAGCAATGAGTTTTGTGACACTTATGAACATTTTTCGAAATGGCTGTAATATGACATGGTGATTTTTTACGTTTTCAACACCTATCAAACATCGCCATTTTGAAAAATGTCCAAAAACTAAATCGACAAAGAAAATCCATATAATTGTTGAACCTGCTTAGAAAAATCAGGAGAATCAGTTGAGAAATGTGACCTGTAGAGGAGAACAGTTTTTTATCCGGCCATCCGCCGAACATATGAAAAAACTTTTGCCCGAGCTTAAACGAAGGCGCCTTGCGCTCGCTCGGTCAATACTCTAATATTAATGTAACAATTTTTGATAATATGTAGAGTAAAAATAACTTACTACTAGATTTACTCTTATTAGAGTTGGCGAGTACTTCTGTCCACGTGAATGTGATGCTCACATCCCTACGTTCATCCGTCAAATTGACTGCAGAGAACACAAATACAGCACACGGAAGGCTACTATCCTGTAAATAAAATAAGATTAAGAGTTAAAAAACTAAAAGAACGGACTTCAATGCCGCGCTATTTATTTTCTGTACTAATTTTGAGGTGTTTATCTCCATATCTCTGGAGATACTTATAAGACCTCGATGAAATTACCATGGTACCACACTTGGAATATCTCCTTTCTAACAAAAAAATAATAGTCAAAATCGGTTCATAAATTACGAAGTTATCCGCGAAGAAACATAAAAAAATATATATATCTCGAATGTCGAATTGAGAAACCTTCTCCTTTTTTTTAAGTCGGTTACCAAGATAAAATAAAGAAAACACATTCATAAAAACAAGGTTTTAGCATAAACGCGACATGTTTTTCGTCATGTGTAGTTAAGAGTCATTATCAATAATTAAATGATACTGTATTATCATCCGATTTAGATATGTTTTATTTATATATTACAAATTTTCAGTTTAATACAACACCGGCAAGTCAAATTTAACTTGTAAGATTTGATGGGACAGGAAAACTGAGTAAACACTTGTAATTATCATAACTTTATGAAATGGGAACTATTTAAGAACCTGAAAAAACTAGTCAAGAAATAAAGCTACTCTGAAATTAATAACTAAGGTCCAGTTTCTGGTAAGCCTGTAGGAACTTATCTGACATATTTTCGACGGATTTTGAGAGCCTGAAACTTGATCACGAATCGGTGAAACTGGCCCTTAACCTTGGTTTGTGTTGGTAACTTTTTAAACATATATTTTTAATTTACATTTTTATAATTTAAACAAAGTAAGTAAAATTTAAATTCAGTTCAGTGCCTAAAAGTTTTAAAATCGCTTAAGACTAAAGAGTTATTGGATAACATACTTATTTACTATTGTGTAAAAAACTTTTTGGCGACGATGCAGTGAAATATTAACACATAAAGGCGTTTATTCTAACAGAAATAAATTATTTCTTTTATTTTTAGCTCATAATTTTTAACAGCTTAAGTAGGTAAATCGTTTGATGAAAGACGCACGTGTGTAATTTTAACAATCATAATATGTATTTGGTAATGATAACATCACAATTTTAATACCCAGAACAAAAGATACAGATAACATGGCACTATGAATTGAATATAGAAAGTTTTTATTAATATAAAATTAATTAAAGTGACGACAATATTTTTAGAGGCCGAAGTCAAACAACTAGTCAATTTTAACCTGATATTCAATGGACAGTATAAATTATTTAAGCTCCTATACAATTTTCTGTCAAATTCACACTGTAACAGTTATAACGGAATTAATACCTAGTAGATTTCATGTCAAGGACTTTATCCGTCGAAAATGGTACAGTAAATCTTGATTTTAAATCGATATAAATCGCATTGGTTGTAGGAGTTCTAAACTAATTTAGAACACAGATTTTTCGTCTAGTATTAGGTAAGAATGGGTAGATTATTGACTTGGTATATAAGTTAAAAAACAATAATAAAATATAACTTTTTTTTTTACTTATTTTAAACCGCTATCAACTGTTGATAAGCGACGATGTGGTCGATGATAGTAGTACGTTAGGTCTAGAATTGGCACCACTGGCTCTCAAAAATAATCTTATAATTACCTTATAATTGTGAGGTATAACAGGCGATATCTGCCTACAGACGAGCTTCACTCCGTATTTGGATAGATCGTAGGTGGTCCAAGCCCGGGGATAAAGCCCAGTGTATTCACAGTCTGCGCCATTCACATTCCATTCCCATTTCGCTGGCGCTTTCTTTGGTTTTCTGGAACAAAAGGACTACTGTAAATTAATATGAATTTTATAGAAAGTCAAACAATATTGAGCTCTACGATCTATCCATAAATACATAGAATTGATTGATGAAGCACAATTATCAGCTTAGTTAAATATTTAATACACAAAAATGGCCGGACTTATCGCTACGATCCTTTGGATGGAGAATAGAATCCATTAATATGGACTAGTATTACAGAATAAATAGTAGTACAACTAGTACTTGAATTATCTGTATGTATATTCTGTTACATATTCATATTAGTCGCAGAACCAATAACCGATGGGGTAAACGAGTCCTTAAGTGGAGATCACGTTTGGGAAAACGTAAGTGGACGCCCTCCGGCGAGATGGAGCGACGCTCTGCGCAAGGTAGCTGGCAGTCATTGGATGCGAAAAGCTGAAGATCGGGCTTAGTGGCCAGCATAAGAAAAGGCCTATGTTCAGCAGTGCACTCGCACAGGCTGCTTGCTGCTAATGATGACGATGATATTCTGTATGTATATCGCAATGTTAGATAAAGGGAAATGCGAGCGTCTGAAAAATATTTGCTAAAGACTTTTGCAATATGAATAAGCAACCAATGAAAGAGTTTACTTTTTTTTAAAAAGCGGCTTAAAGTGTTTGTATTGTGTTTAAAGTGTAAATGGTGCACGGGGAGAATTCTCGGCTTTGACGCCAGAGGCAGCGGGTTCAAATTCCGCCGTGTAGTCACCAATAGATTTTTTTGATTGAACAGTCATCAACAGATCAGTGAATGAAAGACATCGTTAAGAATTCTCCGGCATGGTGGTAGGACACTGTCTAGTGTCCGTCTGGTCTGCTTCCACTCAAATTGGAAAATCTGTCGCTAAATATCTAAGTGTTGCAGCAGCTGTCCTTAAGTAAGAGCCAAGAAATCTAAGCCTAGCCAGACCATCCTCAACCGCATCATCCCTTACCAACAAGTGAGAGTAAATCGCTTTTAGCCTTTACGACAAAAAAAAGTTTCAGGCTAAAAGTATATTTTCATGTTGCACCTAGGTACAATTGAAGTATGCAAAAACACCAAAAACTGAAAAAGACTATGTAAATTTGGCATCAAAATACCAAGCGTTATATCTTATCAATCGAATTCCCCATTAGTAATGTAGAGTGTAGTGTATACTCCGTATACTCGGATATAGATATCAAACACAATCAGCCTGTAGCAGATAGGATTTTTATCAAATATAGTCCCACAAAGTATACACAATATAGAATGGGATTTATTTTAAGGCAAGGGCTGTATGAAAAATAACATTTTCGCTAGAAATAACTCTAGGCAGGGAAGAGGGAGTTTATTAATTAGGTAAATAGGTACGCTTTTCATATGCGCCCAAGAAATGTATGGCCTTAGTTCAAAACTTCTATATTATATACAGTCGTGGTTGCAACCTTGGGGAGACTCATACAAAATAAACCAGTTTTTCATTTAAGGCTTCTCAAGCTCTGCGGCATGCCATAGGAGAGGCCTATGTCCAACAATGGACGAATACTGTCTGTTAATGATGATGATGAAGGTAGGAATGCCAGGTAAATTGTCAACATAGTTTTTTTTTTGGTTCGTTGGCGTTCACAATTGTTCCTTATTCGTCTTCTATCCAATTGATGCTACAAAAAAATCGTGTTTGTAAATTTTATTAAGTACTGAAATTATACTTATATACAAATTAAATATTTTAATTTTAATGATGCCACAGAATAAATACTATAACAATTTGTGCATGAGTATGCGATTATGTTAGGCATACTATTAATCAATATAAAGTCCCACAAAATAATGAGTAAAAAGCATTAAATGGCAAAACTGGTTTTACTTTGTATGAATTTCTAATAGTTTGTGTCCACTGACCGAATGTAAGTAGGTACTTATAAATAAATAATAATACTTGGTTTCGTATTCATAGAACAACCAAATCGTTGCGGCGCGAATCGGTTCATAGTCTGTCGTAATAGCAATAACTTTATCAGCATTTCATTAAATGTAAATCGTTATCAGTCGTAAAAGTTTTACATCAAATATATTAAAATAATCTCATCGATTATGTACCGATTAAAAACCTTCTTTCATAATAATCAGCTGCGATATTGCCAATCTAATACGATCGTTTAAAAAACTAAAATAACCGACTTCAAATGCCGCGCTAAAATTAATTTTCAGTAAAGCTTGAGGTGTTTATCTCTATATCTCTGGAGATACTTATCAGATCTCGATGAAATTACAATGGTATCACCCTTGGGATATATGCTTTCCAACAAAAAAATAATAATCAAAATCAGTTCATAAACGACGAAGTTGTCCGTGAACAAACAATAAAACTAGCCAAGTGCGAGTCAGCATCGCGTCATATAACGCGAAACATAACAGAGTTTCAACCTCATATATTTGATTAATTGATATTACCAAGAATATTTGGTTTGGTCGCGATCTATAAAGACGGGGCTCGTTTACTAGCGCCATCTATGTCATTTTGCCGAAACTAATTAGATAGATGGCGTAGAAATACACCATCTGTGAAAATTTCAACTGTCTAACTATCACGGTTAATGAGCTATAGCCTGGTGATAGACGGACAGACAGACAGAAAGACAGACAGACAGACAGACGGACAGCGGAGTCTTAGTAATAGGGTCCCGTTTACCCTTTGGGTACGGAACCCTAAAAAAAAATACATATACGGTCGAGTTGAGAAACAGTAAGTTTTTTTTAAGTCGGTTAATAAATAGTTCTCAGCAGTTTTACTAGTAGGTATAAATTTCGATTCCGTGTTCATAAGACACTAGCAGCCCGCCCCGGCTTCGCACGGGTAGAACATATATGCCTACAAAATTTGCATCAGTTTGTTGCATCGAATATAAAATATGAACATATTTAACAATCATCGTCATATTTCATCCAATTTACACAAAACCTTAACGAATTATGCACCTAAACCTTCCTCATAAACACTCTGGCTATTGGTGAAAACCGCATGATAATCCGTTCAGTAGCTATTGAGATTATTGCGAACAGACAGACAGACGCAGTGATGGACTTTGTTTTATAATACTTACGTAGTGATATTGGACGGCCCTTTGGCGTAAAGGATAGTTACCCTGATTCTGACCCGACGGTCGTTGGTTCTAATCCTAGCTATGAAAGTATACCTACCACTGAAAGTTTTATGTGCATTCATGAATCATGAGTTTTTGTACAGTGGTAGTGGGATCATTAAATCTACCTAAAAGTAGCTTACCACCAAGGAGAACATCTGCCGCCGTAACCTTACGGCGTTCCCCGACGCAAAATGTAGGGGTAATATACGTTTAACGTGTGTATCTGTGTGTCTGTCTGTAGCATCTTAGCACCTAACCGAATGAACCGATTTTGTTTTTATTTTAGATTTTTTTTTTGTTTGATAGATGTCTTCATCGAGAGTTTTCTTAGCTTTGATTCATGAAAATTTGTTCAATCGTTATAAAACTATGAGCTATTTTCTAGTTAATTGCGCCATGAAATCAACTTTCATAGGTCTGATCAATTCGAAAATCTTCTTCTTCAACGATATTGTAAGAACATGGACTCCTGGACTCTACAGAATACTCAAATCATCACCAACTTACAGCTCAGATTTTAAATGTCGTGTTTAGAGTCATTGGAATGCTTTTAATGATGTTATTTTTCAAAAAAAATAAAACCGACTTCTTAACCACAAAAAGGCACTCAAAAGCGAAAAATAATTTACTTAAAATTATTATAAGCGTTACCCACGTCTCTATTTGAAGTCGGTGCCAGCCAAGTCTAATAGGTAGTAGATAGATAATACCTACGAGTACATGTATCTACCTACTTACTGACCTACATGTACCTACTTACTACTACTACATACATAGCATCTATCTAATATCCAATAGACTTGGCTGGCACCGACTTCAAATAGAGACGTGGGTAACGCTTATAATAATTTTAAGTAAATTATTTTTCGCTTTTGAGTGCCTTTTTGTGGTTATGAAGTCGGTTTTATTTTTTTTGAAAAATAACTTATTTTACCCTTTTTAGTGCAAAAAAAGTTTTAATGAAATTACATGCATCTATTAAATTTCGTGTCTGGGCCGTTATACACTGACGGATATATACTTTTTGAAAATTTCAAGTGTGTACCTATAACGGTTAAGAAGATACAGATCTGTAAAGTGCGCACATATAGACACACAGACGGACGGACGGACGGACGGACGAACAGACAACAAAGTCTCAGAAAGTGTTCATTTGGTAGCCTTTGGGTTCGGAACCCTAAAAAAATTGACTTTAAATGCCGCGCTAAAGTGAAAATATTCACTAGTAATAATGATGTCATCAAGGTCTCATAGGACAATGTCCAAAATGGCCCTGTGCAATAAAAGCATCTGACACACGATAATTAATTGTCTATTTTATTACAATAATTCCAAATACTTTTATAACACGGACTAGTTGTATTCCAAAATGAATATAATAAAGTATTATTTGCGATTATTAACATTAATTGCCGCCATATGGCCAACAGGGTACTGAATCACTCTACTACGTTATAAGAGGCACTTCCCTATATTGTGGATACCCGAATTATGTAAGCACTGTGTAGCCAACCTAACAACGGAAAGTATTATTTACGTAGTAACTATTATATAATATGTGGTTTATGCTTATAATTTTTTTTTGCTGTGTTGATTGGTACAAAGTACGTTCATGATTCTGAGTTATTTAATTATGTATGCAGTGTCGCGGGACTGAAATGGCCGCCATCTTCGCCAAATGTCATGTCATGTCAAAAAATATTAGGTATGTTTAAAAAAGATTGCACTCTAACAAGACTTTGCCCGGTAGAACATTCCTGTGAAGACAAATTATTTATATTTATACATAATTATTTATTTATTAATATATAATTATTTATTGAGGGCCCGGTGGCGTAATTGGGAGAACAGTCGGCTTTGATGCCGTGGTACCGAGTTCAAACCGCCGTGCACCAATGAATTTTTCTATCGAAAAATATATGTGCGCTTCTCACAGTGGCCCTCCGGTGAAGGAAAACATCGTTAAGAAACCAATAACCCCCGCATGGTGGTAGAACATATCTAGTGTCCGTCTGGCCAGCTACCACCCTCATGTCAGAAAATCTGTCGCCAAACATCTAATGTGTTCCGGCAGCTATCCTTGAGAGCCAGTTCCCATTCTAGTCCACTTCTCTATCTTCGACCGCATCATCACTTAGCAACAGGTGAGATAGTAAATAATAAATAAATAAATAAATTCTTTATTTCTCCAATATACAATGTTGCCAATACAAATGATTCTTAACTAAAGTGAGACTGATGCCTGTGGTAGGTTTTACAGAAAAACCTGTATTACAGGACACCAGGACTCCCCGCTTATAATGATTCTAGTGTTTGGCATTATTTAATTGGCATAGTGGTCAAACGCTTGCCTATAAGATATTACAAAATAAAATTCCCCACCTTTATTTCTATCTCGCTCACAGTTACCGTAAGAATATCTTATATGCAATAGCAACCTCCATTGTGTATAATCTTCTTGGGACTCTTCTACTAAAACTAGTACAATCTCCTATGTTTGGGGTATTTATCTCCATATCTCTGGTGATACTAATCAGATCTCGATAAAATTAAAATGGGACCACCTCGGAAACGTATCCTACCAATTAAAAAAATAATCATTTGAATCCGTTCACAATTGATGGAGAAATCGCGTAACATACACAAAAAAAAAAAAAAAAACATACAGACGAATTGAGAACCTCCTCCTTTTTTGTGAAGTCGGTTAAAAAGATTATAGGTACATGGATCAGTAGGGGTGGTTTAAAATATTATATTATTATATAATTATATAGATGAATATTATTTTATACAATAGATCATATTATTATACTACTATATTGACTTCAAATTGATTGTGATCGGTGGGGATCTACAGCATAGCTAAGCTTATAATAATATTTTCGTAGTAACTATGACCTAATCTGTGGTTTCACTGCAAATATTTTATTAATTTTGCGATGTGTGTATGTGAAATTCGTGATATCTTCTAGAGTTTTCATTTGAATTATATACTGTAAAGGACAATTTTAATCTATGTTGCCAAGCTAATTAACGTAATTATTTGGATAAGGATTAATACTATATACTTGAAAATAGCCTTGGAAGTTATGTAATATTTTTTAACAAATATTTTAAGATTAAAATGGTTACTGTGAGTCAACCTTAAGAGATAGACATATGCTGTCGCGGACTTTTTTGTAGGTCCTATTAAGTTGTACAACTCTTGCAAAGAAAATATTCTTCTATCTATTTTCAATTAAACAGCGTTCGTAAGAAACGTGTTTTTTCGACCGTTTTTTTGCCGACTTAGGATGCAAATTAGGTCTCCCCGAATGTACCTTTGATTTAAACGGCATAATATATAGCCTATTTTCATTCCGAAAGTCCATTCTATGTATTAGTGAAAGAATTTTTTAAATCCGTTCAGTAGTTTTTGAGCCAAATCATTACAAACATACAAAAATACAAAAATACAAATGTTCTCTCTTTATAATATTAGTATAGATAACCATATCTAACCACCTGCAGTGTACCAGTAGGTAGAGGCTGACGATAATAATGAAGAGACAACCTAAATAATTATAGCAAATCACTGGAAAATAGCCTATAATAGCCTATTATAGCTTTTTATCGTTACAGAAATTTCAACTATTTGACTGTTGTTAGGAACATAATTCACACATTTTATATTCAAGTCTAGAAACAGGTAGATTAATTTTTAACCATAAAATGTCTGATTATAAATTACCGACTATTATACTCACTAATAATTGTTGTCGACTGTCTCGACCTAGGTTTCATGCATGTCCGATGTACATCCTCGGGAGTTTACGCAGCAAGATCGCGACGACCACAGTCAGTCAGTCAGTCAGTCACTGGTGGTCGCGATCTCGCTGCGTAATCTCCCGAGGATGTGCATCGCACATGCATGAAACCTAGGTCGAGACAGTCGACAACAATTATTAGTGAGTATAAGTCGGTAATTTATCATGATTCAAACTCACGGTAACTATAAATCTAAAACATAAAATGTCTGTTTATGCTTTGTTCACGATGCTTATCCACTGAATTTATACCTTAACGCTCATGTGTGCAAAGAAAAATATAAACTGACTATTATACACTTCTGGCACAGCAGATTGTGCGTAGGTATGCTAATATACCAACGTTAAATTAGGTACTTATTTGTTCAATTTATATCTTTGACGCATGGACGTGTCGGACCAGCCAGAAACGTCGTACAGCACAACGCCTGTCTGTTATAACGCAGTTGTTGGGTCGTTTAAATAAATTGTAGTGTTAGCAGTGCAGGATTGCTGAATTTGTGTCTGCATGGTGGTAGGACATAATGTACTGTCCGCCTGGCCAGCTACCTCCCTCAAGCTGAAAAATCTGTTGCCAAACATCTAATGTGCTCCGACAGCTGACCACGAGAGCTAGTTTCCATTCTAAACCTAGCGTGCTACCAACCTCGACCGAATCATTACTTACCAACAGGTGGGGTAGTGATCAAACGCTGGCCCATGCGATAGGAAAAACACTACAGCGATATCATTGGTGTTCTAAAGGAAAAAGGAAATCACATTTCCTCAACAGATAGTGCAGAAATATTACTATTCATTTAAAATGCTTAAAATTATTATGCTTCATTATTATTTTTATTTTAGTCTGTTTTAGAGTTCTTTAGCAATACAATGGCTGGGTTCATTGAGTGACGCGGCACCGTGTCTTGTTATAAGATGCATCAAATCAAGGCAACTCCAGATAATTTTTTCGGGATACGATTCCGACAACTTCGGTAACTTGACTTACGTGTAAGTTGACAGCACAGACTGGAATATGGTCTCATTATTCTCGCCCCTGATATTGACGATGAACTGGCACTCTGGTACTGTGACGTATTCGTAAATGCCGGGGTAGAGCTGGAAGCGGCAGAACTCTCCCTTGAACCCTCGGCCGATGGTTCCGCCGCCGATTCCACCTATCGGACATCCTGTTGAACACACAAAATCATTAAGTGCTTCAATATTATAATTCAATACATTTACTAAACATGTTCGACTTCCAGCAAAACCAAATTTAAACGATTTACTTGTTAGTAAATAGAGTATAGATGTAAGGGAGCACAAATACCACCTCAGTGCTCCCAGCCAATCTCACCTGCCCGTGGTGCATCCTGCAAAACAACAGATGGGGCTCTGGCGACCGACAAATGGCGGTACAACCATTTCAAAATGATGGCGTAGCTAAATACTACAAGCCGGTGACGGGCAGCAGTGTCACCGGTGCGAGGAGCTACGTCCTGCCACAGAATAATGAATAGTTGGTCCTGCGATCGCCAACCCGCCTGCCCAGCGTGGCGATTAGGGTATATCCCTCCCAATGAGCCGAAGATCGGGCTCAGTGGCGTGTCTCGGGAGAGGCCCACACTGTGGACCGACACAGGCTGATTATGATGAATAGAGTATGGACTAATATGAAATACTGCAGGCCACTATAAACATACTTAAGAAGTTAAAACCGAGGCGTAAATCCAGGTGTGGTTGAAACTTAAATATATATGAGGTAATCAGATACTTGTGTACTGTGCTAGCTGTACCGTCTGTCATAACAAAAAACCTTATCCTTATCGGTTTACAAACCTCGTGGACAAAAATACAATATCTACGAGTATCTTTAAACAGATAATAACTTAAGATCGTTTACAAAACGAAAACAGCTGACTTCAAATGCCGCTCTAATAATTTTAAACTGACTTCCAAAAAGGAGAAGGCTCTATGTTTGTTTGTATGTTTTTTTTTTCAGTACTAAGTTTGACGAGTTTATCTCCATATCTCTGGAGATTGTAGTGTGGTATACTACTGGGGGACCAGGGTAAGAGAAACAACGTATAGTCTTTACATTATGACAAATCTATATTGATTAACCCAAATACTTAAAGATACTTACAGACTTACTTAACAGATCTCGATGAAATTAAAATGGAACCAACTTGGAAATGTACCCTATAAATTAAAAAATAATTATTCGAATCGGTTCACAATTGACGGAGTGATCGCGTAACATACATAAAAAAACATACAGACGAATTGAGAACCTCCTCCGTTTTGGAAATTTGTTGAAAAAGATAGGTAAGTACTACGTCTTTGCGTACCAGTGCTGCTTTAATTCGCCTAACCTCAAGGTTTGTACCGTAATAATGTTAATGCTTATAAAAAGACCGAAAAGCAAAGGTTGTGTTTTAAATGACAACAATTATTAATCTTAACAGCAAGAACATAACAGCTAATTTTAATTTGGAGATTTGAGTACTCAATCTTACGAAACATTTAAGCAATTAATGTCTCGCCCGAGTAAGTGAGGGTAATGAGTTTGTCCCACATCAATTGTTCGAAATGTATAGACGCCGGGGACGTAACTAAAAATATACGCAACAATCATTAAGACTCATTAAATGGGTGCTTCTGTGTTCGAGTTCATTGCCTCTGATAAAATGTACCCAAAATAAAGGAATGTTTACAAACATCTACTAATTACTTTTGATTTTTGTGCCAGATTGAATATTGATAAAAAATTGTAGGAATGTAAGAGCAACATATACATATTTTGCGATCGTGGTGATTGATAATGAGATGGTCGTGAGTCCGATCACCACCCACCACCCCATTGCACTTTTGACATGAACCCACTCCAGACACAAGCATATTTAGCTTGGTTGGACGGGTTGAAAAGACTACTAGTAGAAACCCACATTGCTTAGTATGTAACATAACATAACAAAATAAAGAAACATAATATTTGATTTAAGGAGTGCAACATCTCTTGTGATCATTACAGTGAAATCATTACAGTTTTCAGATCCAGCATGTAACCAAATCTTATAAAAATATCTCTTAAAATTCAATCAACACAATTCAGTCAACACCAATAATATAAATGTGAAAGTCAGTTTGTATATTTGTTTGGGACTTTGTCAAGGTCAAACGGCTGGACCGATTTAGCTAAAATTTTGCACAGGGATAGCCAGTGTCATGGATTAGGCCTTAGGATACTTTTAAACGCAGACAAAGCTGTGGGACATAGCTAGTATGTGAAATATGAGTTATGAAGACCTTGTTGCTATTAGGTAACACAATTTAAATACACATGTTTAAAAATTATTATGATTTAGACATATATATTATACACTATATATATTACTAGCAGCCCGCCCCGGCTTCGCACGGGTAGAACATATATGCCTACAAAATTTGCATCACTTTGTTGCATCGAATATAAAATATGAACATATTTAACAGTCATCGTCATATTTCAACCAATTTACACAAAACCTTACCGACTTATGCACCTAAACCTTCCTCATAAACACTCTGGCTATTGGTGAAAACCGCATGATAATCCGTTCAGTAGCTATTGAGATTATTGCGAACAGACAGACAGACGCAGTGATGGACTTTGTTTTATAATACTTACGT
This sequence comes from Cabera pusaria, assembly GCA_954871355.1. NCBI lineage: Eukaryota > Metazoa > Arthropoda > Insecta > Lepidoptera > Geometridae > Cabera > Cabera pusaria. The sequence continues at coordinate 12,277,650 of OX940893.1, forward strand.
AGTGATATTGGACGGCCCTTTGGCGTAAAGGATAGTTACCCTGATTCTGACCCGACGGTCGTTGGTTCTAATCCTAGCTATATACCTACCAATGAAAGTTTTATGTTCATTCATGAATCATGAGTTTTCGTACAGTGGTAGTGGGATCATTAAATCTACCAAAAAGTAGCTTACCACCAAGGAGAACAACTGCCGCCTTAACCTTACGGCGTTCCCCGACGCAAAAAGTAGGGGTAATATACGCTTAACGTGTGTATCTGTGTGTCTGTCTGTAGCATCTTAGCACCTAGCCGGATGAACCGATTTTGTTTTTATTATTGATAGTTTTTTTTTGTTTGATAGATGTCTTCATCGAGAGTGTTCTTAGCTTTGATTCATGAAAATTCATTCAATCGTTATAAAACTATGAGCTTTTTTCTAGTTAATTGCGCTATGAAATCAACTTGCATAGGTCTGATCAATTCGAAAATCTTCTTCTTCAACAATATTATAAGAACATGGAACATTGACCTGATGCTGGGACATCTCCTGGACTCTACAGAATACGCAAATCCTCACCAACTTACAGTTCAGATTTTAAATGTAGTGTTTAGAGTCATTGGAATGCATTTAATGAAAAGATTATACATAATCTGTCGGGGTGGTTTAAAATATTATATTATTATATATATATAGATGAATATTATTTTATACAATAGATCATATTATTATACTATATTGACTTCAAATTGATTGTGATCGATGGGGATCTGCAGCATAGCTAAGCTTATAATAATATTTTCGCAGTAACTATGACCTAATCTGTGGTTTCACTGCAAATATTTTATTAATTTTGCGATGCGTGTATGTAAAATTCGTGATATCTTCTAGTTTTTATTTGAATTATATACTGTAAGGGACAATTTTAATCTATAATATGTGGCCAAGCTAATTAACCTAATTATTTGGATAAGGATTAATACTATATACTTGAAAATAGCCTTGGAATTTATGTAACATTTTTTAACAAAAATTTTAAGATTAAAATGGTTACTGTGAGTTAACCTTAAGAGATAGACTTATGCTGTCGCGGACTTTTTTGTAGGTCTTATTAAGTTGTACAATTCTTCCATCTGTTTTCAATTAAGCAGCGTTAGTAAGAAACGTGTTTTTTCGACCGTTTTTTTGTCGACTTAGGTTGCAAATTAGGTCTCCACGAATGTACCTTTGATTTAAACGGGATAATATATAGCCTATTTTCATTCCGAAAGTCCATTCTATGTATTAGTGGAAAGAATTTTTTAAATCGGTTCAGTAGTTTTTTAGCCAATCATTACAAACATACAAAAATACAAATGTTCTCTCTTTATAATATTAGTATAGATATATTTGATATTAAGCCAACATTTAGGTTTATACTATATTATCATTATATTTGCTTATGACACATAACATTTCTCGGAGAGATCATAAATAATTAATGACCCCATATTGTAACTGATATCCCATATCAGAACATGACATCAGTGTATCATCTCACTTACCGTACATTCTCTGAGCAGACACCATGTTGATGTAATCCATTATAGGACGCTTCTGACTGAATCTTTTTCCAAGATAGTATCTAAGATATCTGTAAGAAGAAGACAATTTATCGTACATCAACACCAATCAACAGCAATATTATTAATGCAAATGTCAGTTTGTATGTTTGTTTGAGACTTCTTCTCGGTCAAACGGCCAAACCAAATTAGCTGAAACTTTGCCTTCGTAAAGCCAGTATTATGGATTAGGCTATAGGATACTTTTTAACGCAGGCAAAGCCGCAGGGCACTGCTTGTTTGTACATATATTTAAAACATGTTGATTTGTGCTACGTACATTTTGAGAGGATTGATAAATGTTAGTTAATGTTAGGTATACTGCTTCGTCTGATTAAATTTTATAGTTTTTATGTATATCTGGTTTATTTGGCTAGCGAATGAGCACTATCTCGCCAATATGTGAAATATAAGTGATGATGGGGATGAAGATGGTGAACAAGCTACACCTAGAATGGTCTGACTCTCAAAGACTATAGCAGATTTTCTCCATAATGGTTGTATACTACTTTTTTAAAGCAAGTCAAACAATGCTCCTACTGTGGATCACAATGTGGTTTATGATTAATTACAAGTTAAGGTTTGCACCTTCAGCTGCGCTAGTTGCCTAAACCCTAGGTGATACTCATGCCCACCCTCACACGAACTCTGGTGAAGCTGTAAAAACTGGTAGAGGCCAACAGCATCGCTGTATAATAAAATAAAATAAAATAAATTATATACCACAAAGTAGTTTAAGTAGTTATATACTCAGGGGAAATAAAACATTTGTTGATGGATTTTATTGCTATGGGCTTTAAATCATATCTGTAGAAAGCAACCATCAATTAAACATGTTACAAAGTTTTATAGTAAGAGTGAATAGGTTATATTAATAGCACCTAATCGAGAGTGAATAAGTATTTACTGACATGTGCGACAACTTTGGCTACATCGTCACTTTAACATCAGGTGAGAATGTAGCCAAATGTTAGCTTAGTCATAAATTAAAAAAAAATATTTAAAACATAATTACCTTGCAGTAAGAGGCATCATCTCGAATAATTGGTGGGCACTAGGTCTGATGATCTGCTTGCTTTGCATAGGGAACTCGTGGTTCAACCGGAGCTTCAGACCGATCTTGGGTGGTTCGTCTAACTCGTGATCTCCCATCGTAATTGAGACGCGAACCCAAAGCACTGACTTTAATAATTAAAAAAAAATATTTACACCAAATTACTAAGTGATTGGAAGCTTAATAATGACCAATAGTATGTTAACTTTGTTAGTACAAAGTTATTTATTTTGTTCGTTGTTGAAAATAATTTTGATTAAACTTAACTTAACTTAAAACGTTAACTTCTACTGAGAGTCAGAGCTAAGAACCATGTTTTAATAAAGTAGGTATTGCTGGGCAGGGAACAAATTCAATTTTTAAACACTATGTATAGCTCAGCACACATCACAGAGTGCTACCAGTCTCAGCTCAGTGCGTGCCTGTGCTCGAGCGTCCAGACGAGCAGGCAGAGTGCAGCTAACAATACATTACAATGCCAACGCTAGATGAAATTTATTTGAATCATATTTGCATTTCGTTTCGATAAAAAAATCCATTTCCAGCTAATAAACACGGCCGCACTTATTTAACCACAGTAGTACTCAAGTAAACCCAGCCACAGATTACTATATGAGTACACAATGGCTCCACACGACTAGTTTATTTCGCCAGTGTGACCAGTATTAAATATCCATGATTTTCTACCGCCGAGATTACAGAATTCATGAATAGTCTAGCTTTAGACTGGACTTCAACAATTCATAGCCCTCTGTAGTCGGTGTCTGTGATTTATAGTAATCTGTGATTTGTCCACTCCGTTTTTAACTTGACTGAGTATTATACATTTTTTACCTTATAATAATATAATAACGCATAGTAATGTGTTACAGGTCAACCGTAAGTAACCGTTTATTAATGCTCCACCTCGTCTCAGTGCGATCTTCTATTACCTCAAAAGCACGCTTCCGTCACCGCATCTTCACAATTTACTGCATCTTATGTTATAGTTATCGCAGCACTCAGGTGGCGGTTTTAACCGCCACCTGAGTGCTTTAATGGCGTAGAATATACCACAGTGCCTTAACACAAAAGTATGACGTAAGAGAGGTGGACACTCGCGGTTCGACTCATCCACCAATTTAAGTCGCTCAGCTAGCTATGGAAAGAGCTTTGTTCGGTGTATCCCTACGGGATCGAATCCAGAACGAAGTAATTCGCCAGAGAACTAAAGTGATCGACATAGCTCAGCGGATTAGCAAACTGAAGTGGCAGTGGGCTGGTCATATCTGCCGTAGGACCGATCACCGTTGGGGGGTTGACTGGTTCTAGAGTGGAGACCGCGAATCGGTAAACAAAGCGTAGGACGCCCTGTGACCAGGTGGAGCAACAGCATTCGGCAAAGCTGTGGGGTGGGTAGTGACTGGAAAACAAAGAACCAAACATCAGGCTCAGTGGTGTGACTTGGGAAAGGCCTATATCCATCAGTAGACAGATACCGGCTGATTATGATGACAATGAACTGTGATTCATATCTTGAGACTATTTCTAGTTCTACCAAGATACGCCACTGAGCCTGATCTGCGGCTCATTGGGAGGGGTATGGCATATATTCAAATTTTTAAATATTTTACAAATTTGATCTAAATTTTCATATATTTAAAGTTTTTGCTTTTTCTATATTTAGGGTATGTGTATGGATTACTTTTTTGTGTCTAAATAAATTTACTATTATGCCATAATTGCCATGCTGCGCAGGTGGGTTGGTGATCGCAGGATGTGGCTTCTCTCACTGGTGACGCTGATGCCCGTCACCTGCCTGTATTTATTTTATATATTATATATATATATAGTATTAAAATAATCTGTAATAAGTTGTGTAATTGCCGGAACGCAAGCACAGAGTTGGAGTAGGGTGCTGGACTAAGAGTTCCGGATTGAGTTCCGGATTGAGTTCCGGATTAGTAAGATCCTACTGTGATTATTTTTATATGACAGATGGGCTATCATATGACTATTATCTGACTTGTTGGTACCTATGTGATTATGTACGGGTATATACCAAGGACAGACAACAGCTGTCCTTTGCATCGATTACATCTTTTTTGCCTAACATTTTTTGAAGTTGAGGGTGGAGTAGCCAGATGGACACTAGACAGTTTTAGATTTACTAGATTGGGTGATACAAGCTTGCTCAAAATCTGTATCTGTATCCTAGCAGCTGAGCGAGTTCAATGTATTAATAGCTAAGCTTAGGTGGCCCTTGCAATTTCCTTTACTAAAATAAAATAAAATGAATAGATCACTACTATTTCAATAGTAGTTATCTATTCATTTTCATTATAATTTGATTATAAAACAGGGTGATCGCGTTCCTTCTTTGGACAAGGGTAAGTCAATTTTGAATACCTAGCTTCTACTTAATTACAATTGGTTATGTTTGAAATTTTTTCAGTGAAAGCTGGACAAAAAAAGTAAGAGGTGGATACATCCCATTAATTTATCTTCATACAACATAGATAGATATTTTGCAAGTGACATCATGCATTTATAGCTATGAATCACAAACTATAATATGATTATTCTGTCTGTTGTATTCTTGTTAAAGTAATTTCCCTACTCCTCCGGGAAACATGCCCAGGTATTGAGCATGTTTCCCAAGGGGTGCGGGTTTGAGTCCCATCGGTACGATAAAGTTTTGGATTGTGTGTAACAATAATATTGATGAATAATATTCATGAATTGATCATTTATTTTTAAAGTTAACATTTCAAGAAACATAATAGTTTATTACATCGCCTCAAAGTTTTTCGTCCATCTATCGCAGTGATTGTCAACGTGTGGGTCGCGTCCCCTGGGGGGTCGTGAAGCCTCTATAAAGGGGTCACATGAGGTCGCCAAGCCTCAGTAAAAGAGAAAAAACAAAGTTTTAAAATATATGTTTGTAATATGTGTTTGTAGGTGTTATAATTGAGAGGGAAGGAGAACACATCTTGGGAGAGGCCTATGTCCAGCATTGGACTGACACCGGCTGATGATGATGATGAGAAAGCATATAATAAAGGGGTCACATGAGGTCGCCAAGCCTCAGTAAAAGAGAAAAAACAAAGTTTTAAAATATATGTTTGTAATATGTGTTTGTAGGTGTTATAATTGAGAGGGAAGGAGAACACATCTTGGGAGAGGCCTATGTCCAGCATTGGACTGACACCGGCTGATGATGATGATGAGAAAGCATATAATATTTGTTTCTCAGGAAAAATATGTAATTTGTCATCTGTAGGCCACGCAAGCGAAGCTGCGGACAGAAGCCAGTAATATAATAAAATCTTAACTAATATTATAAATGCCAAAGTAACTCTGTCTGTCTGTTTGTCTCACTTTCACGCCAAAACCCACTGAACCGATTTAAATGAAATTTGGTACACAGATAGTCTAGAGCCTGAGAAAGGAAGGCTACTTTTAAATGCGTAAAGAGGGTTGAAAGGGGGATGAAATGTTTTATGGAAGTATCGACATTTTAGGAGCTAGAAGCTCGAAATTTATTAATTAGGCTGATTCGATATAAATAAATATGGCATTCAAAGTTTGTAAAAGTTGTACCCTCAAGGGTGTAAAATAACAATTGGGAATAGATAGAAACAATAGGGGATGAAAGTATGTATGGAAATATGTAAGGTTTATGTGAATGTTCTACTGAACGGATTTAAATGAAATTTAGTACACAGATAGTCTAAAGCCTGAGAAAGGACATAGGCTACTTTTAAAAGCGTAAAGAGGCTTGAAAGGGGGATGAAAAGTTGTATGAAAGTATCGTCATATTTAAAGCTAGACGCTTGGAACTTATTGTTTAGGCTGTTGATTAAATATAAATAAATATGACATTCAAAGTTTGTGAGGGGGAAGGGGGAGGGGGAGGGAGGGGAGGATTGGTGGAAGTGAGGGAAAGGGAAAAAGGGGAGGTGAGGGGAAGGGGATGGGAGAGGGATGTGAGGGGAAGGGGCGGGGAGTGGGGGAGAGAGGGGAGGGGAGAGAAAAGTTAGGGGAAGATGAGGGGAGTGGGGGGAAGAAAGAAGGGAGGGGAGGGGAATTAGCGTGGAGTGGTACGGTGCGGTGTAGGTGGGAAACTCATGTGTCTTATTTGTGAAATAATTAGCCTAAATATCGTGCGAATGAATAGGACACAAACTATAACCAGTAATATTACAAATGTTTAACGTTTAATGTATTTTTGTTACTCCTTTTTTACATCTTTAAATTTTCGGTTATAAAATCTTAATGTGGCGTATATGCGCAATCGAATGAACAGTTTCATAAGATACGTACAAAAAAAACATACGACGAATTGAGAACCTCCTCCTGTTTAGAAGTCGGTTGAAAACAAAATAAAGTTAAAAATTAAAGTCCCCGTACAAAAAAAATATTATTCAGGCAAATTTTGTTCAATCGGAACTCTACGTGTTTGAGTCCGACTCGCACTTGGCCAGGTAATTTTTGTTTGAGTGAGTAAACTTTCCGTTTGGTCCCATTGCAATTTCATTGAGATCTAATATAATGAGTATTTTCCAGACATCTCCTATAAAAACCTCAAAGCGCGGCATTTTGAAATCAGTTTTTAGGGTTCCGTACGCAAAGGGTAAAACGGGACCCTATTACTAAGACTCCGCTGTCTGTCTGTCCGTCCATCTGTCACCAGGCTGTATCTCATGAACCGTGATAGTTAGACAGTTGAAATTTTCACAGATGATGTATTTCTTTTGTCGCTATAACAACAAATACTAAAAACAGAATAAAGTTTAAAATCATAGGAATGCCAAAAAATACTCGTTTCTCGTATGGGGATCGCCCTCATACGAGAAACGTGTATTTTTTGGCATTTCAATGTTACGCCATCTATGAACGCTTAGTTAGATAAACGTCCATAGATGGCGTTATATTGAAATGCCGATCCCGAACACCTTTGTGTAAACTTTCACTTAGATAGCGTTAGACGTTATATGGCGTTATAAAAAACTAGCTGTGCCCGCGACTTCGTGCGCGTGGAATGGGAATTGGGTTAGCATTCACTAATAAGACACATACGTATCCCAGCTACACCGCACCTTACCACGCCACGCTAATTCCCCCTTCCTCCCTCCCCTCACTTACCCTCCCCACCCCTTCCCATCTGTTCCGGACAACGACGTACACCGACGATATAAACGCACTATGTATAGTTAGTTATAAGTTGTAAATAATAAAGATAAGTTAAGCTAGTACTCTAGGTTAGGTAGGGTACTTTGCAATTTATAAAGTTCGTATTCGTATAGATAGATAGATAGACATATAGTTTGTACTTGTATCGCATTAATAGTAAAGAATAGTTCTTATTAGATTCTTACTAGAACATATATATATACAGGAATATAACTCGTATAAGATTTATAACAGTAAGATAGGTCTTATAGGTTATTCGTACAACCTAGTTAGCCTAGGTAGATAGGTAGAGCATATCCGGCTCTACACAGTAGAACTAAAGCATGTCCGGCTTTAGAAATAGACAGATAGAATGTAACAGATAGTCAGATAGTCAACCTAGACCAGGTTAGGTTTAGGGATAGGGTTGGTACTTGCAAATAGCATAGGTCTGGGAGCGCTCCGCACTCTCTGATGGTTAGCGCTCGACTAAACAGTGTCTCAGGAGAGTATATCTCCGAAAAGTCGGCAACTATTGCGTGCGCCCGCACAAGGACACGCCCCGCGAGACAGAGTGCGGGCGCTCCCAGACTATCGACCTCTCGCTCTTTTGCAAGTACCAACAACAGTATAAATAGAGCGTCGCTACCGTGCAAAACTGTTCAATTTACCAACGGCGGCTCTAGAAGAAAGAAGGAAGGAAAACTAGGAAGACTAGTGTAGTGAATAGTGATAGTGCCTAGCCTAGTTGCTAAGAAGAAATTGTGAAGAAAGAATAAATAAGCGTTTCAAGGCTTGAAGACGTGTTTGAATCCCAGCTCAAAAGCTTCACAGTATACGTGTGGGAACCCGGAGTCCGCTACATCGAAGAAATACAGTCCACTGCTCCACCGCTGGGCTTAGGGTTCCCCACATTTTTGGACCTTCGTGGCCGGATAATTGGGACCTTAACAGTCTTTTTCAAGACTCAACGCTAATTTAAACGCTAAAACAGTCTTTTTTAAGACTACTTCTCGTCGACTTCGATAACAAACGCCGCTAATAGTCTTTTTCAAGACTTCGTTGACTCTTCGATTTGATAACGCTACCATGCCGGTCACCCGCTCTACAGGAAGAGGACGAGTGCCGGCCTCCGAGCAAGAGTCATTCGCCGAGACCACGACGACATCGGGTACATCGGCTTCAACATCGTGCACCGGGGCAACCGTCATCACGGAGGAGCACGCCTCGACCAGCGGCTACGCGTCAGTGGCTGTGGTCTCAACACGACGAGCATCCTACACCTCCGCGCCCGCCGTGACTGCGGTTCCGGAGACTCACACCGCGACCGTGCCGCCCCCCGCCGCCGTGATGGCGCCACTGGTACCTACCTCCACATCGATCGCAAAAACAGATATTATGTTTCAGATGCCTGCGATACCGAAGAATGGGTCACAAGTGCCGAGACAAGGTGTGTGGGGTCAACGGCTGCAAAACCCACCACCACCACATGCTGCATTATGAGAAAAAAGAAAAAGATGCAGTAACAGAAGCGATCAACTCAGCATGGGCAACGGAACGTAAGAGTTCTTACTTGAAGATCATCCCGGTTCGAGCTGTGGGCCCTGCGGGCTCTGTCGACACCTTCGCGCTACTGGACGACGGCTCTACAGTCACCCTGATCGACGAGAGCATCGCCAGCGACATCGGAGCCGAGGGACCCATCGACCCGCTGTATATAGAAGGCATCAACCGACTGAAGACTTCTACAAGCGACTCCAGAAGAGTGAAGCTAACACTACGGGGGCCGAACAAGAAAGAAATGAAAATTCAAGCAAGAACAGTACAGCGTCTACACGTCTCACCGCAAGAAGTAAACAAGTCTGCGCTGCAAGGCTGCGAACACCTGCGCGACATCAGCGGGCTGGTGACCTACCAGCACGTGACACCGAAGGTCCTGATCGGCCAGGACAACTGCTCGGCCAGGGAGCTGCTGCTCGAAGACACGTCGAGGCGCCCGAGACCAGCCGGTGGCGTCGCTCACGCCGCTCGGATGGGTGCTGCACGGGACCAACAGCAGGACGCTTGGACGAAGCGTCGACGTCGTGACACATCTCTTCGAGTCTCCCACAGCCGACCTGGACAACATGGTGCGAGAGTACTTCACCATGGACGAGCATGGACGCGCAGAGCAACGAGCGCTTCGTATCCTGGAAAAGAACACCGTCTGCAAAGAAGGAAGATACGAGACATCGCTGCTATGGCGTAACGAGGACGCCACGCTACCCGACAACTACGAAGCTTCACTGAGACGTCTCCACGGCATTGAGAAGAAGATTGATCGCAACCCGCAGCTGAAACAGAAGTACGACGGGCAGATGGAAGCCTCTCGTCACCAAGGGCTACGCTGAGCCCGCACCCGCAGAGAAGACAGAAAGGCAGAACCTGGTACCTGCCGCACTTCGCCGTCGTCAACCCGATGGACTGTGGAGTGGCGCTGAATGATCTGCTCTACAAGGGACCCGACCTACTCGAATCGCTACCGGGCGTCATCATGCGTTTTCGACAACACGCCGTCGCAGTAACCGCGGACATCAAGGAGATGTTCATGCAGGTGAAGCTGCGCCCAGCTGACCGAGACGCACTGCGCTACCTCTGGCGTGGTAACCGCCGGGACGACCAGCCGCCCGACGAGTACAGAATGACTTCACTAATCTTCGGGGCGTTAAGTTCACCGTCTACAGCAATCTACATCAAGAACTTGAACGCAGAGAAGCATCAACAGACGCACCCAGAGGCCGCAGCTGCAATAGTAAAGAAGCACTACGTCGACGACTACCTCGATAGCTTCACCAACTTCGAAGACGCCGTTCGAGTCGCGAGAGATGTTCGCGACGTCAACAAGGTCGCCGGCTACGAGCTCAAGCAATGGCAATCCAACGTACTTGCACTACTCGAAGCGCTTGGAGAGCAAGCTGAAAATCACTCGACGGAGCTCTACAAGCCGGACATCGCCGAGCGAGTACTGGGACTCATATGGAAGCCGACGACCGACGAGCTCACCTTCAACCTGAACATGGCCCGCATACCGCCGCAGCTACTACAGGGCAAGACACCGACGAAGCGCGAAGCTCTCCGCGTCGTGATGTCACTCTTCGACCCACTCGGCATCGCATCACCTGTCACCATTCGAGCGAAGCAGATACTACAGGAAGTTTGGCGCCGCGGCACTGCATGGGACGACGCGATCGACAGCGACTTAGCCGAACAATGGCGAGAATGGACGTCGCACCTACAGAAGCTAAACGACGTGAAGATTCCTAGGCGCTACCTAGGATACAGCGAGGCCACTAACTTACAACTTCACGTGTTTACAGACGCCAGCGAAGTAGCATACTCAACAGTGCTATTTTGGCGGGCGGTTTCACCGAGCGGCACCGTCGAGTTGTCACACATCGTAGCCAAGGCGAAAGTGGCTCCACTCAAGCTCACCAGTATCCCGCGCCTCGAGTTGCAAGCGGCCGTCATGGGAGTACGGCTGGCCGAAGCAGTAATAGAAGAGCACGAGCGGAAGCCCGACAGCAAGACCTACTGGACCGACAGCCGCACCGTACTTTCGTGGCTGCGTACGGGCTCAAGAACGTACAAACCGTACGTAGCGCATCGTGTCGCCGCAATAGAAGAATCAACAACAGTCAGCGAGTGGCGCTGGGTGCCCACTAAGCTCAACGCGGCGGACGACGCGACCAGAGATGTACCTGCCGACTTCAACAGACTTCATCGGTGGTACCAGGGACCAGATTTCCTCTACCAGGGCGAGGAAACATGGCCCACCGAACCAACAGCGACTTCGTCTACAGACACCGGTGAAGAACGGGTTCATCACCTCATCGAGCGCCGACAGAAGCTGAGCGAAGCCCTACCCGACGTGTCCCGCTTCTCCAACTGGGACCGACTTCGCTACACTGCAGCCCGAGTACTACAGTTCATTGACCTCTGCAGGGGCGCTCAACGGGTGTACTACAAACGCACCAAACAGAACAAGGTCGATGACCCCGCCTGGACTAACAAGAAAACGGCTAAGAAGCCCGCACCGGTACAACAACCGAAAAAGGAAGAAACAGAAAAGTTCCTGCCTGTTCCTGCGCAAACACTGAGGGCCGCGGAGGCGCTACTTATGCGCGCCTCACAAGAAGAATCGTTCGCGGACGACATCGATGATCTGCAAAAAAGAAAACCACTTCGGAAAGATAGCCGCCTACAACAGCTGAGCACACCAAGATGCTCGTAATAATTTAATTTTAAGTAAAGAAAAACGTAAAAGCAATTATGATAAACATGTAAATAATGTAACGTATAATAATGGACAATTTTTATTTGTTAAAAATGAAACCGCTAGTAAATTAGATAATTTGTGGAATGGACCTTTTCTTGTTATTGAATACTTGGGTGTTAATGTAAAAATTATAAAAAATAATAAAGAATATTGAGTGCATAAAAATAGATCTAAGCCAAGTGTAATGTAAAAAAAAATACAAATTTGTATTTCTATTTTTTTTTCTCCCACCCCTGAGGTGTGGTGTAGGCTAGTAGACGACATAGTTTAGATAATAGGTAGTATAACATTTAGCTCTAAGATCTATTAGCGATATGATGACAGTAATAAACCATCTTCGATCGTACACAGTTGTCTTACTCATGTAACATCCAAGCTCCCCTCACCCCTGACACACTTTGAATGTCATATGTATTTATATGGAATCGACAGCCTAAACAATAAGTTTCAAGCTTCTAGTGGTTTTGGCGTGAAAGTGAGACAGACAGAGTTACTTTCGCATATATAAAATTAGTAAGGGTAAGCACGCGGCTCACAACTCTGTTTTATATATACTATGGCCCTAGTAGCCTTATCAACACCATCAACACCAATATTATAAATGCGAAAGTCAGTTTGTTTGTTTGTTTGGGACTTCTTAGACGGTCAAACGGCTTGACCGATTTGGCTGATTTTTTTTATAAAGATAGTACTTACGGCATAATAGGATATAGGATACTTTTTGTTTGGCTATCGAGTCAGGGGGTCCAGATATTTTTAATTGAATTAATTTTGTAAATATAAGACCTAACCTAACCAAAATCATTAATTACTCTAACAATAGAGGATATCTAGTGCGACTTTTTCTAACTTGAGGGTGGTAGCTGGCCAGGCGGACACTAGATAGTGTCCTACCACCATGCGGGGGTTGTTGGTTTTTTAACGATGTTTTTCCTTCTCGGAGGGCCACTGTGAGAAGCGCACATAAATTTTTCGATAGAAAAATTCATTGGTGCACGGCGGTTTAAACTTGGTACCATGGCATCAAAGCCGACCGTTGTCCCGATTACGCCACCGGGCCCTCGAACCGGGTATGTTCACTATGATCGTGTGGACTGTAAACTTTGCTTAATACTAACTAACCCGCTATGCATGTCAATTAACAGCACGTGTTTGCTTATTTATAGATGAGAGTTCTGCACGGCTTGCTCGAGGTATGAAATTTAAATCTTGGAATGATTTTGCGGATTGCTTTGAGAATTATATGAAATGCACATATAGTCCTATTTTCACTATCAGAAATTCTAGGACCGTACCCACATATAATAAACACAATAAACGTTCATTGTCACTCGAGTTAGGGTATCAATCCGTCCGATTTTCTTGTGCTCACAATGGTTGTTACAAAAGTAAATCAACGGGAATGCGACCTCTCCAAAGGACCAGAAAGCTAGGTTGCCCAGCGCAATTGCACGTTTCATACAGATCTAAATATAAAGCTTTCGTCATCACATTATTGAATGAAGACCATTGCGAACACCCAGTTGACAAAAATACTTTTTATCAGTATTCCGTTAACAGAGGGCTGCATAGTATAGACCATTTAGTTCCGCGGGTAAAAATTGATTGCGAATCACAAGTGCTTATTAATAAAAATAAAGACTCCACTGAACAGGTTAAAGACAATATATCAATGTTCTTAAAGTATAATACAAACGTAGGTAAAGTCAAGGACTTTTTTAGAAACGAACACGGAATATCAGTAGGTACACAGGATCTCTATAATATTAGAGAAAAACAAAAGTCTCAGCCTGGTTCTTTACACCGGACTGACCCAGATAAGTTTCTAGAATCTCTTTATAATGACGTTAAATCAGATAAGGGTATGGTTGTTGTCTATCTACTTACAATTTAGGAAACACTACAAACAATAGATTAGAGTCTCTAAATCAGAAACTAAAGCAGTCCATCAAAAAATACGCCGCCCTCGATGAATTTTATAAAAGTTTAAAATCATATATGGTAAATATGCTAGATAAACTGTACATTGCCGCATTTAAAGCATCAACGCATCGTAACAATCCCTTTACTGATATTCCTACAGATATCACTGAACGTGTTTCAAAAACTGCCACTTATTTTGCTTTCCAACAAATATTGACTGAGATTGCCAAAGGTCTTGGCTCGCAAGGTGCAAATGCGATTGGTAGTCGACCGGATCTTGGCTGTTATTCAGTAACACTATTGCCTCATCGAACTGCCCTAACTACTACAGATACGTGCAATTGTGGTTATTTCAAAAACTATAATTTGCCTTGCTGTCATATCTTTGCATTACGAGCATATCTTCGCGACGATATCTCTAATGAGACTTTGGTACCTCAACGATGGACCAAATCGCATTATATAACAGGTATAGATATTTGCCGGTCCCCTTGTATAACTCCTGCTCTTAAAGCCCCGGCAATACGATGTAGCCAAGAATCTAAGAGGTTTCTTGAGTGTAAGCAAGTAAGTCACACATTACTAGAAATTTTGAAAACATCCGAATCTTCTGAGTATGCATATAGGCTAGGTGTGCTTAATAATTTAATACAGGAATGGACACGACCCGTAGTAAAATCAGAACCTGAATGCAATGCAATGTTAGCAAACAGTAATTGTATTTCGTTACAACCTATTGATATAGAAACCAAAGATTTAACTAGCTTTAATGGTCATTCTGAAACGTTTAAAACTGACGGACAGCAAAATACTTTAAAATTGTCATTTCCCATAAAAGTCAAAGGTCCTGGTCGCCATAAACTCACTGCCATTGGGCAAAAGCGCCGAGCACCAAAACCTTCGGAAAGAATCAAACATAAATATCTTATCACAGATTACTTCCATAAAGTACCAAAAAGATCCCGTAGCAAACATTACCCTGATTCTTCCCAGTGCGATGCTGATACTTTGAGTATTCAGCTGAATACTCAAAGTGATGATATTATGTCTGATACAGCGAAGCTTAACGCCTGCAATGACATTTCTGTAAACTCAAAACATTGCAAAATTTTGACAAGTAACGATTGGTTAGATGACACTATTATTAACGCTGCGTCTATATTATTACAATATGAACATACAGAAATGGGGGGCTTACAAAATCCAATTTTGTCGTCTGCCTCCCCTCCAATGCTTCAGCCATGCTCAACACCTTTTGTTCAAATTTGTCATGTTAATGGTAACCACTGGAATTGCATATCTGGGCAAATAAATAACAATATTCTAGTTTTGGATGTTTACGACTCTATGCACACGACCATCAGTCCTGAAGTAGTATCGATTGGTAGTAGCTTAATTCGACATTTAAAAAATATAAATTTTATTAACGTGAAGATACACGACGTCCAAAAGCAACCAAACTCATGGGATTGTGGATTGTTTGCCATAGCTTTCGCCAAATTGACTTGTATGGGTAAAGATCCCACTACTGCTAATTTTCGATGCCATATGATGCGGGAACATTTGCTTCAATCACTTAGTTGGCGTCATTTAAAGGAGTTCCCATGCAATTATGATAGACAGGTCTCTTCCAGACCCTGTAACTTATATTTAGATACAGTTTATTGCTATTGTCGACAGCCCCGTGACGCTAATACTATGTTAGAATGTCTGAATTGTCAAGAACTCTTTCACAAAAAATGTCTAGCAGAAAAGGGTTTAGGGAAAAAGTTTGATCCTGTTACATTTTTATGTCCACGATGTAGTATTCAGAGTGGCGAAATATTTGAGGTTGATTGCTGAGGTTCAGTTAAAAGATGGTATATAGCTATTGTGTAAATTATATGTTTCTTTAATGTTGCAGATTTCTTATCAGCTCCAAAGCATCAGCAACCCAGCCAAGGCGTAAAGGCTGTGTGTGTCTTGTGACTTAATTTGTTTGAAATGCATGTTTCTGTTTCAGCTTACTAATATTATGTCACTCTTATTGTCGACAAGCTGCGTCAACATATTTGTTTTTATTAATTGTAAATTATTACTATTCTATCTACCTTTTTTTATCTATCTATCATTGTATGTGGCTTGGGTGTGCTTGCTGTGAAAGACATGAGAGACTGGGAAAGCGGAATCAATAAATATTAATAAAATATAATAATTGGCTTAGTATTTAGTGGTATTATTATTGTAGAATTTGTGAAAACATTATTGTGAACTAACTATGCCGGCTTCGCTTGCGTTAAAAACTGCTTTATTTGTAAAATGTATTTCTTTAATAAAAACACAAAAAGAATTAGCCAAATCGGTCCCCCCGTTCTCAAGCTATGACGTGAGCAAGGGATATATTTGGATACCTTTTTATAAAAAAACGCCGAAATACCATATCGATTTTCAGCTTGAAAATCTGAAAAACCATATTGTATTTCGGCTTGAACTCCATCGTCTCCGAAACCTGTAAGAAACCTTGTCGTTTTATTGATGCACTTATCGTAAGCTAATAATCTTATTGTTAGTAAATATTGCGTGGGGTTCGCTTATTGCATAAAAGAGAATGGATATGTGAATGCATAATAACCTGAATTATTTTATTTATTTGTATACAATATATATATATGTATAAATGTTTATAAATTGCATGGGTGTGCTTGTTTTATGAAAGAAGCATGTATCAAAATTTGGAAAAAAAGGGAAGAATGTATGTGTAACTCCGCCACATAATATTAAATTAAATAATATCATGATGCCGGTCCTCAGCCCGGACAAAGGAGGAAGACACATTACTCTTTTATCCTTGCAGGCAGTGCCGGACGGCCTAGTACCTACTTACCAATTGTGTGAACTAAATAATACCAATAGATTTTGTTCCGGATAACATAGTTACGTAGTATTACTATCTATTCTGTGACATCGTCTAGTCTAGATTGATATGTTGTATATCTAGCTATACCTATGTACGATTACGAGTCTTATACAAACATAAGTTAGTTATCTATTACGAACGAATATCTCTATCTATGCGAATCTATAACGAAATACGAACTCTATACATCGCAAAGTACCCTCTACCTATCCTAGAGTACTAAGCTAAGCTACTATTGATTTTGATTTTTTTTTGTTGGAAAGATGATATCGCGAGGGTGGTACCATAGTAATTTCATCGAGATCTGGTAAGTATCTCCAGAGATATGGAACACCTCAAACTTGGTACTGAAAATTAATAGCGCGGCATTTGAAGTCGGAAGAATTTTAAACGATCTTATTACATTGACATTTTAAAACTTTATTATTTGAAGTTGGACAGTTTTATTGTTTAAGAACGTAGGCTATCCTTGTATTGGCGGATCTTCAGATACCTATGGTGGCAGCATTTGAAGTCGGGTCCTTTAAGAAGTGTTTTTATTAAAATTATGGATATACTAGCAGCCCGCCCCGGCTTCGCACGGGTAGAATATATGCCTACAAAATTTGCATCAGTTTGTTGCATCGAATATAAAATATGAACATATTTAACAACCATCGTCATATTTCATCCAATTTACACAAAACCTTAACGAATTATGCACCTAAACCTTCCTCATAAACACTCTGGCTATTGGTGAAAACCGCATGATAATCCGTTCAGTAGCTATTGAGATTATTGCGAACAGACAGACAGACGCAGTGATGAACTTTGTTTTATAATACTTACGTATTGATGTTGGACGGCCCTTTGGCGTAAAGGATAGTTACCCTGATTCTGACCCGAAAATAAAATATTATATTATATTATTATATATATAGATGAATATTATTTTATACAATAGATCATATTATTATACTATATTGACTTCAAATTGATTGTGATCGGTGGGGATCTACAGCATAGCTAAGCTTATAATAATATTTTCGTAGTAACGATGACCTAATCTGTGGTTACACTGCAAATATTTTATTAATTTTGCGATGCGTGTTTGTGAAATTCGTGATATCTTCTAGAGTTTTCATTTGAATTATATACTGTAAAGGACAATTTAAATCTATAATATGTGGCCAAGCTAATTAACGTAATTATTTGGATAAGGATTAATACTATATACTTGAAAATAGCCTTGGAAGTTATGTAATATTTTTTAACAAAAATTTTAAGATTAAAATGGTTACTGTGAGTCAACCTTAAGAGATAGACATATGCTGTCGCGGACTTTTTTGTAGGTCTTATTAAGTTGTACAACTCTTGCATAGAAAATATTCTTCTATCTATTTTTAATTAAGCAGCGTTCGTCAGAAACGTGTTTTTTCGACCGTTTATTTGCCGACTTAGGTTGCAAATTAGGTCTCTACGAATGTACCTTTGATATATATCCTATTTTCATTCCGAAAGTCCATTCTATGTATTAGTGAAAGAATTTTTTAAATCGGTTCAGTAGTTTTTGAGCTTACTCATTACAAACATACAAAAATACAAATGTTCTCTCTTTATAATATTAGTATAGATTACATTTTGTTGAAAAGGTGTTAATTAAAAAGTACTATTATCAAATATTAAATAAATTGTTTTATTTATATCACTGACTCCACCCACGTACACATACCTAACTAGTTATGTAAGTAGATACATGGTTATGTGAGGACTTGGTTGACTTAGAATTGTCAATTTTGGTTATAAACAAGGTCTTACAGCACAAGTAAAGGAAAAATTCCGAAAGATAAATAAAGTTGAAAATGTTGACACAAGTTTTCGCGAAAATCTAAATTTGCCCATATCTTTTTATCGTTTTGACTCAGGACCTTGATTTTTAGGGTTCCGTAGCCGAATGGCAAAAAACGGAACCCTTATAGATTCGCCATGTCTGTCTGTCCGTCCATATGTCACAGCCATTTTATTCCGAAACTATTAGGACTACAGAATTGAAACTTGGTAGTTAGATGTATTCTAAAAACCGCTTTCCGATTTTTATACAAAAATATAAAAGTTTAAGGGGGGGGCATCCCAAACATGGAAATGGAACAAAAAAAAAAATTTTTCATCAAACCTATAAATCATTTTTTCTCAAAAGATAGGCGCGTCTAAAGTGGTAAAATGTGTGCCCCCCGCCCCCCTTCCTCTAACTTCTAAAGTAAGGGAGTGAAAAATCTAGAAAAAATATATTCTGTAGATCTCATTAAAAACTTTCAACGAAAATTGGTTTGAACGAGATACAGTCAGCAGTTGTTGAGATATAGCGACCGCAAGTATAACTTTGTTTTTTATACAAACACTATGAAAAACAAAGTTATTTTTGTAGTTGCGAAAAATCATAGTTATAGAATACTCTACTGTGTTACGGAACCCTACGAGTGCGACTCCGACTTGCACTTGGCCTCTTGACCTCAGTATCTGGTATAAATTCAACTTGTTAGGTCCACCCGTTCCTGAGAAAGTCTGTGGTGACAGACGGACGAGAAAGTGATCTATAAGGGTTCCTTTTTTACCTTTTGAGGTACGGAACCCTAATGATATCCGTCCATTCCATATATAACGATTAAGGCTACAGCAAATTTTCCTTTCCCCCAATCAAAAAAACGCGATCGACAAAAAATTACCTAGTTTTCTAAAGTAAGCATAGGTATTCTGCAAGTCCAGAATGATCAGCTAGGTTATATAGGTACAATCAAATCAAAATTTATTTATTTCAAAAACATGAATTACGATAGATTTAGTTAGCACAATTGTACATTGAATCTGTGATAGAACCCTGTATTGCAGTATATTCACCCCATGACATTATAGTAACAATAATTTAAACGTCATTCCGATAGGCATAACCTCAGACGAAATAAGAAGTCTCCTTATTTCGTCTTAGGGCATAACCGTAAGTATATATATATAAGCCTATGGGCTGGCTTTATTATAACAGAATCTAGCTCTAGCTGGCATAGAACTTTTTTATGATATAAGTATTAAGTACCTATACCTAATAGGACAAATTCAACACTCAATTGATGGTAAGCGACGATGTCTGCATTTTGGCAAGCAAATCTCTGGATTCCCAGTTTTTTTTAACGTTTCGTGCCTCAAAAGGTAAACAAAAGGAACCCTTATAAGATCTCTCTTGTCCGTCTGTCCGTGCGTCATCACGATTATCTCAGGAGCGAGTGGACCTAGCAAGTTGAAATTAATACAAGATACTGAGGTCTATCCCTATTAGGTGTATAAAAATCAAGGTCCTGAGTCAACACGATATAAAGATATGGGAAAATTTAGATTTTATTCCAAAACACTTAAGCACCAAAATTTACCTTAATTTTCAACTTATTGTATTTTTTGGAATTTTCCCTTTACTTCTGCTGTAAGATCTTGCTCTTAACCAAAATTGACAATTTTGGGTCAACCGGAACAGACAGACATGGCGAATCTATAAGGGTACCGTTTTTTGCCATTCGGCTACGGAACCCTAAAAACGGATAAACAATATCGAGATCATGAAAATACGACATTAAATATGTCAAATGTGTTCTAGTAATATGTAGAATTGTAATAAACATCAATGATAAATAGATATTTTTGGTTTTGATTTAGGCAAAATGTTAAGTTACACTCATTAGGGTTCCGTAGCCGAATGGCAAAAAACGGAACCCTTATAGATTCGTCATGTCTGTCTGTTCCGGTTGACCCAAAATTGACAATTTGGGTTAAGTTATGTTTGGCATTGACACGGTAATATAATATAATACTATACTTATATGTTATTATACTGTGGTTCGGAACCATCCGTGTGCGAGATAAAAGTCTGACTCGCACTTGGCCAGTTTTATTTTCAGATTTTTCAAGCCAGCAGTTTACCTTTTAGAGGTGGGGAGGGGCAGTGGGGGGGGGGATGCCCTACTGAACAAAAATGTGTACTAGAAAGTTTATTATTTGTTAAATGGAGCATTAAATCTTTAAATAGTATTAGCAATCCCTAAGTCATTTTAAAAGACCTATTCAATGATACCCCACAAGATGGGGTAGACGACGCAAAAAAATTCTTACCCACTTCTCATGTAGGGGAGCTACCCTAAAAAAAATATTTATCAAAATTTTATTTCACTACTTTGTCGGCGTATACCCATTATACACATACCCCTACAAAATTACAGCTTGCTAGTATTAACGGTCTCTTAGCAAAACCTCGGACTGACAGACGGACATGACGAAACTATGAGGGTTCCTTGTCAGGACTACGGAACCTTAAAAAAGTATACTATCACAAACTTATTATTTATAGTTGGTGTAATACTTTACATTTTCTATGGATCTAACTACAAAGTTAAGTTTGTACACTAACCTAGTTTTTTGTTGTTAACAAGGTGATAACCATGTCTATGAAAAATGTATTTGGTTAGATTCACTCAAAACTCGGTACCTAAAATTAAGAGCGAACGCGGGGTGCAATTTTCCATACAAACGTATGCCCCCGTTTCCTCCCTGGAAAATGATTCTAGAGCAACATTTATTTCTACAAAACACGAGGTCTGATGTAGCTACGCCCCTATATCATTTTCTTTTTTTGACCAATCAATTGTAAATAGAATTATTACCCTTCAAAAATGTCAAAGACGAGATTAAAAGGCTTATATTCCTTTTCACAAATGGTTCATTTAAAAGAAAATGATATAATATATTATGACAATGTAGCTAGTTACATCAGACCTTGATTTTTTGTAGAAACAAATTTTGCTCTATATATATATGTGCCATTTAGATTGGCACTAAAGCACAGAATAATGAATAGCTGACTAAAGTGCGTTGACCTTTCAGTGGTCAAACCTTGTATGACTGTGATTATAACTAGGTTTTCTTTTTATTTAGCGGTGTGTTCTAATTTGTATGTGCCACTAAAATATCCAAAGTGTTTTTTTCTGAAACATGTATACATATTTATTTGAAAGTATAACATAGAACACTCTTAGCGCGTTAAAATCCCTTTTTAATTTAAAATAATAATTAATAAATATTTTATTTCTTAAAACGCCATCTAACGTCAAACAAAGGTATTAGGGATCGACATTTCAATATAACGCCATCTATGCGACGTTTACCTAAAAAGGCGTTCATAGATAGCAAAAATCACGTTTCTTGTATGGGGACCCTCTATTATTTTTAACTTTATTCTGTTTTTAGTATTTGTTATTATAGCGGCAACAGAAATACATCATCTGTGAAAATTTCAACTGTCAACTATCACGGTTTATGAGATACAGCCTGGTGACAGACGGACAGACAGACAGACAGACGGACAGCGGAGTCTTAGTAATAGAGTCCCGTTTTACCCTTTGGGTACGGAACCCTAAAAATCGAGAAACTCGTGTGGCTAAAGAACAAATTATTACAAATATCATCATGTCGCCTATCTGCTGCTAGCAAATAAAAGAATAGCGAGAAATAGGAGTGGCTATATTAATAAACAAATGAGTATCAAATAATCCAATCGTATCGCCTGTCTGCGTACCTACCAGGCCAGGCTGGAACTTCCCGTTCAAAATGTGACGTCTGGTCACGTTACTACTTATGTACTTAGCAGGCCCTTGGCTACGTTGTATTATTATCTTTTCTATGCCTTGGCAGTAAAGGTCAATACGATTTTTTTTTTTTTTTTTTTTTTTAATTTTCTGATACCTACTTGTACTATTCATTATTCTGTGTTACTGGTAAATGTGGGTTGCACATTATTATTATTGTTTTCTATCATCTCTTCCAACTATGCTAAATATGCTTGTGTCTGGAGTGTGTTCACGTCAATAGTGCAATAGGTGAGGATCACAGTTTTTAAAAAATATTTTTTACTCTTAATTTATTTTTAACTTTTTAGTTACTAGGTTTAAGGAACTAGGTACTTAAGTACCTACCTATTTTAGAGTAGGCGTAATGTTTTAAAATATCCTACAGATATTATGATGTAATTATGGGTAAAGTGCTCTTCAAGGCAAATCAATCGAGCCCAAACTCGGTGGGGTTTATCACAGAAATGCCATAGCCACCTTCCAGCTTCATCATCGGACCCTGAATATCATCTAGGTGTAAAGTGCTCCTCAAGACGAATCAATCGAGCCCAAACTCGTTATATAATAATAAACGGTTATATTGTTTCATTACGGAGATGCCGTGGCCACCTCCAGGGTCTGATGATGAAGCTGGAATGGAAGGTTTGCACCTAGGTGATATCCATATTACCTAGGTGCAAACTGCTCCGCAAGTCTAAAGAATCGAGGCCAAACTCGGTAGGGTTATATATTGTTTTATCACAGAGATGCCGTGGCCACCTTCCAGCTTCATCATCAGACCCAGGATATCATCTAGGTGTAAAGTGTTACGCTAGTCTAATCAATCGAGCCCCAGCTCGGTGGGGTTATATTGTTTTATCACAGAGATTTCGTGCCCACCTTCCAGCTCCATCATCAGACCCTAGATATCATCTAGGAGTAAAGTTCTCTTCTAGACGAATCAATCGAGCCCACATTCGATGGGTTTATCTTGCTTAGTTCAGAAGTTCCTATGGCTATCTTCCGTCTCCATCATAAGACCAGCTCCATGGTACCATATCATTGTATTGTCACCGAAGATACGTAAGTTCACCAAATACGAGTCAAATCGGACATCGGGAAGTGGGTCTAATTTAGCTTCCAAGATTCCACCCGAACATACATAGTTACATACACAACATACATACATTGCAACTTGCACGTTAAATAAAAGCACGGTAATATTACCGTGATAAAAGCTTGTAAACTAGACAGCGACTTCCTGCCAAACTTTAACCTACCTTTGGTCGTCGTCGCTGAAACTAGAACTGATTGATTGGAAAAAACCAAAACAGTGTGCTAGAAATATGTACTCACATACTATTATTTATTCTGTGACTTAATAATAATTTAGAGTAATTCATATGTTGAACAGCTGTTAAAATAATCACCAATTTGCCTAGATCCCTTATCGAACATGCAAATCAGGCTAGCAAAGCTCATTTTGACTGGTCTATCGACCACTGTTACTTGTACTATTCATTATTCTGTGTCACTGTGTAAGATAACAAGGCCTTGTACCTATAGCACACTAAGAAATTATGAGTAAGACCAACCGGAAGACCTCTTATGCTTAAAAAGATATACTGTAACAGAGCTCATCCTAAATTGTACGATCTGGCTATAAGGTAAACAAAGCCGCACTCTGTGCACACAGAGACAAAAATCTAACCACAAACAAAAAAAATCACTCACACCAACAAGTTTTGTGAATATTTCCTTGCGTTCATGGACCTTAGGTGTTACTAATTATTCTGTGATTTCCGACATTGCCAGTAAAATATACTTTGGTAATGGGATTTATGATGATTAAACATTTTCATTTTATGGATTAAACATTTTTAAGTGCTAAAATGTAATCAGGCGGAAGATGAAAATATTTTTTATTTCTATAGAATATTTTAAATTATGTTTCTTCAAAATTTCTCAGTAATTCAATAAAACACGTAAAGCTGTCTATTCATGGCGCAATACATTTTTTAAGTGTATACACTACTACACTAAACTAACTACAGGCTACACACAAAAGGTATATTTAGCCAGTGTTATGCCAAACAAACATTAAAAATAAGTTTAGTCGTAGAGAGAAGTGGTTTAGTGCAATAATTGATTTACTTATTTATTCTCTTACATGGATCTGCTGACTGGCTGCATCGATTTGCACGGCTGAGTGTATAGAAGCTGGCTAGTAAATGTATCAGGCAATACATTATGTGCCGTAGGCATAGGCATACTTTTATTATTCAAACCTATAAAAGGGGTTGGTTTTCTCGCTAAAAAAGACGTATTATTTTAATAACAAAACAAATCGCGCGCGAATCAATGTGATCCGCGCCGCAATTTCACGTCGTGAATCGCGCGCGAGTGTGGAAAGGACTTTAAATTTCCATTACAACTAATAATACCACAGATAATACCTAAATGTCATTTAAAAAAAAAAGGAGTTGAACATAAGTCCACCGAATAAACACCACACCGTGACACCAATGACACCACCCGTAAAAAAAAGTACTCTGTGGACACCACACCACTCACAGCCACAGACCCCCCGGTATATATTCAAATATATTATTGTTCTTTGGCCACAGCACTGCACGCACACAGAGTACTGAATCACTCTACTACGTTATAAGAGTTGGCACTTCCCTACATTGTTGATACCCGAAATATGAAAGCACTGTGTAGCCAACCTAACAACGGAAAGTATTATTTACTAGTGACTATTATATAATCTGTGGTATTATGCTTATAAGTATGTTTTTTGCAGTGTTGGTTGGTACAAAGTACGTTCATAATTCTGAGTTATTTTAATTATGCATGCAGTG
Organism: Cabera pusaria; assembly: GCA_954871355.1. Lineage (NCBI taxonomy): Eukaryota > Metazoa > Arthropoda > Insecta > Lepidoptera > Geometridae > Cabera > Cabera pusaria. The sequence continues at coordinate 12,303,057 of OX940893.1, forward strand.
TCGCGGGACCACCAACTAAACTGACAACTGACAAGACAAACATGAAGTCTGAGCTGCGTTCACGACCTACGCTCGGAGTGCAACCAAACGCTCTAACCCATTTCACGACCTCAGAGCGTCACGTTCGCTTAACGAGTTAGAGAGAGAGGTTAGAGTGTTTGGTTGCACAGGATATACTCCCAGTGTAGGTCGTGAACGGAGCCCAGAACAAGTGACAACTCAGACATTAGTGATGTTGCGATAGCGATGGTCTTTTGATAGTATCACGTTACTATCGATAGACTATATATAGTATTATATCGATACTAACTATAGTATATAATATTATATATATATAGTTTTACTAGCTGTGCCCGCCACTTCGTCCGCGTGGAAGAGTGTCTTTGGGTAGCATTAACTAATAAGACACATATGTATCCCAACTACACCGCACCGCACCACGCCACCGTACTACTAACGCCATCCGTTAGAAGATCAAAGAATTAACTTCGCTGCGAACATAATCTTTGGTTACTAACATCATCTGTTGGAAATCTAAAGAATTTACATCTGTCATCCAAATGACGTCTGGTATCAGTGTGACCATTTGTAGTAGATTTCTGCCTTCTGCCTTGATTCAGGCAGATTTGGGATATACATTTTAATTCTGGTAGATTAACCTGACGATTCCAAAAAGTGGCAGATTTCAAAGATCTCTATGAATTTTGAAATATAAATAGAATTTTGACAACTTTCTCATTTTTATTATGCATTTATTTGCTTGGAAAATGGTAAAAGTTTGTATGAGAAGGTAATTAAACTTTATTTTTATGCCGTAATTCAATACTATGATGGCAAATTTTACGCATTTGTTGGAGTGGTTGGTGGTTTGGTAGATTTTATACCACTGCCGGGCAGATTCGCCATTAAATAATAAAAAATATGTAAATCCACCCCCGACTCACACGCGATAGATGGAGTGTGTATATTCGATGAGTCAACAAAATAAAACTGGCCAAGTGCGAGTCAGACTTTGTCCCGCACACGGAGGGTTCCGAACGCTATCTATCGAATTTCTAATGAACTTCTAACACCAACTAAGTAAACGTTAACACAAAGATAGAATAGTATTATATAGTAGTAATAGTAATAGAAGTAATAGTAATTGTAGTAATTAATATTATTAAATATCTGGTTGACCGAGCTTTGCTCGGTATTTTTTGCCACTTAAACAAACAAATATGACTCTTCCCGACATCTATTAACGAATAATAATACTATTTTTTTTATTGAGAGCAACTAACTGCTTTACTGATACAGTACTTCTACTCGCCAATAGATGTCGGGAAGAGTCATATTTTAAGTTGATTATTGAAAACACAAATAAAACAACATTGAAGATGACTCCTAGCTAGATCGATTTATCGCCCCCGAAATCCCCTGTAGGTATACTAAATTTTATTTAATCGTTGGAGCCGCTTCCGAGATTCAGATTAAGGTAAAGATTTGATGCTAGGTAGATGGCGCTGCGCTATCGTAAAAAACTTTTTTTAAACTTTTCTTTAATTTTTAACTTAGTTCTGTTCTTAGTATTTGTTGTTATAGCGGCAACAGAAATACATCATCTGTGAAAATTTCAACCGTCTAACTATCACGGTTCATGAGATTCAGTTTGGGTTCGGAACCCTAAAAAACTGCCTTAAAAATTATTACCAGGCAGAAAAACTACGCGAGCCCTCACAAAGCTCGGCTTTTAGCTAGTGTGTAATAAATGTGGATTATTAACCATTAAGTGCCGGTGAATGCGTGCGAGTGTAGAGAAACAGCACAATGTTGAAAAACATGCTATTTGCGTTCTCACCAAAATTCCACTGAAAATATTCAGTAAACACCACATCTTAACTGAAGGTATGACTTAGACTAGACTTTTACTTGAAAATTGACCTGAAATATGACTTTGACCCATCTCTACGACTAAAATTCATAAAATCTTGAAGAATTTCAATACTTGACACTGGCTAAATACACTAATCGTGTGGAGCCATAATAAACAAAAACAAAAAAAAAACAAGGGAATTGAAACACGAATAATCGAATATTGGATAAACTGACCAAGTGCAAGTCGGACTCGCACTCGTAGGGTTCCGTAACACAGTAAAGTATTCTTTAACTATGATTTTTTCGCAACTAAAACATTAACTTGGTTTTTCATAGTGTTTGTATGAAAAACAAAGTTATCTTTGCGGTCGCTGTATCTCAAAAACTGCTGACTGTATTTCGTTCAAACCAATTTTTGTTGTAGTTTTTATTGAGATAGATCTCAATAAAAACTAACAAGGCATATATATTTTTTAGATTTTTTACTCCCATACTTTAAAAGTTAGAGGGGGGAGGGGGGGGGGGCACACATTTTACCACTTTAAACGCGCCTATCTTTTAAATTATTGACTTTAAGAAAAAATGATTTTAGAAACCTCAATGTCATTTTTAAAGACCTATCCATTAACACCCCACACGTATAGGTTTGAAGATTTTTTTTGTTTGTTTTAGTTCCATGTATGGGATGCCCCCCTTAAACTTTTATATTTTTAATTTTTGTATAAAAATTGGAAAGCGGTTCACAGAATATATCTATTTACCAAGTTCCAATTCTGTAGTCCTAACAGTTTCGGAATAAAATGGCTGTGACATACGGACGGACAGACAGACAGACAGACAGACATGACAGATTCGTCATAAGAATAAGGGTTCCGTTTTTTGCCATTCGGCTACGGAACCCTAAAAATTAATTTTATTGAGTTTGAGTACACATTAATCTGTCACAGTATCACGTCGAATATTATAATTATAATGCGTGGACCCGAGGCGTGGACGTTGTATTCAGTCTACGTTTTAATGACACTTGACAAAAAAATATATACTATGTTGCTCGTTCGTTTTAGTCTCCACCACAGAGGTCTCCACTCTCCAATCACGTCACTGGCTGGCTCAGCTGCAAATAGTATTCTCTCTCTGACACATATAGTAATCTGATATTGTTCTTTGGTAATCTGTGAATAGTATTGTCAGTCTACTGAAGCTGCAGTACAAAAAAAAAGATCTATGAAAACTAATGAAAAGAGGGGCGCGTCCGATGGAAGTCTATATTCGTCTCACTCACTATTTCTTACTATCTCTTTCGTTTGGTTGTCATAATAAATGCCATCAAGTAGCATGATGTGAAGAAAAAGAAGTTTCATCTCTACTTAGTCTGTGGCTAGCATGTATTTCTACTTAGCCTGTTGTAGCGTGTTAATCGTCTTTTTCAAAATAATTATTATATTGATTTATTTTGTGTTTTACAATAAATAACCTAGTGTGGATGTTAGAAAGCATGCATTTAGCATGAATTTAAGGTGTGTGGTTATTAACACCTTCCTACAAGGAACTGAAGTGATAATGAAACATAAATAGTGAAATATGCGGGACTGCAGACTTACTCTACTAAACGTTATTTTATGGTAAGATTTCCACTTTATGAAGCACAGTAAGTAGAATATCTTAAAATAATAGCCGTTTACTGCTTCTTTAGGCCAAATATCTCAATATTTCATCAATTAACAATCTTTATAAACTCTTTGTGAAAAATAGCGCGGGGCGCATTGCGGTGCTTGTCGATATCGATAGTGTATATTATTATATAGTTATGATATGATCAGTGATCGGAATAGAAGTGTAATTTCGCGAGATGTCATGACGATATTTTAATAGGGATAAACCATCAAAGTGATTTTGAGTAATTTTAACCAACAATGTCCGCAAGCTCATCCTCATCATCGGGCAATGATTTCATCCTTCTGGTGATGAATACATCAAGACAAACTTCAAGCTACCGCAATTGGCACTATATCTAGACCCTTTCATGAGTTTCAGGCGTCCACTCATAACAATTTTGCTTCTGCACAGACAACACTTATTATTTTGTTTTCATTAGGTCAATGACGCTGAATAGCTGGTTGAATCTGGCTAAGTTTACGTAAAAGTTTAACATGTGATAATATGATAACTCGCGATCCCAGTTAGATACTGAGGAAAGGAAGACTTTGCTGGTAGATTATACATCAGGCTAGGTATGGCATGCACAGTTTAAGTATTACTACACCCTTTTGTTACACCTTGTATAATTTACAGCCAGTGCTGGATTTAGAGGTCTGGAGGCCTTGGAACAACATAGGAGTGGATGCTTCCTGGCCCCAAATTATTTTCATAAGAAAATGAAGATAGTTTTTCAGTTGAGTTTTCCAATAAATAATTTATTGTGAAACCAAGTAGTAGTAGATTCCTTTATTTATAACCAAAAATAATATAAATATAATCGGAAATAAGAATGATCTGAAGTGAAATTTTAGCGTTAAGGAATTAAAGCTTCCGTGCTTTTTAGGGTTTGGTACCTCAAAAGGTTAAAAAAGGAACCCTTATAATATCAATTTTTATCCGTCTGTCCGTGTGTCTGTCTGTCTGCCCGTGTGATGATACTGAGATACTGAAGATGAAGAAGAAACTGAAGATATTGAGGTCTATAGTCCCTATTAAGTGTATACAAATCAAGACCCTGAGGCAACACGATAAAAAGATATGGGCAAATTTAGATTTTCGCATAACTTGTAAATACCAAAATTAACCTGAATTTTCAACTTCTTTTTATCTTCTGAAATTTTCCTTTACTTGTGCTGTAAGACCTTGCTTTTAACTAAAATGTACAATTCTAGGTCAACTGGAAATACCCTACAGGTTTTGGGTCGAAAACCTATAAGGGTACGTCCCGTTGACCTAGGTCAACAAAATTTGTGATTCTAGAATCACAAATTTTGGCAAGAAGCAAGGTCTTATAGCACAAAATAAAGGAAACATTAGGCCCTGTATACAGTATGCCCCAGAAATTAGTGTTAAGCGATAAACTAATAAGTCAATATTACATTACAGGTATATCGTTATCTTAAGCTGCTGATGCCGATGCCGAATGAGCGAACCCTACAGAGCATCATACTCCAAAAATAAAAAGCTTGATAAAATTTAATATTTTGTTTTACTGCCTATCATTTTCTCAAACTGGTTTTGTCTTAGTGATGGAGTTGTTAAACCAAAATAGGAAAAATATAACTTTCACAATCTAACCACTAAAACAAAATTAGTTAAGTACAATATATAACCTTCTAAAGTATTGACCAAGCAACGGTAGTTCGATCGTTATCGATGTTTTTGACGACACGGTACATCACTAGGTTTTTTTTTGTTATGTTGGTCAATTAGCAGAAGATTATTTCGCTGGTATTTTGGCTACTATAAAAGCCCTGTGTTTTGACATTTCGCTATTTGGTCAGTTTGCTCTATGGGAGTCCCGACTCTTCTTAACATAGTGGTCACGTAGTATCTCCTTAGTAGTCTGTGGTAGTGGTTATATTCTCTTTGAGTATTGTCGATGTCGTATCTTGGTAGTTACTTGCTTGTTTACTTTAAATCCAAAATGCTCGGTGTTTACTGAAAAATTGTGACTCGGTGATATTTAAAAATGGATATACCAGTACAAATTGCTATCCGGCTAAAGCCTCCCAGCTTAGCGGATTCGACACAATGCATCTTCAGCAATCCTGTAACGCAGATTGTAATCACAGAAAGTGGACAAACATTTCATGTCAATAGAGCATTGCCAGTGGACTGCACGCAAGCTAACTTGTTCAACTCGTTTATGATACCTCAAATCAACTGCTTTCTCGATGGGTGTGATACCTCTGTCGTGGTATTTGGACAAGCCAAGACTGGAAAGACATATACATTGTTTGGGCCTGGTAATATTACATTAGTATCTTTCGAAGTTCTCTACACATAATTTCTCGTTTACTTATTATATCAACACTTACTAAAAACTGCATGTTTTCAGGTTTTGAATGCATACACAGTGAATGTGATCAAGGCATAGTCCCTAGATTTCTGACTGAAATATTTCACAAACTTAATCAGATGCCAGAGAGAGAATTCATATTGCATATAACTTGGATGCAAGTTGTAAACAACAATATATTTGATGTTCTTGGAGCGGGGCTAGTCAGGTGTTGCAATGTGGAGGAAGCATTTCAGTACCTTCAGTTAGGCTGGAGGCAACGGTGTCAAGGAAACAATCACACAGTGTTCACTGTCAGTGTCGAACAGAAGTGGGTCGGAACCAATGGAGTCCTCAATCATAGAATGTCCACAGCTAGCTTCTGTGATCTAGCAGCATACCCTGAACCAGGGTTGTATGCTTTGGAAAATATCATGAAAGAATTGCTAGCTGGAAACCCACCAAAACAAATAAACTACGACCAATGTATACTGACTGCAATGCTACGGGATTCATTTGGAGGGAGAGCATTTACATGGGTCATTGGATGCATCAGCACCGAGCCTGAAGACTATCAAGACACATTAAAGATCCTCAACCTGTGTTTATGCTGTCGAGGCATCAAAAACTTTGTTACAGTTAATCTCTTCGCAGACAATAACACTCCTGTTTACACTGACAAGACTGTAATGCCATCTGGTGACAACAACTTCAATCTACAATTTGCTTCCACTCAGTGGGTCAAATTGATTTCTAATGCTGAAGGATTATTTAATAAGATCTTACAGTCTAAATCATTGTCTGAAGCTGATGTTAATCAAGTTAGCGAGTGGCTGTTTCTCAAAGCTGAATGTGATGAATGTTTAAATCCAGACAATGTTGATAATAAGGATGTAAGTACAAAGCAAGGCTTGCCTAGAATCGCTGAGGACACAGAACCAAGTGAACTCAGCGATTCAGATGTAGATTCAGATTCTGAAGAAGATGCACACTCTGACACTGTCTTTCAGGACAAACTAGAGAAATTTATGGAATATTTTAGAGAAAAGAATGATCAACTATTTGCAGAAAGGTGTGAAGAATATTTGAATCACAATGATTCAGATGACATAACAATCTCAGAAACTAGCGGTTCGCAGTCCCTGCCTATAATGACATCTCAATCAAATTCTGGCAGACGGAGAACTATACAACCAGGTGAAAGTTTATCTGGGGCAGAACTAGAATTACTAAGGAAAGTTGCAGCCAAAGCAATCTCACCTGAAACTCAAAAAATACTCATAGAATCTCATAAGAAGGATGTTGATCCTGAACCTAAACTTATAGAAAGAGAACTACTTAAAATGATAGATTCTCCTAAGACTGAAGAAATCTGTAAAAAGTACAAAGTGACAAAAGAAAAATATACACAAAAACAAATACTGGCAAGAAAACTGTCAAAAGAAATCAGTAGTAGTCAAACACAGCTGAAGGAGCTAATAAACTTATGTATAGCAAAGGAAAGACTGATTGATGATCTCTCAAGAGCAGTGTGTTATAACACTCAAAGCAAGCACTACTCTGACAAAATTGAATATGGAGGTATGATGGACCAAGACACCATTAAAGAAATAAAGAGGCATGAAACAAATCTTAAAACTTACAAGAAACAAATTGAGCAAATAAAACGACAGATAAAGAAGGATGAAAAGCGTAAGAATACTCTTGATGTGGAACTAGTCAAAGATAAATTAAAACTAGATGAACTCTCTGATACTTCTATAGATTTAAAAGATAAAAAAGTGAATTCTTTAAAACATTTCACAAATAGAATAACTCAGTTAGACACAATTCTAAAAGAGAAAACAAATGACTTAGAAAATCTTGATCTTAGTAAAGAAAAAGAACTGATGTTGAGAAAGGAGATCAAAAATCTTAGAAAGACCAGGGAATGTTTACATGAACAAAGGTGCAGTTTGGGTCATAAGAGGAAAATGTACAAATCTCTCTCTGACTCTGAGGTTTGTATGTCATCAAATACTTTTCATCCCATCTATTCGAAAAGTGATGGTTTGTTCCTCAATAAGTGCGCGCAAAATAGGTCTTTTCTGCCTTAGGGCGGGAAAGTAATATTTTAATTTTTGGCATTGACTGTTCTTTTATAGTACCATGTCTGAGGTTCAATAATAATATTGTACGGGAAATGTTACTGTCCTATTAAATAGAGAGCGCGCAGCATTAATTAAGTTAAAAAAAAATGCCACAACCTCATATAGACAGGGAAACAAATTTTAAAAAAATTAAGCGCCCAAAGTGGCATAATACACATATATTGTGGTGGCCAAGTAGAAGAAAAATAGCGCTAGAATTATTGGCATTTTTAGTGTGTGGTCACAGACTGTCATAATAACACATTTAACCATGGAGTAGGAAATTCATATAGACATGGAGGTGCCGCTATACATTTGCTTGTATGGATATAACTTAAAAAAAAAGTGCCTAGAAGTCATAATGGAACCTCAAAAGACTGCCATTGATTGTCCATTGGTCCATTGATGACCTTGATTGACACAATCCTAGCAATGGACCAATGGACAATTAATGGCATACGTTTTAGGTTTAGATATGCACCTTTTTTTGTAGGTATTTCATGTCCTTATTTATAGTATGTCAATGAGTTAAGGGTAAAATGTTAATCGGGTGAAAACTGCAAAAGGTGCGATGTTTTTATCGGAAACTGTATGTATTTATTGGTTTATTACATTTGTTTATGTTAGTCAGCGTCTTTTACAATATTATGCTCTTGAATTGCTATTTTATAGAGCCTTTTATTTATTCTCTTTTCTCATAGAGGGGGATGAAAAGCAGAGTCTAAAACTCGGCTGCAATATTATCTTCTCTCGGCCGACATACTTTAAATCCCTCGCTACACTCAGGATTCTACTTTAGAATCCTTCGCTTCGCTGTGGATTCAAAAAAGTGGCCTCGCAGAAACGTACTATATTGCACCCTTGGTATACAATCTACTATTTCATCCCATCTATTCGAAAAGTGATGGTTTGTTCCTCGATAAGTGCGCGCAAAATAGCTTATTTCTGCCTAAGGGCGGGAAAGTAATTTTTTAATTTTTGGCTTATGAATGTTCTTCTATAGTGCCCAGTCTTGGGAGGTTTACTTAAATTCCTTGATATTTCACGACTTTTTTTTATACTAGATAAATACAATAGCAAGCATTTGACCACTGTCTCACCTGATGTTAAGTTACAATGCGGTCGACGATGTAGCACGCTTACTTTGTAGATACCGGTTCATTCGCGATTTTTTAATTTTTGTAATTTCATAACATTACATGACATTTCGTGACATATCATGACATTTTGTTACATTTCATGACATTTCGATTCTTTTCATGACATTTCGTGACATTTGATGACATTTCATGACATTTCGTGACATTTTATTACATATCGTGACATTTAATGACATTTCGTTTCTTTTCATGACATAAATGATATTTCGTGACATTTTGTGACATTACATGACATTTCATGACGTTTTGTGACATATGATATTTCGTAACATTTCATGATATTTCGTGACATTTCATAACATTTTATGATATTTGATGACATTTTGGACATTTCATGACATAACATGACATTTTGTTACTTTTTATGATATAAAATATCATTTCATGAAATTCCGTGACATTTTGTGACTTTTCACAACATATATGACATTTTATGAGATTCAATGACATGTCATGTCATTAAATGACATTTCATGACAATAAATGACATTTCATGACACGACACGATGAGCCTTTTAACTATTTCCTTTTCTCATAGAGAGGGATGAAAAGCAGAGTGTATAACTCGGGGCCGCAAAATTATTTTCCCTCGGCCGACGTACTTTAAATGCCTCGCTACGCTCAGGATTCTACTTTATAATCCTTCACTCCACTCTGGATTTAAAAAAGTGGCCTCACAGAAAAGTACTATATTGCACCAATGTTATACAATCTACTATTGCCTCACTTTGCGACATGCTTGTAGAGTGCTTGTAATTTTATTAGGGTTTTTCTTTGTTGTTTGAGTCTATTGAGTAAGCAAAATATGTGATGAAAATTAATATGGATGCCAAATTATTTTTTCATTTTTATGATAATTTTGCACATGCAATTTAAATTTTATCTACAATGTTCTAAAAGTGTATTAAAACTTAAATCTTCAGGAGCGAAAGCTGCTAGAATGTGAAGAAGCAATTGAAGCAATAGACACAGCAATAGAGTACAAAAACAACCTGATCTGTGGCAAATCTCCGTCGGCATCTTTCTCAGACTCTCAGGATAACAAGGACTCGAGGAGCAGAGGAGAACAGATGTTGATGGCACGACTGGATAAACTGTCACATGATGAGATGAAGACACTGTTGTATAGATATTTTCAAAAGGTAATTTTACTAACGTAACCTATGTTACATTAAAATATTAAAAAAATGTAAATAAAATATTTAGTAAAATATTTTATTTTTATTAGCTGATAGCCACGCAATTTCGTTCACATACACCAAGAATTTTATCATGTAACGCTCTGTCAATCAACATTTGTGGGATCTGAGTTATTCAAGTTACGTATAAAAATCATGATTTTATTTTCAATAAAAGTAGCCTATGTTTATACTCATGCTTTAATGTATCCTCCTTGGTAAATCAGTAAGATCGGATCGTCCATTTAGGTGTGAAAAGGACAACATACAGAGTTACAAATGTTTTTATAATATTAGTCTGGATTGAGCATGAGAAAATATTTTTTTTTTTTCAAAATTAAAATGCAAAGCATTTATAATTTTATACATGGAGGATATAGTACATAGGCAGATGAAAAAATCTGCTCTAACACAAGTCTAATAACGTTAAATAGATTATAATTATCAGTAATTATTCTAAATATAAAAAAGCATAATAAATTGCTTTGAAATAAAAATAAAAAAAACTACTTTTATTTTGTTTCTTTTTAACCGCCTTCAAAAAAAAGGGGAGGTTTCTCAATTCGACAGTATATATATATATATATTTATGTTTGTTCGCGGATAACTTCGTCGATTATGTATCGATTTTAATCATTATTTTTTTGTTGGAAAGGAGATATCCCAAGTGTGGTACCATGGTAATTTTATTGAGGTCTGATCAGTATCTCCAGAGATATGGAGATAAACACCTCAAAATTGGTACTGAAAATTAATAGCGCGGTATTGAAGTCGGTTCTTTTTTAGTTTTTTAAACGATCTTGTTTTCATTTCGGAACCCTAGGGTTCCGCGGAACACATTTAGAGTATGGCTGTTCTATAGTATAGAGGCGATAAACCGACACTTGCTGATGCAAGTGTTACCGGGTGTTACCGGTTACTAAATGATTTTAGTACTAAAAAACGTATTAAACTTATTTGCGCTTTCTATTGGTCTGCAACTGGATTAAAATGTATTTATAGCACAGTGTGACCTAAACCCGCACTTTACCCACGCTTTTCCGTGACTTAAATAGTCGATTATTGCACGACGTTTAGCACCCTCGCTGCCCTCGGGTGCCAACTTCACGGCGTGCTATAATCTTCTATTTGACAGAAAGCGTAGCAAGCATAAAGTGCGTGTTTATGTCACACTGACAGCTATAAAATAATATACGATACTCGTGACTTCAGTTGTCTATTATTGCACGGCGTAGCACCCTCGCTGCGCTCGGTAATATACTAAAGTAATAACTAACCATTCTTCTCAGGTGGTAGACCTCCGCGGAGCGTGCGCGGCGCTGGAGTCAGGTGCGGCGGCGGCGTCCGAGGAGGCAGCTATCTGGAGAGCGCGCGCCGCCGCCGCGTGGAGACAGGCGCAGAAATTACGGGCTAATGTACACCCTACCAGGTACTTACGTCATTCATTACAGCGTCATCGTCACCCACGGGAGGCTCATTGTTACCTTCCTGCATTGGTTAAGTATACACCTGCCTGACCCTTGGGTGGTAGCTGTTGGTAGGCATAGACCGTGGCTCGAACCACCCACCGAACAAAGACATATCGCCAATCGATTCGCCGACTTTCGGTTTGATGTTCGATGATAGCCAGCTTAGAAGACTGGCTAGGATAATCAGACTAAAGTCAGTTATCCGGCGCCTGATCCCGCTGCTGTATTCTAAATCTATAGACCTTTTTGTCTTAGACCGCATCGTCATTTAACATTATGTAACATAGTGGTAAAGTCCTTGTTTATAAAATATAAACTTAAAATTAATCTTTCAAATGCTGCATACAGAATCACGTGAGACATAATCTAAGAGACTTTATGTCTGATATATGAGCATAATGTCAATGAAGCATTGAAATAAAAACAGTTGTTCCTGGAGACTCAACAGTATCTCAACAGATTGAAATGAACCCATTTAACTGTTACTGTCATACTGAATAAATCTGTTAAATCACTTGTTTTCTTTTCATTAATTTTTGATCGATGTAAACTGCTTATTTAGATTTCTACCATTTTTAGTTTTCAACGATGTTTGCTGTAAAAATAAAAATATTTTTGCTGAAAAATAATAAACAAAGATTCGTTTTGACGTTTTTGACAGTGACATCTCGGTTAGTTCTCATCAAAAAGCTCTATGAATGTAGTGGCACTATTCAGACTAATACATGCTCATACATCTAGGTCTATGCTAACATTTGTAACCATCTTATTCCCAGGCATTTCCAGTCCATCCAGAGGTACATAGACGGCGGTAACGCAGAAAGAGCGCTCTCTCTCATGACCACAGACTCGGAGACTTCTGATGACGCGATGCGATTAGTAGATCGAATGAAGCAGCTCGCTCGGTGCCCACCGGTAAGATATATTAGCTACAAACCACTGATGCTAGTAGATCTTTACTACTAATAATTTGTAAGCGTACAAAATGAAAAAACCGCCTTTACATGCCGCGATAGTTAAAGTACTGGCTAGTTATAATCATGTCATCTAAGTATACAAATTTGCTTATATTGTTTATCTCCATATCTCTGGAGATAATTGTCATATCTTGATAAAATTTGAATGGGACCAAACGGGAGGCGTAATCTCAAACAAACAGATATTTTTTCACATCGGTTAAGATTGGACGGAGTTCTGAGTTAACAAATATAAAATAAGAAAAATTACAAAATATAAAGTGACACTTCAAAGAAACATAATATAAAAAAAGAAAGAAAAAAACAGGTGAATTGAGAACATCCTCCTTTCATGTGAAGTTGGTTAAAAATAATAAAGGCCAGTTTCATAGATAGCACTAGGAATAGCCCGAGGATAGCCTAGGAACTCACCTGAAAGATTTTTACGAATTTTATATGACGTAAATGTGTTAGAAAACTCTCAGAAATTTGGCAAAACCTACAGAAACAGCCGAGAAATAGAAAGAAATAGAAATAGAAACTATCGAATTCGGTAATTTTGTATTGGAATTCGGCACTAATACCCAGTTCACACCAGGCGATTCTATTCGTTCAACTGGCTAGGGATGTACTTGTCTTTCGATTCCAAGTACTTTTAGTATCGATACTTAGTAAGTACCGGTTATAAGTGCTCGTTTCGTTAATCAATTATTTGTTTTGGAAGAACATTAAGGCTGGCATTATACAGCGATAATAGGGTTTCGAATGAAACTATTTGATTTGCTAATCAAGCGTGATTTATTCGATAAAAAATATCGATTGGGTATTTTTTGTAACTTGTATCGTACATCCCTAGGAAGTTGAACGACTAGAATCGCCTGGTCTGAACTCGGTGTAAGTTGAGAGCCCCATTAGCGTAAAGGATAGGCTGGACATCTAAGCTAGAGGTCGCCGGTTCAAATACAAGCACGGGTGTTCATCCACATGTGGTAGGAGCATATTTTATCGATATTCCGACTGACTTGCTACCATAAAGTAGCTTACCACCATCAAGGAGAAAATCTGCCGCCATAACCTTACGGTGTTCCGGCAGCACAAAGCCCTTGAGAGTCAGAGTATTCTACGCCTAGCGTGATCACCATCTTTGAGCACATTATCGCTTTCCATCAGGCGAGATATATTGCTCGAACACCAGTCAATAACATTAAAGAAATGTTCGCAGTCATCTAGTTCTACTAATGATATACACATGTGAAAGTTTTTGTATTTATTATTCAATCATGAAAAACGGCAGAATTGGTAGACAGATTTATAAGCTTAAGGGAGCACAAATACCACCTCAGTGCTCCCAGCCAACCTCACCTGCCCGTGGTGCATCCTGCTGACCAACGAACGAGGCTCTGGCGACCGAATGACAGTATAACCATTTTGAAATGATGGCGTAGCTAAATACTACAGGCCGGTGACGGGCAGCAGCGTCACCGGTACGAGAACCTACGTCCTGCGATCGCCAACCCGCCTGCCCAGCGATTAGGGCATATCCCCCCGAGCCGAAGATCGGGCTCAGTGGCGTGTCTCGGGAGTGGCCTCCGTTCAGCAGTGGACTGACACTGGCTGATTATGATGATTTATAACCTGCATTTACATAACAAGAATTTTATCCTGGTATATGCCATCTACTTGGATACTTTTTTACGCAGGCGAAAACGCGAGGCACGGCTAGCATGCTATAAAAACATGATACTCTAGTAACTTTTAATTTATTTTTCAGGCGCCGATAATACCTAGTCAAAACCTCAGGCAGCTAATGCCAGCGACCAACATCCCGGTCGCAAAAGTCACGAAGGAGAAGAATAAATTGGTAATGGTGCAGCAAAATAAGAAACATTGAATGTAGTTCACAATTTTATTATGATCATTTTACATCTCTTGTGCGTACTTTCTACAAATATGGAATGAATTGTTGAATCGTATCTCTTCTTGTAATTATTAAAATTCAAGGATTAATTATTAAGGACGCTCGTCACGCTATAGCAGTTGGGTAAGTCGTAACGTTTGTGTCGGTGCGAGCTTTAATCGCGCGAAGGTTTTAAGGACCAGTTACCCGGGGTCCTAACAAAGTTTCAGATAGTTCTTCAGTTCAAATATCTGACATAAAATCTGTCAGATGAGTTCTTAATAGGACGTTAGATAGTTATCTGACACATGACTCCATATAAAAGTTTTCAAAAATCTGTCAATTTCTTCATATTAGCGCTATCAGGAACCCGTGAAACTGGCCCTAGAAACCGTTGGAACTGGCCTCTAAATAATGTAAACAAATTCTAACGAAAGGGCACATTGATGTTAGCTGCGCTAGATAAAGTTGCGATATTAGGCCAGTTTAACCGGTTCCTGATAGCCCAGCCCTATTACGAACTTTTTTGACAACTTTTATATGGCGTCATCTGTCAGATTACTATCTGAAACTTTATCAGAAACCAGTGAAACTGGGCCTAAAAGCATGAAAACAACGATATTTATTAAATTGCTAGAATGCTTAATATTAAAATAGATTTATACCAACATATCATCTGCTTTGAGGATATAGACAAAGAAACAGTAATTTTTTAGCTTTTGGCTTCCGTAA
The DNA here is from genome assembly GCA_954871355.1 of Cabera pusaria. NCBI lineage: Eukaryota > Metazoa > Arthropoda > Insecta > Lepidoptera > Geometridae > Cabera > Cabera pusaria. The sequence goes on from OX940893.1 coordinate 12,318,414, forward strand.
TGTTTGGTTCAATATTGTCTTTAATATTGGTAAACTATAATAGAAAATCTTGTTTATAACGATACTAGGCTTTGCAAAAAGAGAACCGTTGTAGAAATTGAGGGCGCGCGTGTGGATGGTTCTAAATTACTGTTTTTGTTACGTTGACAACATTGCTCTGTCATTGCCAATACGACTAAAAATGTTTGATACCTTGGTAAGTACCTACTCTTATCATTATCGGGTGGTACTAGGTAGGTATATACCTTCCTTCCTTACCTTTGAATGTTAGTTCATCGTAAAGCCACGACGGTTCTTTTTTTGCACAGACTAAGCACATCAATTTCATCAATTCTATATTGATATTGAACAGAATAATGCTTCTTTGTCTAAAGCCCGATTTACACTTCAATGAGTACAGTAGCGAGTTAAGAAATCAGTCAGTTGTATGATAAGTAGTAAGCAGCATCCAAAGCTGGCCAGTGAGTGAGTAGTCATAAGTTGCCATTCCGAGATGACCAGTCGCGTTAAAATGGATGTTGAATTAGTTACTCCATACAATTTACGCGCTGTAATGAGATAAGTGTCTGTACTTGTACAAGACATTGAAAAATAAATATTAATAGAAACTAGTAGTTCTATATATTCCTTATAACCAGGCAATAACCGAAACTTTCCCCTTTTCCTTGGTTTAGCAAAGCCATTTCAGAGTTTTAGCAAAATAGGGGTATACGTTTTAGCGATTACAGGTTTGTCTAGTGATGGTAAAGTGGACTGTGTAGTCAGATGTGTATAGGAAGGTATACATTTTTCGAAAAAAAAAAAATTCGTCCACATATACAACGCTACAGCAAACTTCACCCCCTTTCCCCTTAACTCCCCCTTTTTGGATTTTTTTTTCACAACTGCAGGCCTTTACCGTTTGCTTCGTCGGTGCCACCGGTTTCAGCGTGTCTTTGTGAGACACGACACAGTCATCTTGTGTAGAATTAAGTCCTTAGTGTGCCTCTTAAATGTAATTGAAATCCGTCGATACATAAAACTACAGCAAACTTCTCCCCTAATCCCCAATCAAAAAACGCAACGACAATTTTTTTTCAAATAAATCAAGGAATGTGAAAAAATGTAATGTGAATGTGTAATGTGAAAAGAAATTGTGCCATTTTCGTCAAAATCGGTTGAAAATGCGACTTTTAGGCGAGAACAGTCAGACAGACGACAAAAGCATTTTTGGCCAATATCGAAACTGAAACGCTTCGTTCGCTCGGTCAGTTAACAGGCCCAAACGCATTTTGGGAAAGAAAGTGGATTGCTTGAAGAAATGAACATGGCACTAGCAGTAAACTTGTAATGGAATTGTCTGAAGAAAACAATAGGTCTTACGGACTTTACTAAACTCGCCTCGCCCGTCTACATGCCGGCCAGTTAAGTTGCGGGGTGCGGGGAGAGAGGTGGCTGCTTCTCACTGGACTAGCCGAAAAATAGGAAAACGATCTATTTAACTTAATTAACAACTTACTACAAAAGCGAGTTAATCGCTTTTGTATTTTTATTTTACTGTGAATGTAGGAACTGCATTCAAATAATTTTGAAATCCTACCCAAGCCGAAAATATCCAAAAGTCTTCCTACTAAAAATGCAAGATATTTCAATTCACTTTTCCTATAGATTCAATTTACGGCCCAGAATAACTAACTTCCTGTAGCCCAAATCGATCGTCAATTCATCAGTATTGTCACCTGTTTAATTGGTCGAAGCCATTCTGAGCATAGCTCAGAATGGCTTCTAATAGAAATATTCTATAAATATATATATAATATTAATATATAATATATAAATATTCTATAAATTCTAATAAAAAAAAGAAGAAGCTAATAGAAATTGGTTAAGTTTTAACTGAGCTAGAAGATTTAAAGCTGCTAATGGCGCGGCGGCCGCATCATGAAATATAGTAAGCAATATTTTTAAGTTGTCTAATTTAGTTATTTAATGGGCCGATTTTGCATTCTTGAGATAGACGGAAAGTTTTTATTCGGAAGATCGAACTTAATCGAAGTGCCAGTAGTATCCTTAGTACGACTTTTCTTCGTGAACACTTTTAACAGATCTCACATAGTTTTCGACTTATTCTGGCTTCCTGATTGGTCTTAATTTAGTGAAGTGTGAAAACCACTAAAGGCGCTGTACTGTTTTTCATACAAAATTTGTTCTATGTAGATATCGAGTTTGGCATGAAAACTCGCACTAAGGGTACGTATATAGTAGTATTATTATCTGTTCTGTGTTAAGGTTTACCAATATTTTTATGCAATACATATTTCTAAAATTGACATCCGTTTATGAGACAATTGAACAGCCAAATAATTACATTCGTTAAATAATTTTGGTATTATCTAAAAATCGGCACCTTCATAGATCTCATCCAGAGAACTGAAAACGAATTACTTCGATTTAAGTTTTAGACTTGATTTTAAATATTCGTAATTTTAAGTAGACTAATCTTATGGAGTCATCATTTAAAAAATAGGCATACACGACCGAGTGCCCACTCATCTACTTATTTGAAGAATGTTGACTTGCTTTTAAGCTGTGATTATCTTTGCATTAATTATTGTCCTGCGTGTGAGACTTTCTGTATTGTAAATCATTATAGTAATAGGGTATTTGACAACATTTGAATGTATAAAATATCGCGTATTGTAATTTAATTTAGGCACATTATTAATATTTCAACAAAAACAACTTGTCTTTATACATTTTGTAACATTCGCGGAGCAAGGATAAACTGTCATGGCGTCGACGAAATGACGTCACCAGCCTGTAAATAAGCCGTCAAATGTATGCACGAGTGCCGTCTTTGGAGTTTTGGCGGGAACGTGAAAAAGTGTGTGTGTAAAGTACACGTCATCTTTGCTAAAGGTATAACTTGGACTGAACCATGACTTACACTTGCCTTTAATTTACGACTTTTATCTACAAAAATCTGAATTATTCTTGTGACTTGACCGTGGTTAAATACACTAATCGTGTGGAGCCATAAAAACAAAAAACATACATTAGTCATAGAAAAAGTATATATATAGAACATTAGCGTATGCGAATGAAATAGCTATAGAGATATAACCCGACTAAAATGATGAACATGTGATACATATGCGAGCTATAAGATAAAATGAACAACGTAATTTGGTCGGGTCATACATGACAGCGGGTGAGAGCCAATGGGTGCACTAGAGCTTGGTGCCAGTGCTGGAGCCAGTTTGTAAAATCGCGTACGCAGAGAAGGATAAAAAAATGTTGTTCATCTCGCTCTCTCATACTAGTGATTGTATAGTTTTATCCTTCTCATATTATTATTTGAAGGACAAGTCTATTTTAATATACTAAGTCAATGGCAGTAGTAGTTTTACAAGCACAGTGTGACGTCATCAGAGACGCCAATTTCAATTGCAATCTCAGAAGCGCAGAAGAAAATATTGTTAATTATTTTCATACTTAATACGAATTCTAGGCTTTATTTTGTACTTATTATCCTAACTAATATTATAAATGCGAAAGTAACTCTGTCTGTCTGTCTGTGTCACTTTCATGCCAAAACATTTAAATGGAATTTGGTAAACAGATAGTCTAGAGCCTGAGTAAGGACATAGGCTAATTTTTAATGCGAAAAGAGGGTTGTAAGGGGTTAAAAGGGGGGATGAAAAGTTGTATGGTAGTATCGTCATTTTTAAAGCTAGAAGCTTGAAACTTATAGTTGAGGCTGTTGATTCGATATAAATTAATATGTCAAAGTTTATGAGGGGGAAGGGGAAATGAGGGGAGGGGAGGGAGGGTGGAAGTGAGGGGAGGGAGAGAGGGTAAGTGGGGGGAAGGGGAGGGGGGGGGGGATTGCGCGGCGTGGTACGGTGCGGTGTAGGTGGGATAAGCATGTGTCTTATTTGTAAAATAATTAGCCTAAATATTTAAAATGCTACCCAAAGACACTATTCCACGAGGACGAAGTCGCGGGCACAGCTAGTTATTTATATAGGTAAAACCTATGTGTCTCTGGCCTCTGGATAAACATTAAATACGATGTTGATATCGGTATTTCTACCCGATGTACAACGTCTCATACCAAATGGTAGTATTAACGGATAAATGACTGATTTACGATTTAATACTTCGGTACAGCCTGTATGTAGAAACATAATGGTAATTAAAGTTACGAATAAATAACTTATAATTTATACGGCTTTGATGCCGTGGTACCGAGTTCAAACCGCCGTTCACCAATGGATTTTTCTATCGAAGATTTATGTGCGCTTCTCACAGTGGCCCTCCGGTGAAGGAAAACATCTTTAAGAAACCAACAACCCCCGCATGGTGGTAGGACACTATCTAATGTCCGCCTGGCCAGCTACCACCCTCAAGTTAGAAAATCTGTCACCAAACATCTAATGTGTTCCGGCAGCTATCCTTGAGAGCCAGTTCCCATTCTAGGCCTAGCGTGCTTACCATCTTCGACCGCATCACTTACCAACAGGTGAGATAGTGGTCAAAGGCTAGCATATAAATTATTTAAAAAAAATAAAAAATTGAGAGATTATTATAGAGTATTTCAACAATGTCATGTCACTATCACTTTAATCTTATCATCATTGGAAATGACTGAACAGTTACTATTAATTGTTGATTTGTCTAATAATTTTATCTGATCAGATATTATTTAACATTAGAGTATCCCTGAGAAGTAACACTACTCGGGATTTCGGTTTTTGTCCAGAAACCAAAGACACGTTGTATGAATTATATTTTTTTATGATGGCAATATCGCGATACATATTTTTAATACCGTATTGTAGATACTATTGATTGTAAATAGATATTATAATTTTATTTGTAAATAATTAATTGAAGACTGTTGTTTATTGTTCAAAATTAAAATGTAATTTTTGATCACATTGCGAAACTGATTTTTATTATAGCAACCCTTAGTTATATTTATAATAGTATTTTTTTATATTAGTATATATTTATAATAATAACTGAGCCTGAAAATGATGTGCAACTATACACCGCCGTATCTATTTACATATTTCTCCATCTAAAGGTTGTCTGGAAGAGATCGCTTTCAGCGATAAGACCGCCTGTTGTTACACTATTATAATTGTTGTTAAGTAATACTCTGTTTCTTTTTAATAAGGTGTTCAATAAAGTGTTTCTATCTATTTATGATGTGTGGCAAGCAGAGAACAATATCAGATTCACACACACTTTTGCATTTATAATATGAGTAAAATTTTAAGGTTTATTTGTACGGAATGTTGAGTGAATCGAACCAAGTAAAATATTTTCCATAGAAACTTTATCACACTGTTTAACCATTTTAGGGGATGGTTTTCGTATATAAATAAGCCTGTGTTATTCTAGAACCTACACCATCTGTATTTCCAATTTCATTCAAATCGATGAAGTAGTTACGGAGAAAATAAACATGAATACATTTTCTATGATTTTTTCAAACAAAATAAATGTTACACACCCCCTAGGGATAGATATGAATAAATATGTATTTCATTACTTCTTTTACGGTTTATTTGTACTGAGTTTTAAGTGAATCAGACCAAGGAATAAAATAGGGAATTGTGTATAAATGCATGTCGTATAAATTTACTTGAAATCATTTATTTTCGAATAATTATTAAATAAAAAAATATACTCTTAAATGTGTTAAAATATTATATGAAAAATGTAAAAAAGCGTGGGAAATTTTAATTTGCAAAACGAATCACCACTTGTCAATTATAAAGTGACGTCACAGTGTACCACACGGTCTCCACAGATTAAATCTTTTTCATAGAAATAGTATGCACTGTTGTACGAATACATACTATTTATATTAAAAAGATTTAATCTGTGGAGACCGTGTGGTGCACGGTGACGTCACAAAGGCGCGCGAAAATTTGACGGCGTTTTAGATACCTCATATTTTTTCCATGCTAAAACTATTTTTTGTAGCTTAATTTGAACACTCAGTATTATTTCACTTTTTTACTGTGTTAAATGAATGTAATCAGTGAAATAAAAATATTTAAAAAATCATGCATACTCCCTATTATCCATAAAAACTGTCACCCTATTTAAACCCTTTATGGGATAATTTTCGCAAATAAGTTTTAGCCTATGTGTTACTCTAGAGCCTACACTATCTACGTTTCATTGCAATCGGTTAAGTGGTTACGGAGATACGTGGTAACAAACATTAACTCACTCTTACTTTGGCATTTTTAGGGTTCCGAACCCAAAGGGTACCGACGGAACCCTATTACTGAAACTCCGCTGTCCGTCTGTCTGTCACCAGGCTGTATCTCATGAACCGTGACGGTTGAAATTTTCACAGATGATGTATTTCTGTTGCCGCTATAACAACAAATACTAAAAACTGAACAAAGTTAAAAATTAAAGGGGGTCCCCATACAAAAAACGTGTTTTTAATATAGCGCCATCTATGAACGATTGTTTAACTTATTAATAAATAATATTCATTACTTACCTTTGCGATAACGTTTACTTAGTTGGTGTTAGAAGTTCGTTAAATATTCGTTAGATGGCGTTGTAGTTAATAAGCATGTTTGGTATTGACACGGTAATATAATATAATATTATACTTATATATTATTATACTGCGGTTCGGAACCCTCCGTGTGCGAGACAAAAGTGACTCGCACTTGGCCAGTTATATTTATATTAGTATAGATATGCTCCGACCAGGTTTCGGCCTAATACGTGTCGCCGCCATCCTAGCCGCTCCCAGACGATGGCCTACGTATTAGGCCGAAATCTATTTGGAGCCTATCCGAAATAAATACAACGCGGAAAAATGCCGCTACGTTCAGAATAAATGGTTATACACTAAATTGCCTCATTACAACTTACATGTCGAAAAACTAAGATACATTTTTTTATGAAAATCGGTCGAGCCGTTCTTGAGTTATAAATTGTAAATAACCCGACTTTGTTTTATATAAATATAGATATATATATTTGTACTTTACTTTGTTAACAAGACACCTCCCCGGACTAAGATGCCCTGTGTCGCTAGGGACTTTACACACAATTACACCTAGACTCGGAACAATTGTTAATGGATTACAAAAATAATTGTCTTGTGTGGGAACCGAAGCCGCGACCTTCGGTTTCGTGGACAGGCTCACTAGCCACTAGACCAACAATTAGGTCAGTTTAAATAATAATTACAGTGTATATAGTAGTTCAGTAATTATATTAAAGTAAAAATTACAAATTTATTTGTTTAGTATATTGTTCTATTTTTTTGTTAATTTATCTAAATATAAATCGTATTTACATTTATTCTAGTGATAGTGGAGTGATAGGCGCTGTTTATGATAAAACTATTTAAAGTTCCATGGTATACATAGCGCTCCTTCCGATAGAACCGAGTAATAATGTGTTATGTATAGAATGTTGCCTTGTAGTCTCTGAAACAAAAGACAAATACCACGAATAACTTAAAAACGTAACGAATTAAAAGTAACAACATTTACCTACTCAATTTTTGAAAAAGGATTGTTATTTATATTAAACCTAAAAAGCGATTCACTTTTATACCTCAAGGCGGAGACCGACTTGCGAATTTGATTGTAATGTATGTATGTGAGTTTTTGTAACGCGTTACATTCGTCAGTGAAGCTAGCCGAGGCGCTTTATGCGAGCGCCGGATCTTCCACTCAACTGTCAGATTATTCGTGAATTCTTTTGAAATGCGTTTCAGTAGTTGTCAAGTCTTGTTTAAAGCGCTCGAAGCGAACGTTCGCCGCGTCTTGCGTATCGCCGTTTTGTAACTTAGCTCGCCTCGGATGATACATAATAAATGTTTCAAGTCAGTCTCAGTCTTAACCTGTCGAAAAATAGGATTTATAGCACAGTGTGACCTAAACTCGCACTTTATGCACGCTTTTCTGTGACTTAAATAGTCGATTATTGCACGGCGTTTAGCTAACTTCACGCTGTGCAATAACCTACTATTTGACGGAAAAGCTTAGCGTAAGCGTATAGTGCGGGTTTATGTCACACTGCTATCTATAAAATAATATACGATACTCGTGACTAAGTTGTCTATTATTGCACGGCGTGATGCTACGCTGTAAATAAATAATAATCGACTACTTAAGTCACACGTATCGTAATATACTATTATTTTCCTGTAGCTGTTTTCCATCAATATCACCTGACCTCGCGGAACTTGAAATGGTATTTTCTAGGAATGTTAATGTCACTTTCCATCAGAGATTGATCAGGCACACTAACCTCCGAAATCTATAATCGTTGGAAGCAGAGGAAGGCCCAAAGTGGTTGCCACAGAAGGCAGGGATAGGCAGAAGAACATATTGAATAATCAAAATGACACTTACATGCTTTATTTTTTCGCTTCTTGTTAGCAATCGTTGACAACACAGTATCATAAGTCCCGGGGTAATGCTGTCATCTTTATGTAATTCCAATAAGCCGAATCGTTCCTTCACTTCTTTATACAAAGCTTTTTCAATATGCTTGTTTCTAAAAAGAATATTATATAGTAAAGCTAAAACGAAACTATATAAGATGTCTAAATAACATGTTCACTTGTTCATGCACGACGTTCAGTTTCCTACCTATTCACTCGCGACTTGAAGACCCCTATGTTGTATCTAGTCGGAAACACAGACTCGGGCAGGGAATTCCATTCCTTGGCAGTACGTATGATGAAAGAAGAAGCGAATCGCTTTGTACGCGTAAATGGTATATCCACCATGTAGCGGTGGCGCCTCTTAGTAGTAGTACCCCTTAGTACTTATGATACCTACCCACTGCTAAGTAAAGAATCCCAGATCGGGCTCAGTGGCGCATCTTGGGAGAGGCCTACGTCCAGCAGTGGACTGACACCGGCTGATGATGCTACTAAGTAAAGCCTCTGTCACCCTGACGTTAATCTTTAGATTTTGCTGATTTTATTCAGGTAGCCCACCTACTTTCCCTTTCTGCGTGGATGTCACAACAAACGACGACCATCCAGAACTTATCAAACTGGTGGTCTGCCAACTCCTCGTTTGTAAGATATGTACTCTTTATGTTACAGACAATAAAGTAAAGAGCAATCCTACTAATTTTATAGATGTAACAGTTTGTATGTTTGTTATTCAATCACGCGAAAACGGCTGGTCAGATTTGGATGCTATTTGACACACATATAGTTTATTACCTGAATTAAAACTGGTTGTATGATTAAAACTTGTAATTATTTAGTTGTCTGGAAGAGATTGCTTTATGCTGTAAGACCGGCGATTGTATCACCGAGTTACGTAGTTGCTATTTTAGATAATAAGTTCGTTATGGTGTTCAATAATAAAGAGTTATTCTATTCTATTCTAAAACATACGATACTTTTGGACAGACTTCGAAAATGGAGCGTAAGTGTGGGAAGGCGCGGTAAATATAACTCACATGCTATATTCCGTCATAAGTTCAGTTGCTTCGTCAAGATGTTTCGTGATGAACTTTATCAGTTCGTCAGCGGGGCACGAGGATGGCGTGATGAACTGGCCCGTCGGAGACACCATGAGAGGGCCCGCTTCCCTGGATTCGTAATAGTTTGAGTCTTTTTAGTTACCCTCCACTTACTTTGCGACGGGTTATTATGTTGTAGGTACATGCATAAACATATTTTAAAAGTTGTGTATGTCTTCATGGTGAGCACCAGCAAATTATCATTTTTTATGTTAAAATAATAATATTTTCAATATATAAGAACAATATTTTTTTTTTTAATGCATATATAACAACAATTTCAATGTTCATGAAAATCGATTCATTGGTTAAAAACACCGTTTTCAACTAAAATAAGCTAAGTTGGTTTGAATGTGTACATACATTTTTCGATAGAAAAAGTGCAGTAGCTTCAAACAGAATCTTGACAGGTCAGCAACGCATGAGTGACACCCCTAGTGTTGCAAGTGTTCATAGACGACGGTGACTACTTCCCATCAGGTGGGCCGTTTGCTTGTTTGCTACTTATATCATAAAAATAACCTAGATAGTTCAAACTTGGTTTACTCACGGTTCAACAACTATTTCATATTTGCTAAGCGACCCTGGCACGGAGTTCGGAAACTTGTACCCTCTCCCGTGGTAGTCTCCTATCGAAGTTATGAGCTGCCTCAGATGCTGACAGTATAAAGTTGCTGATACTTTTGGCATAAACTTTCTGAAAACAATGATTGATTAGATTATTACTTATATTATTTAATACCTTTAAACGAGCAATTCTCGTATATAAATATATAATCTGAATCTCGAAAAAGGGCTTCAACGATTTTCATAAAATTTAGTAAACAGGGGATTTCGGGGGTGATAAATCGATCTAGCTAGGATTCATTTTCAGAATATGTTGTTTTATTCGTGTTTTTAGGCATTGAAAAACTGCTACAATATCATTAGAATACAAAGCGTAATTTCGACTTATTTGATAACGTTATGATAGCTCGGTGGAAGATCGACTGGATAGCGTTCGGGAGGTCCCTGGTTCGAGACCAGATGCGACGACTATTTTTCCCTTTTTTGTTTTAGTTTTTTCTTCTTTCTTTTGTGACTATTAATGGGAGCTAAAAGAAATCCAAAAAACTCGATTGAACAAAAAATAATTATACATACAATACCGAGCAAAGCTCGGTATACCAGATATTAATATGTTAAGTATGTTGTAGATATATTTTGTTGCACATTACCTTCTCCGTATGTGAATATTTCGTAGAATACTAGACAAAGCTTTCTCATAATTTGGAATCATTAATAAGGCACTGTCTTCTTGCTGTAATTTTTTGATGAGCTGAAAAAATAATTAGTATGATATTTCTGCTAGTCCGCTTATAATAGCATAGCGAATGACCATAACGTTTTATGCACTGTCAGGAAATAAAATGTTCAAATGTTTTTGTGAGTGGATAAAATAAAGATATGTTATATCCACCAGACTGCCTAGCATGTGTTACATTGATAAGTTTTTCTTCACTGATAAGTGATAACATATTATTGTCAGTGAATAATAATACTTTAATTTTAAATTTAAAAGCACGCCCGACTTATCTACGTATAATCTGTTAATTGAGACCCTTTAAATGGGGCTAAACACGACATCTTGCTGTAAGTGTGAGGAGTTTATCAGGTCAGTGTGAGTGTGAGAAGGTTATCATATTCCTTCAATATCATTGAATTTTGAATTATCATTGAATCGAATTTTTAATTGATCTGGGCCCTTAGACAAAATCCAATTTCCTGTCCTCATTCACGCTAGCGCTGGTTCAAAATGTAAGGAAATGACTTTTTGTTACGGAAACATAAATGTCATTCCATACATTTTGAACTTGCGTTAGCGTGAATGAGGACAGGAAATTGGATTATTTCTAGGGGCCCAGACGTTTGAAAGTTGCTTTCAAGCGTCTTCAAGCTCTTTTCTAGCGTCATTAACTAAAAAAAACTGGCTAAGTGCAAGTCGGACTTGCACTCGTAGGGTTCCGATTCCGTACCACACTACAATATTTTATAAAATCGAGCAAAAAATTCTGAAAGAAATAAGGTAATAAATTGATAAATCGATCTAGGTTCTCATTTTCAGAAAATGTTGTTTTATCCTTGTTTTCAGGTAATAAAAACTTCTACAATATAATTAGAACATATAGGTAAATTTCGCCTATATATTGTTATGATAGCTCAGTGGAACTTTATTCTGTTTTTAGTATATGTTGTTATAGCGGCAACAGAAATACATCATCTGTGAAAATTTCAACTGTCTAACTAAACACATAGGTAATGATTATAATTAATACAGTCAAACATTCATAGATGGCGTTATAGTAAAATGCCGAAAAAAACGTTCCTTGTATAGGGACCCCCTTTAATATTTAACTTTATTCTGATTTTAGTATTTGTTGTTATAGCGGCAACAGAAATACATCATCTGTGAAAATTTTAAATGTCCGATTATCACGGTTCATGAGATACAGCTTGGTGATAGACGGACAGACAGATAGACAGACGGATAGCGGAGTCTCAGTAATAGGGTTCCGTTGGTACCCTTTGGGTTCGGAACCCTAAAAAGAGATCATAGTATTAAAACGGCTAAACGGACTTATTGGATTAGAACTCTCGATTAAGTCTCCTATTCAATAAAACAAAAATATTAAATGAGATCATTCGGTTACTATTTAGGAGCTACAAACACCTTTCTTTTTGTGTCGGGGTTAAAAACAGACGAAGTCGTTTTTTTACCACATACCAAGCTAGCTATGTTAGGCGGACCGTAATATAATGAATCTTTACTAAGAGACAAAATATTTCTGTCAGTGAATAAAACAGAAGGCGTAGTTTTTACCCATTTGCCATACTATGTGTGTGTACATACAATACGTGTGACTTAAGTAGTCTATCTAGCTGCGCTCGGGTGCTAACTTCACGCCGTGCAATAATAATAGACTACTTAAGTCACGAGTATCGTATATTATTTTACAGCTATCAGTGTAACATAAACACGCACTTTACGCTTGCTATGCTTTTCCGTCAAATAAAACATTGCGTGAAGTTGGCACCCGAGCGCAGCGAGGGTGCTAAACGTCCTGCAATAATCGACTATTTAAGTCACGGAAAAGCGTGCGTAAAGTGCGGGTTTAGGTCACACTGCTATAAAGTTATATTTCATGTCAACTTACTGACATCCATTCGTTTCTAACATCCATTATATTTAAAAATACTTCGCCATCTAAGCTTACTCCGGTGAACTGTCCCAATACTATAATTCTGCCTGTAACATTACATTTATTATGAACATTAATTGACCGAGAGAGCAAAGCTTCTTAGTTTCGATATTGGCCAAAAAGTATTTTGCCAGTATGTCAGGTCTTGGTCGCATTTTCAACCGATTTTGACGAAAATTTGCACACAAATTCATTATTTCAAAATGTTTGACGATCGCGATTTTGCATCGGGGGAAAGTTTGCTGAAGCGTTATTTATAGACGAACTTCAATCAAGATTTAAGAGGCACACTGAGGACTTCATTCTACAGAAGAGGTTGCGAAAATAAATTCAGAAGGGAGGAAAAGGGGAAAAGTTTGCTGTAGCGTTATATATGGCCGGATTTCAATTTCTTGTTTTTCTGAAAATGTGTGTCTCCTATACCAATCAGACTACGCAGTCCTCTCCGCCATTTACAAGACGAATTCGTAGACACCAGATTCGACCTCCTAGGACCAAGGGAAGGCGAGTGATCACTTATACCCCTATTTAGCTCAAAAGTCTACATAGGCCAGGGGAAAGTATCAGTTCATCATCATCATCACCATTATTAGCCGGTGTCCGTCCACTGCTGGACGTAGGCCTCTCCCAAGGTGCGCCACTGAGCCCGATCTTCGGCTGTTCTTTTCCAGTCACTGCCTACCGCTTTGCGTATGTCGTCGCTCTACCTGGTCACAGGACGTCCTACGCTACGTTTGCCGATTCGCGGTCTCCACTCCTGGACAAGTCTACCTTAACGGTTATCAGTCCTACGGCAGATATGACCAGCCCACTGCCACTTCAGCTAACTAATCCGTTGAGCTATGTCGATAACTTTAGTTCTCTGGCGAATTACTTCGTTCCGGATTCGATCCCGCAGAGAAATACCGAGCTTAGGTCTCTCCATATCTCGCTGAGCGACTTTAAACTGGTGGACCAGTCGAACTGTGAGTGTCAGCTCCGTATGTCATCACAGGTAGGACGCACTGGTTAAAGACTTTTGTCTTTAGACGCTGCGGTATAGGCGACGAGAAGACTCGACGAAGTTTTCCGAATGTTGCCCAGCCTAGCTGAATACTCCTCTGGATTTCCTTCTCGAAGTTGTGTTTGCCTAGTTGGAGCGTCTGTCTCTAGGTAAACATACTTCGTAACAATTTCGAGTGGGATTACACATACGGCAATCGGTTCCGGAACAACGTGCTCGTTGTACATGACTTTGGTTTAAGTATCAGTTATTGCATGGTTATAAGTTTTATAAGGGGTCGTGAGGTCTACTCACAGAACAACTAGTTTAGTAGGTACAGAATTCCAGCCAACATCAATATTTGGGGCTTTGTCGCTGAGAGACCACATCACCGTATCGGTAAATACCAAGTGCAAGTCAGACTCGCACTAGTAGGGTTCCGTAACACATTGGAGTATTTTAAAACTATCATATTTTTAACTATCATATTTACTATTCATATTCATCAAAGTTGAAGAAAGAATGACAAATTGTAAGGTTACGATTGAAGGAGAGAGTGTAGAACAAGTGAAAGAGTTTGTGTACCTGGGTTCTAAGTTTACGAGAGATGGTAATTATGAAAGTGATATTGAGCGAAGGGTTTTGGCAGGAAACCAAGTGAGTGGGGCACTGCATAACTTTAGGAGAAGTCAGAACGTGTCTAAAAAAACACGACTGGCTGTACATAAGGGAGTGTTGGTTCCCACACTCATGTATGGTAGTGAATGCTGGGTATGGCAGAAGAAGCATGAAAGTAAAATTAATGCTGTAGAAATGAGAAGTTTGAGAAGTATGATTGGAGTGACTCTGATGGATAAGGTGGAGAACAGCATGATAAGGGAATGTTGTGGTGTGGTAGAAGATGTGGTGACAAAGATTGAGAAAGGGATGCTTAGATGGTTTGGACATCTAGAGAGGATGGATGAAGAAAGACTGACGAAACAGATTTATGAGACGAGTATGAATGGGGCAGCCGGTAGAGGCCGACCTAGGCGAACGTGTCACGACCAGATTGGAGACGTTTTAAAGAAAGGCCAAGTCAAAAGTACTTATAACCAGCGAGCATGTATGAAGGCGCTCATGAAAGTGGAAGAAGCGAAAGAGGTATGTCAGGATCGTAGCATGTGGAAAGAAGTAGTCTCTGCCTACCCCAACGGGAAAAAGGCGTGATTGTATGTATGTAGGTATATTTATCGCGAGCAAAAAATTAACTAAGTTTTTAATAGTGTTTGTATGAAAAACAAAGTTATATTTGCGGTTTTGAAAATGTGCTATATCTCAAAAATTACTCATTATATCTCGTTCAAACCAACTTTCGATTTCGTCGAAAGTATTTTGACATCTTTCTACAGCATATATATTTTTTAGATTTTTCACTCTCGTCGTTTAAAAGTTAGAGAGGGGAGAGGGGGGGATACATATTTTACTAGTTTAGAAGTGTCTATCCATCAAACGATTGACTTTGAGAAAAAATAGTTTTAGGGACCTCAATATCGTTTTTAAATACCTATCTGTTGACAGCCCGAATGTATAGGTACGATTAAAAAGTTTTTTTTCCTTGTAGATGGAGCCCTCAATTTTTTTTTTGTATAAAAATCGTTAAGCTGTTCACAGAATACATCTACCCACCAAGTTTTAACTGTGTAATCCTCATAGTTTCGGAATAAAGTGGCTGTGACATACGGACGGACAGATAGATAGACAGAAAGACATGACGAATCGATATATATCTATATGTCTATGGCATTTGATTGTGTCATACACAAAATATTACTGCATAATTTAGAAATGGTTGGCATAAGGGGCACAGCACTAAATTTAATTAAAACGTATCTAAGTAACAGAAGCCAAACGACAGTTATTCAGTCATACAACCACTTAACTAAAACTGTTGAACACATATATTCTCAATATGTGTCATGTTTGCAAATGATGCCACTATTTTCATACCACAAAACAACCTAAACCCCATAGATTTCGAACAAGAAATCAACTGACTAAAAAACATTAATTTAACAGTAAACTTAAATAAAACAAACTTCATACAATTTAAAAATCATAAGAGTAGTCCACTTAATATTAATAATAATGGCAATAAAGTCTCAGAAATTACAGAAACAAAATTTTTAGGTGTGACAATAGATTGTTCGTTAAATTGGAAATCACATACACATAACATACATAACAAAATTTCACAATATTGCTATATACTATCTCTACTGAGTAGTATAGCTTCTAAATCAGTTGCAACAACTGCATACTATGGTTATGTATACCCTCATTTAAAGTATGGGGTTCTGTTTTGGGGAAATTCTGTTAATGTACAATGCACATTCCTTTTACAAAAAAGATGTTTACGTAGTATTTTTAATATGCAAAGTACTGAATATCTTCGAGACATATTCACTAAATATAACTTTTTAACGTTAACTAGTATGTACATATTAGAATTAGCAGTGTTTGTGAAAGAGAATGAACACCTGTATTTCAGCCAACAATCAAGTCGCTTGGAAAACCTTAGAACCAATTACAGGTACAACATGTGTACTCCCCAAATTAACAACACGAAATTCTATAAAAGCTCTTTCGTAAGCGCAATTAAAGTATACAATCATCTACCAACAGAACTAAAATCTTTGCATTGGTTTACATTTAAGAATAAATTGAAACTGTGGTTGCTGTCAAAAGCATATTATAACTTAAACGAGTACTTTGATATTAATTGACATAAAATATAATTGGCAATAAGTATAAAAATGTAAATTGTAAAAGTTATAATATATCGAAAGTAAAATATAGTTATAATTATTATTATTTATGATTTTATCTCTAGCTATAAAGTTATACATATTAATAATAATAATAGATTTAGACTCGTATACACAAAGTGTGGTAAAAATTGTTTAATTTTAGGATTCTGTCTTTCTATTCATATAATTATAAGATTTTGTAACCTATTATTGTATGTTCGAAATGAAGAAACTGTTGAGACATATTATGTATTTTAACACCTTTTGTAAACAGTTTTCACAATAAATATATTCTATTCTATTCTAAAAGGGTTCCGTTTTTTGCCATTCGGCTACGGAACCCTAAAAAGGCTGATTTAATTTATGATTGTAGCTTTATCTTACCTTTTAAATTACCCATAATATATGGGTGCTGTGAAGCTAATGCAGTTAAACTTTGCAATCCTCCTCTGATATGACTTATGTTCCATCCATTGTCGTATTTCAACTGTAAATTAAAAGTATACATACAAAATAAAAATATATAGTATAAAAAATATACCTATGTAAATACTTTTATCTTACCTCCTTGGAAAATGTTCTAATCAATAAATCTATGAGTTTATACTCTTAGACAAAACAACTTCGAAATCGTACAAAATAAAAATACCCTGGCCAAGGGCGAGTCAGACTCGCTCACGTAGGGTTCCGATTGAACAAAATTTGTCGGAAAAATATGTTTCTTGTATGAGGACCCCCTTTAAATTTTATCTTTCTTCTGTTTTTAGTATTTTTTGTTAAATTCCCAAAATAATAAATAATAGTTTAAAAAAAACTACAAAAATACGCTTTTATAGAAAATCCAACTAAAAAATGGAAAATAAATTTTAATAAATTTGAATTAAAAATAGTGTAAGAAAAAATGATTTTATTGTAAAAAAAGCGTGGGTTGCATGGTATCAATAGTTCCAAATATTTTATGAACAGATATGACTAGAAGGGTTATTTTGATAATATCCTGAAAAGCACCCCACGCTTTTTTTACAATAAAATCATTTTTTCTTACACTATTTTTAATTCAAATTTATTACAATTTATTTTCTATTTTTTAGTTGGATTTTCTATAAAAGCGTATTTTTTTAGTATTTTTAAACTATTATTTATTTTTCATTTTTTAGTCGAATTAAAAAAAAATCCTAGTAAGGATAACGGGTCAAAATGTTTAAAATATTGAATTGTCATCGGTCCTTAATATGTATGCCAAATTTCGAGTTAATCCGACGTTTTGAAGGGGGTTAAAATCATGTTCAAAGATTCCGTTACATACTAACATACAAACATACATACGTCTGAAGCTAATAAAAGCGTATTAAAAATTGGTGAAACATACTTTGTGAATATTTCAAGTGTCTTCCTGGTTAAGGATATACAGCCCTGTGAAATGCGGACAGACGGACGGACAGCGAAGTCTCAGTTCTGTTGGTACCCTTCGGGCTCGAAACTCTAAAAAGTTAGTACCTACAGTGGAATTACGGCTACTTGTACATATCATGACATTTTAAAAAGATTTAAAAGCGATATATGAATGCCTTAACTATAAGGTTACATTCATAAGTGTACGATGTACCTACATGATATAAACGATTTGAAATTGAAATATATAACTAAAATGTAAAAAAAATACTTTACTTGTTTTATACCATATGTTTTGCAAAGTTTTTCAATCAAACATTTCACTTGATCTCTTGTGGGAGCTGTAGTCTCGTATTTACCTTTTGCAACGTTGCTGTTCTCATGGATCCAAGAACTGAAAAATAAAAGAGTTTTTCCTTTATTTTGTATAACCACTCAAAAGTTTACACACGATAGAATCTATCACTGCCCATTCAGCCTACTTAGAAGTATTTAAAAACTCTTGTAATTTTAGATTACCAATTGCCACTGGGAGGAACTAGTTCAATTCTAATTTGAAGTGTTGATTATCAGATCAAATTATTAGATTTGGCATATATAAAGGGGTAATTCTAATTGGTGATGTGGGGCGATTAGACCTACACTGACGTCCCACTAGGGTTGTAAAATTTCAATCAAGTTCTTCAACGCTTGATATTTTTTTTATGATATAAGGTAGCAGGACAAGTACGACGCTCTATACTTACATAATATTGTTAATAGATTTCTTTTCTTCAACCTTTCTTTTCATACGAGTTGCTTTTTCAAAGCTGTCATTGTACTTTTGATAGGCTTTGTTGAATTCTGCCCTGTAAATAAAAATAAAAACTGAAAAATATGGATGGTTACAATATAAAATATACATCCATTCAGACTTTCACATTTTCAAAATAATGCTGCTACATATATTTCTATATTCTTCTATTATATTATAGGCTTTTGCTGCACCTTGGTTGTAGAGAGAATGATATAGTTTGATGCAATTAAAAACATTTTATGTATATTAATATGTGCAATATACGGAGCACAAATTGCTAGCTCAAAGTGGACTGGCAAGTGATCTGGACACAGGCTTCAAACAGGTAGTCAAAGGCAGACCAAATGATATCCTAGAAATGGTCAGAAGAGTTAAGGCAAACCATCAAACCCATGGTGAGACGAGGATTGCAAAGGACCAAAACCATTTTTGTGATTCAGAGAAGTATAGGCACCCAGTGTACTGAAGAATCTGACGGATGACGACGACGACGACTGAAGAATCTACTGAAGATAATCTATGACAGGATTTAAATAAGTAGTCTAGTCATAGTGTTTAACTACAATCTCAAATACATGCGTTGCAGGGGGATTTAAACAGTTGTTAATTCCAGTACTTAGAAGTTAGAACTGCACAGTGACTTACCTAAAGTCAGGTTTCCGTTCTGTCTGAGGTATTTTATCCACATAATTGGTTGATATCTCACAGGTCTTTAGAACCTTTACAACTGTGTCTCTCACATTGCCTCCATTCAGCTGAATTTTGACCAGTTTGAATTGTCCTGTAATAGTTATTTATGATACTAGTGCGGAAAGTTGGTTTTTAAAAACGAGTAGACGAATGTAAGCCCGAGACTAAGTCGAGGGTTTGCCATAGTCACGAGTTTGTGAAAACCAATATCGGCACGTGTGTCATACAACGATTTTCAACACATTTGCGAGAAAACATTACAATCGGTAATAAAACCAACATTTGAATTTATGTCAACATTATGACATCAATAGTAGAAACAATCTTTTTAACACATTTGCTCAAAAAATGCATTCACGAAGTATGTATACATGGTCGAAAGTAAAAAAAAGGTACTCTCACCTAAGTTCCTACTTTACCGCACGCTCCGTTGTATGGCAAGCAAATAGTTTTTTTCAATTCCACCTAAGAGTTTCACGTTTACATTTACATTTATATATATATTTTTTACGTTTTCACGTTTATATTAACATTTACATTGCGAGGATAAGGCCTGATTTCACCATACCATGTTAAATAGTTAATGCCTTGTTAATCATTTTAACAAACTGTTAAAGTTGTCGAGTGTCCCACCACGCGCTAATGGGTTGTTAATTCTCTTAACAAAGCGTTAAATCTAATCACGACTTTAGAGGTTCGTTAAAACAATAACAGGCTGTCAGATCTTAGTTCTCACTGTCAAAAGATCAAAGATGGACGACGCTACATATAATTTTATTTTCGAAACCGATGTTTTAGAACAATTAGATATTGTGGACAGCATAGTACGACAACCAAGAATGTTTAAAGAACGACGTGATTATTATGAAGAGTATGATGATGTCGATTTTTTTACAAGGTTCCGTTTATCGAAAGAATCAGTTATGGGAGTTTTGGAATTAATCGAACACAAACTGGAATACCCATCAGATCTGTAAGTACAATAATAAATTAATGTATTTATTAATTAATATTAAATACTTACAAATTGTTATTATTCTATTAATTTTGTATCTATATAACGTTATACCTAACCTAACCTTAATTTTATTACAGAAATAATTCTATTCCACCCATAAATCAACTTCTTTTGACGTTGAGATACTATGCTACTGGTTCGCAACAAGTAACCGTAGGAGACTATTGTGGGATGAGCAAGTCTACTTCTCACAGGATAATACACAGGGTAACTGCTGCAATTGCGTCACTCAGCCGCAATTTTATCAAATTCCCTGATACACCTGAAGAACTAAAATCAACTCAGTTGAGTTTCTATAACATAGCACGCTTTCCAAAGGTTTTGGGTGCTCTAGACTGCACACATGTGCGCATTCGCTCACCAGGTGGGGATAATGCAGAGTATTTTAGGAATCGAAAAGGCTACATGTCCATAAATGTACAAGCGATTGGCAGTGCAGACCTGGAAATTTTGGATTTAGTAGCAAGATGGCCCGGCAGCAGTCAAGATCAGACTATTTGGAATGCCTCATATAGGAATGCAATGTTTGATAGTGGACGGTATGGTGATGCAATTTTATTGGCTGATAGTGGATATATGAATCGACCCTATATTATGATGCCACTGGAAAATCCAAGAACACCGGAGGAGGTTCTCTATAATGAATCCCAAATAAGGAGTAGAAATCCCATTGAACGCCTTTTTGGCGTATGGAAACGTCGATTTCCTGTTTTAGCATTGGGCATGCAAATGCAATTAAAAAACTGTCTACCTGTTATCATTGCCACGGGAGTACTACATAACCTCTCAGTAAAGGCAAAGGAAAGATTACCAGCAGATGACCCTGAAGTTGACCTTCCGGCACCTTGGGAAGAATTGTTGAATCAAGGCAACATCAGGGAACAAAGAAGTAATGATGAAATAACAAGAGACATAAATACTGTGCGTAGACAGTTAATAAACAATTATTTTAAGAGTTTGCATCAGAGTACATCGCAAAACACGTAATATATACAGATAAATAAAATTTAAGTGTCTGTTTGTAATTCCAAATTAACAGCTTTTCACTAAGCACATATGAAAGAATATACGGTACTACATAAACAATAAAAAAAAATTTTACATTCTTGTCGGTCTGTTCTAGCTAATCTTTGAAATGGCTAGACCGATTTTAACAGAACTTTTACTGGCAAATAGCTGATGTGTGTGTGGTAATGGGGGCGATAAGACCTGCAGTGACGTCCTGCTTGGGGTGTATTGCATGTGGCAAATAGTTGATATATAAGGAGTAACTTAGGCTACTTATTTTATTTTAGAAGTTTGAAGAATAGAGTTCTGCAAAAAACTAAATTGAATTATAATATGTATTAATTTCATTCGTGCGAATCTAGCATAACAAGCGACGTATTATACGACTAGGGCAAAAGTTGTGCAGATGTTCATTAATGAAATGTCAAATATAGACGTTTCTATTTGGTCGTATTAGAATAAGAATGAAGGATTTGTGTTTCATTCACATAACGTGGGATTTAATAATGGTCCGTTAAATTTTCTTCTTGGGACGTAAAATGGTTTAACAGACTTGTTACTTTTAAACACTCATTAGCTAATGCTTCATTAAGAGTTAACAAACATGGTATGGTGAAATGAGGCCTAAATAAGCTAAATGTTGAAACCTCCTTGGAAGCTCTTTTGCTTAATAGGTTTGTCTCACTTTAACACTAAAGAGTAAATGAGACGAAAGATGTAGTTCCTATTTTTACTACACGTGGTGCCATTTGCAAAATTGTGTCCTTTTTATAGAAACGTCAAAGATTGTTTCAAGTTTTCGACGGATATATGTATTATTTATGTTTATTTTATAAATAATTGTACTATTTTTTTGGCAAATGTATTGAAAAACGTTGTATAACACATGTGCGGAGTGACTATGGTAAGCCCTCAACTTCGTCTCGGACTTACACTCGTCTACTCGTTTGTAAAAACTAACTTACCGCACTATATATATATATATATATATATATATATATTATATATAATATATCTAATACTATAAGAATCTTTGTCCTGACATACTGACTGACTGACTGACTGACTCACTGACAGACAACGCACAGCCTACCGCTGGTCGTAGAAACTTGAAATTTGGAGGGTATATTTGTCTTAGTACGTAGGGGTGTACTAAGAAAGGATTTTTCAAAATTCACACCTTAAGGGGATGAAATGGGGGTTCAAAGTTTCTATGGAGAAACAAGATTAGATAGTCTTTTCTATCCGAAACTTCACACAAGTGCTTCAGTACAAAAATAAGTAAATACGTGTTTCAGGTTTTTTTTAAATTCCACCCCTAAAAGGGTGAAATGGGGTAACAAAGTGTGAAAATTAATATTTTTTTGGATTGCGCTAAAACTTGCCATGCAGATAATTATTACAACGTTAGTACCCTTTGAAAAAGGATTTTTCAAATTTCACCCCTGAAGGGGATGAAATGGGGGTTCAAAGTTTCTATGGAGAAACATTATTAGATAGTCTTTTCTATTCGAAACTTCACACAAGTGCTTCAGGACATAAATAAGTAAACACGTGTTTTAGGTTTTTTCGAAATTCCACCCCTAAAAGGGTGAAATGGGGTAACAAAGTCTGAAAATCAATATTGTTTTGGATTGCGCTGAAATTTGGCATGCAGATAGTTATTAAGACTTTAGTTCCTTCTGACAAAGGATTTTCCAAAATTCACCCCTGAAGGGGATGAAACGGGGGTTCAAAGTTTGTATGGAATAACAAGATTAGATAGTCTTTTCTATCCGAAACTTCACACAAGTGCTTCAGGACATAAATAAGTCAACACGTGTTTTAGGTTTTTTCGAAATCCCACCTCTAAAAGGGTGAAATGGGGTAACAAAGTCTGAAAATCAATATTGTTATGGATTACGCCGAAATTTGGCACGCAGGTAGTTATTAAGACTTTAGTTCCTTCTGACAAATGATTTTCCAAAATTCACCCCTGAAGGGGATGAAACGGGGGTTCAAAGTTTGTATGGAAAAACAAGATTAGATAGTCTTTTCTATCCCAAACTTCACATAAGTGCTTCAGTAAAAAATAGGTAAATACGTGTTTCAGGTTTTTTTGAAATCCTCCCCCTAAGAGCACCCGCAATGGGGTAACAAAGTATGAAAATCAATATTGTTTCGGATTGCGCTGAAATTTGGCATGCAGATAGTTATTACAACGTTACTTCCCTCTGAGAAAGGATTTACCAAAATTCACCCCTGAAAGGGATAAAACGGGGGTTCAAAGTTTGTATGGAAAAACAAGATTAGATAGTCTTTTCTATCCGAAACTTCACAGAATTGCTTCAGTAAAAAAATAAGTAAATACGTGTTTCAGGTTTTTTTGAAATTACCCCCTAAGAGGGTGCAATGGGGTAACAAAGTGTGAAAATCAATATTGTTTCGGATTGCGCTGAAATTTGGCATGCAGATAGTTATTACGACTTTACTTTCTTCTGAGAAAGGATTTTCCAAAATTCACCCCTGAAGGGGATGACACGCGGGTTCAAAGTTTGTATGGAAAAACAATATTAGATAGTCTTTTATATTCGAAATTTAACACAAGTACTTAAGTAAGTAGATACGTGTTTCAGGCTTTTTCGAAATTCCACCCCTAAAAGGGTGAAGTGGGGTGACAAAGTATGAAATCAATATTGTTTCGGATTGCGCTGAAATTTGGCATGCAGATAGTTATTTTGACTTAGGTATCCGCTAAGAAAGAATTTTTAAAAATACACTCTTTAAGGGGATGAAGCGGGGGTTCAAAGTTTGGATAGTCGTTTTATTCGACATTTCACACAAGTACTTCTGTAAATAAATAAGTAAATACGAGTTTCAAACTTTTTCAAAATGCCACCCTAAGAGGATAAACTGGGGTAACAAAGTCAAAAAACAATATCGTTTCGGGTTGCGCTGAAATTCAGAATGCAGATAGTTATTATGACGTAGGTATCCACTCAGAAATGATTTTCTGAAAATTCCTCCCGGATACGGAACGGGGATTCAAAGTTTGTATGGCGAAATAAGATGGGATAAGTACGTGTTGTAGGATTTTTCGAAATGGTGTAGGTAACAAAGTCTGTAAATTTAGGTTTTTAGGGTTTTATAAATATGAATCCCGAATTGCCTTAATCACGCGATAACATGATAACGGGTCAACCGATTTGGCTAATTCTTTTTTGACGTGTTTAATGACAGAATCGTTTCTACAAAAGAAAAGTTTTAAGTAAATATAAGAAGGTTTTAACGCGGGCGAAGCCGCAGGACACTTCTAGTATTATATATAACTATTGAAGTTTTTAATATAAAAATTTTCATATTAAAAACATGAAATTTTCAAATGGCGCTACGCGTAGTAAAAATTAGAAGATCTT
Source organism: Cabera pusaria (assembly GCA_954871355.1). Lineage (NCBI taxonomy): Eukaryota > Metazoa > Arthropoda > Insecta > Lepidoptera > Geometridae > Cabera > Cabera pusaria. Next base: position 12,343,248 of record OX940893.1, read on the forward strand.
CCGTCTCATTTACTCTTTAGTATCAAAGTGAGACGCAAAAGCGCTTTCAAGGAGGTATTTATTCTCGCAATGTGAAACTCTTTGGTGGAATTCTTATGTAGGTTTTACGGCAATTTAGGTGAGAGTACCTATTTTACCGCACGCTCCGTTGTATGGTGCGTAATTTTTAACTTTCGAATAATGTAAGCTTCGTAAATGCATTTTTTAAGCAAATAAGTTGATAACATATTTTTTAACACATTTTATAGAAACAAATAACCGTTTGTTTTTTAAGTTGAAAATTGAGCTTTGTTTGATTGAATGGCAATAAAGAATAGTATGCATGGCATACCTCCAGAGCTAGAATTAATCAACTAAACATGCTACTGCATAACGAGACTATAGCCAGGTTTACTAAGGCACAGCGTTTAAGATGGGTAGGTCACATGGCTAGAATGGATAACACTAGGGCTGTTAAATTCAGATTGGACTCCACAGCAAAAAAGACCCGAAGGGGACCCCGATAAGGCTGGCTTAAGTATGTGGAGGAGGATCTGAGAAGAATTGGAAAGCCCTGGATAAAAAGGACACTATGGGAGAAAGCAGCCAGGGACTTATTTAACTGGCAGAAATTAGTAGAGAAAGCCAAGACATTGAGTTGTAGCGCTGCAGGCAGTAATAAATGTATAGCACACAAAAATTCAAATATCTTGTTGTAATGTGAGTCTCTTACCATCCGGCATATCTTTTTGTCTCAGGTAAAATTGTAGCGGTGGCACAGCATGCCTGCGACTATACTGCTGTGCTTCAATCAGTGCACTTAGTTGTTGTAAAGAGTTTTCATTTACTTTCTGAAATAGACAAAACATTTTTCCAAGTTATTATTTTTTATGTTTGTGTAATATAGGTAAAGAAATATCAATAGGAACTAGATAGATAGATAAATACTTTATTGATCACCATATACAGAAGGATAATAACTTAAGTATAAACAAATTATTTCTAATGGTAGTGTCAATGGGTGGTCTTATCGTTTATAGCTTTTCTGCTGACAACTGATCCAGACAATCAGCACAATTAGGTAGCTTCAACCACTGTATGGTGAAATCCACGACCCCACGATCCATGACCCCAACCTTAGAGGATCTGGTGGGTGTGGAGCAACAAGTGAGCAGATTTAAGTCTAGTTCTAAGTCTTGTTCTAGTTTATGTATAAAGTAGTAGTAGTAGTATAGTAGTCACTAATGAAACTAAAGGTAATATAATATAATAATAGGTATCTTTGTATCTCGGTATGTAAACACGTATGCCATAGTAATTTAGCTTGCACATTTTATTAGTTTTATTTCCTACTTAGATACACACTTGGAAATCCAAGATACAGGTCTTGCGCCTAGTTTGGATTTCACAGAACTCTCTACTCAATGTTTGACGGTACCACTTTGTAATTTTAACGTGCATTATCGATCTGTAATTAGATTTAGATAATAAACTTTTTTTAACTCATAGATTGGGATGAGATGTGGTCATTCTTTGCCTCTTATCCATGGCGATCTGTTTGCTTCTCTTTAGACGTTTTTTCGGTTTGTGCTGATACAGTGACGGAGGTACTGTGTCAAGAAATGGAGTACAATATTTTATTTTCTGCAGTAGCAATGTCAGGCAAAGCTTAACCATGGCTTGGGGCTTAATGTCAACGTGCTGAAGCACTGAAACAAGAAGCATTCCTGGCCTACTCTGCCGCAAAGCCAGGGACCTGTCAGCAAAGGAGAAAGCCTTTAACAAGGCTGCCAAGTTCTGCAAGAAGGCTTTACGTAAGTTCTAATTTGACTACATAGGCCGGATAGGGAACAAAAAAAACTAGCTTAGTATCCAGTGGGTAGTAAAGAATTTTGGTCTCTGGCTAAGTCGGCGGAGTCGAACTTCTGTCGCTCTTCATTTCTTCCACTACGAAAAACACCCCACTGCGGGATCCAGAGAAGCTCAAACAGAGAAGCAAACTTGTTTGCTTCTCTGTTTGCACTGGTTGCGTGACACAAATGTCGGGAATTCGCATCCATCAGACTGAGGTTCGTAAAACACTCCAAAATCTAGACTTGAACAAAGCCAGCGGCCTGGATGGTATTCCACACAGAAATGGGGCATCGATACATGGTACATATTCCATTCTGTTGCACAAAGCACTTCGCTTCCACAATTATCATACACACAGCGAAAGGAATGGAATTCCTTGCCAGAGTCTCTAGTCTTTAAATTGCAAGTGAACAGATATCTCCTAGGCAAGCTTGCTACATTGTCCATAACATCATAATTTATTTTATTTTTATTAATATCATATAGGCTAGCATTTGACCACTCTCTCACCTGTTGGTAAGTGATGATGCGGTCGAGGATGGTAGCACTCTAGGCCTAGAATGGGAACTGGCTCTTAAGGATAGCTGCCGGAACACATAAGATGTTTGATTAGAGGTTTGTGTTTGTGGCCGTTTTTATTTTATTTGTAACAAAATAAAATAAAACCGGCTAAGCCAAGTTAGATTAATTAGTTTTTTTGTTATTAAATAACATATTTATGTTTTTCAGATTTATTCCAATAGAAGTGGTTCAAGACCTTGCTTCTTGCCAAATTTCATGATTCTAGGTGAATGGGAAATACCCTATAGGTTTTGAATCTTTTTGAAATTGTAAAATTTGCAGAATAAGCGACATACATGGTCATATCTTTTGATTGCGTTGACAGGTTTGATTTTCCACAGCCGAAAGCTACGGTAGCCTCAAGTATTTAGAAGTTTTAACTTAATACCTCTGCACATTCCAGAAATAAAGGGTCTTGCTTGGTGGACAGACGCGTAGACAGACAGAAAGACAACAATGTCTTATGAGGGTTCCTTTTTTCCTTTAGAGGTACGAAACTCTAACTAACTGAACTCTAACCGAAACAATCTGAAGACATTTGCCACAATTACCTAAAAATCTATTACATAAATTTTACCACATAAATATGTTTAGGAAATAATATCATAAATGTAATACATTCTTACCCGTTGCTCTGGATATTTGCCAAAAAGGTCTGGGTGCACACTAAAATAGAATGGTCTCAAAGCTGTTGAAATTTCAGCAGAGCTCAAGTATCTGGAGAGCACTGTGAATATTCCAGGCATACAGCCACATCTGGAATTAAACAGTATGAACTTATAAAATGGTATTATATTTAGCCAGACAACATGCAGATAAAGTTATTATATCAATTTGTCTGCATAAAAGCATGAAAATAAAGCACAGAACTACATCGCCCTGCAAGGTTAAGGACAGGCAAAACTTACTGGGTTTTTATTATGCAATACATTTTTGTTGGTTGTAAGGATGGACATGGATATAAGGATATGTGGATGGATATGGATTACACGTTACTACGGCATATTATTATTTTACATTTTTACAAATTCAATAACATCTTCAGGATTTTTAGTTCCGACTTGACATTTGGTTTGACTTGACTTGAGTCTTGAGAATTGACATAACACAGTCCGTAGACGGAAAATTAAATAGACAAGACATAAGCGCATGCGAATGAAATAGCTAAAGAGATATAACCCGAGGCCCGGCTAAAATGATGAACACGTAATACATATGCCAGCTAGAAGATAAAATGAACAATGTCAATTGGTCCTGGTCGGGTCATACATGACAGCGAGTGAATGCCAATGGGCGCATTAGAAGTAGGAGCTAGAGCTGGCTCCAAACAATAAATTCGCATATGCGGAAATGCATAAAAAATTGTTGTCCATCTCGCTCTCTCAAACTAGTGATTGGATAGTTTTATCCTTCTCATATTATTATTGTATTATGATTATTATTGTTCGCTTATTCAATTTTACATCACGGGTCGTACGTTTGGAGGGCATTGATGGAGCCGAAGCCAACATCAAGAGGCCCTTTACAATGTTTACTTAGGCATTGTTAATGGATGAGGAGGAGATATGGGAAACTATATTATAAAAAGATGGTACATTATTTTATGAGACTTGGGTGAGCTGATTAATGTCGGATTGCTGGTCTATGGGATTAGGTACGGCACCCGCCAATTATGCCTCATTACAAAATATTTAGGCGGTTGGTGACTTGCTACCCACTGAATGGGCTTCCCATAAAGGCGGACCGTTATATTGGCGCCGAGGGGCAACATTAGCGTGGATAGCTAAGGGTGTTTAAAGGTGTGCTGCACTTTCACTAAACGCTACTAGCAGCTTTATGCCTTTAACACTTCCACCCTGGAGCTTAGGTCTTAGCTCTTGCGATTCCCGACACTGGCCGGTCAAGGCAAGCCGGTAAATATGACAAGAATGACCACTTGCAGGTGAGGTCGGTTTGAAGCACTAGGTGGCGTTGTACTCCGGAACATAACGGCACTTATTATTGATATTATTATGCCAGGTCTATTTTAATTTACTCTGTCTACGACACAGTCAGTCACTCATTTCAGTTCAGCCATATGTCATATGGTCATATGTTTTCTTTGACATTAAGTTTTTTATTTATTACATTATTTCATTATGGCTCCACACGATTAGTGTATTTAGCCAGTGTCATGTATTAAAAATCTTCAAGTTTTTGTAAATTCAAGTCGTAAAGATGGATGGGTCAAAGTCACATTCCAGATCAATTTTCAAGTCAAAAGTCTAGTCCAAGTCATAAAGATGTGGACTTTACTAAAGATTTACGTTGGAATTTTGAAGCAATTTTCAACATTGTGCTGTTTCCCTACACTCGCACACATTCACCGGCACTTAATGTTACACATTGACTCGCGGAAGAACACACGTTAGTGTAAATTTAATTAGTAAATTAAAAGGACCGACTGCCGACACGACTTCAATTTCTACGATGGTTCTCTTATTGCATAGATCCTACGCGTGTTGAGATGGGTATTCCATCAGTCGGTCGCCGTCGCTTCGTCCGTTACTCAGCAGGATGACCACTTGCAGGTGAGGTCGGTTTGGAGCACTAGGTGGTGTTGTACTCCGGAACATAACGGCACTTAATAGCAAATTATATCATCCACACTACAACAGATTAATTAAACTCGCGGCAGAACACAAGCTTAATTTTAACATTAACACACATTTTTTAAATTCCTGCCAATACTCAAAAGATCATGTTTTTGTTTAATTTCTTCACGTTGATTTTAGTGTTTGACAGAATTATGTGGACACCTACGAATAATAAAACTGGCCAAGTGCGAGTCAGCATCGCGTCTCTAATCGCACACTTAGGGAGGGTTCCGTACAATACGAAACATAACAGAGTTTCAACCTCATATATTTGATTAATTGATATTACCAAGAATATTTGGTTTGGTCGCAATCTAGAAAGACGGGGCTCGGGAGTTTTGGCGGGAACGTGGAAAAGTGTGTGTGATCTCATTGTATTCTTTCCTAAAACTTGTGTTCTTCCGCGTGTTAATATGTAATAAATGTGGATTATTAACCATTAAGTGCCGGTGAATGTGTGCGAGTGTAGGGAAACAGCACAATGTTGAAAAACATGCTATTTGCGTTCTCACCAAAATTCCACTAAAAATCTTCAGTAAACACCACATCTTTACTGAAGGTATGACTTAGACTAGACTTTTACTTGACAACTGACCTGAAATGTGACTTTGACCCATCTCTACGACTAACATTCATAAAAACTGGAAAAATTTCAATACTTGACACTGGCTAAATACACTAATCGTGTGGAGCCATAAAGAAACAAAAAAAAAAAAAAAAAAAGACGGGCTCTTTTACTAGCGCCATCTATGTCATTTTGCCGAAACTAATTAGATAGATGGCGTTTAAAAACACGTTATTTGTATGGGGACCCCCTTTAATTTTTAACTTTATTAGACCCCGTCGAACACCACTGAAGGAAGACGAGTCCAGTCTATTTTAGATACCATACGTGTGCTACCTAAGATCATGACCTGTGTCTTTGTCGTATTCACCTTCAAACCAAATGTAGAGGTCCATTGTGTAATACGACAGAGGTCACGATTGATGGTGTCTATGCCAAGTAGATAAACAAGGGAGGATTGGGAGTAAATATGGAGATCATCTGCATACAGGTGGTAAGAACACGAAAGATCTTGAGAAATAGTATTTATGAAGATAGCAAAGAGGAGAGGAGAGAGAACACCACCTTGAGGAACGCCGGCAGTCGTATTGCACCACGAGGAGAATTTCTCCTCAAGACGGACGCGCTGCCGCCGACCGAATAAATAGCTACGAAACCAATCGATTGCCCGATGAGAAAATTTTAATAGAGTGTAGAATCCCAAGAAGAACATCAATGTCGTGTTGAACGCGTTACTAAAATCGAGTAACGTTAACACAGTCAGCTGGCCATGCTCCATGCCTAATCGGATATCATCCGTTATTTTTGTTAGAGCAGTAACGGTGCTATGGCCAGGACGAAAGCCGGATTGAAATGGATTTAGTAGGTTGTTACGTGTAAGAAAAAAGTTTAGCTGAGCATGAACCAACCGTTCCAGGACTTTGGATAGGAATGGAAGAATGGAGATAGGACGATATTCAGAAAATGATTTGGGATTAAGTTTTTTGGGCAAAGGAATAATTTGCGCTTCTTTTCATATGGATGGGAAGTCGTCATTGGAAATGGAGTGGTTAAGGATATGACATAAGACGGGAAGGATTTGGTCAAGGATAGGGATTATCATATTTCGGCTAATACCGACATTACCAACTGCATCAGAGAGAATGGATAATACACACTTCTTAACATCCTCAGCAGAGAATTGACTGAAAGAAAACGGAGACAATTTAGGCATAGGCAAAGAAGAAAGAAGTTGAAGGGTGTTAGACTTTGTTACCCCATCGAAATTGGAAGACGAAAAAAATGTGAATTCAATGAATCAATATTTAAATCGCTAGGTACAGAATTTTGTCGAGATTTGCCAATACCTAAGGTTCTAAGAAATTTCCAGACTTTACCTGGATCGCCATTCTCGACAGATTCATGGATATGGTGGGGCTGAGCATCCCTACACACCTTGTTGCAGTGATTCCTGGAGCGGGAGTATTTGGTTTTGTTGGTTTTAATCGGGCAAGATTTGTATTTTGATTTGGTAACGACTTTACGGTGCATAGCCTTCCTGATCTCGTCTGTGAGCCAGGGGGCAGGCAGATGTTTAATTTTAATGGATCGCAGAGGAGCATGCACATCGTACAAGATTCTTATGGTGGATTTAAATATTGGTATTTTGTCATCGGCAGTATCTGCATTAAAAAGGGAGGACCAATCAATATTCCTAGCATCAATACGTAGATTTTCCAGTGCCATAGCACTTAAATTGCGTTGCAGGAGAATGGTGAGCTTAGGTTTAGGCTTACCTACTTATTCATATTTCTGTGGTCCCACTGAGACAACGCACACTAACCTAAACCGCGGGTCGCAAAGATTTAAAAATTGATGGGTACGTTTTGTACTAACTAGTACGTAGGGATGTACTACCTATACTATGAACGGATGTTTGGAAATCTTATCGCAAAGAGGGATAAATGGGGTGAAAACTTTGGTATTAAAGTACTTTGTTTTTGAGCTGAAAGCGATGAAAATTTGTATTTCAGTAGTTCACAAAATGTAAATAAAACCGGCCAAGTCGGAATCGCGCAAGACGGGTTCCGTACTATTTATAGTAAAAAAACCGGCCAAGTCGAGTTGGACTCGCCCACCGAGGCTTCCGTACCAACTTATCAGACTAGGTTAAAGGACAAACTTAACTTTGTAGTTCGATCCATAGAAAATGTATTGCACCAACTACAAATGCCAAGTTTGAAAAAGTACATTTACCTTTTTAGGGTTCCGTAGTCCTGACAAATTTATTGCATCAACTACAAATGATAAGTTTGTAAAAGTAAATTTACCTTTTTAGGGTTCCGTAGTCCTGAGAAGGAACCCTTATAGTTTCATTATATCCGTCTGTCTGTCTGTCCGACGTTTTGCTAAGAGACCGTTAATACTAGAAAGCTGCAATTTAGTTTATCAGTAATAGTCGTTGAATTTGGGTATTGGATAATTTTGTACCAAATACAAAATCCTTAGAATAAATCCTTTTAAGTGACAAAGACGGAGTACCTAGTTGCTTGTTAATAACGGGTAAAGACTTGCATTGAATAACAGGCTACTACGGAACCCTACACTGCGCGTGGCCCGACACGCATTTGGCCGGTTATTTTAGTTATTAAACTACATATTTACGGTTTTCAAATTTATTCCTTTATGAGTCAGTCAGTCGGGTCATGCTTTCCCTTCTTCGGGTCAGCGTCTGTGGGCTTGGAAGAAATCCTCCTTACCCAGGTTGGGTTCCGATGGCAACTGCCATCGGGGAATCTATGGGCTTATTGGCCCTTTTATGCGGTATCTAGCCTCGGGATGGGGGGATCATCCTGGCTTGTGTTGTGTGGTATGCCGCTACACCTCCTCTTCGCTGTCCTCGTCATCCGTAGTCACCGGGACAAGGTCGCGTGGGCGTGCACGCCTGGTTGGTACGGCGTCATCAGGCGGCCGGGCGTGGTGCGGCGCAATGTTGTTCAGGTAAGGGTGTGGTCCGTTGTCAGCAAGATCATATTGACCGCGCGTCATATCGTTTGCGCTGGAACTCTGAGCATAGGGCATGACACGCCGGAGCAGCGTACGTCAGCTTGGTTCGAATGTAGATCTTATATATTCCAACCTTTGTGTGGATCGGAAGTTTCGAGTAGAGGACCGGACGGAGTAGAGCCCTGACTGCCTTCGCCTGGCGGACGGCATGGTATACTTGTGGCTTCATCCTCAAGGACCGGTCTATATGGACGCCCAGGTACTTGGTACTCGGTTCCCACTTGACGTCTTCTCCCCTGAGTTTCAGTGGTGTTGGTAAGATGTTGTGGAGCCCGGTAAGTAGCGCGGCCGTCTTCCCCACGTTGACGGCCATGCGCCACTTGTCCAACCAAATGGGTAGGAGGTCGAGCATCCGCTGCATCCTTCTGGCGGTGATGTTGGCGTTGACCGAAGATGTAATGTAGGCGCTATCGTCGGCAAACAATGCCAGGGTGGCACCTCGCTCACTTGGCACTAGGTCTTCTTCCCCCCGTTCTACGCGATATATACAGACGACATACCGATGTATGTCGTCTGTATATATCGCGTAGAGGTGTGGCGACAGACAACTTCCCTGGGGGACTCCCTCGACTATTGGGCGTAGTCCGGAGTTGACGCCCTCGACGGACACGAGCTTATGAGTGCTTCAAGGGTGGTAAGGAAAGGCTATGAGGGGTATTGGAGGCCTTTTGGGGGAAACCCCATCATATTTTGCATAAATTATTTAAATTGGTATAGATGTTCAAATGTTATGTCTTGTTGAAACTTGCTATAAATTTTGTGATTTAACATTAAATACTTATTGGTATTGCTGTTCTGGTTGTTCTAAAAGTATACACTTAACGATATTGTCTATTATAATGGTCCTGAGTCTCCTGATGGTACATAAAATGTTAATTTTTAAACTCGATTAAAACACAACTTTAAAACAAATTACTTCACCAAAGTTTTTACTCCTGATAAGTCTCTCAGCATGTAATTTCCAAATATCCTACTGAGTACATCCCTACGCTCTAATGAGACACAAATTTAATGTATCCTCCAAATTTCAAGTCTCTACGACTAGCGGTTTAGGCTATGTGTTCTCTCTAAGTCAATCAGAGAATCAGTAAGTCAGGAGGACATAGATTATTGTAGTACTTATAAGTGTACCCTTGTAGATTCGTCATGTCTGTCAGTCTGTCTGCCCGTCCGTACCTACGTCACAGCCACTTTATTCCGAAACTATTAAGACTACACAGTTGGAACTTGGTAGGTTAGGTACCTGTGTATTCTGTGAGCCGCTTTACGATTTTTATACAAAACTATAAAAAATAAAAGATAAATGGAGCTCCCCCATACATGGAACTGTAACTAATTTTTTTTTTCATCAAACCTATACGTGCGGATTTATAGATATGTCTTTAAAAATGATATTGAGGTTCCTAAAACCATTTTATCTCAAAGTCAATCATTTAAAAGATAGAAACTTCTAAAGTGATAAAATGTGTGTCCCTCCCTCGAACTTTTAAAGCAGAAAAAGAAAAGAGAAGAAAAGATAAATTTTAGCTATAAAATACTCTACTGTGTTACGGAACCCTACGAGTGCAACTCTGATTTACACTTGACCACTTTATTTTACATTAATTAAATAATCTACTCAAATGCCAATTTCCATAAGTATGACTTTATAAGTAAAGGATTTTCGACATGAACTTACATTCCTCAACTATTTAGGTTGTCTGGAAAAAAATGCTTTATGCGATAAGACCGCTGATTGTTAAACCCAATTACGTTTTTCGTTGTCTAGTCTATTCTAAGTCTTATACTATTCTATCCCCCACATTGCACCACCTTTATGTACCCCTCTTGTACTATTCATTATTCTGTGCCCTGGTAAAAAAATATCATCATTATCAGCCTATCTATGTCCACTGCTGGACAAAGGCCTCACCTATGGCACGCCACTGAGCTCGATATTCAGCTCTTTGTTTCCAACCGCTGCCAGCTGGCTTGCGTATATTATCATCGCTCCATCTAGCTGGAGGGCGCCCTACACTACGTTTGCCGAACCGTGGTCTCTATCCATTCTGCGACAGATGTGACGAGCCTACTGCCACTTCAGCTTGCTAAGCCTTTGAGCTATGTCGATAATTTTGGTTCTCTGACATATCTTTATTTTGAATTCGATCCTTCAGAGAGACTCCAAGCATAGCCCTCTCCATAGCTCGCTGAGCGACTTTGAATTGGTGAACCAGTCGCACTGTTAGTGTCCACGTCTCGGCTCCGTAGGTAGGTATGTCATTTCAGGTTGGACGCACTCGTTAAAGACTTTCGGTCTTCAGGCTTTGGGGTATGGCCGATAAAAAGACTCTACGAAGTTTTCCAAAAGCTGCTCATCCTAGTTGTATCCTCCGTCGAGCTTCCTCCTCGAAGTTGTTCTTACCCTGTACCCATTTGCAAGATTTGCCCAAGGTAGACGTATTCGTGAACTACCTCGAGAGGAACTCCATTTAGGGCAACCGTTTCCGGCATAACATGCTCGTTGAACATGATCTTAGTTTTCTCCAAGTTAATCTGGAGACCGATGCGTATGTTAGCTTACTGACGAAAAAGGGTGGGTGGTAGGTGGTATGTAGTCTAGTGGTCTACCAACAACTAAATATGTCTGGAGCTAAATTGGAATCACGTCCAAGTCTACCTGCCTATACTTCAGCTAATAGGTAGGACTTATTAATATAATAAAAAAGTCAGGACATCACCAAAAAAGCATTTTAATTGTACCTTCATCATTATAACAACATTTTATGGACCATCAGGAGACTCAGGACCATTATAATAGACAATATCGTTAAGTGTATACTTTTAGAACAACCAGAACAGCAATACCAATAAGTATTTAATGTTAAATCACAAAATTTATAGCAAGTTTCAACAAGACATAACATTTGAACATCTATACCAATTTAAATAAGTTATGCAAAATATGATGGGGTTTCCCCCAAAAGGCCTCCAATACCCCTCATAGCCTTTCCTTACCACCCTTGAAGCACTCATAAGCTGTGTCCGTCGAGGGCGTCAACTCCGGACTACGCCCAATAGTCGCGGGAGTCCCCCAGGGAAGTTGTCTGTCGCCACACCTCTACGCGATATATACAGACGACATACCGATGTATGTCGTCTGTTCAACGAGCATGTTATGCCGGAAACGGTTGCCCTAAATGGAGTTCCTCTCGAGGTAGTTCACGAATACGTCTACCTTGGGCAAATCTTGCAAATGGGTACAGGGTAAGAACATCTTCGAGGAGGAAGCTCGACGGAGGATACAACTAGGATGAACAGCATTTGGAAAACTTCGTAGAGTCTTTTTATCAGCCATACCCCAAAGCCTGAAGACCGAAAGTCTTTAACGAGTGCGTCCAACCTGAAATGACATACCTACCTACGGAGCCGAGACGTGGACACTAACAGTGCGACTGGTTCACCAATTCAAAGTCGCTCAGCGAGCTATGGAGAGGGCTATGCTTGGAGTCTCTCTGAAGGATCGAATTCAAAATAAAGATATGTCAGAGAACCAAAATTATCGACATAGCTCAAAGGCTTAGCAAGCTGAAGTGGCAGTAGGCTCGTCACATCTGTCGCAGAATGGATAGAGACCACGGTTCGGCAAACGTAGTGTAGGGCGCCCTCCAGCTAGATGGAGCGATGATAATATACGCAAGCCAGCTGGCAGCGGTTGGAAACAAAGAGCTGAATATCGAGCTCAGTGGCGTGCCATAGGTAAGGCCTTTGTCCAGCAGTGGACATAGATAGGCTGATAATGATGATATTTTTTTACCAGGGCACAGAATAATGAATAGTACAAGAGGGGTACATAAAGGTGGTGCAATGTGGGGGATAGAATAGTATAAGACTTAGAATAGACTAGACAACGAAAAACGTAATTGGGTTTAACAATCAGCGGTCTTATCGCATAAAGCATTTTTTTCCAGACAACCTAAATAGTTGAGGAATGTAAGTTCATGTCGAAAATCCTTTACTTATAAAGTCATACTTATGGAAATTGGCATTTGAGTAGATTATTTAATTAATGTAAAATAAAGTGGTCAAGTGTAAATCAGATTTGCACTCGTAGGGTTCCGTAACACAGTAGAGTATTTTATAGCTAAAATTTATCTTTTCTTCTCTTTTCTTTTTCTGCTTTAAAAGTTCGAGGGAGGGACACACATTTTACCACTTTAGAAGTTTCTATCTTTTAAATGATTGACTTTGAGATAAAATGGTTTTAGGAACCTCAATATCATTTTTAAAGACATATCTATAAATCCGCACGTATAGGTTTGAAGAAAAAAAAAATTAGTTACAGTTCCATGTATGGGGGAGCTCCATTTATCTTTTATTTTTTATAGTTTTGTATAAAAATCGTAAAGCGGCTCACAGAATACACAGGTACCTAACCTACCAAGTTCCAACTGTGTAGTCTTAATAGTTTCGGAATAAAGTGGCTGTGACGTAGGTACGGACGGGCAGACAGACTGACAGACATGACGAATCTACAAGGGTACACTTATAAGTACTACAATAATCTATGTCCTCCTGACTTACTGATTCTCTGATTGACTTAGAGAGAACACATAGCCTAAACCGCTAGTCGTAGAGACTTGAAATTTGGAGGATACATTAAATTTGTGTCTCATTAGAGCGTAGGGGTGTACTCAGTAGGATATTTGGAAATTACATGCTGAGAGACTTATCAGGAGTAAAAACTTTGGTGAAGTAATTTGTTTTAAAGTTGTGTTTTAATTGAGTTTAAAAATTAAGTTATCAATTTTTTTGGCAGTGGTGTATTTTAAAGTGGTGCAATTGGGTTGAAAGTTTTTGTCAAAAGTTCTTTATTTATGAAGTTATACTGAAGGAAATTGGTATTTAAGTACTTCATATAACTATGTATATATAAAAATATGTTACAAAAATTAAAACTCGTTTCCCCTGGTCACGCCGTAACTTGAGAACGGGTGGAACGATTAGCTTATTCTTTTTTTGTTGTGTTTGTAATTCAGGAGCAAAGAGCAATAATCACTAAAGTATAGTAATTTTTTTTTAATTACTAAAGTATAGTGATTATTGCTCTTTGTTTAGGAGTAAGGACAAGGTTTTTATGAAAAAAAGATTAAAATTAATGAAAGAAGTTTTCAACTCTCACATTACTACACCAAATGAATGACTCTTATTCGTAGCATTACCACACGAGTAATTATAATTATAATGATGTTCAGTAGTAATGAAATCATGACAATAGTCGGAACACACTGATGTCTTATCAGAGGCTGAGTGGTTCTACGGCCCGTTACAGAGCTCGGGATCGTCGACATTTGGTACAAAAATTAGTACATTTGTACATTAGTTATCAGTAAAGCTGAATACTGACAAGAGCGGCTCTATGGCAACGGCCGCAGCGTTTGAACCGCTGCGTCAATGTCGCAGCGGCTCTAACGCAGTTTTGGCTTCAGAGCAGCGAGACACGACTCCACGCGTTAGTCACAGTTATTAATCCATACCTAATGGTAGTGGTGTTGATGTGTTGATATATAAGAATAAACCGTTTATTAAAAAAAATATTGTTAGAAGAAGAGAAGGATTTTTTGTCGTTTTAGGTCCGTTTTGTAGCCGGTTTTAACTAAATCGTACAAAATGAAATGCTGTGACACTAAATTTATAAGTATTTTTCGTCTGGCTTAGCAGTAAATATGTTATTTTGGTTCATTTTCAGATATTCGAAATATTGCCATGACTCACTTGTACTATTATTTATTCTGTGCCATAACTAAACCACTGCGATCGCAGTTACCGCGCGACACTACTTGCGCGAACATGGCACGGCCGCTAACAATTTATGCGTCTTTTTATGACCCTGACAGTTTTTATGACCTACTAAGTCAACGCCGATGACCCTAAGGTTAAACTTGATATCCACTTATTTTAAGGTTAATACTTATTATGATTCTTGGAGGTTGTACTGTTTCAATTTACAAACTCGTTTTGATGCATGTGGCTATTAAAATACAAAAAATGCTGAAATATAAATTTAAAACAAATGTTTGCGTAGGGAACGCTGTCAATGCGCGAGCGAAGCGAGCGCGAAAAATTTTACGACCTTTTATGACCCTGACAATTTTTATGGCCTACTAAGTCAACACCGATGACCCTAAGGTTAAACTTGATATCAACTAATTTTAAGGTTAATAATTATTATGATTATTGAAGGTTGTATTGTTTCAATTTATAAACTCGTTTTGATGCATGTGGCTATTAAAATACAAAAAATTCTGAAATATTACCTACAAAGTAGATAAAACAAATGTTTGCGCGAGCGCAGGGAGCGCTATCAATGCGCGAGCGAAGCGAGCGCGAAACATTTTTACGTCTTTTTATGACCCTGACAGTTTTTATAACCTACTAAGTCAACACCGATGACCCTTAGGTTAAATGTGGTTCAAAGTCAAAAGTCAAAGCATTTATTCAGTATATGGGCAAATTAAAAATTTGCACTTACACACGTCAAATTACATTAAATAGATCATATTCGATAAAAAATATTATAGATATAATATATCACATCAGAAACATAACTTATTGCTTTGAATTTACAAAAAAAAAATAAAGGTATTGAGCCATTCAGCTTTCATCTAGACGTCGAACGTCACACTTATAACATGTTTAATTCCCCTGATTAATGTAGGGTTGCCAACCGTACTATTACGTGCACCCGCAACCCAGTGCATGTTTCAGTACTTCAGACAATTTTTATCCAAAAAATTGTGAAATAATGAAATATAATAAATAAATAAAACGCAGACTAATTGCAGTACAAATCATATTCCGAATGGAACTGATTGCCCGTCTATCAGCTGCATAATACCGTCTTAACAGGCAACCCTAGATCTGCAAACAAAAGATGAAAACTGATTAACTGTTGAATCTACTGGTGTTTCGGAAGTACTCCCATCAGAGAAGAAACACCAAGAAACTCTGTGGGGCTTGTCACTTATTTTAATTCATATTGTTTTTTAATTCATATTAAATATATATTTTTTTTTAATTTACAACAAATAATTATATTATCATACATTTTATATTATATCTTGGAGCTTGGGGCGTTCAGGCCAAGCATTTTTGTCATTCATATAGTCATTTAATGTATAGTACGATTTCTTCATTAAATTGGATTTTACAAAGGTTTTAAATCTGCTCATAGACAGTTGATCAATATCTTTTGGAAGTTTATTATAAAATCGTATACAGTTCCCCAAAAAAGAACCACTAACTTTCCACAACCTGAATTGAGGTATATTTAATCTATTTTTGTATCTTGTATTGAAATTATGTACATCGGACCTCTTATCATAATCATTCACATTTCTGCGTACATACATAATGTTTTCATATATATATATTGACATGCCACTGTGAGAATTTTAATCTCCTTAAATTTTTCGCGAAGTGAGTCGCGCGACTTCATGGTATATATAGATCGAATAGCTCTTTTTTGTAAAACAAATATAGATTGGATTTCGGCGGCTTTCCCCCACAATAAAATGCCATAGGACATTATACTGTGAAAGTAGCTAAAGTAAACCAATCTAGCAGTGGATTCGTCAGTCAAGTTTCTAATTTTACGTACTGCGTATGCAGCGGAGCTCAATCTACCTGCTAGAGCCGATATTTGAGAACCCCATTGTAGCTTTGAATCCAGGGTGATGCCCAAGAATGTAGCGAATTCAACTAATTCTATTGGTACAACGTTTATTAATATCCTGCTATTAATGACACCTTTTCTTACATTTGGCAGAGAGAATTTAATACATTTAGTTTTTTTGGCGTTCAGTAATAAATTATTGGTTGTAAACCAATTCAAAACCTGTGTGATTGATTTGTTAACATCGTCAAATTTAGGCGCAATCCTATCTATTTTGAATATTAAGGATGCATCATCCGCGAACAAAACAATGTCATAAAGTTTTGCACGAAAGACGGCAAGTCATTAATATAAGCTAGAAATAAAAATGGTCCTAAGATCGATCCCTGCGGAACTCCCATTTTTATGAGGGATCCAGATGACCTGACGCCATTGACCTCAGCCATCTGTATTCTATTACAGAGGTAGGATGAGACCAGATCAAGTGCTTTTCCGTTAACGCCGTAGTGTTTTAATTTGCAAATTAGCGTTTTGTGACAGACGCAAATACTTCCCACAAAGCAGATAAAACACGTTGGGTAAGCAAAGCCATCGCGTAAATTTTGATGACTTTTAATGACCCTGACAGTTTAATGGCCTAATTAAGAAACTTATTATGTTTAGTCATTATACGAGTAGATGAACCTCAGGTCAAACTTTTGATGATTATGCAAACTCTATGTAAAGTTAACAAAAAATATAGGCACCCACACTTAACTGTCGAAAATAAAGTATTCTATGCCCTTTTATGCCCTATTAAATGTCTTTGTACAAAATGTCATCTAAATCGGTCAAGCCGTTTGTATGAGAAGAGGTCTTATATTTACTAAATTCAATTAAAAATATCTGGACCCCCTGACTCGACAACCAAAAAAAGTATCCTATATCCTATTCTACCCTATGAAATGTCTTTATACAACATTTCAGGCAAATCGGTCAAGCCGTTTATTCGAGAAGAGGTCTTATATTTACAAAATTCAATTAAAAATATCTGGACCCCCTGACTCGACAGCCAGAAAAAAGTATCCTATATCCTATTCTACCCTATGAACTGTCTTTATACACCACTAGCAGCCCGCCCCGGCTTCGCACGGGTAGAACATATGCCTACAAAATTTGCATCAGTTTGTTGCATCGAATATAAAATATTAACATATTTAACAATCATCGTCATATGTGAACCAATTTACACAAAACCTTAACGAATTATGCACCTAAACCTTCCTCATAAACACTCTGGCTATTGGTGAAAACCGCATGATAATCCGTTCTGAAACTATTGAGAACAGACAGACAGACGCAGTGATGGACATTGTTTTATAATACTTACGTAGTGATATTGGACGGCCCTTTGGCGTAAAGGTTAGTTACCCTGATTCTGACCTGAGGGCCGTTGGTTCTAATCCTAGCTATACGAGTATACCTACCAATGAAAGTTTTATGTGCATTCATGAATCATGGGTTCTCGTGGGATCATTAAATCTACCAATAATTAAGATAGTTTAAAAACTAAAACAACTGACTTCAATGCCCCGCGAGTCAATTTTAGTAGCAAGTTTGAGACGTTTATCGTCATATCTCTGAAGATACTTATCACATCTCAATGAAACAATGGGTGGTCCTCGGAAACGTACCTTACCGATTACAAAAATAATAATTCGAATCGGTTCACAATTGACGGAGTAATCGCGTAAAATACACACACAAAAAAAGAAAGAAAACAGAAACATACAGACGAATTGAGAACTTCCTTCTTTTTAGAAGTCCTTACGGCGTTCCCCGACGCAAAAAGTAGGGTTATTATACGTTTAACGTGTGTATCTGTGTGTCTGTCTGTAGCATCTTAGCACCCAACCGGATGAACCGATTTTGATTTAAAGTAGGGGTATTATACGTTTAACGTGTCTATCTGTGTGTCTGTCTGTAGCATCTTAGCACCCAACCGGATGAACCGATTTTTATTTTATTATTGATAGTTTTTTTTTTGATAGATGTCTTCATCGAGAGTTCTTAGCTTTGATTCATGAAAATTCGTTCAATCGTTATAAAACTATGAGCTTTAATCAACTTTCATAGGTCTGATCAATTCGAAAATCTTCTTCTTCAACGATATTGTAAGAACATGGAAGCATTGACCTGATGCTGGGACATCTCCTGGACTCTACAGAATACTGAAATCCTCACCAACTTGCAGCTCAGATTTTAAATGTCGTGTTTAGAGTCATTGGAATGCTTTTAATGAAAAGATTATACATAGATCAGTCGGGGTGGTTTAAAATATTATATTATATATATCGATCATTATTATTTTATACAATAGATCATGTTATTATACTATATTGACTTCAAATCGATTGCGATCGGTGGGGATCTACAGAAAAGCTAAGCGTATAATAATATTTTCGTAGTAACTATGACCTATTCTGTGGTGTGACTGCAAATATTTTATTAATTTTTGCGATGCGTGTATGTGAAATCCGTGATATCTTCTAGAGTTTTCATTGGAACTATATACTGTAAAAGACAATTTTAATCTATAATATGTAATGTATGCAATCCAATTAACGTAATTATTTGGATAAAGATTAATACTATATACTTGAAAATAGCCCTGGAAGTTATGTAATATTTTTTAACAAAAAATTAAAGATTAAAATGGTTACTGTGAGTCAACCTTAAGAGATAGACATATGCTGTCGCGGATTTTTTTGTAGGTCTTATTAAGTTGTACAACTCTGCCATAGAAAATATTCTTCCATCTGTTTTCAATTGAGCAGCGTTCGTAAGAAACGTGTTTTTCGACCGTTTTTTTGTCGACTTAGGTTGCAAATTAGGTCTCCACGAATGTACCTTTGATTTAAACGGGATAATATATAGCCTATTTTCATTTCGAAAGTCCATTCTATATATTAGTGAAAGAATTTTTTAAATCAGTTCAGTAGTTTTTGAGCCAAATCATTACAAACATAGAAAAATACAAATGTTCTCTCTTTGTAATATTAGTATAGATTTCAGGCAAATCGGTCAAGCTATTTATTTGAGAAGAGGTCTTATATTTACAAAATTCAATTAAAAATATCTGGACCCAGATCTGGACTCGACAGCCAGAAAAAAATATCCTATTTATTTATTTAACCTTAATCGAAATGGTACATAATATCGTTTAAAAACTAAAAAACAACCGACTTCAATGCCGCGCTATTCATTTTCAGTACCAATTTTGACATGTTTATCTCAATATCTCTGGAGATACTTGTCATACCTCGATAAAATTACCATGGTACCACACTTGGGATATCTCCTTTCGAACAAAAAAAGAATAATCGAAATCGGTTCATAAACGACGAAGTTATCCGCGAACAAACATAAAAAAAAAAAAAAAAAATATATATATATATACGGTCGAATTGAGAAACCTCCTCCTTTTTTTGAAGTCGGTTAAAAAACCAATTACATTAATTAAGGAATATTACAACTAAATTATAATAGAACATTTTAAATCATATTAAAAATAAATCAGTCCAGAATGTCATAAATTATCTGTATAATATAAAGTTATCTGAATTATAAAAGTTAAATTATATCACATAATTCCAACAAAGCAAATAAATAGTATTAAAAGTTCTAACAACAAATTATCAAATAAAATAAAATTACATATATTAAAATTAAAATTAAATTAAAATGACATAGACATACTTTCAATCATATCTCTCAGAAAACATGAGACAATCTGACATAATCTTCTGCCATCCATCCTCAAACAAGTCGCAGTCGGTGTCGGTAGACAGCAGAGCATTGAAAGCTGCGAGTGAGCGCGGTATGGGCGACATGCTGCGTGCTACCGTGCGGCAATGCGCCACGGCGAACAGCTTGTGACGTCTGCTGCACAAGTAATTGACGGGGACAAACACCTGGCACAGCTCATCATGCAGATCCAGTGCGTCAATTTTACCCCTTAAAATTTTGCACATAAAAGTAAGTTGGTGCCTTTGTCGTCTAACTTGAAGAGAATTGTAACCCAATGATCCCAAGAGAAACTTAGTGGGATACATGTACGGGTAATATTCATTGATGCGTTTATA
This sequence comes from Cabera pusaria, assembly GCA_954871355.1. Taxonomy (NCBI): domain Eukaryota; kingdom Metazoa; phylum Arthropoda; class Insecta; order Lepidoptera; family Geometridae; genus Cabera; species Cabera pusaria. The sequence goes on from OX940893.1 coordinate 12,363,666, forward strand.
CAAATATCGCAATAACGCTTTTTGTACTTTTTAGGGTTCCGTACCCAAAGGGTAAAACGGGACCCTATTACTAAGACTCCGCTGTCCGTCTGTCTGTCTGTCCGTCTATCACCAGGATGTATCTCATGAACCGTGATAGTTAGACAGTTGAAATTATCACAGATGATGTACTTTTGTTGCCGCTATAACAACAAATACTAAAAACAGAATAAAGTTAAAAATAATAGAGGGTCCCCATACAAGAAACATGTTTTTTTCGCCATTTCACGCCATCTATGAACGCTTAGTTAGGTAAACGTCCCATAGATGGCGTTATATTGAAATGTCGATCCCTAACACCTTTGTTAGACGTTAGATGGCGTTATAAGAAATAAAATGTTTATTAAATGTTATTTTTTGCTGGCGAAAAATGATAATGGTATTTTTTGCTCGATCTTATAAATTTGCCGGGCCGGTCTTTTAAATTTATTGAGGGCCCGGTGGCGTAATCGGGAGAACAGTCGGCTTTGATGCCGTGGTACCGAGTTCAAACCGCCGTGCACCAATGGATTTTTCTATCGAAAAATTTATGTGCGCTTCTCACAGTGGCCCTCCGGTGAAGGAAAACATCGTTAAGAAACCAACAACCCCCGCATGGTGGTAGGACACTATGTAGTGTCCGCCCTCTAGTTAGAAAATCTGTCACCAAGCATCTAATGTGTTCCGGCAAATATCCTTGAGAGCCAGTTCCCATTCTAGGCCTAGCGTGCTTACCATCTTCGACCGCATCATCACTTACCAACAGGTGAGATAGTGGTCAAACGTTAGCCTATATAGTATAAAAAAAAAAAAAAAACTGTAGTGTGGTACGGAACCCTATGAGTGCGAGTCCGACATGCAATTGGCCAGTTTATTCGAGCATTAATGAGTATTTGCTTTCATGAGGATACCACACGCACATTGCAGTCTCAAGCTTACTCCGTACCAAGGCTCCAAAAAAGAGGCGTATCACGTGCTGATCCTGGAAGTCTTTAGCAGTCCTGAGGATGAAACCCAAACGTCGGAATGAATCTTTTGCTAACGCAACTATGTGGTCATGAAAGGTTAACTTCTGATCGAATAAGACACCCAGGTCTGTCATTATGCATGCGCGAGTTATACTATTATTGTTAATATTATGTTCATAATATACCGGGCGCCGTACCCTACCAAAAGTCATTGCATAGCACTTCGAGGTGTTGAATTCCATCCCGTTTTTCAGACTCCATTGATAAACGCCTATATCCTATTCTGCCCTATGTACTAACCTTGTACAACATTTCAGCCAAATCGGTCAAGCCGTTTGACCGTGAAGAAGTCACAAACAAATAAATAATCTGACTTTCGCATTTATAATATTGGTGTTGGATTGCTCTATCGCCGCGTTACTGATGCTGCAACAGTGACGTTGGAGCCGCTCTGGTCGGTCAGTCCAGCTTTATAGTGGCCATCAAAGTTCAAACTGGCCACTGCCAGTAGGTACCATAGAATGGCATACTTTTATGAGAATCAAGTATGTAGGTGTAAGTATGTCCACAATGTCAATTATTCTTACTCGAAGCATTTCTTCAAATTGTTGGTAAACTTGTCACTTTGGTTACATTGCACTTTTATAATTCTGTGCTTTTGTGGGTAGGTAAATGAAAGTGAGTAGGTAAACTTAAACAATTAAACATCATTATTAGATTGCGGCTAATATAAAACCTACCTACCTACTTTACTTACCTAAGTTGGTACCTAACGTTTTTTAAGGGTTAGTAATTTGTGATTTTTTGTCCACGTGTGATAAAATTAATAAAACGAATAGATAATAACCGAGGTACCTACCTACCGCGGAAGCAAAAGGCAGGAAGATATCGCTAATTGCTATATGTTGGAGGTTAATGATATAATGAATAACAGGTGGGCAACGGAGTGGCTGTCGTGTGGCTGAGATAAAATCCGAAGGCTGGTGGTAGCGCGGGCGCTGGCTGCCACCGGTGACGCAATGTGCCGGAGCAGACGCGATAGCGCCGCGCTGCCAGTCAGCGGCTGCCTCGTCGACCTGCTTCGTTGAATTGTTACACAGACTTCTATAATTAAGCGATAAATATACCAGCATCGCAGCGGCGAGAGGAGGGCGGCAGTCGAGCGGCGACCGCGTCGCGTACCACACACCCGCACCGAGTGATGGACCCGGTGCTCGTTCGACATTTTTCTATCGGACGCCGCAGGAATCTCACCGGACTGGTTCCCGCGCAACGCTGCGTTAGTGCGCCGCTCTGGTGAACCCTTTCGCTTGTAAATGTGCCGATATTTACATATGCGCGCTCGATCTCGCGTCGAACTTTCGATCTGCGGCCGCGGGCCGCGGCCGAGAGCGGAGCCCGGCGCCCCGGCGCGCGCTCCGCCGCACCCGTCTGCGCATCGCCCGCGGCATGCCATGACCTACGTATGTCATCTCTAAGGGCCTGTCTCCCACTCATCCCCTACATCCCGGTAAATGTGATTCTGATGTGTCTCCTCATTCAACGTTCGAAAGCTCTTTTGAACATTGGGTGTGAGATAGGACCTTTTAAGTTATTTTAAACAATTTTTTATCTCTAATGCTGTATACTTGTTTTAATAATAGCATGATTACAGTACCACACCTACGTGTTCGCACTATCTAACATTGAGGCTAGTCATGCATCTAACTTATTATTTAGGCAGACCTTATGCTGTTCCGTAAATGTCTGTTTTAGGTGGGCAGAGGGAATAGAAACTACCTAATAGCAAATACAATTTCAAAACTCGTTATCTAAATTATTTAGGGTCCTGCCTACCTATTTCGGATTGCTGACGATGCGTGGAACAGATAAAGCTTTAGTGAACTTCGCACTTACCTAAACACTGTTTTCTAAGTGATATCAATTTCAACATATTCGCAATATGTTGGCTAACAGCTTTTTACTATACCTACCTACCTACACAAACATGACATCTCGTTCGCACAATCGTTTGCAGTGATAATACGCAAATATGTAGTTATAAACATGTAAATTATTACCTTGTTCCATTTTACAACGCGATAAGCTGTGACGTATTTTAGTAACAAATAAAATCAACTAACAGTTAAATGACGTATCGTTATAACGAACCTATATAGGTAAATAAACATCAGATTACGTAGTACCAGTTAATAATTTTATCCAGGCTGAACCGTTACTTCAGTTATTTATTCAGAAAACGTGAAAATTGCTTTGACAACTACTACCAATATACTTAGGTATTTATTAGTTGATCAGTATTTGCTTTCGATTGCTAGCAGAGTTTTGTAGTTTACCATGAAGCAACATCTAAGTAGGTACCTAATTCCTACATATATGTACAAAATATGTGTTTTTTTGCATCATCGATTTGTCTATGTGCTGTAATGTTGTTGTATTTGAAGTGTGTGTAATAAATAAAAAATAGATAAACATTCATCACAATAGTCGATCCGTTTACCTTAACAAAAAGTGGTAGTCTTTTGTTTATGTAAACATTATATAATCTACCGTGATGTTGGCGAGGATCTAATCTAAAGCACGTCTAAAGTAACAGTAACAGACTACCTGTAACAGACGAGAAACTTACATTATCTACTGCTAACTTTTTTTTTTACTTACGATCTCTAACAAATAAATGAGTATAAGTACAAGTTGCTCTATAAGCTTAGCGGATCATCAAAATAGATTTCACAACTTGTGGTTGCTGCCAGGATTCATGCTTTTGAACTGATTAAGTTTTTTTATGAAATGTTTGAAATCACTATACCTTAAGCTCGGTATCTGACAGATGAGGTCGGCATAGAACCCATCAAAGCGGAGAGGAGAAGAGATATGGTACTTTACAATGTTCCGGCAGCTCGCAGCCCTTCCGAACAAGACCATTCTAGACCTAGCGGGTTCAACATCTTCGACGCGTAGGTACTAACAGGCGAGATGGTGGTCAGACGCTAGCCTATCAGATATAAAAATAATCTATACTAATATTATAAAGAGAGAACATTTGTATTTTTGTATTTTTGTATGTTTGTAATGATTTGGCTCAAAAATGCTGAACCGATTTAAAAAATTCTTTCACTAATACATAGAATGGACTTTCGGAATGAAAATAAGCTATATATTATCCCGTTTAAATCAAAGGTACATTCGTGGAGACCTAATTTGCAACCTAAGTCGGCAAAAAAAACGGTCGAAAAAACACGTTTCTTACGAACGCTGCTAAATTGAAAATAGATAGAAGAATATTTTCTATGCAAGAGTTGTACAACTTAATAAGACCTACAAAAAAGTCCGCGACGGCATATGTCTATCTCTTAAGGTTGACTCACAGTAACCATTTTAATCTTAAAATGTTTGTTAAAAAATATTACATAACTTCCAAGGCTAATATTTTAAACCACCCCGACTGATCTATATATAATCTTTTCATTAAAAGCATTCCAATGACTTTAAACGCGACATTTAAAATCTGAGCTGTAAGTTGGTGAGGATTTGAGTATTCTGCAGAGTCCAGGAGATGTCCCAGCATCAGGTCAATGCTTCCATGTTCTTACAATATCGTTGAAGAAGAAGATTTTCGAATTGATCAGACCTATGAAAGTTGATTTCATAGCGCAATTAACTAGAAAAAAGCTCATAGTTTTATAACGATTGAACGAATTTTCATGATTCAAAGCTAAGAACACTCTCGATGAAGACATCTATCAAACAAAAAAAAAACTATCAATAATAAAAACAAAATCGGTTCATCCGGCTAGGTGCTAAGATGCTACAGACAGACACACAGATACACACGTTAAGCGTATATTACCCCTACTTTTTGCGTCGGGGAACGCCGTAAGGTTAAGGCGACATATGTTCTCCTTGGTGGTAAGCTACTTTTTGGTAGATTTAATGATCCCACTACCACTGTACGAAAACTCATGATTCATGAATGCACATAAAACTTTCATTGGTAGGTATATAGCTAGGATTAGAACCAACGACAGTCGGGTCAGAATCAGGGTAACTATCCTTTACGCCAAAGGGCCGTGAAATACGTAAGTATTATAAAACAAAGTCCATCACTGCGTCTGTCTGTCTGTTCGCAATAATCTCAATAGCTACTTAACGGATTATCCTGTGGTTTTCACCAATAGTTTATATTCGATGCTAATTTTATAGGCATATTTGTTCTACCCGTGCGAAGCTGGGGCGGGCTGCTAGTATGTATATATAGTCTGAACTGAGCGAAGATAAAAACCAACATAATTTCATATTTTCTTTGCTATATAGGAATCAATAGTATCAAGTACCATCTGAACAATTCGTGTTACTTACAGTTTAATCTATAATAGTTTCAATTATTATTAAACTTAGATGTTCCTGTAACCGGACTGTAATTGTCAGCTGCACCACAGGTACGACGTGCACGGCTGACAATGTCAAAATGTACCCTCATTATTTGTTACATTTATACAATTATAATTAAGTTCCATTTATATACTACAGGTGGTAGGAGCTTATTATATTGATGCTACACCTGACTTGCTACCAAAAAGTAGCTTACCATCATCAAGTAGGAAATCTGCCACCATAACCTTACAGTGTTCCGGCAGCACACAGCCGTTGAGAGTCGGAGTATTCCAGGCCTAGCGTGTTCACCACCTTCGACCACATCATCGCTTACAATCAGGCGATATAGTGGACAAAGGCCAGCCTATAAGATATACAAAAAAATGGTTCATTTAAATTTGTGATTAATAAAATTATTATTATTGTTCTATTATTATTGTTTATCTATTTTTGTGTAATAATTAATCCTATTGGTTATTGACTCATATCTCCTCTTCTCTCCGCTTGGTGCAGTCTTGGCCTAAAGTATACCTAGCAGAAACCTTTGATAAGTCATTGGTGGGAAGGATGGAATACTTTATATTAAAAACTTGGTTGATTTATGTGTCAAGGGAAATGGAAGAATGGGTTATATCAGCATAAATTATTAAAGAAATCAATGTATTGCTGATGATAGATTACGTAAATCTTACGTTCATAGAAACCTGTGCTAGTGCTAGTCTCTACATGGTAACAGCATATGTATTCATTTATAACTAGTTTTATTATATTTTAATGTAAAGTATATATTAGTATATATAGGCAAGCGTTTGACCACTATTACACCCGAAGTTAAGTGATGATGCGATTGACGATTTAGCACGATTACTTAGAAGATACCTGTTCACTCGCAATTTGAGAACCCCCTGAGTTGTAGCACAGAATATGGTTGTAGCTTATAATATTATAAATAGTTAAACATCAATTTTATATAAACAACTTTAAAAAAATTACCTAATGACAATATAAAAATTATATAAACTACAATAATAATATCTATACTACAAATAAAAGACAGAACCTAGGTCGCTAACTGCCGGTAATGTTCCCAAAAAGCTAGCGACGTTACCTCGTTGTATAGCTAGGCTAATACGTTGGCCGAGGTAAACGCCAGCTCTTTGGTCACGGGTGATGTCAATTAGGCGTCTGGACAACTCCTTAACAAAACTTCGGGCATCTCGACCCCATGGGCCCATTGTTTCGACCCCAAACGGAAGAAATATGTATCCATCACCAATGGTAGCATATTTCCTCCGTTTGAAGTTTTCTTCAGCATCCGCTGCCGCGCCCGCTGACCGTGAGGTCCCGCATATGTGGGATGCCGCTAATGTGTCAGCACATGTGGCATCCCACACCAATAGTCTTCCTCGACACCATGGCACTAACGTCATACCGTCGGGCCTCTTACCATCGTCACGTGATATACCGTTCGGCTCTAATATAGCCGGCACGTTCACGGTGGCAAGGGACCGACGGATGACGTCGTTTATTGTGGCGTGGCGTGAGAGACGCCTTGCACTGCGGCGGCATGACAGGCCGTGCTGGCCTAATCTGTCCACTTCACTGCCGCAGTGACAATTGTGAGATTCCCTCCTAGAGATGCCCAGACGCAACCCTATGGCAATAGAAAAACTTTCATTGTCCATTAGGGTACCAATGTTGGATGAAGGCAGTGCTTATAACCAATAACCAGATTCTCGTTCACGCGTAGCAAGGAGACGAGCCCGGACTTTGTTATCAACACTTTTGTCTAAAATTTGTTTTAGTACAATTTTACAAAAGGGTTCGTCCCATTGCCTTTGCGAACTAAGATTTTTTGGTAGAACCTCACTTGGACAAGCCAAAGACTAGGCCGTTCTACCATCTTCCAAAGATTCTATTGAAATTTGTGATGCTGAATTTGAAATTATTCTCTTAAAAAGAACCAAAACACTGTTGGCAGAAGATAGAAAGGCCGGTAATGAAACACTGGAAATTTTGCGGATGCCAATGCCTCCAAGCCGAATAGGTAGAGAGGTCTGACACCATGAAATATCTGGAAGTGAACAATTTAGAATTTGGGTTAAAACATTTGTGATCGCGTCATCCAAACTGAGTACTAAAGAAATGTGGTTCCAAAGAGTGCAACATCGTAGTATATACGTAAATTTTGGCACAAAAAGACATCGAATTAGATGAAAAGCCATGTTGTGAATTTTAGTGAGATGTTCAGACGTATCTTCAAATTTTTGACATTGTTCATCGACAAAATCTGGGAATGACTCGTGAAGGATCGGAGCTCCTAGGAGGCGCAAACTTTTACTGGTCAATAATTTTAAATTTGGAGCTAAACTGTTAAATTTATCATACAAATTGTCTCTTTTTCTGAAGGTACAATGTCTGTTATATAAATAGTTCACACTGTGAGAAATTTAGTTCTAAACCAATTGATTTAAATCTACCAATTAACAACTGTAAATCTTCCAATACAGTTGTAGCATCGCCTCCAAGGGGCCCGTCGTCCAGATACCACATATTTAATTTGGAATTTAGACTCAAGATTATGGGATGTATGGCTAGTCCAAATATGGCTGGTCCAAGAGGGTCACCCTGTTGACAACCTGAGCAAGAATTGATTAAATTATCTCGGGTAAAGTAATTTAGAATCCAAACCATAACATTGCCAAAGATATTTTAATGTTTCCGGAATACAATTTTGGATTTCATTCAAAAGGATAGAACGGTCTACAGAATTAAAAGCATTTTTGACATCCACCTTCAATATCACCTCACCGCAATTGTGATGTAAAAATGTGCGGAGAGCATGAACAGCTGCCTTGCATCCGGCCTTGCTGCCAAAGCCTAACTGAAGCGGCTGGAACTTTTCAGTCAGTTTTTGGTGAATGTGGCGGCAGTAAACCTTGGATGCGATTCTTCTATATGTGCAACCTACGGCTATTGGCCTGATGCCACCATCTTTCTTTTTCAGCGCGCATAGGTTTGCACCATATAGGAGAGGGGCAATCAGTTCATGCACCTTACCTGATAACATGTAGTTGATGAGGGCGGTGATGTCTCGTAATCGCCCGCATCCCCAGTTGCTCCAAAAATCAAATATTTAATGTGCTGGGGAGTTAGGCCATCAATCCACCAGCAGATCAATTTTTAATGACATCACCGCCACTTTCACTTCTTTTTCCGTTGCCTGTAAACATTCAACAGAAGGCTGAGTGGAGGTAATCGGGAGGCAAGGCGGTGATAGCGATGGTGGATGCTTGTCAATCAGGGCTGCTAAAGTTTCTGGTGTATTTGGAGCAATGGTGTCATTAGTTAACAAAAGCTCAGCAGCTCCCATCAAGTCTCCATCACTTATTTTAGTCTCTTTTTTATTGAAAATACTATGAGAATTTTTATTCTGCCAATGTGAATGTCGTTGATTTGAATTTTGAATTTGTGAAGACTTATCTGTCCTATGGTTGGATTGTGGGTAACAGTTATTTTTTATTGTGGTAGTGAGAGATTGTTTTGTATTTTGTGAGTGGAGAACTTCGAAGGGAAAAACCAACAATTGTTCCCAAGCACTTTCAGAATTTTCATTTAAAACTTTTAATTTTAATAGACAAATTTTGAGTGACTGAGATACGTGCACTACGGGGAATGCGATTAACAATCGAAGTTGATGTTTTTAATTTAGAAAGATATTGCCAAAATGGTTGTGAGTTACAAAATTGAGCCTGAATGGGAGTTTGTGTCAAATGGGTATCAACGTTGAAAGAATGTACATCTTGCGAAAGAGATTTGTGGCTCTTTCCAAAGTGCACATTGAGTCCTCGCTGACCCTTAAAAAAACGTGCTTGGGAGCAATGAGGACACTGCACCAGCTCATTATTGTCATACGATGATCCAGCATTGGTAGTACCGGCAGGCTGCGACTTTCTACATATACTAGATGTGTGACTACTCATTTTCTCAAAAAACACAAATTATAATAAAAAATACACAAACTGCTATTAAAATAAACATGCATTGGCAGTGTCACTAAAGGCTGGTTTACACGTATTAAGTTGATAAGTAGGTAACTAAATTTTAACTTAATTTTAAGTGATTGCGTGTATACAAACAATTTAGTAGCAAGTTCAAAAATTAGTTGACAACTAAACAAGACATAGAATTTTGTCTATTTTTCTGTTAAGTTGGTGGGCGGGGCTTGTCACTGGACACGTTTGGACAGGCACAATTTAGTTAAAACTGCACAAGTGCATTAAGTGCGCGCAGGTTCAAATTGTGCGTCGTATTTCTTTTTGTAAAAAAGTAATTAAAGGAGTCTTCTGTCATCCGTAGCGCATTAAAATATTCTTGTTTATCTTCATTTGCTAGCTCCCCAAACAAAGTGGCACTTGAGCCATACTGATCTCTTCTATTTATCCAATTTCTCACCTACAATCTTTTGGGTATGGTTATTTCCCTATTTATTTCATCTTTAACCTCTTCCAAAACCTCACTGATAACAAATTTAAGCACAGAATTTACGACTTCTTTGCGTTGTTGGTCGTCCATCTTGAGTTAACTAAAGAGCTTAACTTCTAAATGCGTATGGACATCTACTTAAATACAAGTCACTTAAAATTAAGTTAACATTTAGTTACCTACTTATCAACTTAATACGTGTAAACCAGCCTTAAATAAACAAATATTCATCTGGAACCGCACAGGCGCACACGGGACGCGCCCCGGCGCGCCGCGGCTCGGCACCATCCAAAATTATTATGTAAACTCCTTTGTATTATTTGTTTTTATATTCACACAAATTGATGAAGTAGGTATATTAATCGGTTTCATCTATTAAGGATCCACGGAGAATAGACTCTACCCTTATCCGTGCAAGGGTCGATAATGGAAGTGTCCCTGTCGGCCTCCTTGTTGAGCTTTCCACACTTTATACTTAAAGCTTGCTCCTCATGGTTTGCTAGTACTTTTTTGGATCGCAGTGGAGAAAACAAACAATTTAATTTTAGTTTTGTAAATTTTGCTTCTGTTCTTGTTGACAGTTGACATAAAGTTTATTATAAATAGTTTATATAAAAGAGGCTATGAAAATAGCACGGGAGCTGCTCTTAAAATAAAAAGGAGACATTAATAGAAAGCTATACTCAATTGTAGTAGTGTGAAGAAATTAGGCGAATTGAAAAAAAAACGGGATCGACGAAAAAAAAATCCTGTACCGTAGTAGGTTCTACGAACTCCTAAAAATATGAAAGTTGTAGAATGCTAAGGGCATAAAAATTGTATAATATATATTTTCTATTTGTTATTAAAGGAAAATATTTAAACTGTGGTTCCCCAACTACATTGTCATAGTGGTTAGTGCGGTCAAGATCTGATTGTCAAGCAGGCAAAGGCCTTCCTTTTCCTACAACCCGGTGCACGAAGGAGTGTTATTAGTGACGTGTGTACGTATCTGTGTGTCTGTCTGTGGCATCGTAGAGCTCCTAACGTGTGAACCGATTTTGATTTCGTTTTTTTGAAGTTATATACTTCAGGAGCGTTATTGAAAAATTATGAGAGTGAATTCATGCGCGCGCACAGGGCGCGACAGAATTTTTTAACTAAATATCCGATGATAAATTTTGAACTAAATATTGTATAGTGTGAAGTGACATTTATTCAAGATATTAATTTCCAGTATTTCTATATACACAACGCCTGTTTTATATCGATAAAAATACAATTCATGTGCTTTCAATTATCACATACGGTCGTGACTAATATCAAATAATTGTGAATATCAAAAAGCAAGTTAGTAATAAAAGATGTTTGTACAGTTATTTTTAATTAAAGTTTTTAATATACCTAACTTTTTATTTTATTATTTAATCATCGTTTCTACAAACGTGTAGTTAGGTAGTAGTTGTAGTAATTAGGACTCAATATAAATATGTTCAAAGTTTTTTTTGTTTTATGTTGTGACAAAAAGTATACATATCTATATAACTTCTTACGCGCGTAAATAAGTACAGACACTTTTTTGTTTAAAAGGTCACAGAAAGTTTATTCAGCTATTTGAAAATCATCAGCTATTTTGATCAGGTCTCATCGATTCTAAATTTAGTATCCTGTTACTTTAATGATATTGATAGACGTAGACCATGGTTTTACTATTATTTATTCTGTGACTGTGGCAACTTTGACCTAATGCTGGGACATCTGGGACTGGAATCTATAGAATACTCAAAATATCAGCGATTTATAGAAAATATATTTGGGTTCATCAAAATATTATCAGATTATAGGTATGGATCAGGGCCCCTGATTCAAGGGGTCTGATATGTTGATTCGACGAATGAATGCCGTCGTTGCGACGCACGCTGTTGCCAAAAAATTTTCAAGTGGCGGCGGCAGTAAACATTTTTACGGCTTTTCCAAAAGCAGTTGTACCGAAAAGTCGCTGTTACGAAAATCTTTTTTATGTAGTACGCTAGATCGATAGTCACGGTATCGAAATCAATTGTTGCTATTCGAAGTACAGTACGTAGTATTATTATCTGTTCTGTGATACTCACAGAGCTTAGCGCTTCGCCGGCCACTACCGCGGCACGCTCGCCTCGCTTGCTTGGATCGCGCGTGGTGTCAAACCTAACTTAACCTAGTAATTTGCATTACTTTCGATACCGAGACTATAGATCTAGCGTACCACATATAAAAAGATTATCGTAACAGCGGCTTTCGTTTCAACGGCTTTTCGAAAGGGACACTTCAAATTTTTTTGCAACAGCGTGCGTCGCAACGACGGCATTCGAAATTAAATTCGACTACGTCGATCAGGGGGTGTTTCAATTTAAATTTAAAGTGTTACTTCTACTTCTTGAAAATACTTCTTGGAACTATTAAGCCTAGTCTATGAATGCTTGATATGGTGATAGTAGTTACACATTAAAGTGGAACCTTGTAAATAGTATTAATATTTCTCAATGTTTTAGAATCTTTTCCTTATTTTCTAATACAGTGAATTAATTACTAGCACGTGATAGTTTCGTGGTAGTGTGCCAAAGTCACTACAACATAAACAAATAGTAGGAAATTTAAAGAGCATACTTAGCTTATGTAGTGGTAGGACTTCTGCTAGTCCGCCTGGGTGGTACCACCAATTTGCCAATTAATTTTCTGCCGTGAAATAGGAATGTTTTTCGGTCAAAATGGCAAGGTGTCCAGTGAAATTACAGGGCATGTGAGACTCGACATCTTTATGTCTCAAGGTGGCAGGCACAGTGCAGTGACATGCAACATTCTGCCAGTTCAGAATTTTGCATGCAGCTGTATCTGTTATAGGTAGACGTCATCGCTTACCATCAGGCGAGCGTCGTGCTTGTCTTGTTACTTTTTACCATAAAAAAAGCTTCTTCATTGTACAAAAATATGTTACGTTAGTGCATAACTGATTCCATACAGTTCTTCAGTACTTTGTAAAAAATATGAGTTATTGTGGAAAAGTAACTGCAACTTGAAATACTACGTATTTAATATTGATTGATTTGGTGACAGATAAAATTATTGCAATTAAAAAAATCTTTTAATAATACTGCGAGTACGATAATTTAATTTACATTAAAGACCCATCACTTTTAACCCCCAACGCAAAAAGAAGGTGTTATAAGTCTGTCGTATGTATCCGCGTATATCTGTGGCATCGTAGCGCCCACACGAATGAACTGATATTTTGTTTTTATATATTTTTTTGTTTGACAGGTGTCTTAATTGAGAGTATTCTTAGTTTTGATTCATGATAATGCATCCAGCCGTTTTAAGACTATGAGCTTTTTTAGTTGATGATGCTATGAGATCAACTTTCATAGGTCTGATCAATTCGAAATCATCTCCATTTTAAGAATTCACCTGTTGGTAAGTCAGAGTATGATATGGTAGCACCCCAAGCACAGAATGGGAACTGGCTGTCAGGAATGGTTCCAAAGTAAAGGTACGGCCACACTGCGGCGTCCTGCGATCTGCGGGCGCGATCTCAGTACTTTTCAATTGTTTTCTGATCGCGTTTGGTGTGAACCAGTCGGTACAATAGAAATACTACTGCGCTATCTGATCGCCGCCTAGATCGCGCACGCAGGACGCTGCGGTGTATCCGTACCTTAAAGGTAGTGGTAGTAGCTAAAACTACTTTCTCGCGAGCCAACATAGCCGTATTGCATAGAAAAGACACGTATATTAGTAGGTTACTCAGGAAGATTCGCTGGCTCGTTTTACGTGGCGTTTGATTTAAGTCCTTCTACTATATTGTCTGTTTTTTTTTTCTTAATGACTTCATGTTATTCGTATCGTTTAAGTATCGATCATTTGTACTATACAATGAGGTGTAATTTTAAGATGAGTGTTCAGGATAAGGTCATTTGGTGTTTTATCAAAATATTTAGTTATTCGTATAAAGTTTTTTTTAAGTTTCGTTTAGTTTTATTAAACATTGATTGAAAACAGTACTGAAAGCGTCGCTAAAGCCACACAACTGCACTCATTTCAAATACATATGAAGTTAGAACACCGATTGGGATCCTTGACTACATCCAGCTTAACCATGGTAATGTCACAGTTTTGCAATCATATGTTATTTATATTACTGTGGCTTAACTTACCACTTTTTAAACTGTATACACACAGTTATTGGAGCTTGGACTAAATGCTAAAAAACATTAGCAAATACTAAACAAAAACAGATTTTAAAGTAGGCAGTTTAGTCCTAGGTATGTTGCAAATAAACACTAAACTTGTTAAGATTAAGTAAATAGTTAACAAGAAGCACTGTTACTTACTTACGTCTATTAATATCAATAGTGCAGGATTGGTGGTCGTCGAAGCGTGGAGCTGGCAAAAGGCCTTCATCACGCTCCACTGGTATCGCAGACGCCTCTTCTTTGATGTTAGATAAATAATTTAGTACCTGCCTTTAATAGTAAATAGTATATCTATTTTAATTCCTTGATTGTTTAGCAATAAAAGCATATAGAGTTCGTAGCTATAACTTATGTAGAATTTAGACATATTTACGAGATATTTAGGTACCTAACAACTTTATAATTTTTGTGACTTTCCGATAATTCATTTTCATTTTCATCCGTGAACATGGCTCTGATAACAGCACTGAAATATCGGAAACTCACAAAATACTAAAAACATGGTAAACAACCCGTAAATAATTCTAATAATAGTGTAAACGACCATGTAAACTAGAATTTATATTTAGACAACTGTCAATCAATACAGGATTCCGTAGCAACACTTATTCCTAACTAGATTTTTTTTAAATAGAAATTTTGCATACATACGAGTATGTAGATCGGATGGAATGTTATGGTACCATCGAGCTGGTCTGATAATGGAGACGGATGGTGGCCATAGGAACTCCTAAACTACACATGTTATGGTACCCATCATGTTTGGGCTCGTTGGATTTGTCTTGACTTACTCTGATCCTAAACGCTTGTGTTTATAAAGGTTTTTTAAATATTTTTGTTGTTTATGAGTAAGTAGGTCATCTTTATTCAATTCTTCTGAAAAGCACTAACACCACAATAACACTGAACACTGCGTAAATGCCTGTAGGTTTAGATAAAATACGTCATAGTTGCGTTTTTAATGTATAAATAGCCAGAATAGACGTCATAATATGATCTTTTGTACGAATTGTGGAAATAATGCCGTAAATGATCATTAAGTACTTTATTATCTTCTGCTTTTTTTAATAACAGTACTTCTGATGGTCTGCCTTTTCTAAATTGGTAGCTGGCCAGGCGGTCACAATAATATTCACAGCAAGACATAGACATAGAGTCATTTATTTATTTATTTTTATTTATTTATTTGCCATACAATGTAGTACATTGTACAATATTACACCAAAAAATGTTTTCTTAAGGTAGGAGATCAAGATGCCCCAGAGCTTGATGGAATTAAAGTCCATCAAGCTCTGGACTATGTGCTCATATCGGGTCGAACATACTCGAGATAAGTTCCTAAATTAAAATTTGGAATTAAAGTAATAAACTTACAGTTTTTACTGACAAGTTCAATTCCTAACTAGGCAATTTTGTTAAATGGTTTCGTAAAAGATTTAGTTTTAAAGATAATGTTCCAAGAATCTGAAACATATGTCTAGGTATATAATATGTATAGACACAGACAGCTAACCTGCAAGCACCATGCGGTGTCATGTATAGGCCCTTAGTTAGAATCTTTGTCTGAAGTAAGCACGCAGGTTCTCAGCAGGTTTGGCGGCTCTATCTACACGCCACCAACACAGATTAATTACCAGTTCCTTCGTACTACGGGTTTGTGTGACACACACACACGCACACCAACCGGTCCCTGATAGACTTGTGCCACCACCGTTCGGTACAACTACATAATTTAAATAAATGATAAAGCCTCATGCTGCGCTTCACAATTAAAACTGTTAAAGATTGAACGCTACGGTTTCGTTCGCCTGTTATATCATTAGAAAGTAGGGTTTACGTTGGAGGATTATTAGGAATGATCTTGGGCATCTCAACTCATCTATTTACATAGGTACTTACTTATTTGCTTGTGGTAAAATAAGGCCATAGGTTAGCTTATGTGAAAATTCGATCTTGTAAAATTGATTTACTTCTAATACACTCATTGGAATAAAATAATACAATATCACCGTAGCGTAGCACACTCTTTTGAGTTTTCAATTGCAAAGCAATAGTAATTTACAAAGCCTGCCTCAACTCTCCTTTCGTATTTTCTATACCTTCGCGCTTCGGTTGTAAATTCATACTCTCGTAAGGCAACATAAACTAGTTCTACCAGATTTGTATTCATATTGGCGGCAACGTTGGGGTGATTAACATAGACGAAAGGTGCTCTGTTTAGCACCAAATCTTTGACGCCACCATTTACATATCGACTGTGTGACATTAGTAGACCACGTGTGCATTGAGCAATAGTGTTGCTAACTGAATGAATTTTCCTTATTATTATATGAAAAGCTAATTTTACCAGGGTTTTAACTATTGAGTCTGATCCTTCAGTTATGGGATATAATGCACAAGCATGTGTTAAGATTAGTTCTAAGTATTTGTTTCTATTTGAAATAAATGATAGATATGAGAAATATGCTCAGTGCGATTATGTAATTAGAAATCAATCAGGCTGCTACGCATCTTCTTTTTTCCCCGGCATAGTGCAACTAAACTAAGAGTAATTAAGTGTTCTTTTTGTGGTAGGCACGTGATCAGTGATCAGCGCTATTTATGGTGCAGGAGCTAAATAACTAAAACACCACCACTTAGTTGCAGCCCCTATTAATTTCATCTAGTCCATTTGATACATATAGAACAGATATATATTCATTAAATGATGTAGGCAGAGTAAAGCGTAGCGTAGTAAAGCGTAGCAATACCAAAGTGTCATCCTAGGTCTGTAAGTGGGTGTAGATAGACCCACTGTGTAGGTAGTGGGTCTACCTCTTTTGTTTGTAACAGGGCTACGAGGGTTGCACTCCTCCATAAATGAAACAAAGGGCTGGCAATACTCCATGGTATATTAATGTAAGTGGATGGTTGTTCAGGTCTCCATAACTTGAGTATTAAAATATTGGTTTCTAAATGCTTTCCTCATTTATGGCAACAAAATCACTTACATCTCCAATTAACAACTGCAAAACGGAATTTAGAGATGAGATGTTAGTGTTTCCAATTATATAGTACCCAAGTGGCACCTAATTTAAACAGAATACATTATAATAAATCAATTATATTATAAATAGTATTGATTAATTCACTTTCAGTCAGGGAACATTTGAAAATTTTGTTTTTGAGAGTGTGTATTATATAGCAATATATATTATATCTATCAACGTAATCCTATTCTTTTTTTAAAGAAATGCTGTATTTTGAGTTTAGCGTTTGCAGATAACAAACCTATCCTCCTTACATAACGTTTAAAAAATATCTAAACCTTCACTAACTTGATTAGCATTTTATAAATAGGAGTCAATTAAAAGGAATCTTTTACCATTTATGAAACACATACAGCTATTTATTAGTATTAAAAACACTCGTTACTAAGTAAACAATACATTTTCCTGTAATTAGTAAGTAAGTATCATGTATTATTTTATATTTATTAATGTAGGATTGTATAGAGAGCCGCTATGGGTGTATAACATCGAATTATAACCTAGTGTATAATTTATTTCAGTAGGTTTCAAGAAATTACTAATTTATCTCCATATGAAATTCACCCAGGACATTAAAATAAATAACATTCTGTGTGTTTTAAATATTAACTGATTTGAACACAAAAATACTTTGTATATCGTGGATCTGACATATGTCGTCCTGTTTAAAATTGGTCAAGTGCTTGTCTGGTTAGTTTTTTTTTATATCTTATAGGCTAGCGTTTTGACCACTATCTCACCTGTTGGTAAGTGATGATGCGGTCGAAGATGGTAAGCACGCTAGGCCTAAAATGGGAACTGGCTCTCAAGGATAGCTGCCGGAACACATTAGATGTTTGGTGACAGATTTTTTAACTAGAGGGTGGTAGCTGGCCAGGTGGACACTAGAGAGTTCCTACCACCATGCAGGGGTTGTTGGTTTCTTAGCGACAAAAATTAAAATAAAGTGGCCAAGTACGAGTCGAACTCGCAGACGTATGTCTCCGTGCCACAGTAAAGGGCAATATTTAATAAGATTGAACAAAATTTGCCAAAAAAAACATGTTTATTTTATGGTGACCCCTTTGATTTGTAACTTTATTTTGTTTTCAACCGACTTCCCATCAAAAAGGAGGTTCTCAATTCGTCTGTATGTTTTTTTGTGTATGTTACGCGATTACTCCGTCAATTGCTAACCGATTTGAATTATTTTTTATGTAATCGGTAGGGTACGTTTCCGAGGTGGTCCCATTGTAATTTTATCGAGATCTGATATGTATCTCCAGAGATATGACGATAAACGTCTCAAACTTGCTACTGACATTGACTCGCGGGGCATGGAAATCCTTTCAGTAGTTATGGCGTAAAAGAGTAACATTCATCCACCTTCCTTACAAGCTTTCGCATTTATAATATTAAAGGATAAAAGGATATGTAATTTCCTACTATTTTTATTATATAAGGTAAATGTATGTCCTTATTTCTATAGAACAATGAATGACACGATATGAGTAATTACTACTATAATATCCTCGAGGATGATATATGTATGTAGTATAATACTTATGTAGTATATTGGATATTCCCGTTATCCCGTTCTCCATGTTTTTGTAACATGGTATAAAACAGAAACTGAAATAACTATTTCAGTTTTTTATGGCCGTTTACTAATGAGACTGACTTAGCTTCTCGGATAGTTAGGTGTTGGGAATTTTTTAAATACATCTACAAAGATAATTGTAGGAGTATAGTATAATAGGCAGGAATATTATGTAGATAGATTTTGAGAAATATATTTTGTCTATAGTATAGGATCTTAGTGTCGTATTTTGGAAGAGGACTATGTTCAGCTGTGGACTGATTATGCGCTGATTAAAATGATGATAGGTACATTCAGCTAAAATTGGGTCGACTAATATTATATATTATTATTATATACGAGTATATTATAATAAGTAGGTGAACGAAATTAGATAGAGAAAAGGAAAAAAGCCTACATTAAACATAATTAAGCCGATTTCCAAAAGACAATGTGTATACCCTCTAGTTTATCGGAGCATCAAAGTCGGTTATCTTTGCAATTTTTAAATTTTGTGATATGAGACTTGTACTGGGCGTTTTATTTTTGGTCGTGATATTAAACATTTTAGCATAACGAGTTATTCAAGGTTGAGGTGGTGGGTGAGACGCATTAACTTCGTACTGTATGGATGTCCCACCGTCATTCAGACAAAAATATAGCTTTTTATTTTATTGATTGCTTAAGTGCTCATTAGAATATTATAATTGGTTGATTTACGGGTCAATAAAAACTTCAATTGTAATATAGTATTTGTAAAGATAAGGACAACGCTAGCTTTGCACGTTAGCATGGTATGTAGAACCATGCTAATATTTTAGCTAAGGGAAAACTGAGTTACTAAGATAAATAATGAAAATTAGTTTTCTTCTATAAAAATGTACCAACTAACCAAGTTAGCGTGACATGCTATAACTATAAATCTTTTATACACTATAACTATTACCTTTAGAATCCCAAATACACACATTATCTGTACAGTCAGTAAAGGTACGGCCACACGATCTGCTGGCGCGATCTCAGTACTTTTCAATTGTTTTCTGATCGCATTTGGTGTGAATCAGTCGGTACAAATACTACTGCGCTATCTGATCGCCACCTAGATCGCGCACGCAGGACGCTGCGGTGTGTCCGTACCTTAAAGGATCATAGAAAGTGGCTATGACAGGCAGAAACCCAGCTCGTACTCGCACAAACATACGGATGAAACAGCACCATATATTTAAAAAACATTGCATAACCAATCTTACCTGGTCTTTTTGAGACTTGTTCAATCAAGTTACCATGGCTGTAAAATACTGCAAAATGCCTTTACAAACATCCCATTTTATCCCACGGTTATAACGTTTTACCAGCTATTAAAATTACTGCCTAGAAAAAGTAACAAAAGAAAACAATAACCCTCGGAAGCAATTCAACAAAACCTTTTTTCCGCACTCATAAAAGAAGCATTGTAATTAGCACAAAAATATCCCTTTCATTGCTAATTATCATAATCTACTAAAATAGTGTAATGGTGTCGAGTACCGGTACTTGGATCCTTTCTTGAAAATCCTTTGCGGCGTTTTTTTAATACCGAAAAAAATTGGTTTCTTTAAATATACGCGTAGTCTTCTTTTTTGTAAAAGTTAACTTTGAAACGTGGGAAAAGCTTCTTGTTTTTTCTCGGAAAATTCAATTGATGTTAAAAATACATAGTACATATTTTTCAATATGTCAAGAAAATACCGAGAATTGGTCAATTAAACGCAAAATATGTATTATTTATCCAAATGTATTGCATTGTCTTCAAATTGGGCCTTCTGAAAGCTAAAGAATAACCTAATACCCAAAAAAATAAATGTGTATTTATTGAAGCGATTTCATTACTCGCCGCAAATCTTCTTTTATGTCGTCTATCGACTGAAAACGGATACCTTGAAGTAGTAATTTGAGTTTTAGAAAAAGAAAAAAGTTCTCATGGACCATGTCAGGGAAATAACGGCTTCTTTGATAACATGTATAGATTGCATTTGTTAACCCAATTATGCAACGATACTTCGCACCGTGGCTTAATTGGCAAAGCACCGGAACATGTCATTCCGGAGGTTGCGGGTTCAAGTCCCGTCGGTACGATGAAATTTTGGATTGTGTTTAACAATTTACAAAAATATAAAGTGTGAAACACTTTAAAGAAACATAACATGTATAGAGTTTTTGGCCAGAACTTCACTCCAAATGAATTTTTAGAGGGTGCGTTAGTGAAAGGAAATATCCATGCGTTTTCTTGCCACTAATCTGGTTCTTTTCGACGAATTTGTTAACTCTCTCGTAAATAATATACTAATTGATTTGTGTCACACAGAAATTTTAGCAGCTATCTATCATAAGGTGCGACTAAGACTGAAAATTGTTGACTGAAAACAATTTCTGCGTCATTCACTCGCGGTTTATACCTACCACTTCGCGTATCGTCCACGATACAACCGACAGTCGTATTTTGAACGTTATCAACGTTGTAACTAGGTTAATCTCGCATGTTTGCTGTCACAGTTGCTGTCAGAGAGTGCATGTTCTGTCCGTAGGACTATTATCTTTTCTGAGATTTTAGAAGATCAGTTAAAGATGTTGATGGCCGACCAGTGTGAAGGAAATCTTCCACCATATCACGACCGTTTTTGGTTTAAATTTAGAATTCTTTGGCACGAAAAAGGGGGGTGGTAGGGTGGAGGGGGGAGAAGAGGGCGCCCCCTTCCCCTTTTCACCACTTTTATTACAAGGTGATGCATAGTTTTTGAGTTAAGTATGCATTTTTATGTTGGGTTGGATTTTGGGTTTTGGATCGTTTGGCACGAGTTTGGTATAATATGTTTTAGCGTTAGAAAATTAGAACCTTTTTGTAGTTTTTTTAAAACCAAATATGACTGTATTACTTGTATTCTATATATTTTTGAATTAGGTTATGTATGATGAATGTACCATGTGAATCAAGCATGAAATAAATAAACACAAATAGTAACATAGCATTTCACTCGTACTCGTCGTTTACGAATTTAGCAAAGAGACATGGGAAGAAAGTAAGCTCGTAGTTATAGTTTATAAAAAAATAAAAAAAGTTAATAAAAACTTATTATTTGTATAATTTGAGTATGTAAATCCAGTTGGTTTTGTTCTTCTAGATGCAAGTGGTATCATGAGACGATCGCCATCAGCAATTTGTCATTTCTGCCAATGTAACTGGATACCTTCCGAGCGCTGCACGCGCTATCTGCAGTCGTTCTGCATAGATATTCGCATAGATTTTATTGACTGATGGTTTAGATTAACTAACTTTACACCAGGGTTTTTCATTCATCTAATAGTTTGTAAGAATATTTTCTTATGATATCAGACGAGTAATTGCCTATAGATCTTATTCCGATGATCAATTATCACAACCAAATAGTAGTCTACTATTTTGTGATTATCTTAGCACTGTTTGCAACCCATGCTAACAAATAAAATGAATATAATTTATTGGAATGAGACATATTGCGCTGTGTTACAATTAACTGCAAGTGAAACTATATAATTCGTAGAAACTCAGTGCAAGCGAATATTTTATCCCATGAATTAATTATCCAATTAATCCTCGAGTACATGTGATGCGACTTTAATTGACTACAAGGTTATAGTGCGAGCGGTTGTGTCAGGTATGTGCTTACGTTAATTCATATGTTTTAAAAATGGTAAATGGACCGAAATCGTAGACCTCAGAAGTATATTATAAGTCAGTGTTCTGATGTATTTAACTTCATATCTTTACAGTTAGCCATATTATTTTGATAAAATGAATAATTTAATATAGGACTACTTTGCAGCTTTACAGAAAAAATATAATTATACAACAAATTGGTCAACGGACGCGAGAGTTCTCAGGTAACAGAAATGAAATCAAGCAAAACATTTAAGGTAATTTCTTTCTTGGCCAGTAAATATTTTTTATATATCTTCTTCTTTTTCTCTGTATATATAAAAGGCAAAAGTTAATGACTGACTGACTGATCCATCAACGCACAATTCAAACTACTTAACGGATTGCACAGAAATTTGGCATGCAGATTGTTATTATGACGAAAGTATTCGTTAAGAAAGGATTTTCCGATATCCACCTCTTTTTTCGAAATTCCACCCCTAAGAGGGTGAAAATAGGGGTAACAAAGTCTGAAAATCAATATGGATTTTTGGGCTATATAAAAATAAATCCCTATTTCCCTTGGTCACGCCATCACTTGAAAATGGGTGGTATGTGGTATTTATTTTTAGTATGTTTTTATGAAAGAAAGGTTTTTACAAAATAATAGTTTTAAATGAATGATAGAAGTTTTAAACGCGAGCAAAGCCGCTGGGCATTTCTAGTTATTTAATAGTGCATCTATATCATTGATAGACAATATGCTCAGTCGATAGTATCAGATAGCTTATAAAAAAATTTGTGGCACACGCCACTTGAAAGCAAACGCCTGAGTACACATTTCAGTTTTCTCTTGCTTCTAAATAAATGACCATAAGGTAAAAAAAAGCGTAAAAAAATCTTCTTGGTTCTTTATTGAAAAAAAAATCAAATCACTGAATTATTCTGCGTTAACAAAACTCTAGGTAGTCTAAACGCTTCATATACCTAAGAATACAATAGACATAGTTCTGATGAAATCGTTTTTATAATACACTAGCTTCTGTCCGCGGCTTCGTTTGCGTGGCCTTACAAGAAACAAATTATATGTTTTTCCTATGAAACAAATATAAATGCGCTCTCACTCCCTCTCAATTAAATATACAAGCTCCGTGAGCTTACTTTGTAGCAGACCACGTATAACCAACCGTGTGAAAAGCAGTAGTTCTCGATGGTAGTTAGGTAGTAGGGTAGCCTACTACCCTACTACCGAGTAGTTCGATTAAGTCGGGGTAGTCAAATAATAGTCGGTTAAATTAATTTTTAACTTTATTTCAGACAGAAACAAATGTTTTGGGGATGATTTTGGAAAAACTGTACAGTGATACACGTATCTCCAAATTTTATATAAGAATATGAGTACCAATTTTCATGTCAATCGACCCCCTCTTAGCCCCCTCAATTGCAACCTCTTAGGGATGTAATTTCGGTAAACTCTTTCTTAGTTGATACCTACACTTCACAAAGAACACAAAGTTTATGACTCGATCATCGGATCAGGCTTCACGTTGATACATCAGTCAGTTTGTCAGTGAGACAAACGCGTAGTGGATGACTTTGAAAAACTGTGATGTGTATCACAGTTTAGTATCTCATAACTTTTAATGAAGAGTATGTGTACTAATTTTCGATTCAACCAGCAACCCAGAGTTTCACAGAAAATTCAACCTCTCATTTCACCTTCTCTATTACAACCCTGCAAATATCATGATAGATATTTGCAGGGCTGTGTACCCTGCAAATATCATGTTTCCGGGATCAACTGTTTAGGCAGTGCGTTGTTATATCTGACAAAAATTCAGTCAATCAGATGCTTCAGGGACAATTTTGGAAAAACTGAGATACACGTAACTCATAATTTTAATGAAAGATTATGTGGTACCAAATTTTGAGACAATTGACATAGAGAATAAAAAGTTTTGTAGAAAGTTCCACCCTCCATTTCACCCTCTTAGAGGTGGAATTTCGAAAAACCTTTCTTAGTGGATGTTTACATTTCACAAAGAACACACCCATCAAATTTCATTTGTCTAGGACCAGCGTTTTGGGCTGTGCGTTGATATATCATTCAGTCAGTCAGTCAGGATTTTGGACTTTATATTTATAGATAATCTTTTTCTTCAAATAAAAAGACGACCGTAGCTCCAAAACAATAATCTTCATTAGAGTTCTTAGCTGTTTCTAAAACACCATCTTCCCTTTATTTTCATTCCTTACAAAAGGAAATCTTAATTTACTTCAAAAATTCTCACCAACTGTCAATTGAGCATTCGGTGTCCAAGGAGGGCTATAATCTGAGGCGACGGTCGTTGATCTAATTGAGTGAGCATTTGAGCCGTGCGTGCGTGATAATGGACTAATTATGTACATCAAGACGAAGTGGTGAGTCAGGGCAGGACGGCCGTGGGTGGCAGACTGCATGGCTCCTGTACTCCTGCTACTTACAGACACGATTTTAGACATGTTTAGAAACATAATGCTCTCGTGCACTGTTTAGAAACAAGTCCGTTGCAACTATTACGATTTCAGATATCAAACTAAGACTTCAAGCTGGTACATCGTATTGTTGCTAACCTATACTTTTCTCATTCGAACCAAGTGTCCATAAAGAGAAAGATCTTATTCGGCCATCTGATGAGAAGACATCTATTCATGATGAACATTTCTCAATCCAAAATAAATAGTAAAAATACCAACCTCAGTTTTTTGGCTTTTGAAGCAAGGGATAGGCAAGGGTTTGATTATATTTACATCCTCTGCTAAGTTTCAATGTGTTCTAAAGGATTAAAATTCAAAATTTTAATGGGCACGCACACACTATATTAAAATTATCGATTTACTTTCGATTTGAAGTCCCACAGATTACCTTTAGAGAAATACTGAATCGGGCAATCTATTTCATTTCTTGTTACGCATGATGAACGAAGCAAAACGCTTCGTACTTCTTGTTGAAATACCTACCACATTTAATTATATAGTCTATGGTTATATTATGTTCGATGGTAAAATGGAGAGGAGACAATTATGTTGTGCAATACCGTGTTACATCCATGGTTGGTGTACCACGGTCAATGTGTACAACAAAAACCGATAAAGCTTACTAAGTTGCTCAAGGATCTGAAGCATAGTACCAACATATTAGAGATTTATAACTATGTCTGAAGCATATGCAAACATGGCCATACCCACTGATAAGATTCTTGCCGTACTACTTAATAGCTTTCAATACCCGTAGCTGGTATTAAAATGATGGGAGAACTAAAGTTGTGTTGGCACTCAATGGTAAAAATAGTAAGTAAGGACATAAAATTCAACTTCAAACGTTTGCTCAATGAGTAATCTCCTATTGAGAGGAAATTTTTCAATTTATTCAAGCTTTACTCAATAATAACTGTGTGGTTCAAATCAGTTACGTTTTACTGGGCTAGGAAGTACCTCCTAAACATCCGCCGTTTCTGTCTATAATTTGGTGAGATAGTAGTATATGTATGTATGTATGTATATATGTGTAAGGGTATGTATGTATTTGAAAATATATTTTATTTCGACTGGTGTTGATTAACTGTTATGAATCTGATATATTAAGTTTGTTATAGCATGTGTAATGTGTCATGTGTGTTAACTGAGTTAAATAAAATTAATGTTTTAGGCGTGATAAGTCCCGTATTTTCATATTTATAACTATGTGTTCAAATCGCGAAAGTTTAAAGTTTACAAGTAGGTATAAGTTGCATCGCTGTATGGAGCAGGAAAAAAAATAGATTTGATATAAAATTAGACGGAATAGCACTACTATTAATAACCTTTTGACGTCTCTTTTACATGTATTAGTTTTTTTTTTTTTTTTTTTTATACCGAACTGGGTAGCACTTGATCACTATCTCACCTGATGTTAAGTGATGATGCGATCGATGATGTAGCGTGCTTACCCAGAAGATACCTATTGACTCGCGATCAGGTAGACCTTCCCGTAGGTAACAAAAATCAGCGAAAACTACATATTTTAAAAACTAATACGTGTAAAAGAAACGTCAAAAGGTTATAATTAGTAGCGCTATTCCGTCTAATTTTATATCAAATCAATTGTTTTTCCTGCTCCATATAGCGATGCAACTTATACCTACTTATTGTATCTAAACATCTATGAAAAAACGGGCAAATTTGAAAAAATAATGTAAACTAATTTTGACTTCATCGCACCTTTTTAATATGAACCGCATAATTTTGGTAGGTAAATAAAATTTCCAGAGGTTGTAGCTAGATAAATGCTGAAGTTTTTGAAATTGGTATGAAAAAAAAATGTGATTTTTTTTTGTATTGGCCTCGCAAACTTTATGCATTAGCATTCGTCAATAAGATTTTTGCAACTTTTTATATTATTATGAAAGTATTTACTTTTAGAGTAAAATAATAATAATATCATTTGTTAGGTCTATTATTTACCTACGATTACAAAAAAAAATATCGCCCTAGCGTAAAGGCTTAAGCAGAAAAATATTTTTTTGTGAACCAAAGCGGCTAAAGGCATGAACATTAAAAATAATGTCATTTCTCGTAA
The DNA here is from genome assembly GCA_954871355.1 of Cabera pusaria. Taxonomy (NCBI): domain Eukaryota; kingdom Metazoa; phylum Arthropoda; class Insecta; order Lepidoptera; family Geometridae; genus Cabera; species Cabera pusaria. The sequence continues at coordinate 12,390,555 of OX940893.1, forward strand.
ACTATCCAAAATGGTAGAACATATTTGGGGATTCAATAGATGCGCAGTTAGGTCCTTTACCACCCTGCTTCGTTTGACCCATCGATACTGAATCACCTGTGCATAATGCATATTACGTTATGTTATTAATATAATGAGTATATTTTTAACTGACTTAAGAAAAAAGGAGGAGGTTCTCAATTCGTCTGTATGTTTTTTTTTGTGTGTATGTTACGCGATTTCTCCATAAACTGTGAACGGATTCATATGATTCTTTTTTTAATAGGTAGGATACGTTTCCAAGGTGGTCCCAATTTAATTTTATCGAGATCTGATTAGTATCTCCAGAGATATGGAGATAAATACCTCAAACATAGGAGAATGTACTGGTTTTAGTAGAAGAGTCCCAAGAATATACACAATGGAGGTGGCTATTGCATATACTTTGAAGACTAAAAAATATGACCTTGAATAATGCTTTTACATCTTTCTTCTCGTTGATTTTGGTTTTGGACAGATATTCTTACGGTAACTGTGAGCGAGATAGAAATAAAGGTGTAGATATTTTTTTTTTTTTATATCTTATAGGCTAGCGTTTGACCACTATCTCACCTGTTGCTAAGTGACGATGCGGTCGAAGATAGAGAAGTGGACTAGAATGGGAACTGGGTCTCAAGGATAGCTGCCGGAACACATTAGATGTTTGGCGACAGATTTTATAACTTGCGGGTGGTAGCTGGCCAGGCGGACACTAGATATGTCCTACCACCATGCGGGGGTCGTTGGTTTCTTAACGATGTTTTCCTTCACCGAAGGGCCACTGTGAGAAGCGCACATATATTTTTCGATAGAAAAATTCATTGGTGCACGGCGGTTTGAACTCGGTAACACGGCATCAAAGCCGACCGTTCTGCCAATTACGCCACCGGGCCCCTTAATAAATAATTATATATTCATAATTATAATAAATAATTATATATAAATATAAATAAATTGTCTTCACAGGAATGTTTTACCGGGCAAAGTCTTGTTAGGGTGCAAACTTTTTTAAACATACCTAATATTTTTTGACATGACATGACGTTTGGCGAAGATGGCGGCCATTTCAGTCCCGTGACACTGCATACATAATTAAATAACTCAGAATTATGAACTTACATTGTACCAATCAACACTGCAAAAAAAAAATTATAAGCATAATATATCTGGGTATCAACAACGTGCTTTCATAATTCCCTATAGGAAGTGCCTCTTATAACGTAGTAGTGATTCAGTACTCTGTTGGCCATATGGCGGCAATTCATGTTAATAATCGCAAATAATACTTTTTAATATTCATTTTGGTATGTAACTAGTCCGTGTTATAAAAGTATTTGGAATTATTGTAATAAAATAGACAATTAATTATCGTGTGTGTCAGATGCTTTAATTGCACAGGGCCATTTTGGACATTGACCTTTGATACCTTGATGACATCATTATTACTTAGTGAATATTTTCACTTTAGCGCGGCATTTAAAGTCAATTTTTTTAGGGTTCCGAACCCAAAGGGTACCAAATGAACACTTTCTGAGACTTTGTTGTCCTTTCGTCCGTCCGTCCGTCCGTGTGTCTATATGTGCGCACTTTACAGATTTGTATCTTCTTAACCGTTATAGGTAAGTACATACTTGAAATTTTCAAAAAGTATATATCCGTCAGTGTATAACGGCCCAGACACGAAATTTAATAGATGCATGTAATTTAATTAAAACTTGTTTATCACTAAAAAAGGTAAAATAAGTTATTTTTCAAAAAAAAAACCGACTTCATAACCACAAACAGGCACTCAAAAGCGAAAAATAAATTACTTAAAATTAATATAAGGGCTACCCACTTATCTATTTGAAGTCGGTGCCAGCCAAGTCTATTGGATAGTAGATAGATACTATGTATGTAGTAGTAGTAGTAAGTAGGTACATGTAGGTATGTAGGTTTGTGGTTATGAAGTCAGTTTTATTTTTTTTGAAAAATAACTTATTATTTTTTGTAGTCATATGATTTGATATAATAGTAATTGACTACTGCGTGCAAGGTTTAATGTGTACATAAAAATGTTTCGTCATCCATCCGTCATCAAACATCACAAAGAATTAAGGTTAGGATCTTGAATGTGAAAAGTTTAATTGAAATATTGTATAGGAATAATCATAGCCATTTGAATATAAGTCGATATCCAGTAAATTAAATATCATTTCAATTTGGTTGCATGCGCAAGCCCGCTTCGAATCTCCGGCTAACTTTCGCTGGCAACACAAATTAAGTAGGTATAACGGCCCGAAACGACACGAGCCAAAAAAAGACAGCTTTAGCGCTTCGCGTAACGGCTACGGTAGCCGGTAGTACGGTAGCCATCGGTGATTTGCAAAATGATTTCATACAATTATACAGATTGGATCTCATAACTGGTTTTTATAGTACGAGATTGAGTTAAAAACGCTTTTGAAATTACCACTCACGTCGGAATGGCACGTTCACATGATTACGTACGAGTAAGTACTAATATAGATGGCCAATTTTTTGGTATGTACCACATTTTTGCAGTAAATTATGTTGTATTTGTTTCACGTAAGCATTTATTCAAAACAATTAAAGTAAACTGGCCAAGTGCAAGTCGGACTCGCACTAGTAGGGTTCCGTACCACACTACAGTATTTTATAAGGTCGAGCAAAAAATACCACTATTATTTTTCGCCAGCATAAAATAATAATTAATAAACATTTTATTTCTTATAACGCCATCTAACGTCTAACAAAGGTGTTAGGGATCGACATTTCAATATAACGCTATCTATGGGACGTTTACCTAACTAAGCGTTCATAGATGGCGTGAAATGCCGAAAATACACGTTTCTTGTATGGGGACCCTCTATTATTTTTAACTTCATTCTGTTTTTAGTATTTGTTGTTATAGCGGCAACATAAATACATCATCTGTGAAAATTTCAACTGTCTAACTACATGAGATACAGCCTGGTGACAGACGGACAGACAGACAGACAGACAGACAGACGGACAGCGGTGTCTTAGTAATAGGGTCCCGTTTTACCCTTTGGGTACGGAACCCTAAAAGCTAATTAAACTAAAATAATTGAAATATGATTGATATGATTGAAATATATGACTAATAATTAAAATAAAAACTACAAATAATAAATGGAATTTAGGTCGCTGTCTGCTGGACATACACTGAAATAGAAGCATTTATTGATATTTTGAGTATTCGATATCTTTGCAGAATAATAATTTTATTTATTACATTTTATTTATTATCAGTTAAAATAGTTTAAAGCATAATTTATTTTTAGGTTGTGTGTACTATTCGTAAATTTGATGTTTGGTTATTGTAGCCTCATTATTATGCACTAAAAATCAATAGCTGTAAGGAATTAAAAATAATATAATTTTATCATGTAATGTAATAATCTGCTGGTATTATTGAGAAAACTTGTTCTTGCAGACGATTTTAATAAGTTTACATGTATAATATCATCAAATATCGTGTAACATTTGCTCAAATAAAAATAATAGGTTCTCATTTGCACCATGTGATTAATTTGTTTATGACAGTTTAAAGGTCACTGGCGTGGAAACAACGTATCGATCCTCGCGATGACCAAATAATAAGTTTGATTTGGCCTTTGCATTTATTATAGAAGATTTATACATAATATAATGAACACGATTGGATGTCATATACAACAAAAGAATACTTGAAGTCATCCTAAATTATTTAAAGTCACCTAAATTCCTAACTACATACTCCTAAACATTACTACTGCTTTAAGGTTGTAAGTACATAAAAAGTCTATAGAGAGGCAAAAAAGCTACATAACGTTACATGAAATTCGTAATAATCTTTCATATAAGTCAGTCTAAGCGTTATAAAATGCGAATCAAGTAAAAAGAAAACGGAATAAGCTGCACCTGCTAAAAGAAAAATAATTTTTAAAATAGTAGCATCTGTGATGAACGCAACTGCCACCTGATTGCATCTAGCCATCATTGTTCTGGTCCAGTCATCGGAAAGACACGCGGTGCGTGATCTTTATCTCCCAATATTTACTTTTACTTACCATCTCATTGTTATAGCTTTGGCGGCAGGTGCGGGGAAAAAGTTTTAAAACAACGTTATGCACCTTTTATCTCGTCAACGTGGAAAAGGCAACGTTCATAGTATTAGAGGAAGTGCATTATAAATTTCGATAAAGCACTGTTACGGTCTTATCTGGGCTTGGTGTGACTCATTTCAAGTCATTAGGAAGATTTTTTTGGGCTAGTATAAATAGAAAAGTGCCTAAGCCTTATGATAACAATAAATACTAGCCCAAATTCGACTGTCCCATCATTTGCTATTACAGAGTTCCAGTCCCTACAACCTGGCTCCATCATCAGGTCAGCCATATTATTGCATTGTCACCGAAGATATGCAAATACTTATGCCAAATTTGGTTTCAATCGAACGTCAGGAAGTGGGTCTAATTTAGCATCCAAGATTTGATCCACACAATTGAAAGTGTGTAAGTAAACTTTTTAAATTGAAAACTTATTTAACCGAAGTACCTATATGTATAATCTGTTCATTGAGAATAAATCCAAACATGACATCGCTGCTGTAAGTTAGTGAGTTCTCCACACCTGCAGGATACCCTACTGAGTATTCTGCACATTCGAGGAGATGCCCCGGCATCAGCTCAATGTTCTTACGATGATTGAAGTAGGAGGATACCCAATTTAGAATTGATTAGATCTATGAAAGTTGGTCAAAAGAGTTTATAGTCTTAAAACGGCTGAACATCTTTTAATGGATCAAAACTAAATCAAAATCGCTTCATCTGTCAAAGCGCTATGATGCTACAGACAAACACACACATCAAACTTATAACACCACTCTTTTGCTGTCGGTAGTTAAAAAAGAAAACAGTTTGCTGTAAATAATTTATTTTGAATAAAACTTTAAATAACTTATAAGTAATAATACAATCAACAAAAAGCCTGTCACGTAAAAACTTTAACTGACTAATATTATAATATGTTTAGTAAAGTAACAAGTCATATATATTTCTTTACGTTGACATTAATATAATTTAAAGTTTGATCTACGGGCAATTATACAATAACTATTAAGCTTTTAAACAACAAGCAGGCGAATTAAATAGATAGAATGTTTCTTTTTGTTTTCATACAAAAAGGATGTCTAATAAACTTAAGCTTAATGAGTAGATACATGAGTAGATATGTGAATACATTATTACAATGGATATGTGTAGACAATGAGTTATGAGACAAAAGTTATACAAAGGGGTTAATGAACTACGCAAGTCATACTTAGGTACACACTGCGATTACAGTATTTCAATTATAGTACAATTTCAGTGTTTTGAATAATTTACCAAAAAATATTTTTTTGTTACATAGCGCAAAAATGTATTTTTTTGTATTTTATGATTACTATTTTACCTGGTGGTAAGCGATGATGTGGTCGAGAATGGTGACGCGCTAGGCCTAGAATACTCCTTTTCATTCTCTATTCTTACCCTAACACATTCTCTTTTCTTTCCCTACCATTCTTGTTTGTCCAAGGGTTGTGTGCTGCCAGAACACCATAAAGTTATGGCGGCAGATTTTCTCCTTGATGTCGGTAAGCTACTTTTTGGTAGCATGTCAGGTAGAACATCGTTAAAATATGCTTCTACTATCTATAACTTTTTAACCTATAAATTATATTATACTAAAGTATTCTCTAGTAGCCGTAGATGAATTAAGTACGAGTATTTTTTTGTTAAAATGGGTATTGTAGTCTCGGATAACATAAAGTGTTTAAAACGATTTAGTCTAGTTTTTTTTTCTGCTTCATTCTTCTTTTTTTTCCACTAAGACTTTTTTTAACTCTCTCTCTCTCTGGTTTACATATTTATACATATACTAGCTGGTAAGTACCCGCGACTTCGTTCACGTACACAAAGAGTTTTGTCACTGTAAAGCTCTGTCAACGTAAGACTCAATATTAACTTCAATGATTATCAACATTTTATTGTCACAAAATGTATATAATGTGTAGCCTATGTTCATCTTTATAATAAAAAGTATATCCTTGTTAAATTTTAGGAAGATTGGATCGTCCGTTTAGGCGTGATTAGGTAACAAACATACATAGTGACAGAGCTACCAACGTTTTTTAATAATATCAGCCTGCATTGTGTTTTAGGCACAAAACATTCATGTCTCTGAAATAATTAGTAATACGCAATTATGTTGAAAAACAAAATAAAATAATGCCAAGACAGACTCACATTTTTAATTGTTGGTTGTAAAACAAAATATTCCATGCCACTGAAGTAGTTTTAAAACTTTAGGCAAACTTAGTTTTTTTTTTAAGTACGATTTGTAATGGGTTTGTAATACTTATAATCTTCACAGTAATTATTAAAATAGTTTTAGTGTTTATATCAAATTTATTTGTAAATTGCATATACACCCTTCTTGATAAATTTGGCACAAAGATAGTTCACGTTACTAATGCTATTTACCTGAAAATGACATAATTGCAGGACAAACTATTTACTTTTTAAAACAGACGAAGTCGGGTGACTGTATATAATTAACTAATTCTATGTTAATAAACTGATTCTAACCATTAAAAATATTAAAATATATAAAATAACTGAATTATGTACACAATTCTAACATTTTGTTTTCTCAGCAATATAGAATAATATAGAATTTATAAATTCATATTAAAAATAACTGTCAAGCTATTTTTTTTCTAGATTTTGATTTGTTGTAACTTATTGACCATATATTTTTTGGGTGTGTTCTTAATTTTGTTTATAAAATACACAACAGTTTTTAATACTGATACAACATACATTTATCGATAATTCCATGTTTTGCGATCATAATTTATGCTTATGAGCATAAAATAACTTCAAAGGATATGAACACATATGAAAAAATATATTGCTTTACTAACACTGTATAGAGTGGTAAAATATTTAAAAAGATAGTAGAGGGAATTATACTGGATCATCTACGAAATATATATTCCTATTAGTTGATACCCGCGACTTCTTTCACCTACACCAGAATTTAGTAACCTATGTTTATTCTCATGCTCTAAAGTATTTCCTTGTTAAATTTCATTTATATCGGATCGTCCGTTTAGACGTGATTAGGTAACAAACAGACAGAGTGACAGAGTTACAAACGTTTCTATAATATTAGTATGAAAATATGGATAGTATGGATGAATATTGCCAAAAATCATTTTCGTAGCACGTCGTAGCGCCACACGCGTAGCTCTTTTTTCGTAGATTTCAAAATGGCAACTTATCTGATTAAATTGATTCATGACCAAAAACCAAAAGAAAAATATTATAAATAAACAGATAACTGTGATATGAGATGTCTTAACGGGTTTTTTTCCTAAAAATGTATCTATGATTGAACACTAAGGTTTATTTGTGGCGTAGCCCGTGACGTAGATATTTCGTAGCATCTTCCTGTCCGCCTTCGCAGTTTATTTATGCATTACAAGTCGTTGCTTTTCAATTGGTGCATGCTTTTTTATGAATAAGATTGAATATTGATGATTATTTCTAAGAGGATAGCGAAACTCAAACGTAAAACGTAGCGCACGACATTTTGAATCTTGTTAAAGTTACGATATGTCCAGAATAATTGTCAGAGACAGAAATAAGATAATTTGATACCTTTATAATCGTTGTGATACATCAGAGAAGTTTAGATCTGGCGACTGATGAAAGCTCATGATGAGGGTTGTTGGGGTAGGTTGCGAGGGTTGCGGGAGGAGGCGAGGGGCGGAGCGGGCGGGGCGGGGCAGCGGCCCGCCCGCGGTGGCAGCGCCGACGCCGCCGCGTCTGGCGCGCCGTCGCCAGCCATTCCGTCCGCGAGCGCCGGCCCGCGAGCACGTGATGCGAGCCGACTCAGGCACACGACCGCGCCGCTCCCGCGCACATGCCCGCGCCAGTGATGTTACCGCACTCTGTTGTTATGTGCCGTCAGTTCGTTCGTGAACGAGTGTCGTTCCATCTGTTTCCCAAGCGTTGAGCCCGGACCCTCGCGGATTTTCCACCGTCGACGTTGGATGCGTTAAAATTTCGGGTGAGTGAGAGAGGCGAGCGGCCGTGCGCCCGCGGCCGGTTTGACCGCATTATTTTCGAAATACGTACCGCAATCCGGTCGACCGCGCTAGAACGATCAAAACATTACAACAACAACATATAAATTTCGGTGATAATCAAATCTTCTCCAGATGTAACCATTGTTTCGCACCGAGCGGTCAATTACTCGGAAGCTTCCGCTACGGCTACGGAGCGATTTATTTGAGCAATCATTAGTAGGTATTGGCAATACCGATCGATATTTTTCAGTTTAACCAAATTACACAGTTGCCTGGAAGCGCCACCTGTTGCAAGCGTCACTTGTAATATTTAGTTGTCGTTCGAAGCGAGTAAACGCGACGCATCCCGTTGATGTCTTTTACAGAACGCTTTTGGAAAGTGCTCAAGCGATAAAACCATGTTTATTGGATGTTTGTGCAACATATCTTGTTTTTCGTTTCTCTTAATTTTAATACGGTTTTAATGTTCTCCAATATAAAACTTTAATTAAAATTCCATATAATAAAGTCGAAGTTTTCACGAATTTTATACGGATGTTGGTATTAAAGTATTTTTTTGTTTGACGGGAATTTTCGGTTGGCATTAAAACTAAATTGATTAAATTGTAGTTAGTCAATACGTTCGGCCTTTGAAGCTTAAGCTAAGGTCGCACGTTACGTGGTGTGTTTAGAGGCTGGCCAGTGTTGTTACACAGTTTCATTAACATGCGAGGAGATAAATTGCCTTCGTTTGTTTACAACCGCAATTGTATCGTGTTTTACGATACACCATAGAAAGTTAACTGTTGTTATAAGACCAATATGTTCTGTTACGTGGTATAGTTTCGTAGGGTATTAACATTGGTCGCTGATTGACGACACAAAAAAAATACACTTTGCAATTGTTTTTTTCGCTCTGTATGTATAAAAATAATGTATTCTAAATTATAATTAAACTTACCAATTAACTATTAAATTTGAGAATATAACCCGAAAAGTTAAATTTCTTGCAATATTAGATTTTTAAATGTATATGTACTTATGTATACACCTATACACATACCAGTCTATATCTAAAGTATCGTGACCGTTTAGTTTACACTTACAAGTATGGCTGTAGCCCCGTCCCTAGGTAGTACTATAGACAGAGCGGTATAGGAACCTACTCAGTATAAATAAATATGTATGAGAGAATTACAATGTTTGTGCATTCATTAGAAACACACGTAAAGATAAACCGACTACCGGTCGCGCACAATGTCACTCTTTGTCAGCCCACATGTTGCAGCGAAATGTGAACCGCAGTCTCGGAACCTGAGGGCTTCCTAATAATAATATACATTCAACCGATTAAAACTATTTTATTATTTAACTGGCATTCCTTATCTTGTTAATGTGATATATTTTTCAATTAAAAGCAAGGTCTGTCTAATGAACCGAACTCTGCAAGTAAAATTTGGTTTTGACGATTTGAATGTTTCCTTTTGACGTTAACGCATTGACGCATAAGTTCGATCTGGCACCATTGTCACGACCATTTCCGATGCCGTGTAATCTGAATATTCGTTATCTCCTCCGACTTATAAAAACGTATTCAATACTGGGTGCTAACAGAACGTTTCCGTTTTTTCAGGTGGGTCGAGGAGAATTATGCGTGTGTGGTGCGCATGCGCAGTGTTGTGCGCGCTGTTGGCGCTGTGCAGCGGGGGCGGGGGCGCGCTGGACGCGGCCACGCTCGCGGCGGCCGAGCGGCAGCTGCTGGCGCTCCTGGGACTGCCGCGCCGGCCCGCGCGCGCCGCCGCGCCGCCGCCCGCCGTGCCGCGCGCCATGCGCCTGCTCTACGAGGCCGACGGCGCCATGCCCGCCGCCGCGGCTAACACCGCGCGCTCATACCACCACACGCCCACGCCGCTGGATGACCGATTCCCCGGCGAGCATCGGTTCCGCCTCTACTTCAACCTGAGCGGCGTCCCGGCGGACGAGGCGGTGCGCGGCGCCGGCCTCGCCCTCCATCGCGTCGCGGATGTCGAGCAATTACAGCGCCTGCTCCTGTATGACGTGGTGCGGCCCGGACGCAAAGGCCGCAGCGCGCCCATCCTGCGGCTCGTGGATTCGAAACCACTATCGGCCGGCGAGGGTAGCGTCACCGCGGACGCGGTGGACGCTGCTCGCCGCTGGCTCCGCGAGCCGGAACACAATCATGGACTTTTAGTGCGCGTCATAGAGGAGGGTTCGCGGAACGTGGACGCTCACAGACCACACGTGCGGGTGCGGAGACGAGCCAACGAGGACGACGAGGAGTGGCGCGCGCGGCAGCCGACGCTGCTGCTGTACACGGAAGACGACCGCGCCCGCGCCGCGCGGGAGAGCGGCGCGCGGCTGACGCGCACCAAGCGCGCGTCAACGCGGCGCAGCCACCGCGCGCACCACCGCCGCAAGGAGGCGCGCGAGATATGCCAGCGGAGACCGCTGTACGTGGACTTCGCAGAGGTCGGATGGAGCGACTGGATCGTGGCTCCGCACGGCTACGATGCGTACTACTGCCAGGGTGACTGCCCGTTCCCATTGGCGGACCACCTGAACGGCACCAACCACGCGATCGTGCAGACGCTGGTGAACTCCGTGAACCCCGCGGCGGTACCGAAGGCGTGCTGCGTGCCCACGCAGCTCACCTCTATATCCATGCTCTATTTGGACGAACATAATAAAGTGGTGCTCAAAAACTATCAGGACATGATGGTGCTAGGGTGCGGCTGCCGATGACGAAGGCGCCCCCTTCGCACGGTGTGGACCTAGTGATAAATCGTGGACCCAGTGTAAATATAGTGATGGCCTCGAAAATTGTAAATATTAATTTGTGTATATACTCGTGTAATTATTATTTTATTGAAATGAAGATATAATAAATCATGTAATTTTATATACATTACTACGTTTTAATTAATCCCGTATAATAATAGAGACCATAAAAGTTCATACATTCATGGAGTTAAAAAGTGCATTGAAGTTGTAGTGCATAGAAAACATGCAGTGAAAAGTGTATGACAGAATGAATTATAGTATGCCTTTATTGAAACAGATAATGTTTGATGTCCGAATCTGTTTGTGTTAATCAACGAAAAGGATAACTTATTATAAAATTGTGTTACGAATCTAGCGCAAAAATTGAATGCATCCCCAATACCATGATGTTGTCCATCACGTAGTACCCGCTAATCAATTTTGCATATTAATATCGTTTTCGTATAAATCCTAACCAAGACAGATTATTAAACACACGCGAAGTCTACAGTTTGATCCAATTCTTACAATTTAGGACAATGCCTAAAACGTTCAGACTAATCGAGACTTGTACTGAACAAAGCAGTATAGGTAGATGTGTATGTGTCAAGTTCCAAGTAAGATGCATCGAGTAATAAAATATAAGTGCACTTTCTGCTGCAGATAAAACCGAGCTACTACGAACTGCTCATTATGCTAGTACATTAATTTGTATAAGTAACCTGCGTGAGTGCTATAGCAACCTACGACGTACAGCAAGGTCATGGGTAAGTGAACTTTCTGAATGAACTTATAACGATGGCTATTGTTATACGACAGCAATAAAACGGACCTTGCGGTAGGTTCTGTATGCCTAAAGCCATAATTCACTACTCGAGTGTTTTGGCGAAGTCGTGAATAAGTACAGTTCGTCAAAACACTTGTTAAGTCAAAATATTGAGTGTCAAAATTATAAGGGCAAAGTTAGGTGACCGGCAGGCTTGTTTTCCATTTCTTGTAATATGTAGTAGCACTCGGTAGATAAGACAGTAGGTCAGCATTGTTGCTATGAAAAACAATGTCATAGTATGCAGTTCGAATAATATGCCACTGATGAACTTAGTAAATAACCTAAGGAACAACTTTGTCAACGTTTGAAACAATTTATTATTTTTGTCATCTGCTAATTTATGTAAAAATACATGTATAAGCAAACAGAAATAATAGGATATAGGCTATGATGTATGTATACATTTTTTTTGAAGAGAGTAGTGTAGTCTTCTATTTAAGCCCTCCTCGTAAAAAAGTTAGTTCTCGCATTGAAAGGTTGATGCAATCAAAAGTTCAGCTAGAGTAACCTAACCTAACCTACCTAACCAGTAAATAAACTTTACCTAAAAATTTCAAGCCAGCCGAAATATTTACACACGTGCTACATTATCGAACAATAGGTATACTTTGAGAGCACAGAGCAATGGTAATGCATGTAGATTTTACCCGTTTGCCCCACATGGATTAGCTAGAGTGCACATACTCGTGTATAAACAGTAGTTTGTAAGATGGCCAATTTTAGCATTATACTTAAAATCAATGATCGTTTACGAATGTATCTCGATATTTAGTGAGGCTTTATTAGTTTTTTTGTGAGTTTAGTGAGTGAATATTTGGTAATAGATAAAAGATGCAATAATTTACGTGCGGCTCGCCAGCTCTGGATAAGAAATATTTCGTCACAAGGTGGCACATATATCATGTTTTTGCCGACCGCGGTGAGGAATGCCCGGCCGTATAATTTGGCCGGCCACCCGGCAACTCCTCGTCTGTCGCGCCCGCCGCCCTACGTCTATATTATCAGTAGATAAATTCATGCTTTGTCTTTGCCTCGTATTTCGTCCTTTCGAGATTCGCTTTTCTTTTTTTTCGTTCGCCGTGGACGGCAACAAAAAACTGAGTGGAGGCGAACGAAGTGGGTATAATTTATTTTATAGTCGGCTCGCTCGTAACTCGGCGGTGGACGGCTGGACGCCGATTTATCCCCATCTCGGCGTAATTAACGTAAATGGATTGGTCGAAATCGGTGCCTGTGAGTGACCGGCCGGCATGCCCTCCGTCACGCGGGCCACTCCCTGTTTAGATAGGTAATGCCGCACCGACGGTCACGGTCCTAGATTTGAGCAATTACCGAGGCGATCCGAACCGTACCAATTAAGCGATTATTTTTTTAACCGCAGGCCGAATGAGATGCGATTCGTTTGTGATTGCGCTCGGCGGAGGCTTCGTTTCCATTCCAGAGGAGCGCGGACTTATCCCCGAGGGAATTATAATTGTTTTGCATTCTTGCACGGGTATAAAAACAAAAGGGCGAGCCGGGCCCCCCGCACTGCCTACCAGACCAAAGTCTGACGACTCGCATTCCCTTCAGACAAAAAGCTACGAATGAATCGAAGCGAGCTTTCGACTTCGGTTAGAAAAGATATTGCTTTTTTTGTGGACTCGTAGAGTGTAATTATTACCAAACTTAATTATAGAATCTGCCTGCCGATTCTCAAAATGAAAGTCGGTATACTCATAACGAGAGAGTTTTTGGCCAATGAAAGATAATTTTAAATAGAAATATGTCGGTCGGTTTTTTACGGGTTAGGTAGTTATGGGGTCAATTATTTCATATACAATTGCTTATTTGCAGACCACTTTGGAAGTTGCTATGTGATTCTGTAAACCTAGATGTAAATATTATTTCCCATACAATTCTTGTGATTGTTTTTGGAATAAAACTAAAAAAAAACTATTGAAACATTTCTGAGAATTTTAACCATGATTAGAACAGAGAACTATGTCTTGGATCCTTACAATTATTATATTTAGTAAGAGTAAACGTATACTGACGAAAGCACCTGCGTAGCAACACCGAAATTTTTATGAAACATAATTGCGACTGACATAACCAAATAATTCAGGCGTAATATCGAGCACCGCGATATCATCCGATTTACAATGTATTTTATGCAAAGGTAATAAAGTAATATGAAGAAAAAACCAGTTTAATTTGTGCATGCTTGGAATATTTGAGAGGAGGCGTGCGGTCGATGCCCGCTCAGTACCACGAGTCGCGGCACGGACCTACGCGCTTCGTTCAGGACTATAGCTATCTGGGGGCATACCACAACGCCTTAACATTCTTGATTTAATATTGCTATGCTATAGATAATTAGATGCTGCTATACGGTCCTAAAGCAGTATCTTTCCATTAGTAAGCTTGAAATAAGAATGACGCTGTCGAAAGCACACCTATTCACTAATCAACATCAATAATTACGAATGCGAAAGAAAGTATATCTTTAACAGAATAACCAATGATTTGAAATCTAGACAAATTCAAATCATTGGTTATTATTAGATATGAACATAAACACCTCGAACTTGGTACTGAACATTTTCAGTACCAAGTTCGAGGTGTTTATGTTCATATCTATGGAGATACTTAAGTATGTGATATCAATAAAATTATAATGGGACCAAACGGGAAGTAAAATATCTCAAAAATATTAATCTCTATGTTTGTTACCTTAAAACTCCGTCATTTATAAACGGATTTGAAAACTTCCTTTTTTTGTTTGAGATACTTTCCGTTTGGTCCTATTATTGTACAATTAATCAAGATATTATGAGTATGAGTATCTCCACAGATATGAAGATGAATACCTCACAAACTTGCAACTGAAAATGACTAGCGTGGCATATGTGAAGTCAGTTTTTAAACGATCTTAATTATTTGTTACCTCTTCACATCAAACGGCAGAATTGATTTACTATTTTGTATTTTGCACAGATATAGCTGATATGGTAGAAAAGGACATACAGCCGAAGCATGGATATATATCTGTACTGGCTGTACCTGTATTCTGCACACACAGTACGTACAGTATATATTTATACTAGATAGGTAAGCGTTTGACCACTATCTATATATAATATGTACTACATAGGCAGAGAAGACTATATATATATATGATTTCTGCCCCGCAGCTTCACCCACGTTTAAAAGTATACCTACACTATGTCCTTTTCTACCATATCAGCTATATCTGTGCAAAATACAAAATAGTGAATCAATTTTGCCGATTATATTATATCAATTATATATATATATATATGTATATATATCTCCATGCTTCGGCTGTACCTGCATCTCCTCTCCAGCAAAGTAAGTACGTTCAAGGTACTATTATTTATTCTGTGAATTAAGTAAAAGAAGTGAAGTAGTAAAATATCAATGTTGTAGAATTTGTGGTGATAGGCACCCTAATCATACCTACACATAGCTATGTCTGTACGTATAACACTATGCTTCTATATCACGAGCCTGAGAAAAGCTTAATCTCCGGAACAAATATAAAAACGTTCGAATAAATAAACCAGTCAAATTGAAACCATATCATTTTTGTAGAGGCTTAAAACGTGTGTAACTCGCATTCTTCTCTTGTGTGTATGGTCTGGTCTGATTGTCTTCATTTGATTTTCATTTGATCTTTTATGAAACTTGAGTTACATAAGCTTACATAGCATTGTGTGTAATCCAATAATATATAGAGACTCAATCGTTCATTTCCAGACAAGTACAATTCTATCTTAGGTCGCATTTTCACTAAACATAATATGGTATAGTGAGCAAGTGCTTTTCCATATTATGATAAAAAAAAGTTATTTTAAGCAATTCAACTTTTACCACTCGTACCATTTAAAAAAATATCTTATAGGCTAGCTAGCGTTTGACCACTGTCTCGTCTGGTGCACAGAATAAATACTGGTGGTAAGTGATGATGTGGTCGAAGAAACTCTGACCCTCAAGGGAATATGCAAATTGGTTTCAGATTCTTTGGCGCAAAGAAATAATAGGTACTATAATTATATTTACAATAAATAATATATGTTAGTGTGTATTCATATTATAAACCATCAAAATAAACCTCAACATTATTGATGCTGTTATACATATAATTTTATGTATGAAGTAGGTGAGTAATTATGTAAATGCTGTAATTCACATACCTGAATTTACTCGACCTAGGTTTCGAACGAGCCTTCTTCGGGCGAGGTCACGCAATAAGATCGTGACATCAATAATGTTATAAATTCACAATAAGTATTTTAATACAAAATCCAAAACATAATTGCCTCGCTGACTAATTTTGCTGAAAAAAATCGTGATCGCAATCGGTTCCAGCATCGGCATCTCTCTATGTTCACGTGATTCATTTCCATTGTAACTACCTGAACAATTTGTTGAAGCAGGAACCTAATGACGGAGAATTGATGTTGACTCTAGATCCGTACCCGAGGAGTACAAACGGTACTTTATTGCTGTGAAAACGCTGCCTGCCTGCGCTGCAGCGCCCGTTCATTGGTAGATTTATATCTCTCTAACGCTGATATGATAAGACAAAAATAAAGTTATATTAAAAATAAACAAATAAACTCATTGTTTTTTCACTAATACATAAGGCTAGAGTTTTGACCACCATTTCAACTGCCCCCTTGACGAAATACAATTTTTGTTAGCGTTCACGCCAAATGCAACTACAAAATGAATAGGATTTTTTTTCTGAAAGAGAAATGTCATTCCCATACATTTTCATGTGATGTTTGTCGTCGTAAATGCTTTTGTCTAGGGAGGCTGGTAAGTGTCGATGTGATCAATGATAGCAGCGCGCTAGGCCTAGAATATTTTATTTATTATAATATGAATATTGCTGCTACCCACGATTGGTATTTTAAGACAATTGTGTTCATATAGGATATAAGCCATTTCCATCCGAATTCGATCAGCAGGGGGGGATAACAAACATACCTACCTACTAAATCACAATATTTCGCATATGTAATATTAGCGGGATGCAATAAGATAGAATCAACGTATATACCACTTAAATCTATTTTATTATTCGTTATCAAGCTTTCTTAATATTGTGCAAAATGTTTTATTCATTTTTACATACCTACCTGTCTATATTGTATTGGTTTCAAAATTAATAAGATTTCCTATTAGGCCATCATTTTATGTTATTCAGTTTTTGTTCAGTAAACTATTTTTAATTGTTACTATAACGTACAAAGAATTTTACAGGACCGTAGATCGATATAGGATCGTTTTATTGTAATTTCGTTAGTCTTGCATGTGCTTGCCAATCCAGTGAAAGAATGCAGACACGATTGCTGGCAGTGTGCCACACGTATGCTTGGATATCTTTCCTTTATAGAGAAAACCTTTTATGTTTTCACTTTATTGCCGAATTAGCACGTATTGTCTGTTTGACCTTGCTTTGAAAAATATAGATTCCAAGGAATTTCGACCAGACCAAATAGGTACTTTTAGTCTACTATCTGACTCACGTCGTCACTCTGTTTAGATATATCCATGTAATCCATCCAATCTATACAACACATTATATTGTTAGGATTAGATTTTAAAATAAGCGAAATGTAAACACTGTTGCAAACATATCGAGGGTTTCTTAACAAGTAGGTATAAGCTAATATGACATGTTTCGTTTCTTCAATACGAGCCGCATGATATGAATATTAAAGAATATTCAAATAGGTGATAGAAATGTTCAAAATATCAACTTTTGATATCAATCACATTAAATTCTCATTCTAGGCCTAACGTGGTACCATCTTCGAACGCACCATCACTTACCAACAGGTGAGATAGTGGTGAAACGCTAGCCTATATGATATAAAAATAAAATAATAAATTCGCACTTTAATCCTTCCATTAGTCTATACGCCCGTTTGTTATGAAGCCCTCGATAGATATCTTTTAATCTGGATATCTTTATGAGGAAAGCAGGCAAGAGCTACCAATAATTTTTATTCCCCAGGACCGGTAAGTTTTATGAAACATGGCTATACCGTATTACGAAACAAGTTAAGTCGTATAATGCTACCCTCGGACATCCAGTGTGAAATATTTAACACATTGCAGCAGAATTGTTTGCGTTTCGAATTTGACCAAGAGCGCATGCTACCGAACACCTGTAGCTTTTTTAAATAGCTACCTTATTTCTGTGGTGTCACGGCCGTAATTATCTTTTTATCGAGGTTTAAAGATAAAAAATGATATAGTCGCGTGCCGCGGAATTCACACTTGAGTTTGTTTGTCTCGCGCGTACGCACCTCAATTACATTCAACTTTCACCATAAGGGCATCTCGTACTAGCTTGTGGTACAAGTTGGATGCTTGAACTATTCTATTGTAAGTAACATGATCGGTTAAACATGTTAAAATAATATGTAAGTACCATGACCTGGTTCGAATCTTTACTGCTGGTATATGCCATGCTATCAAATTCCAATTAGAGTCTATGCCTACATCCTAGAGTAACATGATATGTTCTTGACATAGTGGTTGGTGATTGAAAACATTACTGAAAATTTTACAAAGTGGATTCAGTGTTTAAATTCAATGTTCAAAGATCAACATTCAACAAATATGCCTATTATCTGAGGAATGTATTTATACCTGTAATGTCTAACACGCCTCAAATGTGTAAAAGCTTCTACTGAGATTCGTTCGAAGAGTTTATTTTCAAGAAGAAAATATGAGAATATTGAGTCTACATTTACTTCTGGAACGTTAGTTAATAATCTTTATTACGAGTAACACGACACTTAACATTAGAATAGTTACTACGTGTTCGTTAAAGTTGCAGAATTTTGTCTACAGGTTTATGATAGGTATTTTCAAAGGAAATACATCGAAACCATCATCATTCCTCATTACCTAAGCCCGTTGTCGTAAAGGATAGATAGATGGTTTGACATCTAAGCAAGAGGTTGCCGGTTCCAATCCAAGCACGGGTGTTCGTTTATAGGTGTTAGGGGCATATTATATTGATGTTCCGCCTGACTTACTACGAAAAAGTAGCCTAACACCATCAAGGAGAAAATCTACTGCCATAACCTTACGGGGCTGTCATATTTTTGTATTGTAGTTTTGCAAAAGATCAAATCAATCAATCCTTTCCAAAAACGCATAAGTCTTAAATATTATTTAACGCATTAGCAGATACAACTTTTAACTTATTATTTTTATAATGATATACGATACACGAGCATGCACGTAGGTAGGTACTATTAAGAAGAACTTCTAGAAACGAGCAGAAAATTCTATGAACATATATTATGTAGTATTTCAAATTTAAAAGCATATAAAACCGTACTGCATCTTTAAGCGCAACATTTTGCTTGTTTACCTCGACGATATCCAATCTCACATAAATTATTTTTCAAAAAAAATAAAACCGACTTCATAACCACAAAAAGGCACTCAAAAGCGAAAAATAATTTACTTAAAATTATTATAAGCGTTACCCACTTCTCTATTTGAAGTCGGTGCCAGCCAAGTCTAATAGGTAGTAGATAGATAATACCTACATGTATCTACCTACTTACTAACCTACATGTACCTACTTACTACTACTACATACATAGTATCTATCTAATATCCAATAGACTTGGCTGGCACCGACTTCAAATAGAGAAGTGGGTAACGCTTATAATAATTTTAAGTAAATTATTTTTCGCTTTTGAGTGCCTTTTTGTGGTTATGAAGTCGGTTTTATTTTTTTTGAAAAATAATTTATTTTACCCTTTTTAGTGCAAAAAAAGTTTTAATGAAATTACATGCATTTATTAAATTTCGTGTCTGAGCCGTTATACACTGACGGATATATACTTTTTGAAAATTTCAAGTATGTACCTATAACGGTTAAGAAGATACAGATCTGTAAAGTGCGCACATATAGACACACGGACGGACGGACGGACGGACGGACGGACGAACAGACAACAAAGTCGCAGAAAGTGTTCATTTGGTAGCCTTTGGGTTCGGAACCCTAAAAAAATTGACTTTAAATGCCGCGCTAAAGTGAAAATATTCACTAGTAATAATGATGTCATCAAGGTATCAAAGGACAATGTCTAAAATGGCCCTGTACAATTAAAGCATCTGACAAACACGATAATTAATTGTCTATTTTATTACAATAATTCCAAATACTTTTATAACACGGACTAGTTGGATTCCAAAATGAATATTACAAAGTATTATTACCATTAATTGCCTTAAATTATTAAATTATTAACATTAATTGCCACCATATGGCCAACAGAGTACTGAATTCTACTACGATTCTACTATCTACGTTATAAGAGGCACTTCCCTATATTGTGGATACCCGAATTATGAAAGCACTGTGTAGCCAACCTAACAACGGAAAGTATTATTTACGTAGTA
The DNA here is from genome assembly GCA_954871355.1 of Cabera pusaria. NCBI lineage: Eukaryota > Metazoa > Arthropoda > Insecta > Lepidoptera > Geometridae > Cabera > Cabera pusaria. The sequence goes on from OX940893.1 coordinate 12,410,753, forward strand.
ACTATTATATAATATGTGGTTTTATGCTTATAATTTTTTTTTGCTGTGTTGATTGGTACAAAGTACGTTCATAATTCTGAGTAATTTAATTATGTATGCAGTGTCGCGGGTCTGAAATGGCCGCCATCTTCGCCAAATGTCATGTCATGTCAAAAAATATTAGGTATGTTCAAAAAGTTTGCACCCTAACAAGACTTTGCCCGGTAGAACATTCCTGTGAAGACAAATTATTTATATTTATATATAATTATTCATTATAATTATTAATATATAATTATTTATTGAGGGCCCGGTGGCGTAATTGGGAGAACGGTCGGCTTTGATGCCGTGGTACCGAGTTCAAACCGCCGTGCACCAATGAATTTTTCTATCGAAAAATATATGTGCGCTTCTCACAGTGGCCCTCCGGTGAAGGAAAACATCGTTAAGAAACCAATAACCCCCGCATTGTGGTAGAACATATCTAGTGTCCGCCTGGCCAGCTACCACCCTCAAGTCAGAAAATCTGTCGCCAAACATCTAATGTGTTCCGGCAGCTATCCTTGAGAGCCAGTTCCCATTCTAGTCAACTTCTCTATCTTCGACCGCATCATCACTTAGCAACAGGTGAGATAGTGGTCAAACGCTTGCCTATAAGATATAAAAAAAAATTATCCCCACCTTTATTTCTATCTCGCTCACAGTTACCGTAAGAATATCTTATATGCAATAGCAACCTCCATTGTGTATAATCTTCTTGGGACTCTTCTACTAAAACTAGTACATTCTCCTATGTTTGAGGTATTTATCTCCATATCTCTGGTGATACTAATCAGATCTCGATAAAATTAAAATGGGACCACCTCGGAAACGTATCCTACCTATTAAAAAAAGAATCATTTGAATCCGTTCACAATTGATGGAGAAATCGCGTAACATACACACAAAAAAAAAAAAACATACAGACGAATTGAGAACCTCCTCCTTTTTTGTGAAGTCGGTTAAAAATATATAAAACACCGTGAGTTGACAATTTTACACAATTTATTATCTCTATAAATTTTAATGCCATGTGTTTATGTACATAATGTTACGATAGCATAGTACAGTTCCTGTGACTTCGTATGCTTTTTGGTCGCTACAGACTGAAGTCTGAGTTTGAGGTGACCGAAATGTTCTCAAATATAAAAAAAATTGCCACTGGTTACTCTAAAAATGTCATAAGAATAATCGCCGAAAAAATACGAAATTGACATTTTTCACAAAGTCATAATAGTATTTTAGCTTTTGATCACTATCTCACCTGCAACCTGATTCTGAATAATTCAAAAGCAAATTCTGATTCGGAAACTGCCTCTACTTTGACTAACATCTTTGCAATTCACAATATTCTAATCCGCAACTTTTGTTATTTCAACTCGAAAAAATCTGAGATTTTTATCGGAAAGGTTTCCGCAACCAAATAGCTCAAGGAATAATGAATATTTGAAATTCAAAATGACGCTTCCGAATCAGGGGGCTGATATTGACTATGCGGTCAAGGATCATAGCACGCTAGGCCTAGAATGGGAACGTGCTCTCAAGGATAGCTACCGGAACACATTAGATGTTGGGCGACAGATTCACTAACTTGAGGTTAGTAGCTGGCCGACACTGGCACGGTGGTGACAGTGTCCTACCACCGTGCGGGGGTTGGGGGGGTTGGGGGTTTACCTTCACCGGAGGGCCACATGTGTAAAATTTCTGTGTGCACATAAGTTGTTCGATGGAAAATCCATTGGTGCACGGCGGGGATTGAACTCGGTACCTCTGGCATCAAAGCCGAACATTCTCCCACTACACCACGGGCCCTGGTTTAAAATGTGCGTATGTAATTTTAGAATTATTTGTCAGTAGTCAGTAGTACATCTATACCTATAGAAGCTTTACTGAATAACTGATTCTAAACTTAACCTGTACGCAAATTTTTATTTTGTTTATGTAACAATAAACAGACATACTTTCGACGTATACTTCATGGTATCTAATAAATAATATGTAATTGTTTTTATCTAGCAAAAACGAGCACACATTATTAACGCTACTATACAGGGGGATCGACTACAACTTACTAAAAATTAAAACGGCTATAGAGCATTAGTATTGCATTATATATAGTATTGCATAGAGCATTGGTATTGATTAGAACACATTTTTCTTATTTTTTTACCTGATGGAAGACAATGGTGGACAAAAATGATCTAAGGCTAATGCTCAATATGCGAAAATATTTTTATCAGTATGTAATTGACTCTGACTTTGTCTCAACACAACGAAAAACAGTAGGTAATGTTGAAGCTAAGAATCATAGCCTTGTATTCGGTTAATTTGTCAGATTAATCGAACTCATTCACTTATATATACATTTGTTTCATTTTTCAAATAAGATAAAGAATTAAGCTAAGATAAAAATAATAAATCTACTCATTCCAGTTAAAGAAAGTAAGTACCCTATAATTAAATTATTAGTACTGATAAAGACAGTACCTACAGAATATTTAGTATAATTATAGTACAAGTAGCTTAATAAGTAAAGTAGATAGGTGTATATAGACTTACATGTCACAGTTTCATATTAATTCATTAAATGAAGCTACAAAATATTTCCAACATATTCAAATCATACCCAACGGTGCTTCGAGAGGTAAAATAGTATCTATTTAATTTCAATAGGCGAAGAGATTGTCGAGCAAACGTGCAGTTATGATGACAGGTTTACAGCCGAGAGATATTTGATAGTAAAGTGTTGTATGCTGCCTGTACATGTACGCTAGACAGACATAAACAGCAATTTGTTTCTGGCAACGAACCCGCGTCCTTGAGGTCGACCTTATTGCGCAACACCGGTTTCGAAATGCGCACACACGCTCTATGTTCTTTTATAATAGTGATGATACCTGTGTATCATATAAAGATACCTACTGAAGTTCTTACCGTCTGTTTTTCTAATAAAGCATCCATTGAACATCGTTTTCCAATACCTATAGTTCATTATTTCTTTTCAATTTATTATCACCCTGTAGAACACATATCTTTCCAGTTAGATGAAAAAGCAAAGCATTTATTTCTAGGTTTCTTAATCTGATTGATAACTTGAACTTAGGATTTATAGCAAGCTTTCACATATATATTACTAGTAATATAATATACTGTCTACGAATAAGAGTTATTTATTCGTCGTATACTGTACAGTTCATGTATTTTTACTAACTATTAAATAATATACTGATGTAGTTATTTATAGGCCATGTGCTTACATGCTTACGTCATATCGTTATAGGCCAAATAAGATAAGTAAATAAATAGTTTGTCATAATTTCTATGGTATTGTCAAAAGTCAACTCAAAAGTGTTTAGAGATCTGAACTGCATACAGAAAAGATAAGGTTTAAGTGATTGTCCGACTAAAAAACGATATCTAACGAGATGAGTAGGTGATCTATATCTTATGATATTTTATTGAGTGTATATGTTGAAAGTACCGCTTATACCCTTTATCAATAAGAAGGCAGAAAAAGGGACCGTTAGCGTGCAATGAGATCTCAAATGCCCTATTAAAGTAACGGTAGGTGAAGCTTTGAAGACGCTAGGTATGTTTATTTCTTTGATGGATTTTGCCGGGGCAATGCTGTGATCAGTGATCACCTAAGGTTAGTCGATTCTGTGGTGAAATTTTCTGTAAAGCTTTAATAGTCAAACTGCTCTTTATTAGTTAAAATCTTTATTTAGTAAGCATTATTTTACAAGTCTTTCTTTCACTCATAGAAACTTATTAAAATGTATAATTTATAGTCCTAAAAACTAACTATATATAGAAATAAAGCTCCGAATAGAAACATTATAAATGTATCTTGTGTGTCAGAAATACATATATAGTTTTTATAGAGAAGTGACTTCAAATGGATAGCTTTGTCTTGTACAGAAAAGAGAGTTCTATTAAAACTCTGTTTTCCTTTATTCGTGGTTCTTCTTCTGTTTCTTCTTAAGTTCAATATAATTCTTCTTGATTTCAAGCCAAAAGCTCCGCTTGGGTCACCAAGCAAAACGCAATGTATGCATCACGTTTGTAAACCCAACTTTGTCGAAGATGTATTTTCTCAAAAATAACACTAGATGTTATATACACAGAGAATTCGATCCCAGGATCCCAGAATTCTGGTCGTATTCCAGTCCCGAAAATTTCGGGATTGTCGAATTACGGGAGTTTTGGATTGGATAAAAAACCGTATTGGTCGTTTTATCTATACTATCTATACTAATATTATAAAGAGAGAACATTTGTATTTTTGTATGTTTGTAATGATTTGGCTCAAAAACTACTGGACCGATTTAAAAAATTCTTTCACTAATATATAGAATGGACTTTCGAAATGAAAATAGACTATATATTATCCCGTTCAAATCAAAGGTACATTCGTGGAGACCTAATTTGCAACTTAAGTCGACTAAAAAACGGTCGAAAAAACACGTTTCTTACGAACGCTGCTCAATTGAAAACAGATGGAAGAATAGTTTCTATGGAAGAGTTGTACAACTTAATAAGACCTACAAAAAAGTCCGCGACAGCATATGTCTATCTCTTAAGTTTGACTCACAGTAACCATTTTAATCTTTAATTTTTTGTTAAAAAATATTACATAACTTCCAGGGCTATTTTCAAGTATATAGTATTAATCCTTATCCAAATAATTACGTTAATTAGCTTGGCCACATATTATAAATTAAAATTGTCCTTTACAGTATATAGTTCTAATGAAAACTCTAGAAAATATCACGGATTTCACATACACGCATCGCAAAAATTAATAAAATATTTGCAGTCAAACCACAGAATAGGTCATAGTTACTACGAAAATATTATTATAAGCTTAGCTATGCTGTAGATACCCATCGATCACAATCAATTTGAAGTCAATATAGTATAATAATATGATCTATTGTATAAAATAATCTATATATATAATAATATAATATTTTAAACCACCCCGACTGATCTATGTATAATCTTTTCATTAAAAGCATTCCAATGACTCTAAACACGACATTTAAAATCTGAGCTGTAAGTTGGTGAGGATTTGAGTATTCTGTAGAGTCCAGGAGATGTCCCAGCATCAGGTGCTAAGATGCTACAGACAGACACACAGATACACACGTTAAACGTATAATACCCCTACTTTAAATCAAAATCGGTTCATCCGGTTGGGTGCTAAGATGCTACAGACAGATAACAGATACACACGTTAAACGTACAACACCCCTACTTTTTGCGTCGGGGAACGCCGTAAGGTTACGGCGGCAGATGTTCTCCTTGGTGGTAAGCTACTTTTCAACCGACTCCAAAAAGAAGGAAGTTATCAATTCGTCTGTATGTTTCTGTTTTCTTTCTTTTTTTGTGTGTGTATGTTACGCGATTACTCCGTCAATTGTGAACCGATTCGAATTATTATTTTTGTAATCGGTAGGGTACGTTTCCGAGGTGGTCCCATTGTAATTTCATTGAGATGTAATAAGTATCTTCAGAGATATGACGATAAACGTCTCAAACATGCTACTGAAATTGACTCGCGGGGCATTGAAGTCAGTTGTTTTAGTTTTTAAACTATCTTAATTATTGGTAGATTTAATGATCCCACGAAAACCAATGATTCATGAATGCACATAAAACTTTCATCGGTAGGTATATAGCTAGAATTAGAACCAACGACCCTCGGGTCAGAATCAGGGTAACTATACTTTACGCCAAAGGGCCGTCCAATATCACTACGTAAGTATTATAAAGCAATGTCCATCACTGCGTCTGTCTGTCTGTTCTCAATAATCTCAATAGCTTCTGAACGGATTATCATGCGGTTTTCACCAATAGCCCAGAGTGTTTTTGAGGAAGGTTTAGGTGAATAATTCGTTAGGGTTTTGTGTAAATTGGTTGACATATGACGATGATTGTTAAATATGTTAATATTTTATATTTGATGCAACAAACTGATGCAAATTTTGTAGGCATATATGTTCTACCCGTGCGAAGCCGGGGCGGGCTGCTAGTTTAATATAAAAAGGTGAATCTGGTAGAATCAATCAAATCTGAAATTCTGGTTTCGTTCATTTCATTCATTCTGGTGGAATCTCTGTAGAATAACGTGTTTGTTACGAGATCCTGGGCCACATATTTTAAAAGTTTAGCATGTTTAGCATCCGACAATAGCCACTCTACCCTGTATTTTCATGAGTTACTTACTGCAGTTGTAGGTCAGCCCGGTCTGGTGTCATCGTTTAGGTTCTCTCGACCACGTTTAAATACACGAAATCAATTAGTAACTGTTGCTAACGCAGAAGCAGACTTCCCAAACGCAGCTTGAAAATGTTCGTTATAATCAAAAAAATAATAGCACGAAAAGATTTGGCGAGACGTTCATTGTTGCAAACCAGTGGTTGCAAACATAATAAGAAGACAGATAATCTTTAAAATATTCAAAAATGACTTCAAAATTAATTTCACCAAGGATGTTTGTATTGAAATTAGCCGTCAATTCAAAATAGTTACAAGAATAAAGATATTATACAATCTTTCAATTCTGTGGCTTTTTTGCAGTTTTCGGAACAACCGAGGTATTTTTTTGTATTATGTTTCTTTTAAGTATTATCTACACTTTATACATCTCAAACTTGCTATTGCTACTGAAAATGCCTCAAGGAAAACAGGGAATAGTCTATGATGAAAATGGTTCGAATTTCCTATATTATATACATCATTCTCATTTCAGGCCGAATTTTTCATACCGTAAATTATCTTTATTTCGGATGTACGCAACCCTAAAAAGTGTAAATTATGGCGATGCATCAACCGAGAACGTGAATAATAAATGTTTAATGTCTAAAGAATGTATGTTCTAGTCAGGTGATTGCTAGGTTAATTATATTATGTTTGTACAAAATAATGTATTGATCGTTCGAATACCAACTCGATGAAAACAGGAGCTGATTAGCCCCAAGTAAATATTGAATGTTGGTGCTCAGCCTCTGCCAACCACAGCTCATGTCAATACTAGGTAATGGTAGTAATTTACATAATCATTTGACTTATAAATAACTACAAGTTTAATGTAATAATGACTTCTTTTCGCAGATATTGAATTTCATATTTGCGAATGGAAATTATTATAATTAGTTTTTTTTTCACGGTTCGTAAATCGCCCGGTCCTTTGAAAGCTTTGAAGCCAACTTCAAGAGGCCCTTTACAATATTAACTTAAATTATATGGTTTGTGGATGGATAGATGAAAAACTATAAAAAGATGGTACATTAATTTATTATGGTTATGAATGTGTGCTGCTTGATGTCTGTTTTCTGGTCTATGGGATGTGGTACGGCACAGGTAATTTGTATTATTATTATAAATTTAATCATAATGAATTACTATATAAACATATTGAATTCAAGAATGTATTTTTATTATTGTCAGAAAAGCAGTTGATCATTATCTTACCTGATGTTAAGGGCCGATGCGGTCTATCTGGAAGTATAAGACGGCCGTTAGATGAAGCGCTGGACAACTAGGATTTGTATATTCCACATCTCGCAACTATATGAAAATCATGCTAGAACTCGGCGGTACGATTTCCAATGGGGACGCGTGCATTTCATTTTCTGCTAGAGGCGCTACTGTGCTACGAGGTCCGCAAAATGTTAATGTCATTTGTAGCTAAAGATTTAACTCAAACTGACATTGACATCACATATCATCATTTAATTATATAATTGTATAGCTTGGCTGCAGTGATCAGGACCATATTACTCAGTGGCGTCGCCTGGTAAGTGAGACACGTAGCCCCCATTGAAATGTTGTGGTTTGGTAGGCTGTACGAGCCATATCACCAGTAGTCCTAGTCACCCACCCAAGGATCACGTTAATTAATAATTAAGATAAGTTAATCGAACTCTCTCGGCTTTGAAGTCGATATCCAAAGAGCCTCGTACAAGTCGGTGATCACTTCCAGTATTGAACCTAGTGATCACTGAGACGTCTCTGAATATGCGCCGTTTGTCCGTATTGATGAAGTCAATCTCGTTTTTAGTCACAGTGTTGGGGCTTTGCCACGTCCACTTCCTTTGGGGCTGTTTCTTGAACAATGAGTTCATCAAGAAAAGCCCCTCTTTCTCGAGGAAATTGACGAGCATTTGCCCCCTGTGATTCTTACTCCCAAATCCGTGTGGTCCTATAGTCGATTCAATGCAGGTCTGTACTCCCACTTTGACGTTAAAGTCTCCCATGACAACGTTGTAGTGAGCCTTAGAGGTGGTATGTAAGACTCTGGAGATGTCTTCATACATACTTTCCACCTCTTCATCCAAGTGTGCCGAGGTCGGTGCGTATACCTGGATAACCTTGAGGCTGTACCTCTTCGTTAACCTTATTATAAGGTACGCAACCCTGGTCGACACACTGGAGATTTCTACAACGTTGTCACTGAGAGCCTTGTTCACCAGAAACCCGACGCTGCCTTAGGATGGCTGGTCACCTTCTCTGTAACATAAAATGGCCTGATTCTAGAGTTATGATGTCCTCTCCCTGTCTTCGGACTTCACATAACCCCAGAATGTGCCATCTTATGTGTCCCAGCTCCTCCTCCTGCTGCGTCAGATGCTCATCCAGCCGAATCGTACGTCCATTAAACGTAGCGAGGGTCAGTTTGTTTTGGCAGCCTACAGTCACCTGGAGATTCTTAGCACCCCCTGCCCTGCTGTTACAATGACCGCCGCCGTGGTCAGGAATAGCAGGGGGGCCGGGAACTGAGGGCCGCGGCTTATAGTGACTTTCCATGGGCCCCCCCATGGAAAGTGGGGGCAATGCCCTAATCGCCACGCTGGGCAGGCGGGTTGGCGATCGCAGGACGTAGCTTCTCGCACCGGTGACGCTGTTGCCCGTCACCGGCCTGTAGTATTTAGCTACGCCATAAGGTTGAAAGCCGCCATTTGTCGGTCGCCAGAGCCTCGTTGGTTGGTCAGCAGGATGCACCACGGGCAGGTGAGGTTTGCTGGGAGCACGTAGGTGGTATTTGTGCTCCCTTACATCCCAATGAACTTTACATGACATCTCTTAGCTATAACAGGAACTGTCCCACACTTAACTCTCAATTGACAGATTTTTACTGTTTTTCTGTGACATCAAGACGCTAAGTCTTATATGCCCTGTAATTTCACTGGACACATAACCCTTAAATCTAAAAAATATTTTTTATTACTCATAATTACGACAGTCCTAAAACTGTTTACAACAAAGTTTGCAAAGGTTACAATAATATTGTAATTTGGCACATTTGTAAAATTACAAGTGGAAAAATATGTGGTAAAACAACAACATATTGTATAAGTGTACACGTAATGCGTAGTAATTTATTGTATTGATTGAAATCACATTTTTGTGGTAAGAGTAAGAATAAAGAACATCAAAAAACACACCTGTGGCACATAGATGTACGAATATTTATTAACATCTAAGTGCATACAATACAGTTTAAGAATGTGGCTACGTGATCTCTAATAGAAAGTCACCACCTACAAAGCAAGCGTATTTATTTACCTTTCAGAAGCTCCACTATTACAGTTTTGGTGTAAATTACCTCCTACCTAAATTTTCTGATAGCAAATACCTTTATGGCAGGAGGAATGCATTTCAGGTTAAAGCGTAGGAAGCTGTGCGTAAGCGATAGAGTCAGAGTGAAAAAAATAGAACATCACAAACAAAGCAATTAGTAAAATAAACCAGTGGTTAGTTACATTAATTCATATATTTCAAAGTTTTATAACTATCAAAAGTATTAAAAGCAAGTATGTAGTAACAATACGGTCTACCTGAAGAGGACAAATCTTAAAGTATGAAAATAATAAACTTTTTGAATAAAACGTGAAAACATGAAACTAAAAATACGCTACTGGGACCTTATTTTACTAAACCTCTGTATTTAGATGCCACATCCAAAATATGAAATAAGGATTTCATGATTCGTTGGTGCTGCGGGCGAGTGAAAGTGGCAGCAAGTCTCTTGTCTCTCGACGAAGGCCGACCGCAGGCCGACCACAACGCTACGTAAATAATACACACAAAAACTTCATAACTAATGCCCGAAGTCGCCAGAACCTACAACTGGTATGCTTGTCTATCAACAGATAGCAGTACTTGTGTGGTCACACTAATAGCCAGGCAATGTGTGATGATCTTGAGTAGGTATACATGGTTTTAGGCTCAGGGATGGTAGCTCGCTTTACGAATCGTAGTCATTTTTTAATGCCAATCTAAAAACTACAGTTAAAAAACTCTAATGCTACAGACATTTTAGCCTGCTTGGAGATAATGGCTCTGCAGCATTGGAGTTTTTAGAGCTATCTACTGGAATGACACATTATAAAATGGGCATATTCAAAAGTAGCTGTACGGTGTTAAAAATATCCTATGTCTTATTATACATACACTATTAGCTATTCTTGTGCAAAATATTAGTCTAATCCCAATCCTAAGTCCCAGTCGTTTGACCGTGACTTTTTGATGTATCATCATATAAAAAAAATATAAATACAAACTGACTTTCGCATGTATTGATAAGAAATACGGCATTGTATCACATTACCATAGATCAAGCAGCAGTGCTCGTCGAAAAACAGTATTCTATATTATACTCGCAGTTGCTAGAATTAAAAAGCTTGAAACAAATCTCTTCCTTTGAAGTCCTATTCTATCATCGACCCCATTATTCTATTTAATGGCTGATCTATTTATTTCCTTAACCCATTTAATTGATGTTTCAATAGCCCACCTGTAGAGTGTTGTGTATGTGTGTTTTTAGGTTAGTTCATTGAAAACAGCTTTGGTTTTTACTCTCAATGGAAAAGTTTGAGGATTTTCAGCCATATTAGCAAGAATCATATGGACTATGAAGCACCAAATAGCATTGGTACATAATGTGGATGTTTTAGGCATTTTTTGCAGGAGTAGGTGGCATGATATATTTGCTGTTCGTAAATTATTTCTTTTCTTGTGATTTTATTAGGTTTCAAATTTCGGTGATCAGTTACGTGGAGGTCCAAGATATTTCAGTTTTGTATTTTACTAGAACAATGTATACAACGTATTTTATAAACATTAGAAAGTATATAATTGATTAACACAATACTATAGCTGGTACCCGCGACTTCGGTCACGTACTCCAAGAATTTATTAGCCTATGTTCTCCCTCATGCCATATGCGTATTTCCTTGATACATTTCAGTAAGATCGAACAGTCCGTTTAAGCGTCAGACAGAGTGACAGAGTTACAAACGTTTTATAATATTATTTTGGATTTTACGATAAATAAAACACTATTATTATAACTAAGGCAAGTAGAAACTTACTTTGAAAAATTATATCAATGGATACGCGTAGTCTATATATCTACGGTACCTACCAGCCCTAGTCAGAAAGATATAGCAAGGTCAGCATTTGACATGTTCATACTCTCCACTACATCCTAAAGTTTTCTGAAACCGGTTGTTTCAACTAGTAGTAATAAGATTGTGCATACCTATTTTGTGGTATATTCATTTAACATTATGTAGTTTCGTTATCGTTAGATAGTATCAAACCTACGAAGCAACTGAGTAACTTTTATTTCAGAATACGTTACGTAGTCGCCTGCGGCTGTCACCGCGCAAACAATTTTTTTTCAAGCCAACTACCGTTATCAAAAAGCCATAAATTGGATCGACGATGTATTTACTGCTACATTTGCATACATTAAATTGAATAAAACACTTTTAATGCTATACAAAATGTAGCAAACATCATAATTATTATTGTCGAATGGTATGATTTTGTATTAGATGATTACTTAATTACAGACGTAAGCCATACAAATATGTGTATTACATATATTTTTTCCATGTGCGCTGCATGTTATACAAACATATATCCGGGAACTCATTTTATATCATTATCATTTTATAATACCGAGCTTAATAAATGCAAGTTTATTAGCAACAGTGAACGCATTAAACACGTTTTATATGCGTTCACTGATTAGTAAAGACAAATTCTGTTTTTAGGGTTTCGTACCCAAAGGGTACAAGGAACCCTATTACTGAGACTTCGCTCTCCGTCCGTCCGTCTGTCCATCCATCCGTCCGTATGTCCGTATTTCACAGGGCTGTGTCTCCTTAACCGTAATAGGTAGATACTTGCAATTTTTACGAAGTATGAATTACTATAGGGGCTTTAGCAACAAATACTAAATAGAAATAGTAATATACAATAAGTCATATAATAAGTCAAAAAATACATATAATAAGTCCCCATAAAAAAAAACGTGTTTTTTCGCCGTTGTTATCTATACTATCTATACTAATCTATACTAATATTATAAAGAGAGAACATTTGTATTTTTGTATGTTTGTAATGATTTGGCTCAAAAACTACTGGACCGATTTAAAAAATTCTTTCACTAATATATAGAATGGACTTTCGAAATGAAAATAGACTATATATTAACCCATTCAAATCAAAGGTACATTCGTGGAGACCTAATTTGCAACCTAAGTCGACAAAAAAACGGTCGAAAAAACACGATTCTTACGAACGCTGCTCAATTGAAAACAGATGGAAGAATATTTTCTATGGCAGAGTTGTACAACTTAATAAGACCTACAAAAAAGTCCGGGACAGCATATGTCTATCTCTTAAGGTTGACTCACAGTAACCATTTTAATCTTTAATTTTTTGTTAAAAAATATTACATCACTTCCAGGGCTATTTTCAAGTAAATAGTATTAATCCTTATCCAAATAATTACGTTAATTAGATTGTCTACATATTATAGATTAAAATTTTCTTTTACAGTATATAGTTCTAATGAAAACTCTAGAAGATATCACGGATTTCACATACACGCATCGCAAAATTAATAAAATATTTGCAGTCAAACCACAGAATAGGTCATAGTTACTGAGAAAATATTATTATAACCTTAGCTTTTCTGTAGATCCCCACCGATCGCAATCGATTTGAAGTCAATATAGTATAATAATATGATCTATTGTATAAAATAATAATGATCTATATATATAATATAATATTTTAAACCACCCCTACTGATCTATGTATAATCTTTTCATTAAAAGCATTCCAATGACTCTAAACACGACATTTAAAATCTGAGCTGTAAGTTGGTGAGGATTTGAGTATTCTGTAGAGTCCAGGAGATGTCCCAGCATCAGGTCAATGCTTCCATGTTCTTACAATATCGTTTTCGTCTTACAATAAGATTTTCGAATTGATCAGACCTATTAAAGTTGATTAAAGCTCATAGTTTTATAACGATTGAACGAATTTTCATGAATCAAAGCTAAGAACACTCTCGATGAAGACATCTATAAAAAAAAAACTATCAATAATCAAATCAAAATCGGTTCATCCGGTTGGGTGCTAAGATGCTACAGACAGACACACAAATAGACACGCTAAACGTATAATACCCCTACTTTAAATCAAAATCGGTTCATCCGGTTGGGTGCTAAGATGCTACAGACAGATACAGATACACACGTTAAACGTATAATACCCCTACTTTTTGCGTCGGGGAAAGCCGTAAGGTTGCGGCGGCAGATGTTCTCCTTGGTGGTAAGCTACTTTTCAACCGACTTCCAAAAAGAAGGAAGTTCTCAATTCGTCTGTATGTTTCTTTTTTCTTTCTTTTTTTGTGTGTGTATGTTACGCGATTACTCCGTCAATTGTGAACCGATTCGAATTATTATTATTGTAATCGGTAGGGTACGTTTCCGAGGTGGTCCCATTGTAATTTCATTGAGATGTGATAAGTATCTTCAGAGATATGACGATAAACGTCTCAAACTTGCTACTAAAATTGACTCGCGGGGCATTGAAGTCAGTTGTTTTAGTTTTTAAACTATCTTAATTATTGGTAGATTTAATGATCCCACTACTTTCTTTTCCTTTCTTCCTCTTATCACCTATATGCAGACGATCTCCAAATCTACAGGCAATCCTCACTTGAAAATTTAAATGACTCTATCAAAACTACCAATGATGACCTCTGTCGTATATCTAACTGGAGTAGATCTTATGGACTTACTGTTAATCCGAATAAGACACAGGCCATAATTGTAGGCAGCTCTAGATTAGTATCTAAAATTGACTTCTCAAGTGTACAGGATACTACTTTTAACAACGTTATTGTACCACTCAGCAAACAGGTGAAAAATCTAGGAGTGATTATGGACAGCAATCTCACATGGGACCCGCAGTTGCAATCCGTGAGCTGTAAACTTTTTGCATCAGCAGCCTCGCTTAGAAGGTTGCGATACTTTCTACCCACAGCTACTAAAGCTGCGCTAGCTCAATCTCTTTTACTTCCTATCCTTGACTATGCCGACGCCAGTTACCTTGATCTCAGGGAGGATCAGCTAAATAAGCTTGAGCGACTACAAAACTTCTGCATTCGATTTATTTTCGGTCTCCGAAAATTTGATCATGTCTCAGAATTTCGCGCAAAGTACAAGTGGCTTCCCATTCGTCTTCGCCGGAATACTCATATTCTTTCGTTTCTCTATGGAATTTTGTTCAACCCCTCGACTCCTCCTTATCTAATAGCTCGATTCCATTTTCTTTCTTCCTCTAACTCCCTTTCCCTAAGGTCATCAGAGAACATGCTCCTCGACACTCCGGCTCATAGTACGAATTTTTATGACTCATTCACTGTCCAAGCCGTGCGCCTGTGGAATGAACTACCTATTGTTAATATATATATAACACGTGCACAATCCATAGATAGTTTCAAAGAACAAGTTCGCTAATTCTATCTCTCTTCTGTCAGATAACTTTTCCTATCATTTCGCAACAGATATAATAATATATTGTTTATGTATATGTAAGTTTATGATGTGCATATGTATTCGTATATAATATTATTATATGTACCTAACGTTTTTATGTAGTCTATAAATCTAATTATTCTAAGTAAAATGTTTAAAATACACACCACCGTCCTTGTTCTATCTATAATGTTAAGTCCATCCAAAGGTTGTCTGGAAGAAATCGCTTTTAGCGATAAGACCGCCCATTGTATCTAGTATTAGTTAGTTAAGTCCTATTCAGTATGTATTTTCTAAATTGGTGTCAATAAAGAGTATTTGTATTGTATTGTATTGTACTTCTGTACGAAAACCCATGATTCATGAATGCACATAAAACTTTCATTGATAGGTATATAGCTAGGATTAGAACCAACGACCCTCGGGTCAGAATCAGGGTAACTATCCTTTACGCCAAAGGGCCGTCCAATATCACTACGTAAGTATTATAAAACAAAGTCCATCACTGCGTCTGTCCATCTGTTCGCAATAATCTCACTATTGAGATTATTGCGAACAGATGTTACAGAACAGATTATCCGTTCAGATGCTATCATCTGAACGGATTATCATGCGGTTTTCACCAATAGCCACAGTGTTTATGAGGAAGGTTTAGGTCTTAGGTGCATAATTCGTTAAGGTTTCGTGTAAATTGGTTGACATATGACGATGATTGTTAAATATGTTAATATTTTATATTCGATGCAACAAACTGATGTAAATTTTGTAGGCATATAAGTTCTACCCGTGTGAAGCCGGGGCGGGCTGCTAGTATACGATAATTACACGATTTTTTGTCGATTCAGTTTTTAGAAATGTTTAAAAATGGCGGAGAAATTGGGGAAAAACTTAAAAAAATAATGTTTCAATGTACCGACGGGACGGTACGATGAAATTTTGGATTGTGTTTAACAATTTACAAAAATATAAAGTGTGAAACACTGCAAAAAAACATAATATTTGATTTACGCAGTGGAACATCTCTCGTCGGATTTGAAAACTGTAATGATTTCTTCCGAATTATTAACTTACTTAATAAGTAGTCATAGATGGCGCCACCAATGCATAATTGGGTTAACAAATGCAATTTCGAAAAATATCTCAAAACTCTTTTGTTAGGAATTATTTTTAAGACGCAACTTTTTTGTCCAACCATCTATTTCATCCGATAAAAATCAAGGGGTCGGGGAGTCTTTTTTAAGGATTGGTGCGTGGTAAACATGAGTAAGTTATTTAAAGACGGACTCGCGAAGTCTACAGCCTATAGAGCCACTAGTAGTATATAGTATAGTAAACATCATCATGATCAACCTATCTTCGTCCAATGCTGGACATAGGCCTCACCTATGGCACACCACTGAGCTCGATCTTCAGCTCTCTGTTTCCAACTGCTGCCAGCCAACTTGCGTATATCATCGCTCCACCTAGCTGGAGGGCGCCCTACACTACGTTTACCGAGCCGTGGTCTCCACTCTAGAACACGTCTACCCCAACGGTTATCGGTTCTACGACAGATGTGACCAGTGACCACTGCCACTTAAGCTTGCTGATCCTTTGAGCTATGTCGATAACTTTGGTTCTCTGACGGATGACTTCATTTCGAATTCGATCCTTCAAAGAGACTCCAAGCATAGCCCTCTCCATAGCTCGCTGAGCGACTTTGAATTGGTGAACCAGTCGCACTGTCAGCGTCCACGTCTCGGCTCCGTAGGTAATAACAGGTAGGACGCACTCGTTAAAGACTTTCGTCTTCAGGCTTTGCGGTATGGGCGATGAAAAGACTCGACGAAGTTTCCCAAATGCTGCACATCCCAGCTGTATTCTTCTGCGAGCTTCCTTTTTGAAGTTGTTTCTACCCAATTGCAAGATTTGCCTAAGGTAGACATATTCGTAAACAACTTCGAGAGGAACTCCGTTTAGGGCAATCGGTTCCGGAATAACATGTTCGTTGAACATGATCTTGGTCTTATCCAAGTTCATCCGGAGACCGATGCGTGCAGAAGAATCAGCAAGGGTGGTCAGCATGTAATGCAAGTCCTGCACGGTTTCAGCCATGATGACGATATCGTCCGCAAACCTCAAGTGAGAGAGGTGCTCGCCGTTTATATTTATGCCCCGTCCTTTCCAATCGAGCGTTTTGAACATATCCTCAAGTGTTGGTGAACAATTTGGGGGAAATAACGTCCCCTTGTCTCACTCCTCTAAGTAAAAAGATATGTTCAGTCTGCTGATTTTGTACTTGGACGGTCATAGTCGCGGCGTCATACAGGCCTCTCAGTACTTGGACGTATCGCCAATCAACTTGGCACCGTTGCAGAGATTCCAGAACAGACCAGGTTTCTACAGAGTCAAAAGCTTTCTCATAGTCCACAAACGCAAGGCACAGGGGCTGGTTATACTCTTCGGTCTTCTGTATAACCTGCCGCACTGTGTGTATGTGGTCTATGGTGCCATATCCTCCTCGAAACCCAGCCTTTTCAGGGGGCTGAAACTCGTCGAGTCTACGCGCGAGACGATTTGTGATGACTCTCGAAAACAGCTTATAGACGTGACTCAAGAGTGAAATGGGTCGATAGTTCTTTAAGAGGGTCTTGTCTCCTTTTTTAAAGAACATAACGACTACACTCTTGCTCCACGCCTTTGGAGTTCTCCCCGAAAAGAGGACGGAATTAAATATACGCTGCAGCTGTACAAGCGTTGGAGTTCCACCAGCTTTTAAGAGCTCCGTTGTAATTCCATCCTCTCCGGGGGCTTTTCCATTTTTAAGCTGTTTGAGAGCCATCACAATTTCGTCCAGGCTGACCTCTGGCAGATCCTCGGTATAATGGCGGGTAAGAGTGGCTCTAGGATCCTCGGACTGGGGTTGGGAACGGGACGCTTGCAAGGTATATAGTTGGCCGTAGAAGTCTTGAACCTCCCTAAGAATCTCCGACTTAGAAGTGACGAAACTCCCGTTAGATGTGGTCAACTTCGTCAGATGGCTTCGACCCAGCTGTTGAACAAAAACTTTTGACCCCCGGTTTCGCTCGATCGCTTCTTTGATAGAGCGTGTGTTGGAGCTCCGGAGGTCACGTCTTACCATCTTAGAGATTTTTTGTTCAAAGCCCGTTGGTCTGACGAAGTGACTGCGGGGTTTTCTCGTCGCCGCTGCATTAGCTGCAGAGATTCCTCTGAAAGCTTAGACTTCTTACCGGCACCTCGCGTCTCGCAAAATTTCGTCCCCTCCTCCCTGAGGATTCCCACCACTTGGTCGAGATCCTGGTCCACGTCAACGTCAATTGTGGTTTCCAAGGCAGTGAATCGGTTCTCCAGTTTTAACTGGAACGTTTCAGAACCAACCACGGATTGGAGCATATTAGGCCGGAGCGTAGATTTCATTAGGCGGACTCGTTCAAGCTTGCAGTCGATATCTAGAGTGCCTCGGACCAGTCGGTGATCACTTCCGGTGTTGAACCTAGCGATCACTGAGACATCTCTAAATATACGCTTCTTGTCCGTCAAAATGAAATCAATCTCATTTTTGGTCATAGCGTCGGGGCTTTGCCACGTCCACTTCCGCCGGGGGTTTTTCTGAAAGAAAGAATTCATCAAAAAAAGCCCCTCTTTCTCCAGGAAGTTGACGAGCATTTGCCCCCTATGATTCCTGCTTCCAAATCCGTGTGGTCCTACTACCGATTCGCCGCTTGTCTGTACTCCCTTTTTAGCGTTGAGATCCCCCATGACAACGTTGAAGTGGGCCTTTTGGGTGGTGTACAAGGCCTTGGAAATGTCCTCGTACAATTCCTCCACTTCATCATCCGAATGTGCTGAAGTCGGTGCGTATACTTGGATGACCTTGAGGCTATACCTCTCGGTGAGTTTGATCACAAGATACGCTACCCTTGTCGACACACTGGAGATTTCTAGGACGTTGTCAGAGAGGACCTTGTGTACCAAGAAACCGACGCCGCCTTGGGATTGTTGGTCTCCCTCTCTGAAGTACATAAGATGACCGGATTCTAAGGTTACGGTATCCTCTCCCTCTCTTCGGACTTCACATAACCCCAGAATGTGCCATCTTATGTTCCTCAGCTCCTCTTCGAGTTGTGCCAGATGTTCGTCGAGCCGTAGCGTGCGTCCGTTATATGTAGCCAGAGTCAGTCGGTGTTGGCGGCCTGCCGTAGCCCGGGGATTCTTAGCACCCCCTGCCCCGCCGTTACCATGATACGATGAATAGCGGGGCGACCGGGAACTGGGGGCCGTTGTTCTGGTGTGCTTTCCATAGACAGAAATGCCCGTAATCACCTCACGTTGGGCAGGCGGGTTGGGTGATCGCAGAACGTAGCTCTCGCACCAGTGACGCTGCTGCCCGTCACTGGCCTGTGGCATTTAGCTACGTTGTCTCAAATGGTTATACCGCCATTGGTCGGTCGCCAGAGTCAAGTCTGTGCAAGTCTCATCTAGTGTAATTAAATTTACAAAAAGTATGATTTATTGGGTGTGTGAATTACGTCGAGATACCAATATTAAATGTAAATCTCGACTCAATAAACATGAACTGATTGTTAATCAAATAAGGTAATAAGGTGAGATATACTTCGACATTTTATGTAAATTTAATGTTTGCATTGGTTCAAATAGTAGTCATAGTGAAGTACCAAAGTTTTACTCGAATTAATAACTTGAAAACATGATTTAATTATTTTCTGAGTCAAACCACTTCAACAAGACATGACGCACTATTATCTAGATTATGTTCAAATAAAAGATTAATTTGATTGATTGATTAAAGAATCAATCAATCAATCAAATCTTTTATTTGCTAGAATACAGTACAAAATTATCTTATTTATTAATATGTAGGTCAGGTTAGTGTAGTCCAGTCTGCAGGCAGGCGTGCAAATATTTATAGTAAAATGTCAAATAATAATAAAATAAAAATGAATCAAATTAAATTGGTAATTAAATAATTGTCAGTTAAATTTACATTCATTCAAGCATTCACTGTTTATTTTCTTAGTTAGTCAAAAATTCAGATAGTCTTTAATATTATAAAAACAATTGTCCAACAACCATTGATGCAAATGGATTATAAATTTATTATTCTGTAACAATTTAATGCTGTCAGGTAACTTAATTATTATAAATAATTATACAAATATTAAACGCATTTTTTTTATAAATTTTACTATGACATGATGGTTAAAATAATTTCGTTACGTTTCCTAAAGAAATTAGGATGGTTTCGAACAAAAATACAAACGTCCTTAATATACATGCAGGGAAGTGGAAGGATAATGGATATTACATTTCACAAACAAAGGCTTACAACTGTCTAAAAACCAAGCTTGTCTTGTCTTCAAATCGCGAGTGAATAAGTATCTTCTGGGTAAGCACGCTCCATCATCGATCGCATCATCACTTAACATCAGGTGAGATAGTGATCAAGTGCTACCCAGTTCAGGGTAAAAATAAGCTTTAATTAAAACGCGAACACATCTTTTCTTTATTTTGTAGGCTTTATCAGAGTCCACAGAATTTCCCCACAATATTAAGCCATTACTAAGAACTTAAGACACATAGCCATGGTATGCAGCTAGAGCAGCTTCTACAGATACAGTTTGCCTTACTCTTTTTAGTGCAAAAACAAAGCGACCAAACTTTTGACAAATCGTGTCTACATGTTTTTTCCAGTTAAGGTGTTCATCTAACTAAATGCATTCCTAAGAAATTAAAAGAGTTTACCAACTCCAATTTTTGATTGTTAATGGCAATGTCAAGAGAAATTAATTTAGAATTATACGAATGAAATTGAATTGTTTTAGCTTTATTAATATTCACATTTTAATTGTTTTTATTAGTTCAATTAATTATACCAGCAAGAGCTTCGTTTATATCATGTTGACTAGAGTCTGTATTTTTCGATTTTACTATTACTGTTGTATCATTAGCAAAAAGGAAGCTTTTATGTCCAGTAACATCAGGCAGATCATTGATATATATCAAAAATAACAAAGGGCCTAAAATACTTCCCTGAGGGACTCCCTTGTTACTAAATATTATCTTTGATCTAAAATTATGTTTTGTAAAGATATTTTTGTTAATGTTGATTTTTTTTATTTTTTAACTTTTGTTATTTGAGTGCACTGTGCCCTGTTTCGTAAATAATTACTTAAACAATCTAATGCTTTAATACTTTATTTTTACCCCTTATACCATAATAATCAAGCTTATTTAAAAGTATTGAATGATCAACAAAGTCGAAAGCTTTCTTCAAGTCCAAAAATAAAGTGACTG
Organism: Cabera pusaria; assembly: GCA_954871355.1. Lineage (NCBI taxonomy): Eukaryota > Metazoa > Arthropoda > Insecta > Lepidoptera > Geometridae > Cabera > Cabera pusaria. Next base: position 12,431,938 of record OX940893.1, read on the forward strand.
CTGAATTGCCACTATTTATATTCTTTGTTACACTTGTAAATCGAGACATGCTAGTGCAGTCGAACTACCCTAACGAAAGCCGAACTGTTCATTTTTAAATATGTTATGTTTAGTAAGAAAGTTACTTAGTGTATTTAGCATAGCTTTTTTTAGTATCTTGGATATAATTGGGACTATAGTGATTGGTCGGTAATTATTCGGATCCAATTTATCACCCTTTTTAAAGAGCGGTCAAAATGTGATATTCATTTTTTGTACCTATAAATGTACTTATAGTAATTTTCATAGAATTAAAACAAGTAAAACATGTAAATAACAAATAAAATATAGTGTGATATACAATAATATTTATAAAATGTAACAATAATATTTAGGTATTATGTTTCTTTAAGTGTTAGGTACTGGGAATGATCCGCTGGTTCCCAATTTTTATGAAAATTTAGTTTACCTGTCATCTTTAGAATCCGGATGTAAATAAATCTTTGAGGCAAAAGCTCTGGTGGCGTGGATGGGCTCACCTCGAGCCCAAGCCGCGAGCCGCGGACGCGCGCGATGCAATTACCCGTCTGTCTGTCAGTAGCCTCCGGGGCATTCCTCCGCTCGAGCTAATTAGCCCACGATGAGCCTTTGTCTAACAGACCATCTCGGCTCACCTTGCCCAGTTTTTACGACGCGACCTCTACAAAAGGACAGGCCCATTTTGCCTTTTTAGCGCAAAACGATCCCGTGATTTGTGACCTATAAAACACTGAGGAAGATTGATGTTTATATCTTTTCACGAATTGAGTTCTTTGTTTTGTTTGGACTTTCAGATCGCACTGATGGTTTTGGCATTTTTAGGACTGTACTCGTTCGATTAACAAAGATAATCGATACTTTGACTGGGATCTACTTATGTCTAGTATCTGCTCTAATATTTAAACATTCATGACAGATGGATGTCCAGAAACTTTTAACTCGTTAAGGACGGCAGCGAAGTCCGAGACCCGAGTCCACCAGATGTAGAGAGCGGCGGCGCGCCACAAACTGGCTGCGAGCAAACACCCCGGTCTTGTTTGGAAGTTACCGATTCGTTTGTTTACCGAGCGCCGAGCACCTCGCTCCCAACATCTTCGAACACTGTTACGTAAACATGTCGGACACATAGTGCACAAACATTGCCTGCACTGATCGCTAAAAACAATATTTGTCCGACTACCGCCGGGCTACTTCACGGTATGTACTACTCGTACCTCGATAACTGTCGTACCGGAATAATCACTTAAAATGTTTAGACATTCCGACCCACCCCAGCGAAATCATCGCGATTATGCAAATATAGACATCTCGTGGAAAATTATCACCGGTGGCGGTAGGTACTGCGCAAAATGCTTGTAAACAATATTTTGCTGGGTGTTTCCCTCGACATATGCAGTTAAATATATTACCTAGATCTGACTAGATTACGAGTATATCGTCTATATAACTACATAGAGAGCGGCGGACGATGCGGAACAAAGACCTAGCTAAACTGGAGACTGCTCGCTACAATGTTTCGCTCGAGTGCGAGATCGCATTTCACATCAACGCTGAAAGCCCATATCGCATCTGGGTTTTATCGTCGGCAGTTACCGGCAGCTGCGTAATTGTTTCTGGTTTAGTGTAGGTAAAAACGAGGACGTGTTGATGGTGGTCATATGTGAAGTTTATTCTATGGCCGAGGTACGGACTGGTTTATAAATATAGCCTGCGGCGGAGGCAGGTGCGGCGGCCGAGGCAGACGCGCGGTCGCCGCGAATCTGTTCTCTGCCGGCTCCGGCCGCGGTGCCGCGGCGGTGCGACGGACGGTGCGGCGCGCCGTTCCCGGCCATCTCGGCTGACTTGCGAAGCCGTGTATGTACTCGTCATTACTCGTTCTGAGCTCAAGCCTTTTAAAGTTAGCCTGAGGTTTTATGCCAACGGTTAATTCCGAGAAAATTACACATACTTAAAATACGACACGTCGAAATCTAATTTAAGTGCGACTACGCTATTTCTGACTAATAGGTTGGTAAATGTTTTTCCAATGTAGTTTGTATTCCAAACGACGGTCAAGATACCTTTTTAGATACTCGTCAAAACGTAAATATAATTTGACGCAAGTGCTCGGTCTAGTTAGCTTTTTCCTTCACAAATGTTGTCATTGATAAGAAAAAGAACTAATACTGATTTCGGCAATGGCTTTCTGATTACATTCACACAAAATAAATGAACAGTCAAAAATATTATTATATCATTGCAATATCAAAAGTTGATCACCTTCTTGACTGGCCTACTTGAATAGTTTAGATGCGGAAACATCAAAGATTTGAAGTGAGTACGGACAGCTGTACCAGTACTAAACAACTTTCGTCAAGGATAGAGCATAATTGCTAGTGATTAACAAGCGATATCGAAGTCAAAGTTTCGATGCACGTTAAGAAGTTGTGGAGAAGGTTATCGCAGTACCTCACACGTGGTAGGAGCATATTATATCGATGTTCCGCCTTACTTGCTACTAAAAGAAGAAAATCTGCCGCCATAACCTTACGGTCTTCCGGCAACATATAGCACTTAAGAGTCAGAGTATTCTAAGCTTAGCGTGTTCACCATCTTCGATTACGTCATCTCTCACACACTACATCACTTTAAGATAGTGAGTGAGCATATAAGATAAAAAAAAGTAAATCCTAACGCTTTGGATGGATTGGATGAACTGAGGGGTCGAGCTTAGTGCGCCGAGATCGATGCTCTGACACAACATATCTCCGGTTTCAGTATCGCTTGGAAACAGGAAAACAGGGACAGATATAAATGGAATCCCGATCGCAATCATTGCCTGAACTGACGCTCGAGGCTTATAAATACCTTCCAACTTGTATGTACATATCTGGAATACTCGTTTCTTCACTGAAGAAATGACAACCTCGAGAATATGTTGTGGACATTAAGGTTTCTACGTGGGCTGAATGGGAATTTCGAGTGTGATATTGATACACAGCGCTGCAAAAAATATCGCGAGCTGGTTCCAACAGTGGATTAACTCTTTGAAATCTTTACAAATGGATCTTTTTATATTCGATCTTTTATTCAGTGAATTCGGTTTGTATTTCTGCGAAAACGTTCATGGCTTCATCTATAAATTCGCCTACGCAGCATATATCGAGCACTACTTGTAAACATTATGTGGGCATGATAAAAATCGCATCAATTTTATCATCATCATCAACATCACCATCAGCCTATCTGTGTCCACTGCTGGACATAGGCCTCACATATGGCACACCACTGAGTTCGATCTTCGGCTCTTTGTTTATCAAATCATCAAAATTTAGCTTACATAAAATATTGACAATTTAGGAATTATTGGAATAGTATTTTGAAACGCTGTGCAGAACATCTGTAGATGATTTAAAGATAGTACTATTAAATCGATAGGTCGCTAACGTAAGCATGGAATATTGCAAAATATGTGATGTTAGTTGTTTGAAAAGAGGTGAAGTGATGTTTTAGTGAGTATCGTCGGATGGCAATGATAGGCGGCTGGTAGACGATAGGGCGCCGCGCTGTGACGCCGCGCCGCCTGAACGTGTCGCGTTACATGCTACATACGGCTACCAGCGACACCTAGCTAATGTTCGCGTAGCTTTACACCGTTAAACTTATAACACCGTTCAGATGCTTGTACCTTTTATAAACCACTAGCTGTGCCCGCGACTTCGTCCGCGTGAAATAGTGTCTTTGGGTAGCATTTTTAAATATTTAGGCTAATTATTTTACAAATAAGACACATGCATAACCCACCTACACCGCACCGTAACCACGCCGCGCCCCCTCTCCTCTCTCTTCCCCCTACTTCCCCCACCCCTCCCCCTAGCTCTTCCCCCCACTCCCCTTACCTCACTTCCCTCTTCCCTCACTTCCCTCTCCCCTCCCCTTTCCCCCACTCCCTCCTCCCCTCCCCTTTCCCTCTTCTCCCACTCCTCTCCCCCTTTCCCTTCCCCTCACTTTCCACCCTTTGAATGTCAAATGTATTTATATCAAATTAACAGCCTAAAAAATAAGTTTCAAGATTCTAGCTCCTAAAATGACGATACTTCCATACAACTTTTCTTCCCCCCTTTTAACCCCTTACAACCCTTTTTTCGCATTAAAAAGTAACCTATGTCCGTTCTCAAGCTCTAGACTATCTGTGTACCAAATTTCATTTAAATGGTTTTGGCGTGAAAGTGACACAGACAGACAGACATACAGAGTTATTTTCGCATTTATAATATTAGTTAGGATTAGGATAGTTAGGATAATTATCCACATCATCATTATCAGCCAATATCAATCCACTGTAGGACATAGGCCTCTCCCAAGACTAACCCTAATATAAGTATGTATCAATTTATATTTAAATTTTAATAAAAATCTTGGTTAAAAAGTTTTGAAACAAGGAGTTTATGATTTCAAAGCATATATGTTTGCAAAAATGTATGATATTAGGTTTACTCAAAGTTAAGTTGCAACTCAGCAACGGATTATTAAATCTGGCTGCATTATTATATGGCAGGTTCAATTTTTCAAACAGCTTTAAAAAAAAATCTTTTTTTGCTTTTTATAAACCTGTTTCATGAAAGTAAAGAAAATATTTGAAACATTCATGAATTATCATTTGTATTAAGTTTTTAGGTACTGAGACTAATTTTCTGTGCATATATTTATAATGCACATTCTCACGTTGACACATGACTCACGTTACCTAAGTTTTCTCTATGTTGGCTTCAGTAACTAACTCGCTTTGATTTTACAGCTGCAAACACGGTGTCACTTTTGCTTGCGAAGATATTTTATAAGTTCTCCATTCTATCCGTCCGTGTGTCGTCTCAATATGTTACCGTAAACGTACCCACCTGCACACCGATACTTGTGTCATTTACAACTTTAAAATAATAAAACTGGTTCCGATTGTGATCTATACGATGGTGGATCCACGATTAATGTCCTCAGAACCGCACCTGGCACACCCCGCTCAGGACACCCGATACCGAGTAACTTGAACCCGCATTAAAAAACCATTCCATATTCATAAAACAATGACATTAACCCAACTGGACGAACATTTTCAACTGACATAATCAACTCTAAAACTTGATTTACGCCACCTGTATTATACTGTATAGGTTACCGGTCAAAATAATATTAGATACCGCTGTCTTAGATTACTATCCATTTGAGGTAACACCGAGGATTTAATTATTATCGTATTACGAGATGACGCCATCGTTAAATTTCAAAAAAGACTGAAATTATCAATTTTTTCCGCGTTCGCTTTGTTCAGCGATGTTTGCAGTACGAAGGGTCGTTAACAGAAAGGATTGCTTATTGAAGCGAAATGGGATGTTTTCCATATTCATTCATTGTCAGTTGGTTTTCCACACACGTCTCAGTCAATATGAGACATGTGTTATTTTTTTAAACAAAGAGAATGCGCGGTTCGTTGACCTGCCCTTATTTGGGAAGTCAGTGAGACATCACGAGGTAGGCACACCCTGGTCCATGTGTGAGTTTTGTTGATGTTGTGACTGAATGCTCACAATTTCCACGTTACTCATGTAAATGCGCCTCTTCAAGGTAATTAATTAACTTATTCTAAACATGCTTGGCTCTGCCGTATTTATTGATTTTATTGACGTTAGCGATAAAATATATCATTCGATCCGAGCGGCAAACACGTTGCATATGGACGTAGACAATCCAAACCGCATGTTTTAGAAAAATACTCAATTTTTCAATATAATCTTTTCATCTGACCGTTGATATTTTAAGCAATTTGGCGAAATATTAAGTGCTCATAAAATAAAATAAAACAGAAGAGCGATCTATTTCATCTAATGGGTAGGTAGAGTAAGTAACCTGAGACGAAACAATTTTATCACAGCGGGCGATACCGACACCAAGTCTCAATTTTCTTAATTAATATTCAAGATGTTAGTTTTAAGCGATCTGAAACGATTCGCCAATGGGCACGGTACGTAATCGTTATTTCTGGAATGATAATTTAAAGGCGTACGTGTATTGGCGAAGTTGAGGTAAGCCCGGCCAGGTGTGTACGGCGACCTGTTAGCTCAGTATCACGTTACACTAGGTTTCACATTAGGAAATTTATACGACGTCTCATATGACTACCGACTGTTAATTATAATTATTGTTTTATTGACGAGATAAATTATTGTAGTTATTAATCGGTTCCGAGAATCGACTGCAAAACAAAGTGATTCATACGCGTTTATTTCACCGTCGCGGGCGCAGATGCGCGCCCGCGCCGCGGGGAGCGTTGATTAAATTAAGTGACATTTCATTTTAATTCATCGACATAAATCTCTGATATTACGAGGGCTATTATCTTTGGTCTGTGCCGCAGGTGCCCGCTAGCTCCGAGCCAAAGGTCTCGCCTCGATAAACGCGACTGACACAATGTCTACCATATCTGCCACGCTGATAACATTAGTACTTAATACATACGACACTTTCTGAACGTGTATTTATATGAAACTGTTATTTAGTTTACTTTCGCGGGTATTCAATACGTAAACAACTGTGACGTCTTTGCAATACTATTAACAAATTTGAAATATACTTAGGACCACTTTCAGCGGTTCCTAATTGCCATATAAGGAACGTTTCTGACAGATTTTTGACAACTTTCATATAACGTTATGTGTCACATAACTATATGAAACTTTATCAGGAACCGGTGAAATTGGGCCTTAATGTGATGAATGTATATATACCTCATAGATAAAAAAGATTTTCTTTAAATGAAGATAACATGGATAATAGATTCAAGTCCATAGATTTGGCAGCTAATAAATTTCTTAGCCATCAGATTTTCTGTTATAGGTAACTTATTATCTGAACAGACATTAAAAGTACGGCCACACCGCGGCGTCCTGCGTGCGCGATCCAGGCGGTGATCAGATAGCGCAGTAGTATTTGTACTGACTGGTTCACACCAATCGCGATCTACGGCGATCAGAAAACCATTGAAAATCAGATCGTGAACGCGCACGCGAACGCAGGACGCCGCGGTGTGGTCGTACCTTTACAGCCTTTTGTTCTTCTCCGACTAAAGATTTTATGAGAACATTACCCATGCAGATATTTGCTTTTTAACGATTTACCTTTGACTTTAGGATTTTTGCTCATTTTGAGCCTTTACTACTTTGGCATGAATTTAAATCTGCGTTTAAAACCAAGCCCAGTTTGCATACACATTCGCGTAGGTTACGTAGAGGTTTGTTCGCTTGCCTGCGACTGAACGCACCCAGCCGCCGTCACTTTACCGCGTCCACTTCATATATTCCCTATTATATTGTTTGTCAACGTACATTTGCATAAGCGAAGGAAATATTACGAAGCAGATACGAAGTGCGGGGCTCCTTCGTGCGTTTCCATTTTGCAATACAATCAAGCCCCGATACCTAGCCACACCTTATATACGTAAGTATTTACGACTGCATAGTAAATCAACACATTTATGTGTGTACTTTACACATTGCAAATTAGGTACGCCGTTAATCGTGTGATTAAATTAAACATTATAATGTTTGTACAATACGAATCATTTATAACGTAGTGTGTCATAAATCTATCAATGCTAATGTTGTATCTTGTTTCTTGTAGGTCTAGGAGTTAAGTGCACGTTGTACACAAGTGACATTTCAATGTAATAAGAAATTAAGACTGATATTAATTTCGAACCTTTAATCTCAGAAGTAAACTTAGAGGAACCTAATTATATCAAATCAGTGACGCCGAGAGAAATTCTATATAAGAAATCAAATTATTATACTATTATAATAATTATACTATTATAAGCCCAAGAAAATCCCCTGGATACGATCCGATATCGGGAGAAATACTTCAAAACTTACCAAAAAAGGGTTTGGTAAAATTAACTACAATAATAAATGCCTCATTAAGATTAAAATTTGTACCAGATTTGTGGAAAGTTGCAGAAGTAATAATGATAAGAAAGCCAGGCAAGGCACCAAATTTACCATCATCCTACAAGCCAATATCTCTTTTGCCGATTATGTCCAAACTATTTGAAAAGCTGTTACTCAAAAGGTTAAAACCAATCATAGATAGATCTAACCTCATTCCTGAGTGCCAGTTTGGATTTAGAGAAAAACATTCGACAATTGATCAAGTCCACCGAATGACTAACATCATTAAAAAAAATTTGGTAGAAAAGAAAGTATGCTCAACTGTATTTCTTGACGTGGCACAAGCTTTTGACAAGATCTGGCTCCAAGGTCTTGTGCATAAGCTTAAAAAGTTCTTACCGAAGCCGTACTCGGAAATCTTGGAATCTTACATTTCAAACAGAATGTTTAGAATAAGACAAGAAGACGCTCACTCAGAATTAAAGCAAATCAAAGCTGGGGTTCCGCAAGAAAGTGTACTAGGTCCGGTCCTGTACCTAATCTACACCTGCGATATTCCCACATTAGATAATAACACAATAGCGACCTTCGCAGATGATACAGCTATCATGGCCGTAGGCAGCACTCACGAAGAAGCAGCTGCTAAAGTCCAAAAAGCTATCAATACGTTTTATAACTGAACAACAGAATGGAGGATCAAGCTAAACGAATCTAAATCCATCCACATCAACTTTACCAACAAAAATGAAAAGTATTTTGAAGTCTTTCTCAATGGTAATAAAATACCATATGAGAACACAGCCAAATATCTCGGCATGACGCTTGATACGAAATTACGTTGGAAAGCCCATGTGAAGAAAAAAAGAGATGAACTAGACCTCCGCTATAAAAACATGTATTAGTTGCTTGGAAAACAATCCAAGCTATCAATACAAAAAAAAAATCCCATATACAAACAAGTCCTTATGCCCGTCTGGACTTATGGTGCGCAGCTATGGGGCTGCACCAAACAAAGCAACGTTGCCATCATTCAGAGATTCCAAAACAAAGTACTGAGGGGGATCGTTGGAGCACCCTAGTATATACGCAATGATGACCTCCATCGGGACCTTCACATTGAGGTATTCGCCAGCACCATCAAAAAATGCGCAGAAGCTCACGAATAAAGGCTTCACAATCATGTGAACGTCGAGGCAATACAACTCCTCAAACTCACAGATATAGAGAGAAGACTCAAAAGAATTAAACCGTTCGAATTAGTGTAGTGATAGTGAACTTTAGTGGCATATAGTGTATGTACTAGGTATAAAGAACACGATACCAATGTGTCTTCACCTTAATATTAGAGACAGTAAGAAAACTGCTGATGGGCACATTCTTTGTTTATGTCAATGTAGAAGTTTATGTTAGATTTAAATTACTTATTAGCCTACCTAGGCTAGATTGTAGTATAATTAGGCAATATAATACTTGTATTGTGTATCCTAATATTGAAAAAATAAATAAAAAAATAAGACAACTGACTTTTTTTGAGCAAGCATGCTCCATTCTCGACCGTGTCGTCACTTGCCATCAGGTGAGATAGCAGAAAAACGCTTACGCAGTCTGCAATTAAAAAAAAAAAACAAATCAACTCAGACTGTTCAGAACTTTTATTGAAGTAAGGCTCTAGCGTTAGGACCTTGAAAATAGAAAAACTTTTTTCAAAATAAAACTCTTTTGAAAAAAATTCTCTTTCTCTTAAAAATTAAATTGTACTGTACTTAGTCCCTCAATAACGCAAATAAAAAGGTTAATAAAGATTGTGTGCTCATTTATATATAACGGATTAATATAATATATAACATATAATATATAATTGTACCCGCCGCTTCCTGTTTTCAAAAGTTATATGTGATGTGCTACTAATAGATAACATCCTCTGCGTGTTTGATTCCACTACTGGGTATAGGCCTCTTTCAAATGATAAGCACCTACCATTTGTCATGGTACAGTGCCTTGCTTTTCTACATAAAGTTACAATGTATTTTACAATCGATGTCGGAGTCTTTTTTGGCAAAATAAACACTTCACCTCCTAGAATATGTTTATCTCCCTTGTTGTAAAATGGCAGCCATTATGTTTTGTAACCGACTTCACAAAAAAGGAAGAGGTTTTCAATTCAACAGTTTTTTTTTGTTTGTCAGCTCTGAACTCCGTCAAATCATACATACATACATACCATATATACAATCACGCCTTTTTCCCGTTGGGGTAGGCAGACACTACTTCTTTCCACATGCTACGATCCTGATATACCTCCTTTTATTCTTCCACTTTCATGAGCGCCTTCATACATGCTCGCCTTCATACAAATCCCGATTTGAATTTTTTTTTGTTTGAGAGATTATGCCTTCCTTTTGGTCTCATTCAAATTTTATCGAGATCTGCAATATAAGCAAATTTGTATACATTGATGACATGCTTATAACTGGCTACTGGCTACATTGACTATCGCGGCATGTGAAGTCGTTTTTTTTCGTTTTGTAAACGGTCTTAAATTATTTGCCACCAATTCTCGAGTAGTTGATGTACTGACACAATGAAAAGATCCTATGGACAGAAAAAAAGGTCGCATTCGATGCTATGGTTATATGATGTACTAGAATTTCCCCGCGGCTTCGCCCGCGTTAATGACTTCTTTTATTTACTTAAAACTTTTTTTTTGTAAAATCCTTTCTATCATAAAAGACATCAAAGAAGTAGAAGCCAAATCGGTTCAAACATTGAACCCCAGTTTCATCCACTAAAAGAGTTAATTTTGGAAAATCTTCTCTTAGCGGATACCTACGTCAAAATAACTATCTGCATGCCAGATTTCAGTGCAATCCGAAACAATACTGATTTCAGACTTAGTTACCCCACTTCACCTTTTTAGGGGTGGCATTTCAAAAAGCCTGAAACACGTATTTACTTATTTATTTACTGAAGTACTTGTACGAATTTTCGAATAGAAAAGAAAATCTTATCTTCTTTCTCCATACAAACTTTGAAACCCCGTTTCATCCCTTTAAAGAGTGAATTTTGAAAAACCTTTCTTAGGGGATACCTACGTCAAAATAACTATCTGCATGCCAAATTTCAGCGCAATCCGAAACAATATTGGTTTCAGATTTTGTTACCCCACTTCACCCTTTTAGGGGTGGCATTTCGAAAAAGTCTGAAACACGTATTTACTTATTTATTTACTGAAGCACTTGTGTGAAGTTTCGAATAGAAAAAACTATCTAATCTGGTTCCTTCTTACAAACTTTGAACTCCTGTTTCATCCCCTTAAGAGGTGAATTTTAGAAAATAATTTCTCAGAGGGAACTAACGTCGTAATAACTATCTGCATGCCGAATTTCAGCGCAATCCGAAACAATACCGATTTTCAGACTTTGTTACTCTATTTCACCCACTTAGGGGTGGAATTTCAAAAAAGCCTGGAACACGTATTTACTTATTTATTTATTGAAGCACTTGTGTGAAGTTTCGAAAAGAAAATACTTTTTAATCTTGTTTCTCCATACAAACTGAACCCCGATTTCATCCCCTAAAGGGGTGAATTTTGAAAAATTCTTTCTTAGTACACCTTTACGTACTAAGACAAATATACCCTCCAAATTTCAAGTTTCTACGACCAGCGGTTTAGGCTGTGCGTTGTCTGTCAGTCAGTCAGTCAGTATGTCAGGACAAATATTCTTATAGTATTAGATTTATATGTCTATGGATAGGAAAGGCATGGATTAGAGAAATGCACAGCTAGCGACCGGGATTAGCGTGTAGTTGCGGCTTCGCACGCGCAGTACAGTAGCCGACCTTGCGGGCGCGGGCGCGTTCGGTGTCGGGTTGCGCCCGCATAGCTGCCGGTCGCCGCGCGTGCGAGGCAGCCCCGAGACGGAATGCCCCCATCATCCGATAGCTGGACAACACTCGATCTACGCCCGATGACATTGCTCGCATGCCTTCGAATCAGTCGCTGTGACACGTGAAACGCCAGTTGATTTCGTTTCTCGCGGAATTATACCCGCCCTCCCAGAGTTGAACCAGGATCCGTCTCGGTTTCACACAAATCTCATGATGTTCTCTTCTCATAATGACTTCTTTAAGTTTAATCTTTCACTCAAGCAGAATACATTATGTAACTAGCAGCTCCCTGAGGCTTTGACTGCAGTGAAATGTACGCTAGTTGTGTCGTTTTTCACCTTATTATCTTTCACCTGGCTATTTTTAGGTATGCATAATTTCATCCAAATCGGTCGATCTATTTGGCCGTTTAAATTTCCGTGAAATCTTCATGAAACTATTTAGGTCTAGATAAAGTTTTTTTTTACTTGTTTGAAGGTAATCTTACAGAACAGAAATGTACAATGCTGAAGTTTATTGTCGTCAATTTAGAATAAGTATGGGTATCGGTACTTTAGAAAAAAGTATTGATGCCATCCTTATAATAATCAGACCCGAAAATTATTTCGATACTTACATCAATAATTTAATATAATGGCTTTAGGCTCTTAGGGATATTATCTAGAAAATCGACATCATCATCAATATTTTTTATAATATTTTGTGAAGGAAATTGGCTTGAACTGGGGAAGAATTATTTGGAAGTACCTAAATGGGGGAGGCCTTGCCCAGCATAGGTTGAATATATGAATATATTTGGATATTGTGTTTTAAGCGTTTGAACATTGCATTATCTTACCTGTTGGTAAGTGACGATGTGGTCGGTCGAGAATGGTAGTCATAGCCATTCAGTTCTCCCCTTTTGTCCGCAGATCTTCTAGGTTTGCCATTTTTAGGGTTCCGTAGCCGAATGGCAAAAAACGGAACCCTTATAGATTCGTCATGTCTGTCTGTCTGTCTGTGTGTACGTCCGTATGTCACAGCCATTTTATTCCGAAACTGTTAAGACTACAGAATTGAAACTTGGTAGATAGATTCTGTGAACCGCTTTCCAATTTTTATACAAAAATCATCCCATACATGGAACTGAAACAAAAAAAAATTCTTCAAACCTACACGTGTGAATGTTTATGAATAGGTCTTTAAAAATTACATTGAGGTTCCTAAAATCTTTTTTGATGAAAGTCAATCATTTGAAAGATAGGCGCGTCTAAAGTGGTAAAATGTGTGTCCCCCCCCTAACTTTGAAAGTCTGAGAGTGAAAAATCTAAAAAATATATATGCTGTAGATCTCAATTAAAACTAACAACGAAAATTAGTTTGAACGAGATACAGTCAGCAGTTTTTGAGATATAGCGTGCGCAAAGATAACATTGTTTTTCATACAAACACTATGAAAAACAAATTTATTTTTTTAATTGCGAAAAATCATAGTTATAGAATACTTTACTGTGTTATGGAACCCTACGAGTGCGAGTCCGACTTGCACTTGGCCAGTTTATTATTTAAACAATATTATGCAGCTGACAGACGGACAATCAGTTCCATTGGAATCAACGTCAACGATTGTCAACGATTGGATGACAGCCCAGTGGTTCATTACTTTTGTTTTTTTTTTAAATTCAAAGCGTTAAATTGTGCTTTTGCTATGTTTACTTGATGATTATGATTTATTTTATAATTTTGAAGTGTATATGTGCGTATATTATTTGATTTTATTTTGATAGGATTAGAACTGGCTCTCAAGGACAGCTGTCGGAACACAAGTGTTTTGCGACAGATTTAATATTGACTCCTTCCCGTTCACATCGTTATGTTACTTTTACGATCCTCGACCTTTAGGCGCAAACCCTTGACACACTACGAAGGCTTACGACAATGAAGTAAAATTCCACTAGCATTGCTTTTCTTCATGATCCTAAAACGAAATTCACGAACATTATCGCAAACAATCAAACGCTTAAGTGCAGCTTACAAACTGCTTTAAATTAGTTTAAAGTAGGTACCATAGTTATTGGAGCTGCTAAAAGTAGCGGCTGTTATTTACTAGGATGATGGATTATAACATCATCCTAGGTTATTTATGTTAGACATGCTCAAATCATGTTCGGCAGCGGATTGAACTCGGAACCAGGTTCGCGGAACTAGATAGTTCCACGGTTTGAGTATAGACATGCCGGAGTATAGTGTACACAGGGCTCTAGTTCCAGGAATAATATATATGAACCGATTTACCAGGACTCCGATCGTTATACAATACTAAATGCACATTTTGGGACATACTAATTTACCGCGCGCAGCGCTCCATTCCTTTCTCTCCCTGGCAGAACTAGGTCGAACCAGGTTCGCGGAACTAGGTAGTTCCATACTCTAAGTTCCGATCCCGAGCGGCTGCACCGCGCGCCGCGCTCCATTTCTTTCTCGCCCTGCCGGAACTACGTCGAACCAGGTTCGTGGAACTAGGTAGTTCCACACTCACAGTTCCGGAGCGGCGCGCCGCGCTCAGCGCGGTGCGGCTGCGCGGCGCGCGCATCGCTCCGTTTCTTTCATTCCCGTCTCCATCTCTATCTTGCATCTCCGTCTCCGGAACTAGTTGAACCTGTTTTAGCGGACCTATCGGACCGAACTGCCATAGTTCCGATAGAGGACATAGTTCCTGGAACTATTTAGTTCCGGAACTACACATGCCTAATTTATGTACTGAGCGCTATTAATAACGTCACTGATTATATAATAACTGCTCCAAATTATGTACTCGTACTACACCGTTCACGTTCCTAGATAACGGAAACAGGCCTGCATTGAGATTAATAGCTTTACTCCAGAATATTAAGCTTTTTAATTTATTATATTTTTTACATCGTATAGGCTAGCGTTTGACTACTATCTCACTTTTTGGTAAGTGATGAGACGGTCGAGGGTGGTAGCACGCTAAGCCTACAATGGGAGCTTTCAAGGAAAGCACAGGAAGGATCACATCAGATGTTTTGGCGACAGATTTTTCCACTTGAGGGTGGTAGCTCGCCAGGTGGACACTAGACAGTGTCCTACCACTCACTGAATTTAAGTTATGTTAATACCACCCATCCGTTATATTTTAGATGCTAGTCAACAAGATATTGAGAAATATAAAAGTATTGGTTATATTTTAAACCTTCCGTCTGATTTATTCTTAGGCTGAGTTGCACCATCTTACTTTAACCGTAACTATAACTATTAACCGTTGTTTTTGTATGGATTATGACAGATTTTTTACGTTTGTTATAGTTAAAGTAAGATGGTGCAACTCAGCCTTAATGTTTTTATACTGGATAGACAAGCACTTTATCACTACCTCACATAATGAGAGCGTCGTGTAAAGGATAGATAGTTCGTCTTCTAAGCGAGAGGCCGCAGGTTACAATCCTAGCACAGGTGCGTCCACGGGTGGTAGGATTATATTGCATTATATTGATGTTTCGCCTGACTTACTTACTACTAAAGAGTAGTTTATCATAATCAAGAAGAAAATCTGCCGCCATAACCTTACGGTGTACCGGTAGCACACAGCCCTTGAAAGTCCGAGTATTGAAAGCCTAGCGTGTTCACCATCTTCAAGAACATCATGGCTTACCAACCAGGCGACATAGTGGTCAAACGCTAGCCTATTATAAGACATTCTTTAACACACTTGCTCATAAAGTGGCTCTTATTTCACTGCAATTAGGCACATAATGACACCTGTTATCAAACTGTGACGTTTTCATTGCTATTATTCACAAGTGAGTTATAGATATTTTTTTAATTTTATTGGTTGTTGCTTTGTTTAAAAAAAGTTTCGGTACAAAAAAGATGGTGTTCAATAGTACAAATAAATTAATATATACCTACCTATTGCTTGCTCATTGCATGCAACTTCTTATTTAAATAGGTATTTTAACTTTGACGTGTTTAATAAACAAAACTTTCACTCAAATATAACTTTTGTTTTCTTTGTAAAAACTATAAATTCCCCATTCTGTACGTGGCTAAAAGCCTAAAACGCTATCCGCGACAAACAAAAAAAAGAAACATCATTCTGTGTAGTCTATCGTCGCCATTGTTAGATGCGCGCACATAGGAAAACTAACGAATTTGTCCCGCCATTGCGAAAAAATGTCAAAACTCGTTTTCACTGATGAAATTCTAGTTATTTATTAAGTGAAATGTCTACAAATACTAGTTATGAAGAAAATTATTTATGTTGTACACCGCCCGATATAAGATGTGCCCTTTGAATGTTATGGAAAGTTTATTACCTGAAAACTCCAAGGTAAAATATCTATTGTCTACTATATAAAATGATTTTTTAGTATTATTTTCTTCACAAGTGTGTTAAAAAACGTCGTATGATACACGTGTGTATTGATGATTACCATCCTCGGCTCTCTTAAGACGCCTCAGCGGTAATCACCAACATAACACACTTGTACCATAATGTACTATTATTTTATAGGTTGCTTGAAAAATATAACATTTTCTTTTGTTGAAAGATTTATAGACAAAAATATCAAATAAAATCTATTATAACAAAGATTCCTTGCAAGAAACGGATGCTTTCAGTAGGGCTTTCATCACAATTTAAATCGTAGTCATTTAAACTTGCACCTAGCTGATCTTAATTTCTATTTATTTGTGGTTTTGTAGCTCCGCTTATAAAATAATTCTAATTAATAATTCTAATTCTAATCTTCATAATTCTAATTTATATTTAATCTTCTACATTAATATATGTTTTGTATTTTTTTTTCACATTCCAATTGGCTTTCTCGAACAGTTCATGATA
Organism: Cabera pusaria; assembly: GCA_954871355.1. NCBI lineage: Eukaryota > Metazoa > Arthropoda > Insecta > Lepidoptera > Geometridae > Cabera > Cabera pusaria. Next base: position 12,448,603 of record OX940893.1, read on the forward strand.
TCGTGCTACTTCGGACTGACTCTAGTCTCTACGAATGCTGTACTTCATAGTTCGAATCTATTTTTAGCCCAGATTCTTGGTCTAGCTAACCGCAAGCGATAAATAATGTAAATAGAGTATTTTGCATTGACACACTGACTGAACTAGAATCTAAGTGGATGCCTTGTGTTACATGGTGTACCTACTCGAGATGTTGTAAAGAATTGGTAGGTGTTGAATTCCATTTCAGAATATGCATGTAAGTCATCTTTGAGCCTCAGACCAAATAAGATGTCTTCTTAAATAAGAAGACTTCTTATTTGGTTTGAGCTTTGAGCTTATGATTTCCATTCAACCTAAGTATGCATGGAGCTATATAGATACACTTTTATGTACACACCTGCATGAATCACTTAGGTGGGTACTTATGTTATAAACCATTCGTAATCTTAGAAATGCATGAGATAATTTAATGCCCGTAATAAATTAAGTCATCAATATCGTGACCGGTTGGAGGAGGGTGACAACTCGCCTCCGATATTACCTGCGTACTTACCTGACGGAATCGACAGCGTCTAAGTTCAGATAAGTTCGTTTAAGACCCCACTAACTGTGGAGGATCGATCGATCATTAGGCTTTGTTTTTTTTGGCGGTGACAGGACCCGGCGGAGGTTGTGGATGTGATATCTATGCCCAGCATCGGGCCATTCGTCATGCTGTCACGGCGACAGTGCGCCTGAGACAATCAAAGTGACCGCTTGATAACACTGATGGCTACGGATTCTACGGTTTCCCACACCTTGGGAACTTTTTGGTAGCTCATATTTTCGCTTAGCATATCTAAATCTAGATATTTGTTTTTAGCGTATCAGATGTGAATCATTACCAAAAAATTGGTAAAAATAAATGGCCAATGCTCTATAGCAAGTTCTTGAATCCTCTTTTGTAATGTCCTCGTCCATTTATCGCTATTCAAAGTTCGTCATTCAAATAATTCTGGACGCGCAATCATTTGATCTAAGTATAGTGCAACATTAAAATAGGTTTCCTCGTGAATACAATCCAATATACGTTTGTAAACGTACTTTACAACTTATGGAAATCTGTTAACTCTAAGATTGATGTAACGCATAATTATGCATATTTCGTCATTTAATGATCGTAATTCAAACACATTTGTATAAAGTGACACTGGAATATTTGCAGAAATAATAACTTACCGAGAGAAGCCGTCGAAGACCAGTATCCACTGCTTTACCACGTAAATATTCAACGACTGTAGCTCTACATTACGAAAAGATTTACTTGTAGTTCTTATTTTTATGATCACAAGGTTGTTTATGGCTTGTAGATAAACTTCCACGGTGGAAAAGTAGTTTTTGTTTGCGTACGTGAGATTATTGAAGGCAAGTTTTGCATACCTCAGGCCATGATCATAAAATACAATACATTACGAGCAAACCAACTGCTCCCGTATTACGTGATACTCGATTTAAAAAGAATATCAATGAATATCAATTACTTTTGCACATATTCGTGTTAATTAGCCTGCTGATTAAGCTCTTACATCACAGTTTTTGTCAAAAGTTGATCGAAGTGTTCGAAATTACAATAACACAACAGAGATTATGTCAAACATTATTGAAAAATATTATACCTATATACACACCTGCGTGTATACATACTGCGTCTAGTTATTACCTGTAATATTGTAATATATACATACAAGTTTCAAAAAGTATGGTTACCTAATAATAACGAAATGTTACATTAATTACAAGGTAATCATCGAACTATTCACCTCCTATAGGTATATTTTTGTTATGTAATATGGTAGTAATTATATTAAAAGTAAGTTATATGAATACGAAGGCTTCAATTACCTTGGGCTCCGCGAATCGCAACAACATAAAATAACCGAACCCACGTTTCTAAATTATGTTAATGTCAACAGCCGGTTAATGTAAAATTCTATATATTAAAGTTACCGTTCAATGTAGGTAACCGCACGCATAATCCTGTCACTATGGGAGTTTTCTAACATTTTCAATTACCATTCAAACAAGTTATGGACATTAGTACCGCGACACTAAAACTGTAATTTCCATTTGAAGGAACACGGGGAATTCACAAGGAAAATTATTAAACGACTACTTAATTTAAATGCATCAAAAATATTTAAGGTTAGTTTAAAATTACTAGACGAACAAGTCAGTTGTACTAGTAAACCATTTAACAACATCAAATAAAGACCCATGTGTATGTTTTAGGGACCCCCTACAGGCAACGGAATGCATGTACGGTCCATCAGATACGCTCATTCATCGGCCGCATCATAAACGACACAAATTCAATCCTAAAACATCGTTATCAGTGTTCCCACTCTAATCTCGAAGCAATAAAATTTCGATGGACCGAAGAAAAACTGGGCAGACTCGATAACCATAAATTTGGGCCGAAACGGATGGGACAAATTTTTATAATGGGCCTCCCCATTTGGACGCTGAGTCGCGTTAATGACAGGCTAACAGTTTGTTTTAACATCATTATAGGAGCGTATCGGGCATTCCATCACGGTTACCTGCACTCCCGCACCTACGGCACTGCGGCATCGCGCCGACACATGTCTGCCCGTGCCTTCCTCGATACACGCACAGATAGCTCCCACCGATCCTTATCTTGCCGACTCAATTTAGAACAAATACTCGTAATGTTCTCCTCCGTGTTTAAACTTTTGTCTTCACATCCGTAATTATTATAAGTCTGGAGCAATGTATGTTGCCTCTTTTCGCAAGAGCGCTCCGATAACAGTGGTATCAACGATTCTATAAGTGGAATATGTAGGTACCTATAACAAAATAACAAATTTATAGAGATTTGTGCGGATTTTCCAGGAAACATCGCGAATGCAATCGCGTCCTATCAGTCATCATGTACTATAAATACGAATTAATATGTTACTCGTATATTATAATAGTAGATACTTACTCTATGTAGGTATAGCTTAATGTATTGTAACATTCCAGAGTAGAATAATAACTAACGAAATATTTGTATGATTAATAGCGTTTAGTTTGGGTTGTGTTCGAGTATTCGAGGGTGACTCTCGGGAGGGCTCGGTTACCTCTCATGCCATATATCCCGGGGACAGCTACATGCATTTACAATTAGCTTATCTCGGCCTCTGCAGCTCCTTACATCACGCGACAAAATTTGTGAATGTTTCTTAGCCTGTATGGCCTCGAAAATATTCGGAAGGAAAACTTCATACGCATCCATAGTTTTTTGGCAAATTGCGATAAAGCCTTAACTTTAACTCCATATTTCGACTAACGTCTCATAGAATATTTTCCCAAATTACATTGTTGCGGGTATCATCTTCAAAGAACTTTAACGGCAAAACAAAAGGAAAAAGCGCTGATTTTAATTGATTTTAGGCGACCGAGAGCGGTATCGTAAGAAATTGACATTTCAATAGCAAAAAAGAAAAGCTTACGCGCGCGCATCCTAAATGATTTAGCGCAGCTCCGGAGCAGGCGCAGGCGCAGGTTCCCATGGAAAGCTCCTGCAAATATTGACACTACAGAAACATGTTTATATGCACTTAATGCATCGCTCACCTTTTTTACATTTTATTTGTTTAAAGCGCGCGAGGCAGACGGAACGTCGGCCTCTTGTTTAAGTTGTTTTTGTCGTGATTCTGTTTAACAGGTAGAGTCTAATGCCTGCTATAAGAATATTATTTCAACATAACGCTCTTTGTGTTATTGCATATCATATTTCGAAGATTTTCTATTGCACTTTTTTTAACGTTAGCAATGTAAACCTATGACAGAAATCTCAAACTAAATAAGTCAGTTGACATACAAATAAACGTGTACTATTTACTATCTTCAATTCGTCACTTTACTCACAAAAAAAGAAACTACCTGCATTTGACACACACATTGATTTCGAAGCCCCCAGCTCCCACTAGTCAAAATAGACATCGGTTCGGATACGGCATAATTACAGATCACATAATACAAGAAATAGAATGGCATTTGATCTACCAAAACCAATTTAGCCAATAAATGGGAGAGGCCCGAGGCTGGTTAAAGAGCTTTTTTGGATCCCACGTTTTTGATATTGGGTTTTGATTCGTTGCTGTTACACCGTGCCGTAACGCGTCTCAAAGATTTATAAACTTGTACATTCTCATGAATAGAAACTGCTGATTTAAATCCTGGTAAAATCTCCGAGCTTCAACTTTTTAAACCGGGCTTTAAATAACTGCGAGTCTATGAGTAAGACTCTCGATTTACCGGTACACATCTACATATTAATTGAAGGAAAACTTGAGTGAGTCATCTAATTGAAACGCTAGGTAAATTTAAAAAAATCTGCACTAGTCGAGAATGTTAAGATCGCTGACACGGAGCCTAATGAGATTAAATGGTTGGTAAATAAAAAGTGTACGCGAGTAACCGGCATTCTGAACCCAAAATAGACACGGTGTGACCACCTCTATCAATTTGCGGTCAAAATAATGGGTCAAGATTACGTGTTGTGTCCTTGCCGCGTCCATGTGGGAATGCGCAAGTTATTGCGTCACGTCCCCCCTAATTACGTGTCGATGTGGATGCACAAATTATAGCCTGCCGGTGGAACAAGGGCCAACTGATTCTCATGGAATTACTTTGATACTTTCGGCCTAATCATTCCGTGAAATGTTTTTGGGACCGATGGATATGCTACCTAACGTTTCGAGGCAATTCCTTGAAATTAGTATTCCACAACTCACGAACAACTCTTCAATACACAATAATGCGCTATCGAACGTTCAGCTTTAAAAAACGATTTGAAAAGAACATAAATAACGGTCGTAGGTACGGCCCTCCAATTGGTTCTCAAATATTCAAGGGAAAATATTTTATGTTTAAGACATCAAAATCAATTATTATGCCCAAAGTGGACCGGACCTATTCTTTGAGTTATTTATCATTATGATCTCGATCACAAAAGGACAACAACACGGAATAACTTATTTATGTGTCTCAGAGAATAGTAGCTCTTATCTCGGGAGGGGGAGATGCGTGTATTCTGTATGGATGGTCGGTCGATGCTCGAAGCGATTTCGATTTGGGATACATGAAAGCGTGCAAAGGATTTGGACTGTTTACGACTACGTGGGTGGTTGTGGGCGTGGCACACTCTATCCCTTTCTCTCGTATATTGATTCCCTGTCTCCATCGCAGCACCGGCCGCTCCCACAGGACCTTTCTTGTTAACGTATTTTTTGTTCCTCTCAACTCAGTTTATGGAATGGTCAGGCGAGCAAATATTTACTCACGATTTTCAAAATCTTGGTTTCATACTGCCGGTCCTTAAAGTAAGTAAAGATGATGACTCGTTACTTTATTATGTTTAGGGCTTGTTTCGCTCGAGATGAGTGTTACTAATGGGCCTGTAAATTGAAGGTGGATTAAGTAATTTATTTTAATTCCTATAATAGAAATGTCATTCAAACGGGGGGTGATATTCTGGCTGAATACTCAAAGGGGGTGATATGAGTGAATTTAAAAGTATGTTCTCGTGACGTAAAATCTTTTTATTAATTAGTTATCTGTTTATAGTTGTGGCCAATAATTAATATTATAATTGTAGTGATAACTATTAACGAAATGTATTGGAATTCCTGTGAGGTTGATTGAATAGCTGGAGGTGGTGGCCAGGGTAAGGCGGACCTCACACACGCGGCGGCTTCACTGCCGATAAAGAAATTATCCTCTTCCCGACTAACGACCACCATAACCCGTATGACGCCTAATTGGTGGGTGCCGGCCGGTGCGTCTGCGCATTCTATGAACTACGTAAGAGATACAGTCGCGACATCAAGTCTTACAGTTTTGGTTAAACATTTTCAGTAAAGTAAAACACAATGTTGCTGGTAGATAAATAAATATTTATATAGAAAAGTGTATTATGGACCAAAAGGGAGGGAGGGGCCCTTACGTCCCACACTACGGACAGTCCTCTCAGTGTTGCCAGGACGTTACTTTACTTATCTTACGTTTTACGTTATGTTTTGACCCCTTTTGCGGTACATTTACGTTACATGGTCGCTCAGCCATACATACTGTAATGTAAGGTCAAGCGTCAGTTCCATTGAAATATTGTTTTATCTCAAACGAAATAAAATGTCTATATTGTAACAAAAAACTAATATTAAAAAAAAAACGTTACTTTTCTTGTTCAAACGTTACTTTTCTTGTTCAAACGTTACTTTTTGAACTATCTTGGGTTATTTTGAGGACAGGCACTGGCCACACTGCTCAAGCCAGCTATTCAATAGTTTGCTCAACATGTTCTCGAAAGTAGTTCTTGCAAGAGAAGTGTTGATAGAAGAAAAATGTCCCGGCTCCACAACAGATGACGATGAACCGAGATAAAGAGGGCTGTATCTTATTGTCTGTATCTGCATGTGAGACTCAACATCTAGATTTCTTGTAATCAGTGCAGAGCCACACAAAATGTCTATTGTTTTCTGTCAACATTCTTTATTTTGACAATAAAAATCTTGAGTGCTACTCTGTTCGTTCCTGTTAGTTCCTGTTATAGGCAGACATCATCGCTTACCACTAAACAAGCTTTCTTACTTTATTATTTTAAACCTCCGACGCAAAAAGAGGGCGCGGTCAAGCCGGGCCAGGTTGATCCCCGTTCGGGGAAGCCCAGCGGACCGATCAGCAGCCACGGCAGCGGCCTCCGGCGGATGCGGCTTGTGCTTGTAGCTTCTTCCTGTTCGACCCGCTCAGGAAGGGGTACAAGGCGGGAGCGGCGTACGTGAGACGTGTTCTTACGTATGTCTTGTAGATAAGAATCTTTGTGTTTTTAGGCAGCCTGGAGGTCCAGATTGCGGTCAGTCGAGCTCTTGCACCCTTTACTTTCGAAGTCACTTGCTTTATGTGCTTTGTGAAAGTTAGATTTCTGTCTATATCTATTCCTAGATATCTAACGGTTTCTTTCCATGGTACTTCGCTTCCCATTAGTTTTGGTGGTGCAGGGTGTTTTCAGCGTCCCATACAGATTGCTTGTGTCTTCGCCACATTTACTGCTAGTCTCCATCTCTGGAACCAAGCAGGGAGAGCATCCAGGGTCTTTTGCAGCTGCTTGACCGCGTGTGTGAGGTTCTTGGATGCCACATAGAACGCCGCATCATATCCGCGTAGAGTGCTAGCTGCGCCTGCCCAACGACAGGGATGAGGAACGATGGGGAGATGCAGCTTCCCTGTGGCACTCCAGCTCTGACCATCTTTGTTTGTGAAAGCTTGTCTTCTACCGATACGATGATTTTTCTTTCTTCTGGGAAGCTTTTTATCACGTTGACTATTTTCCTTGGCGTCTCGGATGTTGCTATTTTATAGAGAAGACCCTCGTGCCAGACTCTGTCGAAGGCCTTCTCCATATCCAGCATAACGGCTACTACTTCGTAAATCAACATTTTACCCTACGATTGGGAATTCACTGTCCGTCCGTCCATTTTTCCGCCTTTTGCATGGCTGTATCTGTATAACCGTATGTATAAAAACATATATAAGATATAATATAATATATAAAAAAATACCTAGATATTTTAAATTTTCACAAAGTATGTATTATAGGCGTTCAAAACAACAAATACTAAAAGTATAATAAAATTAAAAATTAAAGGTAACTACTATCCCCATACAAGAAACGTGTTTTAATGCGTTTTTGGTTAGATCTTATGAACCGTAATAGATAGAGACTTAAAAAATTTCACAAATTATGTACATATTACTATGCTAGTATTTTTATCTTTTCTATGACTATGCTTTAACAACAAATAGGTACTTACTAAAAACAAAATAAAGTTAAAAACATCGAATTATAATCTAGGTTATAATTCGATGGTTAAAATTTAAATAGAAAGATAATACTCGGAAAATGTTGTTCAGTCTTATCAAATGTTGTTCCGTGGTACGGCTGCTGAGCCCTAACGTATGCGAGTTGGACTCGCACTTGGCCAGCTATTTTTTTATTTATTAAGTGACTGAATCGAAAGGGTTCTTAGCTTTGATTCGAGAACATCCGTTCAGCCGTTACAAGACTATAATGAGCTAGCACTTTTCTTGTTTATGAGGCTATGAGAATCTTTTATTAATCTGATCAATTAGAAATTTGGTATTTTTTTACTTCAATGATATTGTAAGAACAAAACCTTGTAGTACCTAGATCAGATGCTGGGGCATCTCCAGAAATCTGCAAAATATACTAAACTCGTCACCAACTTAAAGCAGTAATGTAATGTCGTTCATGTTTATCCTTATTGGAAGGGTTTCCAGATTACACATAGATCAGTCAGGGGTGATTTTCGATTTGAAATTTAAATATTATATTTAAATTTCAGTTTTAAATAGATATGTGGATGAAGGAATAAAATTACCAACAAAAAAAATGTATAGCCACGATAACCACTACTTTTGTAATTGATTGTACAGTTAAGTTACTTACACATAACAACTTAAAGCAATTTTATTGATTCTTTGGAACCTTAACAAATTTATTTTTGTGATAAATTCTTTTTATCAACTTCAAGTAAATATCATATTATTATAATGATATTTACTTATCTTAATACCCAATATCAAGACATACAGATATCACGCAGAGTGGCTGAGTTCCGGCATAATGGTCAAATTGATCGATGCCAGTGGAATCGGAAGCCAATCGGGACCACAGACTTCTAATTACGCTACGGGACGATTGCGCTTTGGGATTGGATAAATGACGATTTTACAATTAATAAATAAATAATATATTTGTTGAGAAAAATTTGGCTTATTACAACATAATAAATGGTTTACCTGGAACATAAACTAGGAAAATAAACTAGGCTAGGCTAATTTACAGTGCCTTATCTCACTACCGTCTTTCACTTTAGGCTATCACGTTACGATATAAGACCGCGTCGTCAGTCAACATCAACGGATAATAATGGTCATATACTCATTTGGTAGCATCAAAACACTGCGTCAGACTGTTCTAGCGTGTTTACCATCCTCAACCACTTCGTCACTTACCACCAGGCGTATATCACGCCTGGTGGTAAGTTAGTAAGGCAGGTCAAACGTTAGCCTATCAGATACAAATAAATAACGTACTCAATCACAGATATATTTGAACAGTACACGGACAGAATGTTCATTATCAGTATTTGTTAAATATGGAGTTGATAATGCCATCTAGTAGAAAATTCAAAAAGCTTTCATGCTAAACAACAATGAAATACTTGAACAGATCAGTGTGATCATAAGACTCAATAATTGTTGGTATGGCTGTAGAAATAAAGATCATGTCTACGTATTATATATATATATATATACATTTCATTACATACTAGCTGTGCCCCACGGTTTTACTTACGTAGACATCGTTCCCGTGGGTATATCGGGATAAAAAGTGTTTTTAGTGTGTGTGTTATGTGGTATTTCAGGGTCTAGTCTAATTTACATACCAAATTTCAGATCAATCAGTTGACTAGTTTTAGCGAGAAGAAGTAACAAACATACCTACACACTCACAAACTTTTGCCTTTATAATATTAATAGGATAATTAATTAATTTACATTACAAAATATATTTTAAAATGAAGTTTTCAAAATTATTAAACTTGTTTTAAATTCCTCAAAAAATGTAACACTATGGCAATAACAATAACCTTGCCCTTCTCCCTGCCTTTCTTGGAACAATATAGTTATAACAAATTAAATAAATATTTGTAGATTTTAAATAGTCTGTATTAAAGTTTTAGGAGTGGTTTATATTGTATATATATTTTTTAATTATTTTTTTCATCTTAATCAAAAGTTAGTAAACAAATTATATGCATTATCGTTTACATTGCATTATCGTTTGATTAATCATGAACAATATTTGAACAATATTTATTGATCAATTCCATATGTGTATTAATATATAATACGTATTGTTTTACTACCCGTCGTCTTCCTAGAACATCATTTTCCATAATTTCCACGATACTTAACGTACCTATTATATTTTTAACATAAAACCAATAAATAATAAAAAATACCTAAAATGTCTGCCAATAATATTGATAGATCATTATGTTAATAAAAAAACTATTGGATGACTATTTTTATCATCTCTCAAGATATCTGCTAAGTATTAATTTATTAGTATAATTTATACATATCATTAATTTTATTGATCATTTGCACATAAATAATGCGAAGTAATTTAATACCTAACACCTGTGCCTTCGTATGGAAAACAATGAGCATGGCAATTAATCAAGGAGGTTACAATGTCATCATTCTTTACCCACATTCGCCCATGAAAAAGACATCAACGCGTTCGTAACACATTCAACGAACGCTACTATTTAGTAAGGGCATAGTAATCGTTTGAATTTACGCATTTTACTAAATATGATTTACGACATTGTACAAGTTAATTTTATAAATGACTAGTCGAATATTAATTTATTATTTCGATAAGGTTACTTAAGTACACGCTTTGACCTTTAATTCTATTTATACAGTGTTTACTAATTACACGTTTTGGCGGGACATGTTAATTTTTATATGATTAAAAACGTTCGAGAGTGATTCGATAGAATTCTTAAAAGCAATTAGCGAAACGAGGTATCGATAGCTTTAGGCGGGCGGCATTAGCGGTCCTTTATTCTTTTACACAAAACGCTGTCGACATGAAAGAACTATTGGAATTTTTCAATAGCGCTCAACAGTGAGTCACCTGAGGATCACGATACATTAACCGCTACCTTCTAACGTTTCACTGATAAAAATGATAACATTAATGTTACACCAATTGTGTCGAGAGAAAAGGACTGCAAGCGGGCATATTTAATTGTTCGTGTCATTAAGGAGAAGTAAACTTTAAAGCTGACGGCGTAAAGTTTCTCACGGTGAATATAGAAATGGTTTTCGGTCACTAGAGCGTCCTTTCAAATGCCGCTGGCTGGCGCTAGCAGGACAATAGCTATTATATAACTGGCAGACAAAAACACAAACAGCCCCACTCGACATTATATCGATATGAAAAAATACAATCGCCGCTAGGGAAAGTTAACAGGTACACCAAGCATTGCCAAAGAGTTTTAAAATAATGCAAACATATAATATTTGGGTCTAGTATACGGTACCGTTTGTAGATATTAATTATGTATTATTTTGTGGATATTATTTTGTACTACGCTATTGTATTTTCAATTGAAATGATGTAAATAAAAAAATTGTATAACTTTGTTATTAATATTTTGAGACCAAAAATTAAACTGATTTAATCCGTGGCATTAAAAACTTAAGTTATCCGTCTTGAAGCGATGACATCATTTATAATTAATACTTATTTTATTACATCTTAAAATACCTACTAATTATATGAAAATTAATTCATTAAATTATATTCGGTTATTTAATCAGACCTATCAATTACCTGCAGGTTAATACGAGAAATGTGATATTTATATTTAAGCAAGACAATTTACGACCTACCTAAGAAAAGGTGAATTTACAACTTTAAAAATATCTAAGACACCTGTGTATAGATACAACGGACCGAAAAATAACACACGCAAACTTTGTTCATAACAAAAAATCCGCGTGACATACTTTTGAACCAAGAAGAAAACAATGTAATACCGAATCGATGACGCACGTGAAAAATGCGGTCATATTGTGAAGATTTCATCGCACGAGAGGGTCCAAAAGCCGTCCCTCGGATGGTGGCGCTAACTCCGCTTCTAAAACCTTTGTGTCCAAACTGACTTGCTAAGCGCCACCATAAAAACATCGACGGAAGTAAGCACAAAGCAAATGCCAACGAGCAAAAAGTCCGGTAAAAAAACTGCATAATGCGGTTGAAGCAGTGTGGCCGTTCGACTCTTGTAAAATTTATAACAGCTCTATTTCAAGGACTATTTTGTTTACCTGCTTCACTCCGCTTTATAGTGTCCGGTAATTGGAGGCATTTGACGATGACTTATTAATTTATTGAGCGTTGTTTCTCTTTATGGAGGTGCTAAAATGTTCGGCATGCTTTTGTTTTTATTATTTGTATACTTTGTGCAATTTTATTTAGATAATAATGGAAGTTTTTATAAGGTTTTAAATAACCATTTCAAATGTTTATGTTTAGATAGGTACGTAAGGCAAAGCATCAAACACCATTTATGGAGTTAATGATTTTAAATTTTTGTTTAATATTTGTCACGTAGACATTCAATTACATCTAGACAGTAACAGTATAGACACATAACGTAAATTACCGTATGTAAGTTTCACAGCGTGGTGTCGTTTGTATCATAAAAATGAGTATCCTATTCCACTACACTGGCTATTCTTGTGAACATTTTCAGCCAAAGAGATCTAGTAATTCAGTCGTCAATAGATAACAAATAAGCTGACTTTCGCATTGAAACTATTGGTAGTGATTAGGTAGTTTATATAGTACCCAACCTTATGGTGTTCTTGAGGGCCCAGTGGCGCAGTGGATGGCTTTGACGCCAGGGGTAGCGGGTACAAATACCTGCCGATCACCATAGATTTTACTATAAAAAAACGCATGTGCGCATTTCACAGTGGCCCTACGGTGAAAGAAATACATCGTACAAACCTCCGGCATGGTGGTAGGACACTATCTAGTATCCGCCTGGCCAGCTGCCACCATCAAGTTGGAAAATCTGTTGCCAAAACATCTAATGTGTTCAGGCAGCTTTCCTTGAGAGCCAGTCCGCATTCTAGGCCTAGCGTGCTACCATTCTTGACTGCATCATCACTTACCAACGGGTGAGATGGAGGTCAATAGACGATATAAAAAAAATCTATTGAAATTAATATATTACTACAAATACTTGTCCCCAACCTCTCTGATACCACTGCTGAGTTGAGTTCAGGTCAGGTACCACCACCCGCTGTTTGAAGATATCATCGACCCACCTAACAGCTATAAACAACCGACGCTACGCTTGCCTTGCCGTCAATAGATGAACATCCTTGCTCCATCCATCCCTTCGTCTGGTCACGATTTTTGCATATCATATTCTAAAGCATAGATTGAGATAAATACTTTCAAATACATCTGGTGATGCATGTGTAGGAGGTACTATTGTTTATGGCGCATTGCATGACCATACATTTATTATAATTATATTTTTCTGCGGCACTATAAAATATAGATGAGCTCTACATACATGGAAATATATACTATGATATAATTTTGCTTTCATTTATACAACGTTATTAGGTACACAGTATATTGAGTAACTTAAGTATTCGTGAAATAAACCTATTTAAATCGGTAGAAGTGTATAAAGGATCTAAACATAGAATAATGTTAAAGTACCAGAATAACGACACGCTTAAATCTCAACAGCAATACGCGGTATTCCAACGCCATAGAACATGTATACCCTATAGATATACCAGTATCAGTTGCATTTCCACATCATCTGAGCAACGCTGTCGCCCGTGTGTCTCGTATTGCCTACACCTGTGACCTACACCAAAACGTACCCAAATCTCTACACATTCCACGTGACGAGACCGAAGGACGTTACATCACGCTTAGAATGAAGGCTGCGTGGGCGCGACCTGCGAGTCGAGAGAGCGATGGAAGCAAACCATGCAATACGAGTTATTCAAATGGTTAACTCGGTACTGGCGCACAATTCAGGTTCTCTACGGCACCTGTAGACGAGTGCCATTTACATTGTAATGCACGCACTGCTTCCAACCAGTTCGATTAGGAGGGGAATGCTGTCCACATACCAGCTCAGCTTACAAATAAACTATTGTTATCGCTTTGCCTGCGTTCACTAATGTTGCACTCCAGGAGCCCAAATAGATGGGACAGTGCAATTTCCTGCATATTTGTTTCTGGACGCGGCAACTGAGAGCTATAATTATCTTTATTTGTGCCGTGGTCATGATTTATAAACGCTAAACTATAAGTTGGTGTTAGTTATTTTTATTGACCTACATTTCTCTAACACTCAACTGAGTAATTTATTCTAAATACAACTTCCTATAAAATATTCACTAGGCGTCAATATTATAGTTAAGTAAATACCCTGATTAATTAGAAATTGTTATGCCCTATGAAGCTATGATGTCAATGTAACCATCTCAAGATATTTGAAGACAAGACTGACAAATACAGAACACAACACAAACAAATACGGTGTTCCGGTAGCACACAGCTCTTGAGAGTAACAAGTATTATAGGCCCAGCATATTCAAAAACTAAAATCCGACTAGATACCTACAGAAAAATCAAGTTCAAATTTTAGAAAAATAAATCTGTATGATTACTATCGGATACGTGCTAGCAAAGCCGCTAGCAACAGTTAACAATATATATTTTTTTGAAATGTGATAATTTAAGCCCTTTCATTTGGTACTAAACACGGCATCATTAAATAAAAATAAACATATTAGCTCATGACTAATGTGCTCTATAGGGCACCATAATAAATTTAATGTGACAATACAGCCTTATAACCAGCGGACGATCAGCGGCTTCGAACGATACCTAATTTTTAGGGGTTAGAAGTTGTGAGGGAACAGATGAACATACATACGTGGGTATAGGTATACCGGTCAAAATCATAACCTTCCTCCATTTTTGCTTCACCGTAGTCGAGTAATAATCTAGTTATCCTAGGGGAAATAGTGGTACCCAATCTAAATATCTTTTCCGAGACTTGCGAAATGTCTCTGCTTATATAAAAAGCCCGAAAGATAAAAAATTACCGATTAATAGAATTCACGCCGAAATCGAGGAAAGTTAAATTCTTATAAAAAATAAATATTAAGACCACAGCTTACCTACCGATGAACTTCTTGCTATCTTCTTTAGAATTTATACTTATTGGTGAATAATAAAGTAAAACATAGGAGAAATGCATGCTAAAAAACAATTATTAAGTGATATCAATATTATATATACATATATTAATATACATATATATTTAGTTCAATTCTATTATTCAATTGTTATGTACGTGTCGAGAGTGTTCTTAGCTTTGATTCATGAAAAAACATTCAGCCGTTTTAAAACTATGAGCCTTTTTCTAGTCGATGGTGCTATACAGTCAACTTTCATAGGTCTGATCAATTTAAAATTCAGTGTCCTCTTACTTCAACGATACTGTAAGAACATGAAAGCGTTGACCTGATGCTGGGACATCTCCTGGCATCTGCAGAATACTCAACTCCTCACCTACTTACAGCAGAAATGTCGAGTATGGGCTTATTGGAATGGTCTCAATGACAGATTATACATAGATCGTCGGGGGTGGTTTTACATTTTTTAATTCTAAAACAATATATAGTAGGTTTTAGTTCGCAAATAAAATTCATATAATTTAGCGGGCGGCTCGCGTATTTCGTATTACCTATAACGTATATTTCTCATTGTATTTTTTTTAAATATTTTGGTCATGCTAACTATACCTTTTTGAAATCGTTATAGTAATTCCTTTATATAATTTGATACCCATCTCGCAGTACACAAATAACTTATTTTTCGCTTATAACAATGTTAAATCTCACAGCCACCATGTTTGTGTTTTCTTAGCGTCACATAGTGAAGTATTATCTACTGACGTCTTAATCATATAAATTCGTCCAGGGGCTTGGAAGACATATGAGGTAATAAAGAATATTGCATATATAAGATATGCCCGAAATTATTAACCCTTTCCTTTCAGTCGGGGAAAAACATTATTTCGTGCTATTTTGTGAAGTTGATCAATAAAACTTTTTAGCAAAAAAATTAAACGTCACAGATTACTATATGTGGTGCCCGTTCGGGTTGCAGTCTCGCTGACAATAACTTCGCCAACACTCGGCATTTTCCAGCGAGCTGGCGTGTCGCGCCATGCCTCCGCCGCGCATCCCGCTTTACGTAATTAATTAATTTGCTTTTTTGGCGCCGACTCAAAATTACTTAGGTATACATACATTAGTTTAAGAACTTAGTTATTATGTTTAGTTAAAAACTCAAAACAATTACAAAAATATATACTTATGTATACGAACAGTAGTTTAAGAACATCGTTATTAAGGTTAGATAAAAAAGTTTAATTATTATATAATTTTTGCTTTTCAGTTTTTTCGGCGGTTTAATTTTTTTGTTAAAAAGTTTTATTTTATAATTTTTTGTGGCCTTAATCTACTACGTTAAAAGCAGGCATCATTGCTTACCCCTGGCCTAGACAAACGTTTTATAGAACATTTATGCTCAAAGGAAAAAAGATGGCTGAACTGTCAGCAAGAAAAAATTTAATTTTTATTTCAATTAAATAAAATAATTATTTTCGCACCCTTGGGTGAGCCCACGAGTTAAAATACAATAACAATCCCTTACGAGGGCCTTATATACCTACGTTACGTTTCGTAAACGCAATAAAGTGGTCATCAGAAACCCACCACATACATAAATTTAACAATTATTGTTTAGTGCGATAGGACGGGTGGACCTACATGTCTATAAATAGAAACCGAATCAAAGAGAATATAAATATAGAGATAGAGAATATAAAACCGAATAACAACTTCTTACTGAAGAAATACTTTTGGATGGTGCCGAGCTGCGGCGCGCCGGGGCGCGCCCCGTGTGCGCCTGTGCGGCAAAAAAATGCAGTTTGATAAACCCCCCTCTGTAGTCTGTGAGTTTGATTCAAGTGAAATTCAGTGACAATGTCTTTCAATGTTTGATTTTATAATTATTATTTCGTTTTTTGTAAGTATTTTTATATAAGGAAAAATATGGACAGTGAAACTAGTGATGTAGTTAGATGGTCACAGCCTGCCGGTGCTCCCTATGTTGGACCAAGGTATGAGGGTAATGAGCTGTGGTGCAGTGTCCTCATTGCTCCCAAGCGCGTTTCTCGAGGACTTAATATACACATTGGGAAGAGCCACAAATCTCTTTCTCAGAGTGTACATTCTGTTAACATTGGTGCCGCTTTGACTCCAACTCCCATTCAGACACAATGTTCTAATTCACAACCTTTTTGGCAATATCTATCTAAATTAAAATCATGCAATTCGATCGTTAAGCGCATTCCCCGTGGTGCACGAATATCAGTCGCTCAAAATTTATCAATTAAAATTCAAAAAGTTGTACAAGAAAATTCTGAAAGCGCTTGGGAACAATTGTTGGTTTTTCCCTTCGAAGTCCTCCACTCTAAAAATACCACGAAATCTCTCACTACCGCAATTAAAAATAACTGTCTCACACAGTTTCACTTTAGGCACGATAATACTTCCCAAATTCCAAATTTCCAACAACATTAACATTGGCAGAATAATTTACAACATAAAAAATCTCATAGTATTTTCGAAAAAGTAGAAACTAGAATAAGTGATGGGGACTTAAAGGAAGCTGCTCAGCTCTTATTTACCAATGACACCATCGCTCCAGACACCCCAGACACTTTATCAGCACTGATTGACAAACATCCACCATCGCTATCACCGCCTTACCTTCCGGTTACCACCACTCCGGTTGAATCTTTACAGGCGACAGAAAAAGACATAAGGGCGGCAGTGATGTCTTTTAAAAATTGATCGTCCGGTGGACTTGATGGCCTAACTCCCCAACACATCAAAGATCTTATTTTTGGAGCTACTGGGGATGCGGGCCAGAGTCTACTGCGAGACATCACCGTCCTTATAAACTTCATGCTATCAGGTAAGGTGCATGCACAGATTGCCCCTCTCCTATATGGTGCAAACCTATGCGCATTGAAAAAGAAGAAAGATGGCGGCATCAGGCCAATAGCCGTAGGTTGCACATATAGGAGAATCGCATCCAAGGTTTGCTGCCGTCACATACATACAAAACTAACTGAAAAATTCCAGCCTCTTCAGTTAGGCTTTGGCAGTAAGGGCGGAATGCGGATGCGAGGCAGCTGTTCATGCTCTCCGTACATTTGTACATCACGATTGCGGTGAGGTGATATTGAAGGTGGATGTCAAAAACGCCTTTAACTCTGTTGATCGTACTACTTTTTGAATGAAATTCAAAATTATATTCCGGAAACTTTTGACTACCTTTGGCAATGTTATGGATTGGATTCTAAATTACTTTACCGAGACCGTTTAATAAATTCTTGCTCAGGTTGTCAACAGGGGACCCTCTTGGGCCAGCCATTTTCGGACTAGCAATACACCCCGTAATTTCGAGCCTAAATTCAAAATTAAACATGTGGTATCTGGACGACGGAACCCTCGGAGGCAAAGCTACAACTGTATTACAAGATTTACAGTTTTTAATCGACAAATTTAAATTGATTGGCCTGGAACTAAATTTTTCTAAGTGTGAAATTTTTATCACAGATATTGTACCATCGGACCAAAGAGACGATTTGTATAATAAATTTAACAGTTTGGCTCCAAATTTAAAATTACTCAACAAAGAAAGTCTACGCCTCCTAGGAGCTCCGATCCTTCAAGAGTCATTCCCGGTCTTTGTGGTTGAACATCGTTAAAAATTTGACGATACGTCTAAGCGTCTCACCAAAATTCATAACCACATGGCTTTCCATCTAATTAAATTTTGTCTTTTTGTGCCAAAATTTACATACATACTACGATGTAGTCCTCTTTGGAATCATATGCCTTTACTATTAAGTTTAGATGACGCGATCAAAAATATTTTAACCCAAATTCTTAATTGTTCACTTTCAAATAATTCATGGTGTCAAGCCTCTCTGCTTATTCGGTTTGGAGGCATTAGCATCTGCAAAATTTCAAGTGTATCGCTACCGGCCTTTTTATCATAGTGTTTCAGCTCTTTTTAAAAAAATAATTTCAAAATCATCATCAGAAATTTCCATAGCATACATGGAAGAAGCTAAAACGGCCTGGTCTTTGGCTTATCCAGGTGAGGTCTTACCCAAAAAACTTAGTTCACAAAGGCTATGGGACGAGCCCCTTTGTAAAATGATTCAAGATGAACTATTTCAAAATAGTGTCGATATTAGGAACCGGGCTCGTCTCCTTGCCACACGTGAAAAAGAATCTGGATACTGGCTACACGCATTACCTTCTTCCAACATAGGTACCCTTATGGACGATGACAGCTTCTCCATTGCTGTGGGATTACGTCTGGGCATCTCCCGGACAGTACCTCACAATTGTCACTGCGGCAGTGAAGTAGACAGATTAGGTCACCATGGCCTGTCATGCCGCCGCAATGCAAGGCGTCTCTCATGTCACGCCTCCTTGAATGACGTCATTCGTCGGGCCCTTGCCACCGTTAACGTGCCGGCTATATTAGAGCCGAACGGTATATCACGTGACGATGGCAAGAGGCCCGACGGTATGACGTTGATTCCGTGGTGCCGAGGGAGACCGTTGGTGTGGGACGCGACGTGTGCTGACACGTTAGCGGCGTCCCACATATGCGGGACCTCACGAGCAGCAGGTGCGGCAGCGGATGCGGCAGAAACCCTCAAACGGAGGAAATATGCTGCTATTGGTGATAGCTACGTTTTTCTTCCGTTTGGGGTCAAAACAATGAGTCCGTGGGGTCGAGATGCCCGGGGTTTTGTAAAAAAGCTGTCCAGACGCTTAATAGACGTCACTCATGACCAAAGAGCTGGCGCTTACCTCGGCCATAGAATAAAGACAACATTTTTTATTTTTTATTCCTTCATCTATGCCTCGGCCAACGGATTAGCTTAGCAATTCAACGAGGTAACATCGCCAGCTTTTTGGGAACGTTACCGGCAGACAGTTGCAACATAGGTTCTGTTTTTTATTTATAACTACTTCAATTTTTATTTATAACATTTAATTTATTCTCAGTTAATATGTTAATTTATTTTTAAGTGTAAGTACATTAGTTAATGTACATTTATGCTCTATAATAATAATAAAAATCATTGAAGGTGGTTCGATTTCCATACAAAAGTATATGTACAAATACGAGTAAATGGAACAAAAAATTGCAATGAAATCACTTCTATTAGTCTTTATACAACTCTTTACATACGGGAATTCATATCTTACTACATAATTTGATAAAATAATATGAAAAGTAGGATCGAGATTTTAATTCATTTTTGTCAATATGTGAGTGAAGTTTTTACAGTGTCATACGCTAAACTCATTAGTGTGTATTGCCGCGATTGTCAGACGTTGCCAAACCGTGCGCTCGCTGAAAAGGCGACGTTGCCAGACCGCTGACATGCGAGTCACCGCTTTGTAGTTTGTGGTCTTCAAATATTTCGTCGGTTTATCGGTTAGGTTAGGCTCTAACAAACTCAAATTTAGTTTAATGTTGTTTTTAACCGACTTCAAAAATTGAAGTTTCTCAATTCAACCGTATATTTTTTTTATGTTTGTACGCGGATAACTTCGTCGCGTATGAACCGATTTTGATGGTCCGTTTTTGTTAGAAAGTAGACATGATGTATGTATGATAAATCTCCAGAGATATGGAGATAAGCACCTCAAACTTGGTATTGAAAATTAATAGCGTGGCATTTGAAGTCGGTTCTCTTTTTTTATTTTTTTTAAACGATCTTATTGTTTAGTGTTTTTTGGAAATTTTGGACCATATTTGCATATTTTGTAATATTGAAATTGATAGGTACCCCAAGTTATGAAATTTCGATATTTTTAATCGACTTAAAAAAAATGTTTCTCAATTCGACCGTGTAGTATTTTTTATGTGTGTGGATATCTTCGTCGTTAATAACCCGATTTTGATGATTCTTTTTTTGTTGTAAAGGAGATATCTCAAGAGAGGTGCCATAGTAATTTCATTGAGATCTGATAAGTATCTCTAGAAATATGGAGATAAACACCTCAAACTTGGTACTGAACATTAATAGCGCGGCATTTGAAGTCGGCTCTTTTAGTTAGGATCACCTGGGAAGGGTTTTTGAAACAAAAAAAATAGAATTTTCCAAATCGATTTAGGTATCTTCGATAATCGAGTTATCGGTGAACATCTTTGAGTATTCTGGCTGAATACTTCAAGGAAAAGGTTTCCGTTTTTTGCCATTCGGCTACGGAACCGTAAAAATGAGATTGATTTTATTATGACGGACAAGAAGCGTATATTTAGAGATGTCACGGTGATAAGGATCACTAAGCTCAACACCGTAGTATTCACCGACTGGTCTTTTCATCGCTCTTATACGAATACGAAATTGCCTCAATACGAAAGTCTTTAACGTGTGCGTCCTGCCTGTTATTACTTACGGAGCAGAGACGTGGACATTGATAGTGCGACTGGTTCACCAATTTAAAATCGCTCAGCGAACTATGATGAGGGCTATGCTTGGAGTCTGTCTGAAGAATTAAATTCGAAATGAAGTCATCCGTCAGAGCACCAAAGTTATCGACATATCTCAAATGATTAGCTAGCTGAAATGGCAGTAGGCTGTTCACAACTGTCGTAGAACCGATAACAGTTGAGGTAGACGTGTTTTAGAGTGGAGACCACGTCTCGATAAACTTACTAAAAGTATCTTTTTCGTAATAGTGTAGGGCGCCCTCCAGCTATATGGAGCGAAAACATATGCAAGCTGGCAGCGGTTGAAAACAAAGAGCTGAAGATCGAGCTCAGTGGCGTGCTGTAAATGAGATGGCTGAGATGATGATGGTGGTGATGTTGATATTTTAGAGGCCGATTTAAAACCAATATCAGCCTTTCATTCATAGATAAACCGATCCGATCCTGTCAGCACATCTGCAAACATAATATGTTCGCAGATGTTCTGACAGGATCGGATCGGTTTATCACCATAAAACATTATTTATTCACCATAAAACACCGACTTGGCCACAAAACAGACTTGTCATTCTCAAATACGTCTTTGTATACCAATAAACGAACCATAACTCTTTAACCGACTTCACACAAAAGGAGGAGGATCTCAATACGACGGTATTTTTTCTTTATGTTTGTTACCTCAGAACTCCGTCAAATCTTAACCGATTTCAAAATTATTTTACCTTTTTTTGATTGAGATATATATTATTTATTTGGTCCCATTCAAATTTTATTGAGATCTGATAATCATCTCCGGAGATATGGAGATAAACAATGTAAACAAATTTGTATACCTTGATGACATGTTTATGGCAACTGGCTATTTTGACTATCGCGGCATGTGAAGTCGGATTTTTAGTTTTGTACGATTATAAATTATGTTGGCTATATTACCGAAACACACATGACATCACCATTCTCAAAATTTAACGTGACGAAGATTTTATAACAACCATGTTACCAAAATTGATGACATTTTATAAAAAACGTGTTTTACCAGAGATTGTACTGAGGAGAGTACGACTAATTGACTAAATTGTTTAGATATTTTATTTGTGGTAGGACCAAAGAGTAGTATCAAGTAGTATCAGGCATATAGTTTCCTGATGTCGGGATTAGCAAACTAAACTGCCGATGGCAGATATGACCAGGACTGATAACCGTTGAGGCAGACTGGTTCTAGAGTGGAGACCGCGAATCGGCAAACGTGGCGTAAGACTTCCTGTGACTAGACTTCAGCTAAATTTGAAGTATATATACACTCTCTATATACTTTTATTTGTAAACAAGCGTGGCGTCAGGACTGATCACGCACACACGCGAAAGTATTTCTCTATCACAGATTATTTAATAGTATATTTGACGTTTACGTAAGCATTTGCAAATTTTGTCAGTTTGTAAATGAGTAAAGTAGCCGATTGATGAGGTTAGAGCGCAAGGGGGTCCGGGTTCGAACCCATCCATATAATCTTACTTTTTTTCGTTTTCCATTCCGAACATTACATTTTTATTTCTTCTTATATAATTTACTGTCTACATTACTCTCGCTAATAACAAAATACGAAATATGATCCACGATGTTCAACAGATATTTTGTATTCGTCTGTAAATCCCAAAGTGAAGCGACCAGCGTTCTTGTTGTGCTTTGCGGCTTTACCCATAATCTAACAGTAACTGGTTGAACTGCTATTTGCGATAAAATGTAGCCTCTGTTAGGTTATATTGTAACAACCCCCCCCCCCCCCCCCCCGGGTTCACTTTGGTTTTATTTATTTTGAATTCGACTATACTTGTTTTCTTTATTAATGAAACTGAAATACTAATATATTAGTATAATCGGACTGGAATAAAATATTGGCCATTTGTAATCGTCTAGTTAGTGGTAGGACCCATTGTGAACCGTTGATGTAACCTAAATTCTTTTCAGGGAATCTCAAGACAAACTTAATATAATAACTAAAGACTAAATAATATAGGAAATAAAGCTTCTATTGTTGCAAGTAATTCTAACCACTGCTACAATACTATTTGTGCTATACTGTTGCTTTTTATACCCTATGGTGCAATTGTTACCTAGTGAAAGTGTTTGCACCATTTTCTTTAACTAATACTATCCAGTATAAATATGTTATTATCAGTACTAATTTGTGTTATTCTATTATTATTAGTACTTGTAAACCTAAATATTAATGTTGGTACTATTTGATACCTTTTGGTGCAACTGTTACCTAGTGAAGGGATTGCACCAATTTTTCTAACTAATACTATTCAGTGCAAATATGTTATTATTAGTACTAATTTGTGTTATTCTATTATTATTAGTACTTGTAACCCTAAATATTACTGTTGGTACTTTTTGGTACAACTGTTACCTAGTGAATTTCTGAGTACCAATTATTTATCTAATACTAATTTGTACAAATACACTATTATGAGTACTAATTTGTGTTGTATTATTATTATTAGTAACTATAACGCTACATTATAGAATACAGCTGAATATTGAGTAATATTTTACAACCTTTGTCAACATTTTACCTATTGATCCTAATAATATTACATTTTAGAAATAACCATAACAATATCATCATCATCATCATAGTATATTCTCTGGATAATCTCTTACATTCACACCTTGCACTCTTAATTATATTTATTTCTAGACTTTCTTTGGGACTTCGATAGATTTTAATTTGATGAATCTTTCTTTGTCAATTTCTTTTTTATTTTTATAGACAAAGTTATTGATCATGTCAATAGATTTAGTATAAACATTTTAGTATGTACAATAACAAAAGAGAGGAGAACAAAAGTGTGATAAATAAATACATGTATATATGAAAATATGTCTGATTTAGTACTTTTAAAGGGAGGATAGTCTTTGGGGTGTTTTTTACACAGCATGTACCATGGATGGTTGGATCGGCGCGCCACCATTCGCTACCGAGCTATGGCATTCATCCTGAATTACTTGGGTAGCCCCTACTTGATCTAGTATCAAGCAACCATCCATGGGGGACCACCACTGCGCATGAGAAGACATGACCTATATTTCATAATCGAAATATCGACGAGAAATGAGGTTTAGCATGCCTAGAAATATTACCTGCATTTCATTATCGAATCATCAACCAGAAACGAGGTTAAGCCTCATGGTGATGTCTACAGTAAGTCAAAAGTCAGTAGTACAAGATGTATGCAATTTAATTAAATTTGACGTCTTAATTTGTATGTCAGTACTGAGTCACAACTAAAAGTGAGAGGGCATAATCTTTTATCAAAGAGAATAGTACATGTATGTCTGTTAGTCAGCCTACATACTCATCCACTCCAGCTTAGTTTACCTTGGGAACATTCGCTTGCTCGAACGACAGAGTTGCCTTGGATGGTTAGAAGGTCTCTGTCTATTAATCGAGCACAACATCCATCACCACCTGTTTCATGTAGATATTACTCACTCTAGTTTCTTAAGAGTGAGTAGTATCTGAGCTACCCTGCCTACACTACCTACTATCGAATTTCCTATCTATCCCCTATCAACCTATCCTATCATTCCTACTAACCCATACTGGGTCTATCCAACTCCATCTATACTAAAACCTATCCTGAACCACAAAGTATATTTCCAACAAAGGAATGACTCAATGAGCCAGGTTAATTGAAGTTAATATTGTGGTTAATGAAGATAATTACTGAAGCAACCCAGTAAGCTAGGTTCGCCAGCATTTTAGTTAAATTATTTCTCCACACCGGAAAGACCCAGTGGTCCAAGATCACTTTATTGTCGTAGTTGGTGATGATGTCGTGGCGTGATCATCTATGTTAAATGCTAGAGGAGACTCTGGCTATTTATTCAGCTTACAAGTCTCCCCAGGGTTGGGCCACCCGTAGCATAACACAGAATCTCACGGTCCCCTCAGGGAAGGTAATTCTCGAACATGTAGTAAAAGTGATTCTTTTCTCACTGAATTATTCCGCAGAATATGTAAATTTGAAGACACGTTGCGTGGTTGTCTATGTCACGAACTAGAGAAGACTGGCTATTTTTTCAGCTTACAAGTCTCCCCAGGGTTGGGTCACCCGTAGTGTGACACAAACGTCCACGATCCCCGCAGGGAAAATAAATCACGAACAGGTAACAGGCGAATCCGCGCCAAATGAGCAGCTTCAATAAAATACATATGTCCCGTAGGAAATAAAATCTCGTACATAATTAGTAAGTGAATTCGTCTCACTAAGTCATTCCAATGAATCAGGTACGTTGAATTGAAGATGCTGATGTACGGTTATTTATGTCGGTGATATCAGGTAGGTCAACGTGACATAATATTCACGGCCCGTAGGAAACAAAATCTCAAACATAAATAATAAATTAATCCTTTCCACCAATTTACTTCGGTGATGCAGGTACATAAAATTATATTAAATTGTTGATGCATGATTATTTATGTCGGTGATAAACGCGTATCTCTGACTGTTCCTTTCAGAGTACGAGTATCCTACGGCTGCTACCCTCAGTAAGAATCAAAATCTCTGTTTCCCATAGCAATATATAAATAAATCTCGTATGAAATAATAAGTGAAACGTTTTCACATAGATAATTACAATAATCATCATCATCATAATCAGCCAGTATCAGAATACTGCTGGACATATGCCTCTCCCAAGTCACGCCACAGAGTCCGATCCTCGGCTCCTTGTCTCCAGTCACAGCCCATCGTCCCGCGAATATCGTCGCTCCACCCGGTCACAGGGCATCCCACACCACGCTTACCGATTCGAGGTCTCCACTCTAATACGATAATTCCAATAAATTATTTTAATTAATGATAAGAAATAATCTGTGTTAGGAACGTAGATACTAAACATCATCTCACAACATCAGGTGCAAAATTGGTATATGAAAATTATTATCATCGTTCACGTACACACAAATAATTAATGTCCTGAAATAAATGAATTATTATTATAATATTCCGTTATTAACTTCATCATTAACATCAACCAATTTCTGTCCTCTGCTGGACATAGACCCTATGAACACTCTGAAATAAACGAATGATTATTTTAATCTGATGAAAATTTCCTCAACACTATCTCAAATATGAAAGGTTTATATCAGGTTAACAAGTTGGTACAAAGAACACTTAACAATCAACACTGCAACTTCCACAAACAGCTCCGAACCGGTTCATATAAAATGATATATAATTGTTTCAATGTGAGCAAAGCCACGGAACGCAGCTAGCTTCCTTAATAATCTCCTTATGTAACCGTTCTTATGAATTCTTAGAAAACCAAATTCTAGATCATTTAGTTAAGCACCCGCACTTGGCAATCATATTAAAATGAATTATTATTGTTATAACAAATGAATGTTACTTTAACTTCATATCCATCAGGTTAACAGGTAAGACCATAGATCACATAACATCAGCACCGAGATTACAGATGTATTCATCAATTCAGGCCATATGTTTACTTGTCATCTCCTCACAACCATGTTGTCTGGACCAATTCGGATAAAATGTTACATATTTGTCTCAATGTGAACAAAACCACAGAATGCAGCTAGCCTCCTCAATAAACTTCCTGAGATGCATATGATATTTTACATGTGTATACTCAATCAAATCTGATTACACTAATTTGAGATAATTTAATAGCGATCAATCACAACTATTGAATTTAAGTAAACCAAGAATTCAAATACTAGATGTCATAATGTAGTATTGAAAGCCAGCTAGTTTCCTCATAATTTCAAAGTGTAATATTTAGTGAGAAAACTATCTACAAGGAGATAAAATGTATTATTTTAACTTATATTTTTTTTTTTTTTTTTTTTTTTTTTTTTTTTTTTTTTTTTTTTTTTTTATAGATTTTTTTATTTATATTTGTATAGATAGATAGATAGATGAATACTTTATTGCATACCAATCAACACATTATAATCTAAGACAAGGAAAAACTAATTAGGTGTGACAATGGGCGGTCTTATCGCTCAGAGCGATCTCTACCAGACAACCTTTGGATGGACAGGAGCTAGTTTTGAAAATAAGTGGTCGGTGGCATACAATACCTTCGACAAAATAAGATAAGTCATAATATTATTTTACATAAACCTACATACAAATATAGTCAAAATACTAGATAATGATATCCATACAAGAAGAAATACACTTACATATAACATTATAGATCTATATAATTATATACACATACATATTTATATATATATACACACACACATATACATACACAAATACACTAAGTAAATATAATAATACAATACATACATATACATATTATATTTAGAGTAAAGCTAGTCAATTTGCGATAGTGTTATATAATGCTTAAATACCATATTTTTTAATATTTGCGGCGTTCGGGCTTCTTTGATATTGACAGGGAGTGCATTCCATAGATGAATAGCTTTCATGGTAAATGATTTATAGTAGTGTTGCGACGTATGTGGGTGTTCTGGCATCCTCAATTTGAGGTTATGATGACAACGCAATGGACGAGGGTTAGATGATTGTGAAAATTCAAAGCGTTCCTTCAAATAAGAGGCAGTGGCTGGAAGGAAAAGAATATTATAAAGCTGGGAAAGAATATGTGCGTTTCGTCGAAAACGAATAGGGAGCCATTTGAGCTTTGCTCGAAATTCTGACACGTGGTCAAACTTTCGCAGACCATAGATAAAGCGGATGCAGAAGTTCTGTAAACGCTCGATTTTATCAAGTTGCTCCTCGGTAAGGTCAAGGTAACAAACATCGGCGTAATCTAAAATGGGGAAGAGAAGGGATTGTGCCAAGGCAGTTTTGGTGGTGATAGGAAGGAAATTACGTAATCTACGAAGAGAAGAAGCCGACGCGAACAATTTCCTACTCATTTCCGCCAGCTGAGGTTCCCATGAGAAACAACTGTCCATTTGTATTCCCAAGTTTTTTACAGAATGGCTTATACTTATAGGAACTCCGTCAATTATTACTTGGGGGAGTCGGAACCAATCGATCTTGGAGATCATCCGTGAACTCCCGATGATTATCACCTGAGTTTTCAACGGATTCACTCTAAGACCGTAAGATTGGCTCCAGTCCCGGATGCGTCTCAAGT
The DNA here is from genome assembly GCA_954871355.1 of Cabera pusaria. Lineage (NCBI taxonomy): Eukaryota > Metazoa > Arthropoda > Insecta > Lepidoptera > Geometridae > Cabera > Cabera pusaria. Next base: position 12,477,045 of record OX940893.1, read on the forward strand.
CCGTATTTGTAATTTCGATTGCCTCATGGAGTTGGTTTAAGGGAGCTTGTGTGTATATCTGTAGGTTGTCTGCGTAGAGGAAGAGGAAAGTTGTTTTGAGATTGAATTTATGAATATTGCGAAGAGGAGAGGTGATAGAACGCCGCCCTGTGGGACACCAGATGACAAATCGCACCATGAAGAATACGTATCTTCAAAGTTTACGCGTTGTCGGCGTCCACACAGGTAACTACGAAACCAGTCAATTACTGTTGGAGATATATTAAGAGAGTATAACAGACCCAGCAAAATATCAAAATCCACATTATTAAAGGCGTTACTAAAGTCAAGTAGTGATAGCACAGTGAGTTGCGTATTGCTCATGCCATACCTGATGTCATCGGTGATTTTAATCATAGCCGTGGTAGTACTGTGTCCGGGGCGAAAACCGGATTGGAACGGATTGAGGAGGCTGTTTTTGATAAGGAAGGAGGAAAGTTGTTGATGGACGAGACGTTCTAATACTTTAGACAGGAAAGGAAGAATGGAGATGGGCCGATATTCTGTGAAGGTCTTGGGATTTGATTTTTTAGGAAGAGGAGTTATTTGAGCTTCTTTCCAAATCTTTGGGAAGGAACCAGAGGAGATGGAGAAATTGAGAATATAGGCAATAACAGGTGTGATTTCATCAAGTATGGGTAATATCATTTTGCGACTGATGCTATCACTACCGACAGCATTTGATGATATAGACTGAATGCTCTTCTTAACACCACAATCAGTAAATTGACTAAAGAAAAAAGGATCGTGAGCAGGCAGAGGAAGAGAAGAAAGACAGTTTAGAGTAACAAGTTTAGTTGGTCCATCAAAATTGGAAGAAGAAGAGAAATGTTGATTTAAGGCATCGATATCTAAATGTTTAGGAATACTGACTTGTCGAGATTTGCCTACTCCAAGCGAGCTCAGAAACTTCCATACCTTTGCAGGGTCTCCATTTTCAACTGAGCTGTGGATGTGTCGGCGTTATGCATCCCTACACACTCTATAGCAGACGTTACGACGGTTGATGTATTTTTCCTTGTTTTCATCCGATTGACGACATTTTAGCTTTATCTTGGCGACAATTTTTTTCTGCATCAGTGCTCTGATTTCATTATTTAGTCAAGGTGCAGGTGTGTGTTTCAATTTCACTGCACGTAAAGGAGCATGAACATCGTATAATTTGGTCAGAGTGCGATTGAATTCGTCTACCTTTTCATCAATTGTAGGCGCCTCAACAACTGCGGACCAGTCAAGTTCCTGTGCATCTTTACGTAAGCGTTCTATGTCTATACCACCAAAACTACGTTGCATAAGGATTTTGGGTTTGGCTTTAGGTGGGCGTATTTTATAAGAAAGGTAGATAAGATCGTGATGTGAAAAAGCGTCCGCGGCGCACTGACCGTGCTTAGCCACATGATTTGGAGAAGAAACAAGGATAATATCGAGCAGAGTGGGAGTGCAGTTAGGAAGGTTGTGAGTAGGATTAAGAGGAAGGATATTTAAGTTGCTTGCCGTGATCGTTGACCGAAAGGTACGTGCCCGGGAATCCTGTTTTACAAGGCAGGTGTTGAAGTCACCCATTATGATGGTGTGATTGTAGAGGGTAGAGTAATCTTATAGAAGTTTCTCGAAAGAGGAAAAGAAATTGATCCGAAGAGAAGGAGAATAATAAACACCAAGAAGTATTTTACTGTGATGCAGGACACTTCAACAAAGAGATGCTCACCGGTATTGGCAGGAGGCGGTTGTGCCGACATACTGACTATGTTGAAAGGAAAATGTTCGCGTAGGTAGATGGCTACCCCACCCCCACCAGAGCCGGTGCGATCGTTCTTGATCAAACGGAAACCTGGCATCACATAAGAAGAGGAAGGAAGACATGGCTTTAACCATGATTCGGAAATGAGTAAGGCGTGTATATTTTTATTTTCGAAGGATACAAGCATTTCAGAAAAGTGGGCAGGAACACTTTGAGCGTTTATGTGCAGTACATTGAAGTTCTTGGAAACGTCACTCATTAACGACTCAATAGTGTCCGAGAGTGTCGGTATACTACAAAAGCTATCATCAGAAGAAGACGAACAAGAAACAAAGTTACCATCGCTACTGTCAAACATTAAGGATTAAATAATACTATAAAATATATAAATAATATAAATACTTAATAGAATAAAATATATAATACCTATAATATAAAAGACTTTTAGGCTTCTGCCCACCTGCCGGCTGTGCTGATGTATACACAAGAATAAAATCAGTTGTACAATAGGCACATAATAACAGTATATATGCACTAAAAATCTAATAAGTAACTTAATTTTTATAAGCAACTAAAAATACTTAAATTTAATCTTATTTTGCACTACTAAATAATTTGAAACAAGAAAACTAGACTGGGTTGATATTTCACTGCAATAACAAAAATGGTTGTAGATTAATTATTCAAGGAAATACATACAGACCTACTTTGTGAGTCGTAACATTCTCAGAGAAATTGCGAAGCGAATAAAAAATAATAATACCAGGACAAATAACAGTAACCTACAAGAACAAATTTCACGGTGTATTGACACCGTGAACACCGACACACTCTCATTGGAGAGTGTAGGTTTTCAATATAAAACTTCACTAAAATAATGTGTCAAGTTTAAAAACGTCTCCATAATTGGCGATTAAATTGGGTAGCATAATGACACACGTATCACAATACTCGTTTTAAAAAATAGAACTGTCAAGTGTCAATGTCATATTGCTTACTTGTCAAGCTAGCAACATCAGTAAGGAGACTCATGAAGATGAATAAACAGGAGGTTGCATGTTGGAATATGGCCCGAGTATACGTTACTACGTTTGATGATATACGCAAGCTGGCTGGCAGCGGTTGGAAACAAAGAGCTGAAGACCGAGCTCAGTGGCGTGCTATGGATGAGGCCTATGTCCAGCTGTGGACAGAAATAGGCTGATGATGATGATACGTTACTATGAACTTGAATCATGTTTTAAATCTTTTCGCCACAATTTTAGTTTTGACTATAGACTTAATATATTGAACTCGACTGCAAACTAAGCCGCAAAACCAGCCCGCAAGTGACCGACCTTGAATGGAGTTTGTCCCATTCGGGATTTATATTTATAAAACTCCTTTCTGAGCGTACTTTCGTACCTACGTCATAATTACTATCTGCATTCTGAATTTCAGCGCAATCCCAAACAATATTGATTTTTAGACTTTGTTACCCCAGTTTATCCTCTTAGGGTGGCATTTTGAAAAAGTCTGAAACTCGTATTTACTTATTTATTTACAGAAGTACTTGTGTGAAATGTCGAATAAAACGACTATCCAAACTTTGAACCCCCGCTTCATCCCCTTAAAGAGTGTATTTTGAAAAATTCTTTCTTAGCGGATGCCTAAGTCAATGCCAAATTTCAGCGCTATCCGAAACAATATTGATTTCAGTCTTTGTTACCCCACTTCACCCTTTTAGGGGTAGAATTTTGAAAAAGCCTGAAACACATATTTACTTACTTAAGTACTTGTGTTAAATTTCGAATAGAAAATACTATCTAATCTTGTTTTTCCATACAAACTTTGAACCCCCGTTTCATCCTTCCGAATCACCCTTTTGGGGTGAATTATGGAAAATCCTTTCTCAGAGGAAACTAACGTCGTAATAACTATCTGCTTGCCAAATTTTAGCGCAATCCAAAACAATATTGATTTTTACACTTTGTTACCCCATTTCACCCTCTTAGGGGTGAAATTTAAAAAAACATGAAACACGTATTGACATATTTTTTTACTGAAGCACTTATGTGAAGTTTCGGATAGAAAAGACTACCTAATCTTGTTTTTCTATACAAACTTTGAACCCCAGTTTCATCCCCTTCAGGGGTGAATTTTGGAAAATCGTTTCTCAGAGGGATCTAACGTTGTAATAACTATCTGTATGCCAAATTTCAGCGCAATTCATAACAATATTTATTTTCACACTTTGTTACCCCATTGCACCCTCTTAGGGGTGGAATTTCAAAAGAACCTGAAATACGTATTTACTTTTTTTTATTACTGAAGCACTTATGTGAAGTTTCGGATAGAAAAGACTATCTAATCTTGTTTTTCCATACAAACTTTGAACCCCCGTTTCATCCCCTTCAGGGGTGAATTTAGGAAAATCATTTCTTAGTACACCTTTACGTACTAAGACAAATATACCCTCCAAATTTCAAGTCTCTACGACCAGCGGTTTAGGCTGTGCGTTGTCTGTCAGTGAGTCAGTCAGTCAGTATGTCAGGACAAAGATTCTTATAGTATTAGATATATACACACATACCACACACATAGTATAGCTTAATATCTCACTAGCAGGTTATTAGACAAGGACACACATCCACCAAGGTGCCTTTCATTTTGACAGATGTTCTTGCGGTAAGTATAGGCGAGATAGAAACAAAAGTGGATATAATTAATTTGTCTTCACAATAATGTTCTACCGTGTAAAATCCATTTAAGTTGAAATGTTATGCACACAAGAGATTTTGTCAGTCATTGTTTTATACGTCTATTATTACAAAAGAAAACAAAACATCGCTATCGCTACAAATGTAAATGCGGTATACACTAAATTTTATTAGGGTACTCACAATACAAATAAATAATTATCTACCTACAATAATTCAAAGTGAAAAGAAAAAAAGGACAAGCTACCTTACATGATATCAACCCAGTCAGCGACAACAAGAAACACGATGAAATAAAATGCTTCTTCACTTCCTAGCAGCACGCCTCTGTCTGCTGGAGGCTACAATCCCCTTTTCCGTTGATGTGGCAGGTTTCGAAGCTTCCTTCGAGACCTCATCAAGATCCGCCTGGCAGACGATGCGGTGGCGGCTTCCATCGGAGCCCACGACGTAAACGTTTCCTTCCCGTGTCCAACACTTGGAAACACCGAAACATTGGCGGGCTGCCATAAAAACTGAATGTCGTGTTTTGGTCAGAAACTCTGTGATGGTCGTTCCTGTCCCCTTCAAGTTCGTTTTGGCGGTCCAGATCTTGTCGCGAAGTGTGCAGTCCTTGAAATTACATAGAATGGGCCTGGGCTTACTAGGGTTGCTCGCACGCCCCATTCTGTGGCATCTGCTTATGTCAGTGGCAGTGAATGAATCTTGCTTTAGCTGCTGCGTAACTGCTTTAACCACTACTGAAACTGTATCTTCGTTTTAGCTCTCTGGCAAGCCATGTATCAGCAGAACTTTACGCCGGCCACGCATTTCCAGCTGATCAATGTCCCTGCTAAGACATTCAATCTGACTTTGAAGTGTTTTTAGTGACGACACAATAAATTGCTTAAATGAAGCAAACTCTGCTGCTAGTTCATCGTTATTGGATGTTGTTGGCTGCTGTAGTTTACCTTCAAAGGCCTCCATTCTCTTGTCAAACGTAGCCATCAGCTCATTCAGTGATAGCTTAAACTTGGCAGCATCCATTTCTTAGTTGATGCAGTGATTGTGCAAAAATGTGAAGTGCAGAAATTCTTGTTCAATGAGTGATTTAATGAAAGGATTTACACAGAAGGGCAAGTAGGGGGTGCTATAGTGTTATATTCTTCATTAATAATTGACTATTGTATAATAAATATATTTAAAATTGTAAAATAAATAGAGAGCACTGATTTTAAGGTGTTGTTACTTGACACCTACCCGCAAAAAAAGTAAAAACTTCTTCAAAGTACAAAGTACTTCCTTACTATTATTTCACTTGGTAATTTATTGTTAATATAACTTTCTTTTGTTTAATTTAGATCTGATAATAATAATAATTAGGATAGTTAAAAACCGAAGACAATCGACCTCCACGCCCCGCGAGTCAGCCTCAGTAGCAAGCCTGGGACGTTCATCGTCATATCTCTGGAGATACCCATCAGATCCCGACAAAACCACAATGGGACCACCTCGGAAACGTACCTCACCGATCACAAAAGAATCACTCGAATCGGTTCACATAGTTTCTTATTAGTAAAACAATAAAATAATAATAATACGATACTGAATGTTTTTCATCTCATTCCACTGATCTCTTCGCTCGTGTATAATATATGGATTCCTTGGTGTAAAACACTTGTATTTTTCCACTTTTTATCAGCATTTGCACTCCACAAAAAAAACACAAGTAAAAAACTAAGTAAACTCCAAAAGAGTCCCGCCAAGCTTCCCCAAATCCTCAAGTGACGTCCATTTTAGCGGCAAAAATCATTTTCCAACACCATTTTACGCGGCAAATTTCATTCGTTTTTCAAAAGCAGCCATAAACCAAGAAAAATACTAAATAAAAACCAAGAAAATCTCGCGCTCTTTCCCAAAACAAAAACACAATCATTCTTCCCTTGCCCTGACAAGTGACAGCCCCTCCTGACACTGACAGTTCCTGTAATCTAATATCTTTTTAACTCTACAAAGTGGCTTCGCACCTGAGCTATATAGCCAAGTGTTGTTTTGTTTGACCCAAATATTTAATTAAATACTAAATGACAACGATCCTATTTACGAATCCTTTTGAATATAAATATAGTACATCATTAAAATCAATATAAATTCGAAATATTACCGCATAAACCTGAACCAATCTCAATAAATCGTAGAGCTCGAAATCCGTACTGTTACAATATGCATGAGTCGGATAATAAATCAAGCTACTCTTGTCATGTCACTACGACAGCGAGTAGAAGGCATTAGCTGATTATAAATTACAGACAAAATAAAAAAAAGAGTTGGTCATATATAAAGTATAAGCGATCCCTGAGTGGTTTATTTACTTACATACGTATACTTTCCTCTTTTATTCGTGTACAATATTTTATTTTCATTTACAACATATTTATACAAAAATAATAAATAGATATTATTAAAACCTAAACAGGGGCGCAGGGCACAAGTTACTGGTAGTTAGAGCTGCAGAGTGAGGAGTTCTGCCTGACAATATGTGCCGTGTCCAGGATGACTGCCTGCTGTGTCTATACCTTAACCAAACGTCTAGCGAGAGCCTCCAGAGATGTTGATCAAGGCTATTCGCTAAATAGTCCTGTCCATAAATGATAATAGAACGGTCCTAATAGAGCTATGCATGACTATTTTCGAGAACTGGCGCTGGTATCATCCTCATCATCATCACAATCAGCCGGTACCAGTCGACTGGCGGAGATAGGCCTCTCCCAAGTCATTTTCCACCGCTTTGCGAATATCGTCGCTCCACCTAGTCACAGGACGTCCTACGCTACGTTTGTTATAAAATCTTTGTCACGTTAAATTTTGAGAATGGTAATGTCATGTGTTTTGATAATAGCCAACATCATTTATGATCGTACAAAACGAAAAAACCGACTAATCACATGCCGCGGTAGTTAAAATAGCCAGTTGCCATAATCATGTCATTAAGGTATACAATATTGTTTATATTGTTTATCTCCATATCTCTGGAGATGATTATCAGATCTCAACAAAATTTGAATGGCACCAAACGGGAGGCATAACCTCTCAACAAAAAAAGAACTTTTTAAATCGGTTATGATTTGACGGAGTTCTGAGGTAACAAATATGAAAAAAAAAGGTCGAATTGAAATCCTCCTCCGTTTTTTGTGAAGCCGGTTAAAAATAGCAATACTTTATTTTTGATATCCCCAGGCTGCGGTAGGCCGCTATCACTGATTGACTCTGGCTACGTATAACGGACGCACGTTACGGCCCGACTAACATTTGGCGTTACTCGCATACGGAACATAAGATACCACATTCTGGTATTATGTGAAATGCGAAGAGGAGGATACTGTAACCCTAGTGCTTCACAGAGGGAGACCAACCATTCCAAGGCGGTGTGGGGTTCTTAGTACATAAGGTCCTCTCTGACAATGTCTTAGAAATCTCCAGTGTGTCGACAAGGGTAGCGTATCTTGTGATCAAACTCGCCGAGAGGTAGCTTCAGGTTATCCAAATATACGCACCGACTTCAGCACTCTCGGACGATGAAGTGGAGGAAATGTACGAGGATATTTCCAAGGTCTTGTACACTACCCAAAAGGCCCACTTCAACGTTGTCATGGGAGATTTTAACGCTAAAGTGGAAGTACAAACAAGCGGCGAATTGGTAGTAAGACGACAAAGATTTGAAAGCAGGAATCTAGGAGGGCAAATGCTCGTCAACTTCTTCTAGAAAGAAGGGGTTTTTTTCTGATGAATTCCTTCTTTCAGAAAGACCTTCGGCGGAAGTAGACGTTTCTAAGCCCTAATTATATGACCAAAAACTGTCCAACTGCAAGTCGAACTCACTCGCGTATGGTTCCGTAACACAGTAGAGTATTTTTTTATAAAGAATTTTCGCCCCCAAAAAATTAACTTTGTTTTTCATATACATGTTAATACTTATTCGAAATGAAGTCATCCGTCAGAGAACCAAAGTTATCGACATATCTCAAAGGATTAGCTAGCTGAAGTGGCAGTAGGCTGGTCACAACTGTCGTAGAACCGATATCCGTTGGGGTAGAAATGTTTTAGACTGGACACCACGACTCGGTAAACGTACTAAAAGTATCTTTTTTGCAATATTTTTTAGGGTTCCGTAGTCCTGACAAGGAACCCTTATAGTTTCGTCATGTCCGTCTGTCTGTCTGTCTGTCTGTCTGTCTGTCTGTCTGTCCGAGGTTTTGCTAAGAGACCGTTAATACTAGAAAGCTGTAATGTTGTGGGGGTATGTATTTGGTCTTTTAAAAAGATTTAAGTGTTGCTAGTACCATTTTTCGATTGAATGCTCCATTAACAAAATATTTAACTTTAAAGTGCAAATTTTTGTTCCAGTAGGGCGCCCCCCCCCCTTCCCCTCTAAAAGCTAAACCGCTGGCTTGAAAAATCTAGAAAAATTCGTGATAATAGTGCATTTCATGAACTTTAAAGGAAAATCATAACGGTTAAGATAACTTTATTACTTCAGCAGTAATAGTCGTTGACCTTGGGTGTTGGATAATTTTGTACCAAAATCCTTAGAATAAATCCTTTAAAGTGACAAAGACGAAGCACCTAGTTGCTTGTTTTTAACGGGTAAAGACTTGCATTGAATAACGGGCTACTATGGAACCCTACACTGCGCGTGGCCAGACACGCACTTGGCCGGTTATTTATTTTTAATGTACGTTAACCTCGTTAGCTAATCATTCGGAAGAAATCATTACAAAAATATAAAGTGTGATACACTTCAAAGAAACATAATATTTGATTTACGCAGTGCAACATCTCTCGTCGGATTTGAAAACTGTAATGATTTCTTCCGAATGATTAACTTACGTAATAAGTAGTCATAGACGGCGCCACCAATGCATAATTGGGTTAACAAATGCAATCCACTAATTTCGTTGTAACGATACTTCACACCGTGGCTTAATTGGCAAAGCACCGGAACATGTTATTCCGGAGGTTGCGGGTTCAAGTCCCGTCGGTACGATGAAATTTTGGACTGTGTTTAACAATTTACAAAAGTATAAAGTGTGAAACAATTCAAAGAAACATAATATTATGTTTGAACCGATTTGAAAATTCTGTTTTGTTTCTAAGACTTCTTACTTTCTTACCAGGTGATCCCAACTAAAAGAACCAACTTCAAATGCCGCGCTATTATTTTTACTACCAAGTTTGAGGTGTTTATCTCCATATCTCTGGAGATACTTATCATCCATCACATCTTCTTTCCAACAAAAAAAGAATCAAAATCGGTTCACAAACGACGAAGTTATCCGTGAACAAACATAATATATATATATATATCTATACTAATATTATAAAGAGAGAACATTTGTATTTTTGTATGTTTGTAATGATTTGGCTCAAAAACTACTGAACCGATTTTAAAAATTCTTTCACAAATACATAGAATGGACTTTCAGAATGAAAATAGGCTATATATTATCCCGTTTAAATCAAAGGTACATTTGTGGAGACCTAATTTGCAACCTAAGTCGGCAAAAAAACAGTCCAAAAAACACGTTTCTTACGAACGCTGCTTAATTGAAAATAGATAGAAGAATATTTTCTTTGCAAAAGTTGTACAACTTAATAAGACCTACAAAAAAGTCTGCGACAGCATATGTCTATCTCTTAAGGTTGACTCACAGTAACCATTTTAACCTTAAAATTTTTTGTTAAAATATATTACTTAACTTCCAAGGCTATTTTCAAGTATATGGTATTAATCCTTATCCAAATCATTACGTTAATTAGCTTGGCCACATATTATAGATTAAAATTGTCCTTTACAGTATATAATTCAAAGGAAAACTCTAGAAGATATCACGAATTTCACATACACGCATCGCAAAATTAATAAAATATTTGCAGTTAAATCACAGATTAGGTCGTAGTTACTACGAAAATATTATTATAAGCTTAGCTATGCTATAGATCCCCACCGATCACAATAAATTTGAAGTCAATATAGTATAATATAATATTCATCTATATATTTATAATAATAGAATATTTTAAACCACCCCGACTGATGTATGTATAATCTTTTCATTAAAAGCATTCCAATGACTCTAAACACGACATTTAAACTCTGAGCTGTAAGTTGATGAGGATTTGAGTATTCTGTAGGGTCCAGGAGATGTCCCAGCATCATGTCAATGCTTCCATGTTCTTACAATATCGTTGAAGAAGAAGATTTTCGAATTTATCAGACCTATGATAGTTGATTACATAGCGCAATTAACTAGAAAAAAGCTCATGGTTTTATAACGATTGAACGAATTTTCATGAATCAAAGCTAAGAAAACTCTCGATGAAGACATCTCTCAAACGGAAGCGGAAAAATGCTGATGTAAATAAAGATATGTCGATCATATAAGACATATACAATATATTCTCTCTCATCTTAATAATTTTATTTATTTAGTTCTGCCTTCCAAATGACCCAGCTATTCCTTTCTAAATTAAAAGCCTCCAAATGTTGTTCCTTTCCTAATTAACCTAAAATAGATATATATAAGTTTTATTATATTTTTTCGCTGCGACATATAAATTTTTTATACATATATTTAGTACCTAATATCTATATTTAATATTATTAAATATATTTATATTTAAGATCTATCTAAGTGTACCTATTTTATCTATGTATCAATTTATTATTTATTTTTATTATTTTATTTACAAATATTTTCGCATTTTTTTCATCACCCGCAGGCTTGTCTGAAAATCAGTGTCCAGGTGTAAATCTAGCCATAATGTGCTGAGACAAGCCTTTTTGACACCTCACATTGTTTCTTGTTTTTTCTTGTTTCATTGTTTTAGTAAGTATTTTAATGTGTTATGTCAAATAAATGATTTTTCTTTCTTTCTTTCTTTCAAACAAAAAAAAAACTATCAATAATAAAAACAAAATCGGTTCATCCGGTAAGGTGCTAAGATGCTACAGACAGACACATAGGAGATACACACGTTAAACGTATATTACCCCTACATTTTGCGTCGGGGAACGCCGTAAGGTTACGGCGGCAGATGTTCTCCTTGGTGGTAAGCTACTTTTTGGTAGATTTAATGATCCCACTACCACTGTATGAAAACTCATGATTCATGAATGCACATAAAACTTTCATTGGTAGGTATATAGTTAGGATTAGAACCAACGACCGTCGGGTCAGAATCAGGGTAACTATCCTTTACGCCAAAAGGGCCGTCCAATATCACTACGTAAGTAAGTATAAAACAAAGTCCATCACTGCGTCTGTCTGTCTGTTCGCAATAATCTCAATAGCTACTGAACGGATTATCATGCGGTTTTCACCAATAGCCAGAGTGTTTATGAGGAAGGTTTAGGTGCATAATTCGTTAAGGTTTTGTGTAAATTGGATGAAATATGACGATGATTGTTAAATATGTTCATATTTTATATTCGATGCAACAAACTGACGCAAATTTTGTAGGCATATATGTTCTACCCGTGCCACGCCGGGGCGGGCTGCTAGTATATATATATATATATATATACGGTTAAATTTAGATTCCCATTCTCGGCCTAGCGTGCTTACCATCTTCGTCCGCATCATCACTTAGCAACAGGTGAGATAGTGGTCAAACGCTAGCCTATAAGAAACATATAAAATAAACGAATCGAAACTAAAAACATTGTGCAGAACGCGACATAAAACAGATTTTTATTTACTTTTGAGTTTGTGAGAGCCTAACGTAACCGATAAACCGACGAAATATTTGAAAACCAAAATCTACAATTAATGAAAACTTGAAAGTCCTGAAAAAGCAGCGACTCACATGTCAGCGGTCTGGCAACGTCGCCTTTTCAGCGAGCGCACGATTTGGCAACGTCCCACAATCGCGATAATACAGACTAATGAGCTTAGTGTATGACACTGCAAACACTTCACTCACATATTGACATAATATCGTTTAAAAACTAAAAAAGAATCGACTTCAATGTTCATTTTCAGTACCAATTTTGAGATGTTTATCTCAATATCTCTGGAGATACTTATCAGATCTCGATAAAATTACCATGGTACCACACTTGAGATATCTCCTTTCGAACAAAAAAAGAATAATCAAAATCGGTGCATAAATGACGAAGTTATCCCCGAACAAACATAAAAAAAAAAAAAACAAAAAAAAAAAAAAAAAAAAAATATACGGTCGAATTGAGAAACCTCCTCCTTTTTTTGAAGTCGGTTAAAAAAAGAATTAAAATCTCGATCTTAGTTTTAAAATATTTAATCAAATTATGTAGTAAAATATGATTTCCCGTATGTTAAGAGTTGTATAAAGGCTAATAGATGTGATTTCCTAGCAATTTTTCGATCCATTTACTCGTATTTGTAAATATACTTATGTATAGAAATCGAACCACCTTAAGATGACATAAAAAACTAAAAATAAACTGGCCAAGTGCAAGTCGGACTCGCACTAGTAGGGTTCCGTACACACTACAATATTTTATAAGATCGAGCAAAAAAACCACTATCATTTTTCGCCAGCATAAAATAATAATTAATAAACATTTTATTTCTTATATTTATTTATTTTATTTATTTATTAGGTGCATATTACAGTATACAGAACATACATTTTAAATAACATATACATAAGTGAAATCGAACGATTCTGTAGACCAAAGTTACATGCACACAACATGGATTTACAGTGTTGAAAACTTGCCCAAATATTAAACATTAACTTATATACCATTACAATTTTTTGTGATTCAAATTTAATAAATTAATACGAATACAATATTTATGTTCCGAAGATTTAATGCATTTAATAATAGTCATACCTAAGAATTGAATACCTAAGAAAGAATGTCAACTAAGATTAAAAATTAAAATTATCATTTAGCATACATATAGTCATAGCATTGAATACATTTCAATAAAAAAATAGCAATATATACAAATAGTTAATTAAAATTAAGTAAAAATACAGTATTAAAAATTATTAATTCAATGACAATAATAACGCAAAAAACAGAGTTATAACGCCATCTAACGTCTAACAAAGGTGTTAGGGATCGACATTTCAATATAATGCCATCTATGGGACGTTTACCTAACTAAGCGTTCATATATGGCGTGAAATGCCAAAAAACACGTTTTTTATATGGGGTATTATCCCTCTATTATTTTTAACTTTATTCTGTTTTTAGTATTTGTTGTTACAGCGGCAACAGAAATACATCTCTGAAAATTTCAACTGTCTAACTATCACGGCTCATGAGATACAGCCTGGTGACAGACGGACAGACAGACAGATAGACAGACAGATGGACAGCGGAGTCTTAGTAATAGGGTCCCGTTTTCCCCTTTGGGTACGGAACCCTAAAAACCGACTTTCAACGTCACGCTAGTCAATTTCAATACTAAGTTTGAGGTGTTTATCTTCATATCTCTGGAGATACTGAACATATCTCTGAATGAAATTTAAATGGTACCACCTGTAAAATATCATCATCATCATAATCAGCCGGTATCAGTCCACTGCTGGACATATGCCTCTCACGAGACACGCAACTGAGATGACCGATTTTCGGCTCTTTGTTTTTTCCAGTGTTTGTTGACATACATTATTGATATGATAAAATCATCAAAATAATTAAACATTTATCTATTATTTTATAGGGACCCCCTTGGAGGTATACCCTTTCCAATAAAAAACAAATATCGAAATCAGACTACTCTGTAAAAAGTTATGCGACTTGATAACCTCCTCCTTTTATTTTTCGTCGGTTAAAAACCCAACATATTTCCAAGTAAGATATGACCCAGCAGCGTTAGGGTGAAAAACACAATCAAGATACAAATAGTTAGTAGTAAGAGGTGGACAAATCCCAATATAAAATAAAAGCTCCAAAATAAAAGTTATACCTACAGGAGCTTTG